>RSEF01000007.1:27478352-27494651 GCA_003993805.1 Himantopus leucocephalus | reverse complement strand
TTTTTTTTTTTTTTTTAGTTCAAGGCTGTTTTCAACTGAAATTTTCACAGCATTTGTTGCAAATGCATTAACTGAACACATATATTACAAATGAGCTTAGTTATTCATAAAGAAGGCCTGTGGTTTTTTCCAAACATTTTTTGCCAATGCTGGGGTCCTGTCCTCAAGTGCGCAAATATCCTCTTTCATCTGCTGGGGAGTCTGAACTCCTAAAGCCACTGCTATCACAGCTTTATCAATGTTTCCTCAATATAAGACTGTAGTACTGGCAGAGAGGGAGAAATTACAGTAGCTGGTGGAATAAATCCTCACTGTGGGGTAAGCACAAAAAAGCTCCGCTATACCATCCTTTCTTACACCGGTTGGATGTGGGATACCTGAATAGGAGAGAGAAAAAAGGATCAGTCCCACAGTAGACCCTATCAACAGCATGTTCATTACTCCCTACAAACTTAATCAGGTCCTGTGGCAATATTCTACCTACCTGCAAACATGATCCCCACAAGAGGCTGTTCAGTGTGTATGGTAGCTGAAAACTATCTCACTATTTATATTGAATTGCAGAACTGCGAAGCAGAGCAGAGGAGCTTGACACAGGAGATAGATGAGTTATATGAATATGATTTCTCCCCCCCACAAATGAAGGCAGCAAATTCAGCTGCAATATGCAGCATCAGGATATTTATTGCTTGCAGGTGTTCATGAAAATATATGAGAATCCCATGAGGTTCACAGATTTTAGAAGGAATTATTGTGCACCTGGAAATTTGTCCTGCAAAGTGTGGTATTTGTTTCCTGTTGTTATTTGCTGTCCGTTCTTTTCTAGTCACCATGCATTATTCATGGTTGTACTTGTAGGAGAGCCAAATTCTACAGATACTCTTCATCAACAAGCGGGAACAATTCAGATAGAAAATCCTCCTTGGGAGGGGATGACTTGTTTGTTTAAGAGATCCAGTATAGGGTGAATTTACTTTCTTGAGTTTTGGTTTTTTTTTTTTTTTTTGTAACTTACCTCCNGGTAAGAAAAGCCAATAACCAATAGCTTTAATATCTTTGCCATGTGGAACATGGCTTTGTACTAGGTCTATTGTGTTAAGCTAACCCTTTTATAAAGACTTCAGAAAGCTGTGTACAATTCCTTTCCTTGGAAGTTTCTGAGAAAAATACAAGCTCTATTATGCAAAGTGTGTGTTTCCCTCTCTTTACTGAGGAAGTAGAAACAGAGGAAAACACGCCCAGGTGAACCCTTCCTCACACACCAAGGATCCAAACAATTCACAAACACCATGCAGGCCAGTTCTGTCAGCATAACACACTGTGGGGTAGATCACAGGGCTTATTATAAGACACTTAAATGCCAAAAACTACGGCAAAGAATGTGACAGAATATACAGATGGTCCTCCTGATACGACTTTTAGTCAGATGAAAGGACTCGCATTAGATCCTTGGGAGTGTGTGAGAGGTGCAATCATTAGTGTAGTCAGAAGGATGCCTATTACATGCCTACATTTTAGCTGGGGGATAAACATATTATTTGGCACGCATCAAGTCCTTTCAGCCTTTAGCAACAGAGATGATGATGCTCCTGTAGTTGCTTCACCAGCCAGAATGGAAGCAATTTTACAAATATTTAAAAATCACAAATGCTTTCCTAAGAGGACAAATGCAAACAGTATCTGCAAATAGGAAGAAATAAAAAAAATATAGGTGCTATCCTATATATTGCTGAGCTGGTTGACATCATCAAAATACTGAGATTGACACAATTTTTGTCAAGTTGCATTTTCAGAAAAAGAAAGATTAAACCTCAAAATATTAATAAAACATTTCAGGTTTTTCCTTTTTGTTTTTCAGTACTATCCTGTACTGAAATTTCAGCTTTTGAAAGGTAATCAAAATTTGAAAATTTCTTGTGAAGTAAGTGCATTTTCTTAGTGTTTCTGTAAAATGTATTGCTGCTCTCTTCAATCATATCTAATAGTTCATTGTTAATAAATCAGTCAACTGTCTAGAGTCATGGTTAAAATTGGACAATAGAAGACTGAGAAAATTCTGTATTTCCAACAAAACATTCTTTTTTCAGCATAATTGTAAAATGATTATAATTACAAAATAGAGCTCTTTCACCCTCTTACAGCACAAGAGGAACACGACAGCTTGACATAATGGAGGCAAATTATTAATGAATGAATATAAAGAACTTTTTGCATGCTGGCCTGTCCCAGTGAACAGCGGGGAGTCAAACACAAAACCAAGTAGCATTGCATCAGAGAAGCCAAAGTCCTCTGTTTACCTTTTGTGTTTTCATTCAGTTTTATATTCCATACCATTTTCTTTGAAATGGTATGTTGTTAACTGTTCAGGCTTGATCTGAACAAATCTCAGATCCATAAAGGGGACGGTCAGAAACATTGTCTACAAGAATTCTGCATGGCTCAGCTCACCCTTCTGTTTCTCTTCCCATGGTTTTCATCCCAGGTGTAAAATCTCCTTCCATTTCCCTTTTGGATTAGAGTGCCTGAGACTGCAGCAGTCTCACTCATCGTCTCCTGGATGAGGGAGAACATTTCCATCCACTGGAATTCAACTCCCATTTTCACACACCAGTTTCTCAACTCTTATCTCCTCCTAAGTTTCATAAGTCATGAGAAAAATAATTGCTGCATGACAACATTTCTATCACTAGCACAGCAAAACAGGTTGGAGGTCTGTTCTCAATTTTTCAGTCTGTTTGGTAGAGAAAGTTAAGGCCTTCCCTATCCGAGAACACGTGACAAAGTGACAGCTTTAATTTTAAATGCTTTACACCTCTAGCAGCGGTGCCCTAGCAGTTCTCAGAAAATAATTATCTAGCAAATGTTTCTTTTTAAAATTTATGTTAGAAGACATCCTTTAATACAGGGCCCCCAAATTTCCTCTTTGAATTCCTGCTTCCTGCTGAATGATCATCAGGCACTATTAGAGATCTCTGCTTCTCTCTGCTGTTATGATTTAGACAGGGTGATAACAGTCTCTCTAGATAGCTTTGCTCTCCTGTCTGGAGAAACAAGTCCAGGCCTCCATACTCTGAAACAAATAATGTTTGGACTGAGGCAGCCTTGAAACACACTAGAGGAATTAGATTAATTAGAGAATCAACAGCCTTTGAAAAGCTTGCAATAGAAACCTTTACCTACACCCCCATACCAAGACAAAACCCACAATACAGGCTTTGCTGCATTTGAACGTATATTTATTAGTAGCAATAGAGAGTATTTCCTTAGCACACAAATTGAATATAGGCAGCAGAAACAGATTGTGCTGAAGATTTTCTAATTTAAATAGACAAGGCAAAGGGTGAAAAATAAACCAGAACTCAGAAGCACAGAGATTCACTTAGAACACAGGTCAGGAACAGAGCTAGAAACAACCTCAGATGTTTTGGCTCCCAGTCCAGTTATTCTGCTGAATCCTTATTTCTCTGTTAATCTTTTTGACAGAAAATAATAATAATAATAACAACAGCAGTTTTCTTATTCATTGGGAGAAAAAAAATCTCACAACCTTACAGAATTTTTCATTCCATTCGCTTACATGACTGGTCTGATATTTGCATAGCTAAAAACCTCTTCCTCATAAACACTTTTTATTTCACATGCCTAACTAAGAATTATTTTGTGATAAAATTGTCTAAACTTCCTCATCATTAACTTCTTTAAATTATACTGTCTGAAGATGTTTATGGATTAGCTAAGTAATCTACTGTGGAGCACAAACTGCAAACCAAAGTGAAATTGAGTTCCCAGCTGACTGAGAAGGTAATTAATGATTTAACTGCACAACTCTTAGCAGATCTATAATGCAACTTAAAAGCTAATTGAGAACTGTACAGCCAAAGGAAAGAGGAAAGCATAGAACAGCCACAACACTCCTTTGAGTAGTACTTGGTCAGCCTGCTGTCAGAGAAAGTGGAAAAATAGCTATCCCAACCTCATATAAAAATAACGACACTATACAAAAATATGTGCTAGCTTTGGGGAATTGGCATTTTACGATCACCTCATTAAGAGGGCAAGTTTCTAGCACAACACTGAGTTCCACAACTTCCCCTTCTCCCTGGCCGGTAGCATTAACATGCTCCATTTCTCTCCCCAGTCACAATGCATCAAAACCCATCCCAGCAACCCAGAAGAGCCAGGAAATGCTTTCCACTGCCATTTTATAGCCTGCTTATCTTAATTAGTCCCAGCTGACTGAGGAAGCCCAGAAATAAGGCAATAGAGTTGGTTGTGCTTTTACCTGGAGGAACTTTTCCAGATTCGTGGCAGCTGCTACAGAATCTTTAAGGGCCAACAGCTCTTTTGCCACCTTATGTCTGAGCGAGCGTTAATCCTTTCACAGTGCGTGTGAGTATTTAGCATCCTATCACAGCCAACGAAGTGAATAATGATTTAAGCTGTGCAAGGATTCGCTCCACTCCAGCAATGTGCAGTCTGGAAGTAAGGCCATAGGTTAGATTTACCAGAGAGAGTACATGCCTAAATCTCACTGTCATAGCCCTCAAGCCCTATAACATACGTAGCATACACAGATCCTGAATTTTTAGAATGATAATTAGTAGTAAAGGTGTCAAGGCCAACCTGTGTAAAACTTGGCGGCACTGGAGCTCTATGCATTTTTCAGTGAGAAGCACTTCTTTCAGCAACAAGTCAGGCTAGCACACGTTTTCCACACCTATTTAGTAGTTTGGACACCACTACACGAGGTATTTCAGAAGGATATGTCAATGTACCCTTTTGTCATGCAGTTATGTAGTTAAAGGGTCACCCAGACGTGATAGAGATCTGCGGTCACTCCAGTTCTCTCTCTGAAAGGACATGAACTGCATCATCAGGTACTGCCAAGGCAGCTGCAATAACCTGTACCTCACAAGTCGTTCTGAGAGTTAATCTGAGAAAGTGAGAATACATATAACATTTCTTCCAGCAGAAAAAGGATTTCAGCTCGCATCAATACGCTGTGAGTAGCTGTACTACCCAACCTTCCAGTTTCAGCCACTGCAGCTCTCTCTAGCTGTATTTTATAAGCCAGAGTGGGTGCAAGCGTGTCAGTACAGGAAATGGACCACAGACCTTGTTCCTTTTTGAATGTTTTTGTCTCCCCACAGGTCAAAATAAGGCATATGAGAGTCACGTCCCAGGACATTCCCTCCTCAGCATCTCCCCTTGGCTACTTTTGGTGTCTCCCCACACCCTGTGCTGGCGCTGACAGAAATATTCCTGTGGCAGAGACTTCTCCCACAGATTTATAGATAACATTGATTAGGGCTCTGTATTCTATAAAGCAACCAAACCTCTAAGGGTGCAAACCCTCAGCAACTGTGGATTTACCTGTATTTTTTTTTACTGTTAGCAATAAGTTGTTCTCTTTACTGTGAACTCAGCCTGGTTTGAAAATCCCGTTATAAACTCCTATGAACATGTTACATGTGACAGCAGAGGGACAGGAGCAACAGGCAGGTAAGATCCAAGGCCAGCTCTTCAGTAAAGATCCCGTTACGAATTCATTAGTGCGAAATACAAAAGAGACTATCCTGTCTTTTAGATATAACAAATATGTCGCTTTACTCAAATCTCTCTTAATTTGAAGTAAAAATCTTGGCTTAACTTCTTCCAAATGAAAGTCCAGTAGAATGAAATGAGTGTGAAAAAGATGAGATGCTATAGGCAATTAATAGTCTTTTATAACCACAAGGTCGGTGAGAACTGGAACTGACTCTGAGCCTTAGGTATTTGTATTACCCCTTGATCTCATTAAGGTCCCCCAACGTCCTCTAAATATTTCACTAGACAAATAGCAGGGGTTCTGTATCTGATCTGTTCTGCATTTGATCCTAGATCATATATATTCAAGTGCTGCCTGTATATAGTTATACACAGTGTCCAGTATATACTTGCTTACTGGCATCTTTCTCTTGAAATGGATAAGGGACTGAACTGGCTTTGTGCAATTAGGAGCACTATTTATATATTTGTCCTCTAGCCAGGTGACAACTTCCATGAAGTTGTAGGAGAGAGAACTGTCTGCCTGACATATTTGGTTGAAATTCATCAGTAAGTTCAAAAGTTATTGGGTGTTATAATTCGTTACAAAAAAACCCCAATCAAACAAACAAAAAAAACCAAAACAAAAAAACCCCAAACAAACAAAAAACCCCACAACAAGACCATACAAATAGAGAACACAGCCTTTGAATATCTAAGCTAAAACACTGACTGAAACCCATGCTGGATTGAAATCTTAGCCTTGCTGAAGTCAAAGGTGATTATATTTCAATCCTGACAGTGTTTCACCTTACGTGTACTACAAGCCAACCTATGGAACTGTATATCAAAAAGACAGCTGTTTGTTTTGGTAATAAAATAAAAAGAAGATACTAGTAAATCCATCAGTGTTCTTCCCCTCCCTGATGAATATATTCTCCACGGTCCCTGCCTCTGAAAGGTTAGCTGTCTCCTAAAGGCAGGAGCGATGAAATCACAGCATTCAGCTTCCAGCCTTTCTGGTTCACCTAAAACTGTTTTATTTGGAGGAAAAGCATCCCATGTTTCCTAAAATAAGCACTTAGTTATGTACTTGAGCCCAAAAGCTATGAGGTAACCACAAAAGGTCTTTGATTAGACCCTAAAGTTTTCGAGCACTGTCTTTTTTTGTTATATGTCAATACAGTGCCTGGCGTAATGAAGCCAAAGTCTTTCCATGCTCTAACGTTGTGCATAAATAAATATGTAAACAAATAATATTAATAAAATGTCCCATGCAGAAAAAATTGAAGAATCAGAGCAATAGTGGTTTTCCTTTTTTCTTGTTTCAATGCATTTTGCAAGCCAGAATTACATAGCTGAACAGAATGTTGAGAGAGCCTCTGAACAGACAGTTTAGATAAAGGTACAGGTTGTTAATCCTCTAGAAATGGCCTGTTATCACAGTTAAATCCCTCTTTTCAGAAAAGAAGAGAAAGAGAATGAGAAAGTAACTTGTGCTTATGTTTGTGTTAATTTATTGTTGTTTAATTTTCATCTTGCAATACAAGTAATGCTTTCTACCCAGCACGTTCTCAGGAGATGAAAAAGGCTCTTCACCTCCCCCGGGTCCCTTATGATCTCTCTGTGCCCTGACCAGAGCTGCTGAAATGTAACAGGTTTTTAAATAAATCCATTTTAATTTTAACGCAGCTTGCTCACAGCTTAGAAATGCTGTTGCTGCTGCACAGGTAGAAGGAGACCTAAGAAAGATACAATCTAGGCAGAAATATTCCCTTTTGTACTTTCCCTGTTGGCAGTGTGATATTTCGATAAAAGACGACACCTTGCTTGCTCTGTTTGGAGCAAGGCCATTGAAGAGAAGGAGAAATGTTCTGCAGATCCCTGTCAAGAGAGTAAGAAACAGTTTCATCATCTGCAGACTTCTGAGTCCCTCTAAACAATAGAGTTGAGGGTTTGCAGTAGCAATATATTATCAAGGCATGATACAGGTATCTTACAGCTATTAGCACATATAGATGAATGTAACAATACCTGTAGAAAATACCAGAGGTGCCTATATAGGATAGTAGTTAGGAGAAAGCTACTGAAGTGTCAGAACGTTCATTAACTGTGTACTAAAATGGCTATTCTGAATTTAAGATTTCACTAACTACTTACAACCCTCTCCTTACTGTGAAGCGTGGAGGGATAGTATGCATAAATGGCATCCGTACAGTGGTGATGTATAATCAACAGAATTGAGACAATATTCACAGTGAGTTGGGATCTCAATGTATGAGATACTCAACCTTATTGGATGTCTTACACATACTTTAGATCACAGTTCAGCAACTGACATTGTCTTCCACATCCTGACAAGTCCTGGCTCTTGTTTATAATCTTTCACGTACTCAAATATCAACACAGTGTTGTTGTAGTTACTCTAGGAAAGCTGTGTGTAGCACTTCATCATGCTGGGTCAGAGAATGTTACTAAACAATCAGAAGCAAAACACCAGCAAGAGAAAATCAACTTTCTCATGTGCTGCTAATGCCGCAGCTCAGAGGAAAACCAGATAAAATGTCCATTTCAGTTAAATCAGGTATGTACATAACTACTTTGCTAAAAAGGAATAAATCCAAGCACGTGCCTTTGCACTTTGCTGAATCCAGGCCTGATATAGCATTTCTCCTTTTAAGCAGGCACTGGGAACAATATGTTCTTATGATATTAATATAACCCATCTGCCAGTTGCATAAAGGCTGGCAGATTACCTCATCGTTTTTCATCCTACATTACAAGAAAAAAAGTGAAAAAGAAACCCACCCCCAGTATTACTGGGATGCTGCAAAGCTGTGGAGGAAAAACTTGATGGTTTCAAAGCAACCCTTGCCATGCTCTGAGCACAGACCTGCACTTCTAATTAAAATGTACGAATAATCCCAGAATATCAAAAAGTCAGGACGAACAAATCTGTGCAAGCATCAATGGTGACAAACACAACCGTACTCTTGCTGTGCCTGGCTATACTCTTGGAAACCAGAGCAGAGACTCCTCTTGGCCCTAACAGTGACCTGCAGTTTACATTGTCCAAGGAATGAGGTATTCCCACAACTGCAACAGCCACAGCAAATCATACCTTCTTCCTAGGCAAGTCTAGTTCCCAGTATGAAGGTTACTTTTCCCTATTCAGCCATCCGTAAGGGCACTACTGGTAGAGCTGTGCTTATAAATGGGGATAGGTAAAAAGCAAGCTCTATTTTTGTAACCCTGGCACTAAAAGTGTAAGAAGAGTCCATTCAAATCCATGTACAGAGCAACTATATCACTCAGGGTTAATTCGGTCAGATACAGCACTGCACGAGTGTGCTGGGTTTAGGTTCAAACAGGTAATTTCATATGAACCGACTTAGATGCTCTGCTGTGATAAGTCTCTCTAAATCATGTTCCACATTGACCTTGGTCAGGAAAGGTAGCTTTTCCCTTTTGATATCAGGTTTTCTTGGGGAGAACAATCCCATTTATCTTCTCCATTGCTGTGCCCCAGGGACAGAGAATGACTGTTGTGCTTGCAGTTGTAAACAAATCTCCAATAGTACCCAAATTTTGTTCTGCTTCAATAAACATGCAATGGCTGAAGCAATGCTTTGAAATTTGATTCTCCAAAACTAAGCGAAGCTAGCAAGGAAAGGACTGTTTCATATTATTCCCCACATGGGCTTACATATTATACTGCTGTTGGTCTAAATAATCTTGGAAAAGTAATGCTAAAATATAACAGAAAATTGTATTTTAATTATATACATATGTTCCATTTATGAAGACTTTACATAAGAACATTAGGTGGTATCAAACATTAACTCATCATTTTTCAAGGTGAAAAAAATCATAAATGTTAATTTGACTGCCTGCCTGCAGAGTACAAGGCAAAGACCCTTACACGTTTGCAACTAGACCCATAGTTTTTGGCTGAGCTACATGTTAAGAAAATATATTCAAATAAGAGACCTAGTCCTGATGAAAAGATACACAAATAAAAATCCTCCAAATGCCATACCGGGTCATTCCAATGCTTAATTTTCCCAAATTAAAAATAATAACTGAAAATTATTAATTTCGTAAGAGCTATAACAAATAACATCAGCTGTGCTTTTGGCTCTTGACTCAGGTTTGCTTTGTATTTGACAGGAGCAGTTCTGTTTATTTATACCAGTTTCACCATAGCTTTCCTTACAAGGGCATGAATCCAGTGCAACAATTCTAGAGATGGGACCTCAATATAGAAGACTACTTAGAAAAATAGATAATAAACTTCTTTTATAAGACTTACACAAACTTGGAATAAAACAAGCCATAACAATGTTTATGGATATCTTTATTAGCTTTTGGTTTATTTTGTTCCAGGGATTGTCTCAAATTTGGATCATAATCATTCATACCATGGCTCAATCATTCAATCCTCAATCCTCACAATCCTCAAAAAGGAATGATATCACGCCGACTAAGAACTGGCTAAAGAATCATAAACAGGAAGTAAGAATAAATAAGCATGCATTAAGATGAGACAGTACATTCAGCAGGAAGAAAGGGACTTGCCTGCTTTTACTTAACAACGTTATTAATGATCTTGAAGAAGAAACAAACAGGACATTAATTAAAGTCTGTGGATCCAACTGAATTGAGATGTTTTGCAAACACCGTTGAGAAAGGGAAAATTATACAAAGAGAAAGAGACAGGTTAGAAAAATAAGCAGGGATGAGCACAGGCTTCACCTTGACCAAATGCAGGTAATAAGATGAGGGAAAGCAAATTTGCGCATATGTATTCGATGGATGGGAATTCCCAGAAAGAAAATTTCAACATAGACATGATAGATGAAGTGAAATAGGAACAAAAATATATTGCAACAGGACAATAAGAAACAAAACCAACAAGATAATCTGAAAAAGGATGTGTCAGTAAGACCCTGACTCAGAAGATCATCCAACCTTAGCCACAGCTGTCGGCAGAGGGAAAAATTCTGGCTTGGTTCTATAGTTGTTTGGTTTGCATGAACAAGGGCTTCCCGTGACAGACCAAAGTAACGCAGCTGAGATTGACTCTGGAATAATACTACTTTCAGATGCTAGAGATACATTGAGTAAACAACCAGAAAGGTATTTGTGGGAAAATACAAAATGAGTCCTTAGCTGTCATTTTTAGAAGTTAAATCATAGAGCTGTCAAGTGTGCAACAGGTACAGCACATTCCTTTAGATAATATATCATCTTGATTGGCTTATCATTACAATAAATAGTCACTACTAGTATCTGATAGATGTATAGCCTCCATGCCAATCACACAGAAACTAGACTAATTCCTCAACTCTTACTGCAAAGAAGAAATACCTACAAAACATGAGAAGATTTAGAAATAGAAAAATTCCAAGATCTTGCAACAATTAAAAGGAGTTAACTGCAAAGTACAAAATACATTAGAGCCTCAAAGCAAGTAGGTAACTATTGTAATTTCGACTTTGCTAATGAATCCCTCTGAGGTTTTAATTAACCCTTACTGAGCAACTCACTGACTCAGCTCAGAGATCCAGCTCGGACCTATGACCCCATGAGGCTAAGCATTAAATATCCAAGTAAGAATGAATGTTGGCATATGAGCAGTGCAAAATCTGTGGAACACTGTGGAACACTGAAAGGCAGTTCTGCATGAACCTTTAGCTGATCTACCACTGAAACGAAACCGTGCCTTTCCTATAAGCCTGCACTCCCTTTCCCATGTTCACTGCAGGCTGGACATACTTCTTTCTCTAGGACAGAATGGCTGATGTAAATATTCAGGGGTCCAATCTTAGTTCTTTAAGTTATGCCATTTTACATTGCGTGAAAAAGATTGTGTAGACAGTGAGGCAAACCTGGTCAATGGCATGCTTGACAATCTCTGTCATCTTGTTCAGTGATGTGACATGTACACACCAACCCCATAACAGGGAGAGATCCTTGATCCCGCACTGTCAAAACAGCATGAATGAAGTTGGATAAGCTGCAGATGTGTTGCAGACCTACAGCTGAGTTAGTAGACCAGCACCTGCGTTTTTGTGCACCTTTGGTAGTCAGAATATATCTATGAGGTTCAAGAATAATTAATGGTTGGTTACTTGGCACTACTGAAAACCAGACCACGTACTGGTTAATAAAGTTGAAATTATATTCACTGTGGTGTCTAGGCAATCCATATGAAAGTTAGGAATGGAATTAATGGAATTAGATACAGAAAAGGAGCATTTAGGGTGAGTAACGAGAAACGTCATAGGTGGCGGATCCATTAGACTGGAGAGCAGTCTCCATTCTGCAGGGAGGGGAAGGAACCTTCATCACATGGGTCATTTAAAACTACTGTCAACAAAGTATAGGGAAATATACATGAAGGAGCAATCAGTATTCTGTCAGGACATTATGGTAGTGCAACAAGTATTCTAACTGCTTTCTTCTTTTTATAGTTCTTAGGATTGACTGCTTTCTCTAGATGATATTAGTTTCTGATTTTTAAAATCCTCTTGGGTGGGTATATTTGTTAATCACCATACAACAAAAATCAACACATATGGAAGGCAAGAAAAAGACAAGAATGAGAAGAATTGCTTAAAAAGGTTAAAAGCACTGAATAAAACCTGAAGGATTTCATTTTCTACCATTATATGTGAACACCTTTACTTTCATAAATCACAATCAGCAACTAGTTTAACATCAAAAACCTATTGTGACTGACCATAAACGTGCTGTTAAGAGCAACACATGAATATACAGAAAGTAAATATGTATTAGATACCTCTGTTTAGCAGCTAGTAACTCCAAGTGGCATGAAAATCATTGTGGGAGATTGAATCACATTCTTTCTATCCCTCCTGTTGTAAATCCAGAATAACTCCATGCAATTCACTGTGAAACCTCTGTATTTAGTGTGGCACAAGTGTTGAATTTGTAAAACTCTGCTTTGAATGGCTGAAGTTTTACAGTTTCTCAACTGAGCACAGAAAACAACTGTATTCATTTAAATGCAAGTCATGAGAGATTTACAGCTGGAGGAAATGATAATTAGCTTTGAGAGTAATGCAAAACAGAAAAAAAAATATGAAGGTAAATTTAAAACAGGAGTACAGCCTTGTCGTGTTTTACCCTCCTTGCCAAGAAAAAATAACTTGCCTGAGATCTTGTGATTGATGAAGTGTTCCTGTGTTGGTTTGATGCTTCTGCCTTGAGAAGAACAGGAAAATTAATACAACACTAGCACTGGGTGCAAAGGAAAGGGTGCCACTGGTAGCATTTTGCAGAGGTCTGTTCTGTTAAATGCACCATAGAATCATAGAATCATCTTTGCGAAAGAGATGGATCCTTGAAGTGACAAAGGTTTGCTGATCATTCTGAAATTTTCAGCATAGGAATGATGAGGGCTGATAGTGAAAAACAGAGAAGAAACTGATGAGACTGCATGATTAAGAAATAAAATGGCAGATGTAATTCAGTGTAGATAAGTGTAAAGTGATGCACTTAGGGTTATAAATCTTACCTTTACATATAAAAAGACGTCTCTGAGCTGACTGTTACTACTCAGAGTTGTGAGCCTGGCATTTTAACAGATGATGAAAATACGACCTCAGTGCTCAGTCGTGATCAAAAAGCAAATATCGGCAAAAGAATAAAGAACAGAACATAGTATCACGATGACATGTTAAAAATCTCCAATACAACAGGAAGGTTTGGTCTGCTATCTCTGAAAGAATATAGCAGCACTATGAGGACAGAAAGATGACACAAGAAGGTCCAAAACTGTGGAACAACCACCAAATAAGGAACAGCTACATCCACTTGTTAGCCTAAAAAAGAGCTAATTCGGAGAGACATGATAGAGGGCTACAAAATTATGACTGAAGAGGGCAAACAGGAATACATTTTCACTGTTTCTGCCAGTAAAGAACTAAAGGACATCAAACAAAGTCAGGGCACTGGGTTCAAAACAAACAAATGAACAAAATCCAGGTGGTTCTTTATTCAGTGCACAGATAATCTGTGATCCTCCTTACACAGAATATTTTGGATGCTAAACGTCGTTTATAGGAGTTTTAGACATGACTGAACACCTTCATGGACCTGAAATCTATTGAAGGGTATCAAACACAGCTAAGTTGAATGTTCTTGGGGAGCAGGAGAATATTCTGAGAAATGTTTGCTCTGGTATTTTATGTCTTCATTGGTTTCACTTTTACCAGTCACAGATGGATCTTTTGTCAGAGCAAACACTTCTGTTCTTGCGTTATAAGGTCATATAAAAATGGTTTTATCCATAGAGGAAAGCTGAACAATGGAAATTACTAGCTTTTTTCCTGATGTTGTGGCATGTGGTAATTTTATTTATTTAATGTCTGACAGAACATTCCATATCATTGCCCAGCAGAGCATTTAAGCACACACTAATTTAAGCCACAGGAATAGGATCTCCTGAGTTTTTATTCAGAAAAATATGGATGTAAAGGAGGCTACATACAGGTTAGAATTTTGGACAAGAATGCTTGAAGAACATCTTCTTATAGGAAGTTCTACTACAGCACTCTCAGAAAAAAAAAGGGAATTGAGGATGACAGAGGTTCTTTTTCATATGTGAAGGCAACCAAAGCCTGCAAGCACTTGATCAAGCCCCCTCACCTCAAGATACAGGAAAGCACCTTCATTATCTTTAACAGCCATGGGATCACATACAGGATAACACATTTGTTGTTGACTTTTGCTCTGAATAATACCAGGCTAAAGGTCTCCCAGGATCTCAGGTAGACTGCTGTGCTATTATGGTAGAAGCAAGCCAATTTCTTTTGTGGGTTGACCCTATGCAAGAGGTCAGATCAACCCATTAGACTCAATATTAACCAATTCCTTGAGACAGGGGATCAGATTCTCATTTAAAAGATTGCCAGCTGGAGGAAGCTCTCCACATAAGTTCAGGTGGGCTGAAACTCAAATCTCTAGGTTTGTAACAAGATATCTTAATCATTCTTTTACCAACTTTTTCTCTGCCTGGGGCTTTAGAAGAAAATAATAAATATAACATTTCAAGGAGATCATAAAATGCAGCAAGGTGTGTAGCTGTTACAAGATAATTACATACTCCAGGGGTATAATGAGGGCCATGTACCTTGAAGATATAAGAAATGTGGGTACTTCAGCTCAGTACATTCCCTGGAGTATATAATTCTATGCTGAATATGGTATAATGGACTCTTAAGTGGACAAAAACAGAAAGGCTAAGTGGTTCTGAGCTAAGTATTGTACTGTCATCACACTGACTGGGCTCTTAATTAGTCAGTTAAATTACTTTCTCTCTCCTTTTCATTGGCTTCTGTTAGATGTTGTTTCATCTGCAAGCACAATTTTCATTTTGCTAAGGTTGATCATAACCACAGAAGACTACAAGAACTCACAGTAGTCTAATGTAACCCCCTAATTACCTGAGCACATTAACAAAAGGAATAAAATGTTACTTTGCATCAACATCACTAAAGTAATAAAAGCAACATCCCACCAAAAAAAAAGAAAAAAATAAAAGCAAAGATAAAATAGACATTATCTGTAACGTCAGAGTCATGTATCCATGGTAATAAAACAAAATCACCTATAATGATCTCAAATATCAGATACCATAATTATTCTCTCCAGGTGGGACTTCCCATTTAATAGTTCTTTTAATCCTCTTCATGATTCTACAACAGTCAAATTCTGATCTCACTGTGCCGGTACAATACACAATATGGCACCAATATTCTTACACCAGCAAAAAACAGAAGTGAAACAGAGAGTACCATTCCCATTGCTTCTCCTGCCACCAGCTGTCTCCTGTCATCCATTCACTCATTCTGTAAAGGCCTTCGAAAAAGGCCTCTGAGATCTTCATAGTAGTCTGGGGATTAAGATATTAAATTTGCTCAGATGGTTTATTTATCCCTTCAAGCACTCTGGCATCTAGGTTTTTAGTCTCATATTATTCCTACAGTCTGATTAAATTTGAGCAAACATTTGATAAAAAGAACCCTACTGATGGGAACTTACGCTTTTTATTCTACATTTTGCTATCACTTAAATACATGCATAACCCAAATTTACCATGCTGCATCAGATTCCCAAGATGCAGAACAATGTATTATACAAATTACATTTCCAAAACTCATTGTAAAAACTGTTACCAATACTACTAATTTTTATGATGGTGTAAATGTCCAGGTCAGACCCAAAACTTTGTGACATCAAATTTCACATAAAAACAGATGGTCTCTGCTCCTGGCAGTTAACAATATATAAATAAGAGAGATTTTCTTGGAGCCTTTGATGGCACCTGTCTCACCTTCTAAAGTGTAATACCATTTTGTGTGCTCAGGCAATGGATTCAACACATCTAACACATATCGGTTTTGGGAATATATGCCTGGTTTGTGCCTCTCTATTGACCAACTGAAGAAAGATACCAGACAACCACCTCAAACTAAATGTCTAACTGGTATGTAACTAGAAGTTAGTGACTTATCTTGTGATTAAATCCATATGTTATTTGATAAACACCATCAGCTTCTTCGGCCTTTCCATTAAGGTTCCATTAAGGTTTCCATTAAGCTTCAGTGAAAATGCTCAACTGTACATCTGCATGCATTCTCACATGCTTAGAGACAAAACTGAGCTCACAGTGCCAGCCTGCACTCCAAACTGAATGGACAGAGAAAGCAATATTCCCACATTGTACTAGGTTGTAACTTTTTT
>RSEF01000007.1:27440871-27459768 GCA_003993805.1 Himantopus leucocephalus | reverse complement strand
AAAAAAAAAAAAGAAAGCTATCTTGTTTGAAAGAGGAGTTTTGGGGATAAATCCGTAATAGTAAATTACTTCTAGCAGGAGTAATAAACAGTAGTGAGTGCCATTCAGCAGCACAGTGCACTCACATGCTCAGTTAGCCACTTTGGCATCTGCTGCACATAGTTGATCTCTAATATGATTCTTCAGTATTTTTTGTTACTGTCCCGGCAGTGTTTGGTGACCGACAAGATCTGATGCCTTCCACATGCCCCCTGCTAAACAGACATCACTGAAAGCTGCATTTGCCAAAAGTTAGCGCAAGGTTGTGTTCTTGGGACCTCTTCAGCAGAGTATGCTGCACAGGACAGTCATACTCCAAAAACGGGAGATCAGAGCCTTGCGCTGGCACAAGAGTGTCACATTCACCTAACTTTGCCATCACAAAAATGCTTAAGCAGCAGCCAAGCCACAAACCTCTCCTACAGCTGTCATCTTCTGCTCAAATATGCAAAGTTAAAAAGAAGCTGATGTGAGCAGAGACCACCCAGGGAACCATGGGCTATTTTGCACGCCCTGGTGTATCACAGTGAGGCGTGCAGCTGCATGTTTGGCAATAGTCCCAGGGTTTTAACAGATGTGCACCAGCACATGAAATTCAGGCAGCCTAAGCTCTCGGTGTCCCCAGACTTTTGTTTCAGCCAACCAATGAACGCTGCCACTCCCACAAAAAGAAGATCTCCAGCTTGCCTGTAAATGAAAACTTTACTTTTGCAGTTTTTTGCCTCGGATATCAATATAAAGCAACTCTGTTTTCAGATCACGTGCTGCACTTCTGGGGCAACATTTGCCCGAAAGGCGGAATGGACACCCAGCAGTCCAGTATAATCTGAATTTTAACCTTCTTCTACAAGTGGGCCAAGAGGTAGAAATGACCCCACAGCCACACGTGCATGTTTGTGCAGGATTTGGTTCATATGTGTTCCCCATGCACATGTTGTCTTTTTATCTTATACTTAAGGACTGGATCCAAAGCTAAAATGCCAGCGGAAATCCGTTCTTCAACTTCAGTGGACTTAAGATGAAACACTCTGGGTTTGTTTACCTATAGAAGCCCTTAAGTCATTCCAACAGCTTAAATAGGATTGGGCATAACTGGGAATTAGGCTCTTACAGATGAATTTATATCAGCTGAAGCCTTTGGTTCAGGTAGGTGACAACTAATGCTGTTCCTAATCCCAGCCTCACATCCCTTCTTTCATATACACACAGACACTTGCATGAAGGGTTGTCTCTTAGAGATCGTGCACATTTGGGACATTTGTTCTTCTTCTAGCTGCATTTCCTTCCTGGCTTGTCCAACAGCCTGTCTCTAGTGTGCTTTTTTTTAACTCTTTTAACTCTTTTCAAATTCCTAATACATATCTGGTGCCAGAATTGAACATGGTGGATGAGTCTGTATACTGTCAAACATTACAAAATGCTGTTATGTAGCTGTACACCAGCTCAGGATCTGCTGCAGATATTCTGTCAGTATAACAGTACAGATGACATTTTATAAATGATCAAACATCTTTTGTACAGTGCTGGAGCGCCTGGGTTAGGAGTAGCCAAGAGTGTGAAACTATATAAGCAAAACTTGTAGACAGGTATTGCTTGGCATATGCAATTTGCCAGAGAGAAAGTTGAACGGCACATTTATATAAACGGAATGAATATTTCAACACTCTGTAAAAGTTTTATGAATCCCTTTATTTCTTTTCTGGCTTGCTTCAATCTCATACCTTAATTCTGCGCAACCATTTTTATTTCCTTTAACTGCAGCATACAGGACAAAGAAGAAGACTTAGATGATATCAGTGCAAGAAAACTCAGCTTGCAAGTGACTCTGAAGTCTTCTTCATGTCATAGAAGATAATCGGACAAAAGAGTAGTGCCCGTGTAGTACTTCACATGGAGTAGCACCCAAACACATTCAGCTACAAAAGTTTCAACCTTCAGTTTGAGTTCTGTTTGTTGCACGTCTGTTTGGACTATATTCTTCACTGCAGAGGTTTGGTCATCAGTAACAGAAGAAAGCTCTTTGAAAACAGATGAGATAGCTGCTTTGGAATGATGTCATCAAGGGCAGTTGGTTTTGATTTATAGGTTTCAGTTTCCACGTCCACTGGCAAGGCTGGAAAAGGTCTCTTGCCCTAGTGACGATCCACCCAGGCCGGTGTGTTGCAGGTCTCTACTTAAATGAATGACAGTCCACAGTGCCATCAGTCTCCATCAAAGTAGGTGGAGATGCAGCATTATAAAAAAGCTGAATGGATCTTTTAGACCTACACATAGATCTACGCACAGACTATAACAAAGATCTTCCTGTGAAACCATGTGAATCAGTCCTAAGACCTGAGTGTAGTGATGAGGATACCGAGAGTCCCGGAGCTGTGTCTCTGTTCAATGGGATCATGTGAATCAAAATGTTTAAGACACTTCGCTTTTTAATTCTGTTCAGATGAATTTAAGAAGTCCTTCAAATAGGAGTTTTTCTGCTTATTATCTTACAACCCCTTTCCTGCACCCAGCAGGAGCAGATGAGGACCTAAGCTAAACGGGGAGATGTACACGTACAGTAGTGTCACATGATGGTGACTTGTGCCACACCACGTTGAACTTACTGGTAAAATGCTGTTAATCCCCTGAACTCTCCCAAGCAAAATCTCTCCTGTCTCCAGCAGTGTCTCAAGTCACATTTGACCATTTCAGAAATAAACCCACAGCCACCCGAGAAACAAACATCAGACTTGTGTTTCCTCATTTGTGGACTTGTTTTCATTTTGTGTGAGCGAGAAACACTGGTTCTTTTTCTTTACNTTGACCATTTCAGAAATAAACCCACAGCCACCCGAGAAACAAACGCCAGACTTGTGTTTCCTCATTTGTGGACAAGTTTTCATTTTGTGTGAGCGAGAAACACTGGTTCCTTTTCTTTAGGTTCATAGTCTTTCGTGGTGATAGGTCATACATCTGCAGCAGCACCCCAAGATAACTGTGCAGCTGAAATGTCCCACGGCATCAATGTTTATAGGCTGCTCCAAAGTCCATGTGACAAAGCTCTGCAGATTATGTCTTAGAGCATCATTACCACGTGTTACGAAGAAGAGTGCCAAAAAGCCACTCATGCAAAAGCAGTTTAAGCAGCAGATGAGTTCTCTGCTTTCTGGACCTATAAAGTCATCAGCCTCAAACAGAAGTATGAGCTGCACAATCTGCAGCACTTCCCTCAACAACCAGTTAACTTGCCTTAAAAACAAAAATGAACTATTTTAGCAAAAGGTGGTACCATTCCTAAATAAAGCCCTACAAAAGTTCCCAAGTAGCCCTGTGCCCTCCAGCGGAGCAGGAGGTTTTGCAGCATCTGACTGCCTTGCACTCGCAAGAAGCAGCAAATCACTCTGTGGCGGGCTCAGAAATCTTCACCAGCTGAGCTAGGTGGGCCAGCACATCCCTGAGCAGAAAAGCAAGAACAACTACTGAAAAAATAAATTATGTATTTCACGTTACACTCTAACCCATAAAACTTGTGCTAGACCACTCCCACAGCACTGACAGCATCAACAAAAAGCTCATCGAGAAAATGTGGGTTAAGATGTAGCCACTTACTATATGAGCAGCCGAAGACCCCAACTCTCAGTCCTATCCGCCCGCCGACGTTCCACTTCAGAGGGATGAAGCGCAAGAAGCGGGCTTTCACGGAGTGCAGAAATTTGTGGTGAACCACACTGTCAGCGTTGCTGTTCCCTGTGAAAACCTGGAAGGACAGAGAGCCTTGATGAGACATTTAGCACCGAGAGGTGAATGCAGCACTCGGAATTAAGGCTGTGAACAGCAACCCCTCTTCCTGACTCTCAGTCTCATAAATTACTCAGAATTCTTTAAACTGATTGTCAAGCTTTCTTCTAAGTGCTGCGTATCCTATGGAGGGAAAGGAGGGAAACAGCAGCACACTGAGCACCTTGTCGGAGCTGGGGGACATATACAGGGAGTTCCAAAAGCAGGTTGTCGATGGGGATGTTACAGAAGATGCTGCGTAATTTCTGCAAACCCAGAATATTCCTGTGCACCACAACACTCCATCGGCCCCTAACACACACACACACAGTCCCTGCACACACAGTGCAGCGACGGATGGGGCCCAGTTTAGCCTTTGGTGCTTTCAGTATAGCAGAAAAAGATGGTCACAAGGCACTGAGGTTGGCCAGAGCCTGGGAAGATGAACAGGAAAGTGTACATCTAGATATGCCACAGAAAACTCAAGTAAGACACAGGAAGAGATGAAAACTCGAGTCAATACACAGGAGAGTCAGCATTTCGACTCTGCACCCAAGAGAGTTAAAGCTTGCAAACAATGATAATTTAACTTTTTTTTCTTGCCTATTCGATTAATTGCCTGCAGCTGCAAGCCAAAATTAATGGCCCTACTCAGAATTATCACTCAACAAGAGGAAATTCTCTCGTGGATGAAGAATGACTGCAGGATTTCAAAGACAAACCTTAAGACGAGCATCTGAGCTCTGATCTTACGGGAAGTTTTTCAATTCATCTTTACACATTTACGCTGTAATATGAGGCTAGGAATATCACAGGCTTCCTGCTACCTTCAGAACATTTGAGTAACACAGCTAGGATTTAAATTTGAAGCTAAGAGTTTTAGAAAACATGAAAACCAAAGACAGAACTCACAAAAAAAATAATCTCACAGGAAGGTCGTATTTGTAAGAGGTCCTTCGCTTTGTAAGTGTAAAATTTCATCACAAAAAGTTTTAAATGCTTCTGGAGCTCAAAAGCTGGCACCATTCACGTGTGCAATACAACTGCAAGCACAAATTGGAGCAACCCCAGTAAAGCAGACCTACAATTCATCCCTGATGGCCAAAGGATGAGTTAAAGAGATTGGGGGTTTCATCTCCACTTGGAAAAAAAAAAAGGACTAATTAGCAGATGTTTAAATTTTAACTCAAATGCAAGCATTCCAACTTTCTTCCCAAATGCTGTTGAAAATGGTGTAAACTTTCAAATTCAGTGTGTTCTTTTTTTACTAAAGCCGGCATGCTATGGTTTTATTAGAACTATAGTCAATAGAAAATATCCTGGAACATTTCTAAGGCACAATACTTTGAAAACATACCATGCTTTTTCGCATTTCACCTTAAAAACTCTAACCTGGGAAAATTCCCTTATATGCAATAAGCCTGATTTTCCACCCAGTCATGAATGCAAAAGACAGCATATATCTCAATTCCTAAAATTTGCTTTGCGAGTGCACTGCATTGCCGGTATTGCTTGCCTCTGAAGATGAACAATTTTACTGAAACAATTTCTCACAGCCCCAGTTACCTCAGAAGTGAGGAAGGACCCTTCAAAACATGTGGTCTGTAAAATTATTTTTATTAGGAGCTTATCAGGCTGAAAAGGGTATATAATTCAGCTATCCCAACTGCCCCCAAAGCTTTGCTTAACCTGCTCCTCTTATTCTGAACTTTTTATGCACGAGATCTTGTTTTCTACAAGTATTACATGATGGTTAACTAACCCCTCACAAATTCAACTATATTATATATATTTTTTTTTTTAATTGGGATTCTTGTTGGTCTTAATTCAAAGTTAGCCACATACAGCAGTTCAGCAGCCATGCCCATCAGATATGTTTTGAGGAGTGCCGCAAATAGCACTTGGGCTTACTCATACTGCTTTCCACATAGGAGCCAAATTCAAATTCCAGCAGAGAATAGTTCAGAGTTTTTTTCCTTATATTTCGAGTGAAAAATCTTGTTCTTCTCAGTAATGAAACTGTCAGCAGAGAGTAAGTCTCACAGTCAGAGTTGTGGCAGCGCTCACATTTTTATTAAGACACTGGTGGATATGTAAGATGGATAAAGGAGAGTGTTGTTTTCTGTTTGTTTGCTTAGAAAGCTCATCCTCTTGGAATCCTGAGATTATGTAAAAGTCTCACCTTTCATAAGATAAAAAAGAAAGAAGGAGGAAGAAAGAAGAAAAAGAACAGAGGGGGAGCAAAGGGTTTCCAGTCCTCCCAATTGTGAAGAAAAGCTTAAAGTGCAGTGACTGGAATGCAAGCAAAAGGTGAAAATTAAGAGACAAAAAAAACTAGTTGCACCTTAATACAGCAGTGCTGTGAAACAAGGGTCCGTGTTGGTTTTTTCTCATAATCCTCTCATACACAAGGCTGTCAATACTGCACGTTACGTCACAGGCCCACAAGGTAATCATTTCTTGGTTTATATAAAAAAGAAAACATTCTGGGAGAAAGACCAAGCTGAAAAGCACAGCACCTCTAGAAATATCGCCTTCCAATTACAAAGTCATGGGAACTAGGTGACTGGCGAATACCACTGTGCGCTAAACAGCCCACACACTCCTGCTCGGAAAGCGGGCAGGAACGCAGCCCGCGTGGGCACACAGCGGCACGCTGTCATCAGTGCGCCCTCCGGGCCGCTGGAAAACCGTAGAGGCCGTTCACGACTACNTTCACGGCTAGCTGTGACCCTTGACGAGGGCAGTCTTGACACCTCTCTTGCAGGGCAAACCCGTAAAGACTTTTTTTTTTTTTTTTTTTTTGCAAAGCTTGTGCGAACTGCGCACCCAAGCACAAGGCCGGGGAGCGTCCCCGCTGCTGGCACGCACCCAGGCAGCCCTCTGCCTCCGCGCAGATGGTGTGCACAGCACACTTCGGGGACCGCCTGCGCAGTCAAAGCAGCTTTGTGGTTTTGCCAGGTGAAACAGAGACAGCTGTACCCCACCGTCCGCAAGCAGACCCAGGTGCCCACCCGCAGGCATCTGTGCTAGAGAGTTTCCTTCTCGACGGCTCAAGGAAGAGCCAGAATTACCCACACCCAGCCTCCGAATCAGTTGACTCCAAACCTGATGTGCAGCTATGTAAAAACATCCTTTCCACGTTGAAACAGTCACATCAGTAAAAATAATCCCTTCAAAAGTCCAAAACCTCACTTACATCAGTGTTTCTCAAGCTCCTCTAATAACCAAAGAGCCAATGAAACTTTTTGGGGAAAAAATCCATGCTGTACCCATCAATCCGCACCTACGAGGTGATTTTGCATGCAGCTGGCACATCACTGCTTGCTGCTAACTGCGGGGCGACACTGTGTGTGCCTTTAGGATTGCTTTGATTTTTGCTTCCAACTCCCACTGCTATACAGATCACCTTCCGATGTTTTATGGGCCACCTGTGGGCTGTAGACCATTGATTGAATAACACCAATTGCCACAGATGGTCACTTGAAAACTTAGATCCACAGCTGACACAGAAATAATCCATCCATTAAAGAAGATGAAACAAGGATGCAGTACCAGATTTCGTAGCCCTGGAGGTTCAAATATCGATTAACAGTAAACTTATTGGTGAGAATGGCAGAAATACTTCCTCTTGAGAAATGGCCTCTATTACAACTTGTTGTTGATAGGAATTAATTCACAGGAACCAGGCGACAAACTAGCAAAGAAAACAAAGCGCCCGCGTGCCATTTCCCATGCAACACAGTTGCTCTGGGAGGGAGCACAACACTGAAATCTGTGGTTTCTTACAAGCCCTGTAAACACCACAGACTGATGATTTACCTGGGAAATTCTGCTTCTGGCATATTATGGGGCTTATAAATCAAAAAACTCCATTAGCACCAAATATTGTCCCCAGCTCCTCGAAGGCAAAAGCTTTTCCCTAGCGCTAGCGGCTGTAAGGTTAACAGCCTGCCCCGGGCAGGGCTGCCTCTCGGACCAAGCTTGTTTCACGATGCCCGGCTGCCTGGTGCGCCGCTGTGACACAGACCATGGCACCACTGTAATATTTTGTGTGGCTTTTTTTATGAGCTCGCAAAGGCAGGGCCCACTGGCACAAAGAGGTGAGGTAAGAACAGCTGCGGTGGTTCGGAGCAGGGGCCGACCAGCCCAGTGCCGCCTCTTCAGCAGCGGCTGTCGGCACGTAGGGAAGAGTAAGAAGGAGACAAGCATATACAATGCTTTTCCCAATGTTCAACCCACCTGGTTCGTGCGTTATACTGAAGTGGAACAAAATAGGATTCCAGTTTAGACGAAAAAGAAAATTTTCAAAAGAAGTTCAAATCTCAAACCCACCATCGTTACCTGGAGTTTGGATGTACGACTCCCTCAGGAAAAAACAACAATTCAAAAGAATGGGCTGTTTATACAACTCTCCCATTCAGAGGGATCCCAAAAGCTGTTCAAGGGTAGTTCAGGAAAATGTCACGCAACTGTGGTGAAATATGGCAGCTGTTTAATAACCCTGCAGACACACATTTGTTTCTCTGCCTCATGTATTAATTCAGATCTATGCCAGATCACACCAGGGAGATCTGATGTGCTACACTTTAGATCGCCCTTTTAGCCAAACCCTTAGATTGGTCTCCGCCTTTAGACGGGCAAGTGGAAATTGGGTGCAAGAAAAGCATCTGCTCACGAAAGCCTAATCCAGTCAAAAGATAGCATCAGATGTGGGACTATCTCAGCCTCCCCTACATGCACACTCCGCACAGCAAACGGCAACTTATTTACAGAGCTGCAGAAGGTGGTTCCCATAACGACTCTGCTGAATATATTTTGCTCTCCCACTTTGTTAGGCAGGTAATGGGATGGGTTCAAAATGAGTACGCAAGCAGCAACATAGGCTCAATCAGCCCTGAACAGCGAGCAGGCAGACCTGAGGTTAACTACCTTCTAGGGGACATATTTTAAGATGTATTGAATACTCTCATTTCTGCCAAAGTCACTCTGATGAACTGAGCTGAAAAAAAAAAAAAAATATAATCAGATTATGAATGTGCAACGGGCACATAACACAGATGTTAGCAATTTACAACATTTCAACCTTCACTGAGAGAAATACAAGCACAGAAAAGAGCACTCCACCTTCAAATCTCACCCATGACATCGCAGTATGCTGCCTCCGGTGCCTAAAGAAACAAGGACAGGAGCACACTCAATTCAAGCTATCCAGCAGCTTAGTGAAGGAACCAAAGTGAGATAAAAAGCAGCTAAGCCTGTAATAAATCCCAAAACTGCAATACTTCGTGTAAAACAATGTCATTCTCTGTCTTAAACTTCCTTACCAGGATGAGAAAGATCAGGAGCTAGGAGTTAGCACTGTGATACAGAACACACTTCCTGGTGTATGCCTCCCAGGACCTCCTCAAATATTTGAGTGTACATGCACTTTAAAGAAAACACGAATTTCCAACTAAGAAACGACATGAAAACCTGAAACAGGAAGGAGAAAGCATTGCCTATCTTTTCACATTTTCTAGGTTGAAATAAATTCTGACTCGAGGATAGCTTTTATCTTCTCCAGAGGCAACAGGACTTTAGTTTTGCTCGAATTTGCATTACCTGGGATGTAACTCAGTGGGGTTATTGAGTGTGGGTACTAAATCCAGGTTTTGGGGAAGCCAGTGACTGAAACCAAGTTACAGCTAGGGTCCTTTGCCTCTGCTTGTGTGGGTAGAAAGAGACTGAGCGTTACTATGACAAGGACACAATACAGCCACAAATGCACCATATGGAAACTCAGCAGCCTCTGATTTTAATGGTATGCTATGGGGTTTTTTCACATAACAATTATACTGCATCGGTGCCTGCTAGCAACACCTTGGGCCTGGACAGGTTTGTGGTGACTTTTTATAACAATGAAGATTAAAAAATCCATTTAGTTTCTGCAGCAAAATGAAAACCACTGTAAGTTCGGGCAATTCTAGAAACTCCCCCCCCTTCACCTCAGCCCAGCCGTAAAACTTGAGAGATGACACACAGATGTGTAAAAAAAAAAAAGAGAGCTAGAGAAAAAAAAATCTGGAAGAAAAAAAATACAACTTCAAAGTCCAAATGTTCTTTTTACATTTTATCTTTCCTACATACTGTGCATGTCAACAGTGAAAAATGTTGCTTTGCTTATGGAATGGAAAAAGCCCTGCCCAACACGTCAAGCCAGAACTGTTAATATCCTGTCATGAAGAAACACAGTGAAATGGCTTTGCTGTCGTCTCAAGCGCTCCGCGTCCAGACTGGGAGCTGCTAAAAGCTCCACCTCATTTGGAGGGTGCATTAAGAGCAGCTCTCCAGCACAGGGGTTCACAGCAGGACCTGGCCCCTGGGAGTTGCCCTCTTTCAGCATGTGGCCTCAAAAATCCTTTTGCTATTGCAGGGGGTCAGACCACGGGGAGAAGGAAAGGATGACAAGGAGGACTGCTCACCTCCTTAAAAAGCTGCAGTTTAGATCTTTGTTTTTACCTAAAATGCAGCCACATTTGGCACATGCACAGCAAACCTATGCATTGTGTTTTCTCTCTTCTCTTTCTCAAGAGGCAAGTTAAATTTTCTTTCAATTTTCTTTCAACTGCTCTCTAAAAATGAAGTACATTTTTACTTCAAGCACAAAAAACTTGCCTGCTTTGGAGAGTCAATGGGAACCTTTTCCACTGATTTAAGCAGGTTTCAGTCTGAGCCCAAGAGGAAACAGCTGCCAGCCTGGTCCAGGGATCGGAGGGCGGGATGTGTCCTCTTAGTACATCACTCGCCTCCGAGCATCTCCTCCTACTTCACATCTGTCTTTCCTGTTAATGCGCCATGGCCTTCATTACAAAAGGTAACCAGTCATTTCTGGTTAACAACCTTCTGAGGTGCGTTGCCTGTTTCCAGGCTCCTGTTTTCCCTTCCAGGTTCAACACTATGACTCTAGCTAGTCTAAAGCCTATTGTACCTTCAGAAAGAGAAGCCTCCATTCTGCTTTTCTTCTTTCTCAACAGCAGCTATATTTTCCTCTTTGAAACAGCCATCTTTGACAAGCACCTCAAAAACAATATCCCCTGGCACAGAGTCAGAGCTGCTATTAGGGAGGAGCAGGGCGGGGAAAAATATAAGAGGCACCTGTCAAAATTATCCTCCCCTAACATAGTATCTGAGGAAGTGACAGCTTCCCTTCCCATTCCTCCACCCCCAAGTGGGGGGGAAAAAAAAAAAAGTAAGTTGGTCTCCAAAAGGGTAGTTTAACTTCCCTATGCAGTAAGAATTAAAACGAATGGCTGCGGTATGGGTTATCAAGCAGGGGTCCTACTGGGAAATATGCATTACATTTGATGCTTATTGAGGGGCTGACTGCTGTGCTTCAGCAATGCAATGTCCACCTCGGTTCCTAAGTATGAGTCACCTCTGAGCTACTGGCAGTTTCTGCACATGGCAGAGTAGTCCAGGGGAGAGAAGATGCAATAATGTGGCAGGGTCCATACTACTTCATCACTCCCTTGAATAATCTGCTTAAGTGGGAAGGTTATTTGCCTCTAATCTACCCCATTACACTGAATACATACCCTTCTCTATGGTTAGTTACTTTCCAAATACAGGAAACAAATACTGTTAACAACATCATTAGCCTCAGATAGATGACTGCTCAACGTAAACCACATTTATATTAAGGATGCTGTATATTATCCTTGTGCTAGCAGGTAATAGAACTATTCACAGATATTCCAACAAAAACCAGATGTTTACACTATCAAAATATTTTCAAGAGAAAATGTTTTTAATTTTTTTTAAAGACTATCTATTAAGACAATCTGTGCAATACTTTGGTTTAGACAGGCCTGTATCAATTCAGAAAACTTCAGTTTAATGATAGTGACATTAAAAACATGAAGTTTCTTGGGTCCCTTCATGACAATGAAATATTTCTATTTAGACCAAAGAAAATGAAACAAAATAATACAGAACTTTTGTATTCTTTGTGCTTTATTTCTTTTCTTTTTCTCCTGTTCTGATTTACCCCTAGCAGATTCTAATTTCTTGTCTTGGTCAGCAGCACCTGTCAAAATGCTAGATTTCTATACTGGAATGGACAGTCTGATCTTCAAACAATTTGAATTAGTGTCAGTCTGTTTCCAGAGTCTGCCAGACTGTACCTTGGCAAAGTCTGAGATCTCGTATCCACCAGAGACCATTCCCAATAGGCAACTTGGGTATGGTGATCTCTTTTGAAGAAAAGAGAATTTACCAAACGGATAATATATGAGCTACAACACTTAACCTCAGGACTAGAAAATGGCCCTTGTCCTCTTCTATTTACTCATACAGATGTAGCCCAAGTGTTTTATCCAACCTGTAGCTGGGCAGGCTGCCCTCCTTCCCAGCAACGGATAAAGCGCAATTTCCCTGCCCTACTGGGACACTCTTTGCATACAAATGTGATGTTGCACCTCACATATGTAGTTGCATTTCAGTGATGAAGAACTGATCCCCATCTTTAGTTTTTAGAATCAGCTCTGGTTTTGAAGCACTTGGAGGTGAAGCTGTTAGCACTGTTATTATTATCACTGCTACATAAATTAATAATAATGGAAGCAAGAAGCAGCAAAATTAAACCCGTAAATTACAAGTCTAAGCTAAAAGTCGGCAGCTAATTCCTGTTTCTGCTCAGCCTCCTGCACTTCATCTTAAAGGCAATCCTACATATAGATAGTATTTTAAGCTATATCACAGCAAAGGATAAATATTTCCCCAGTACCTTGACTAGATTAACCTTAGCCAACAGACTGAAACTGCTCTTTCCACTGCCAACATTAATCATAGATTTCAGCTGTTCTTCTGCATAAATCTCGTGGAGACCTTCATGCTTTACATTAAATTAGTGGGATTAACAATGCAGTGAATGTATTTATGTCTGGCAATGTTGGAGAACTCTGGGAACTTTCCCTGTCTTTAGCTTCATCAAAGTGCGTTTAAATAGCTAGCGCTGCACACTTGGTATCTCTCTGGTTATAATTTGCCAGACGGAACCAGCAAGATGATACCAGAGGTGTTAGTTATTCCATGCAACGGTGACCTCAGATGAATATTGTGCTTCATTATCTTACATTATTTCCCTGTTACGAAGTTTGATGGCATTTTCAGTTGGATCAGTAAAGTAATATTCTGTGGAAGAGGATAAACAGGTAGGCTTGATTTTCTCCAATGTTTTATAATGCACTGAAATGCACATGCACACACGCATATTTTTTGCTATACACTGCTTTCTGTATTTCTTTTTTCTCCTTTAAAGGAGAAAGTTCACATCCTCACCAAGATAACAACAGTTAACATCTCAAAGGGGCACTGTTGACTGATCTCACTGTACTGTTTACCTTACTCAAGATCTCAGGAATGCCATCATCATAAAGTACACAAATATGAGGTTACAAATGATACTAACCATAGTGATTGCTTCTACAGTTTGGTATGCTCTGCTTACAAAAACACAAATTAGAAAAAAATTACACCTTTTTGCCCTGTATTTCTCTAGACTTTTTTAACCATGCCTTGTTAAACTGCAAATGCTCCTGAGGCAATACACCATGAGTTACACCCTGTATTGGTGTAAGTCGTTACCGCACCATTCAGAGCAGTGAAACCACGCTCATGTACATCAGCCATAAACTTGAACTAGTGAGTTACACAGATTTCTCTCTTACCACAGGAGGGTTAAATCTAATTGACATAGCTCNTAGACTTTTTTAACCACGCCTTGTTAAACTGCAAATGCTCCTGAGGCAATACACCATGAGTTACACCCTGTATTGGTGTAAGTCGTTACCGCACCGTTCAGAGCAGTGAAACCACGCTCATGTACATCAGCCATAGTCTTGAACTAGTGAGTTATACAGACTTGTCTTACCACAGGAGGGTTAAATCTAATTGACATAGCTCCCTCCTACAAAACCATTACTGTAATGTTTGCAGCACCCTACATTTGAGTCTTGTCATTCCACTTTCACATTGGGGTCTGTCATTGAACCACATTAAATACTGTCCAGGACAATAACGCAACTTAAAGAAGCCACTTCTCTTCCTCTTGAAACAGAGTAAGACGAGCTTTTATAACGTCTCTGTGGGCATACGTACAATGTCTTCCAAATGCATATCTGCCCATTATGTTTCCACCGCACATTTTGTGATGCCAACCGCACCAAAAAAATCCTCAGCAGTAGGCTCTGAAGACCATGGTGTTCTCTAAACTACAGCACGAAAAAAGTAACTTTCTGTTAGTGATCGAAGGAGGAGGTAGCCTGGCGTTCTGACTCTGAAGTGTAAATTTTGCCTGCATACGCAAAAGGCCTGTAACCGTTGTTATGTTAGGACATTAAATCAAGTCATGATACATTCAGCAGGTCCAAGATCACACAGTAGGCTGTAAATAAAAAGTGCTCCATAACTTTTATTTTGGAAATGGAAAGGCGACAGGAACTGCTTAGTGAGTTGGAAATTTCAGGACTTGTGAAAAGCATATTTCAAAATGAACATGATCACTGTATTGCTGAACATAAGGGAAGGGACATGGAAATTGTTTCTTGCTGCAAGAGGAGTTTCTACGCAACAGAGGTTTCTGTAAGATGTAAAGTGGGTTGAAGGTCCTAGGACCTTCATTAAGAGCCACATTCTTGTCCTTTCCCCAAGGAGGATCATCTTGGAGAAACTATGTCTTCACATCCTCTAACAGCAAGATATGTGATGCTGATTTACACAAAAAGATCACCAGTTTTTAAGCAGTTGTAATGAATCACCTATATGAAGGCAAACAAAGACTGCTAGTTGTCATCCTCTGCTGTACACCTCCATTTAAAAAGGAACAACAAAGAACGAAGTATGGAAATACTCCTAAGCCTTGCACTACGTGGCAATAGGCTCAGAAGCCTCACCCACTGTTTTAGAGATGGAAGAATATTAAGAAAATTAGTTTATTTCTGTACGGACCTGCAGCCCAAGATTTACTTTAATGGATACTTTTAAAGAAATCAAAGCAGAGCTATGGCTTATGTAAAGGAAAAAGGCTTAAGTGAAGGGAAAAGTAGAATTGTATTTTAAAATAACATGTCGATAATTTCTGTAATTTCAATATAATGCCTCTTAATATTAATTAGTTTGCTTTCCCAGAGTGTTCTTTTACCATAGTTCTTGTAAGCTAACCTTTCTCCTTTCACTTCCATACAATTTTTTCCGAAATCATAGCTAGGCAAACACTTAAAAACTAGAAACCTTAGGAGTCTCTCCAATGGTACCAACATTTCCTATTTAAATACAGAAAATGAAATTGGCGGGGCGGGGGGAATAAATAAATAAATAAATAAAAATCAATAGCTGCTTAACAAGCCCTTCTTCTGAGGTGTGAAATCTAGCACACAGGGCTCTTTTATTCTTTTTAATCTCCTGATCGTAGGTAAAAAAAAGGACCCATAAGCTGGATCCATGAAAGAACAAGAAATAGAAACACCTAGCATTTTTTGAAAATATTAAGATGAAGACATTGTGTTTAGGATTTTTTTTTTTCCTGAAAGCAGTATGAGTAGCTACACCTTGAAAAATAACAAAGAAGGGAAGAAAGAAGTAAGTGTTTTTGACAATGCAACCCACAGAGAGGAAAATTAACCTATTACAGGATTTCCTTTCAAAACTTGTGCATACTGTGAGGCCTGCATAATAAGCTGTGCTAGGACATATGCTCACTGTTCAGTCTTCAGCAAAGGTGAACTCATTTTCTGCCAAACAGAGGAGGACTGTGCAAATATACAAACTTAACTTCTAATGAAGAAGGACACTGATATGTCCTTAACTGCATCTGCATCAATACTATAGTCTCACACACATTTGAACTCATCGGGTTTCTGTTGAATCACATTAATGAACACCTGAACTGGTACCCATGCTGAGAAAACACAGCGTTAAGACAACAGTTATTTAAAACACCACTAAATCAACACATTATGACTAAAATAATATGCAGCGATTCTGCAGGCTCCCAGATCTTTTATTATATGATATCCTCGGAGAGTCTCAGATTAGCATTCTCAGAGAATCCAATTTCCCTCCATGTTGCTCCTCATATGACTTACTGAGGAATGAATTGAGTGAAATTCCTTATTCTTGATTACAGAACAGGACAGAAGTGGACAAAAAAAAAATGCACACATCTTAACCAGTAAAGCATGGTCTTAGGAAGTCAAATCCCAACTAAGCAGAGTATGCCAATACAGGTGTCCAGGGTAATGTCAGATGTACATGTGCTGTTTCTGGAAGTCTAACCACCCTGGGTGAAGGCCTTGTGTATTTGACAATACATCCCAGCAGATATGTTAGTGGAAAGGAGGAGGAGGCAGTGCAGTTGCAGGGTACGTAAGAATGGAGTGGGAAACACTGGTAAAAGAAAGGTGCTATGTTTTAAAAAAGGTTAGAACCCAATAGGGACAATGAGTTACTACTGATCATCCTAATACCTATATGGATTGCAATTCTTTCACATTAGTGTGTTAGATCTGGGTTATCAAGAACATGACCAGGTGATGTTATCATTTCACACAACAGTAGATAAGACAGTAAAAAATGACTAGAGACCTCTGTCACCTTTGAATACAGAGCGTAACTGCCATAGTGACTTAAACTCCGAATTTTAGAAAACAGAAATGCCCAATTGCTGGAGTTGGTAGGTGAGATACCTAACACACAGACACAATGCTTGTGTTAGATGTAAGTAGCACTCAGGATGAAAACACTGCTATTGAGGAGCTACTCGACAACACTGGCCACAAGACAATGAAATTCAACACACTCGAGAGCAGAGCTACACACACACTCACAAAGAAAAAAAAATCCGTTAAATCAGAGCTTAATTTTAAAAAGAGGAAATACATAAAAATTATGACTTGTTAGTTAGAAATTAAAAGTAACAACAGGAGAAATTATTTTAAACATTTTTATTTTAAGTATTTTAAAGTCATCATCTCTAGATATTCAAAATAAATACATGCCACTCGTTCCGAAAACAAATTTATTTAAAAGTAAAGAAATAAAAACAATTTGGTAAAATGAGACTAAAAGAAGCTATTCAAAGTAGGAAGACTTCCTTCTAAAGGAGGAGTCACAGTTAAATGATGAAAATGAAAGTCGGGATCGGCTCTGTAAATACAGAATGCCAGCATAATGTAGAACTTAAAAAATAATAGTAAGTCATTTGATATAAAGCATAAAAACTAGCAATAAAAAACTTTTTAAACATGTGATAGGAAAAAAAAACTGAGAAAAACTCTGCAAGACAGCCTTGAAGAAGACAAGGCCATAGCTGACACNACAGTTAAATGATGAAAATGAAAGTCGGGATCGGCTCTGTAAATACAGAATGCCAGCATAATGTAGAACTTAAAAAATAATAGTAAGTCATTTGATATAAAGCATAAAAACTAGCAATAAATAACTTTTTAAACATGTGATAGGAAAAAAAACCTGAGAAAAACTCCGCAAGACAGCCTTGAAGAAGACAAGGCCATAGCTGACATGTTAATTGAATTCTTTGCATCAGACCTGAGCAGGATACAGCTTAGGGTATTTTCAACTCTAGTCTTTTTATTTTCAGGGAACAGGTGAGAAAATTTTAAATTGAAGTACTGATTTAACGTATAAAATGAACAGAAGAAATCCACTAAGCTCTGTTAATATTCTTCCACAAGGAAGTTCAATAAAAAAATTGCTCAACTATTAGCTGTGATGTCTATCCTATGAAGGACATTTACTTCGTTACTGGAGAAACAGAAGGTGGCAAATGCAGGAGCACGTTTTAAAGGGCTTTAAGACAGGCTTGGGTACCCACATGCAAATAAATCCATAAATCAGTAGAAATTATTTTAAAAATCAGAATAAGCAAACAAGCAGATCCTTATATCATGACTAAAAGATGTCCTGTATTTTTCAGAGGGAAGACAGACCTCACAAATTTATTAAAAGTCTTCAAAGCAATCAGTTTATGTATTGATAATGATGGTACAATTGATACTGTGCACTTGCACTTTCATCAAGATTTTGTTGAAAATCACTGAAAGACAAAAAGCAAACAAATGAAGCTGATATATGACAAAAGGGAATGTGCCTTTATGGGTTAGTAATTAATTAGAGAAGATAACAAAGAAAGGAAAGAAAGGTTGGGAAGAAAATTATCAGTGGACGCTAGGGAGATCTGGTCTCATCTACGCTATTTCTTGACTTTGTAAATGACATATCAAAGAAAACACAGAATATAGAAAACCGACACAACTTCATGATAACATGAAATTTGGTGGGTTATAAAAACATTGACTGACTGTGAAAAGCTGCCCAAGGATCTGATGACACTGAATGATCAGGCACCAAAATGGACAATGAATAGCGTCAGCACATGTAAAGTACCACAAATAAAACCATCCTCACCACACACCCCACCCCACTACCTCTCGAAATAGGCTGAAAATCTGCTACTGTCATTCAGGAATCTTGAGGCCTTCTGAACCGCTGGATGCAAACATCAGTTCTGAACTCAAACATGGCCAAAAACCCAAAGAGGATATTTGGAATTACTAGAAAAAGTAGAGAACAAGCCAACCAGAAAGCATCAATATGACATTACGTATTAAACAGCTAAGTGACCACAACTAGAAAACCGTGAAGCTTTTGTCTCTACAGCTGACAAAGATATAGTTGAATTGGAAAAATATATAGAAAAAGGCAAGAAGGCCAACGGTATAAAATATCTTCATAATATGAAAAGATTAAACAGACCAGGATTTTTCAGCCTGAAAAAACGATGTCTGAAGTGGAATACAACACACGGCTATAAGATAACGAATGACAGACATAGCAGAAAATTGGGGAAGTATTATTCGTATTTACTAGCACACCAAAGCTAAACAACTAACAGCATTTTCAGACAACTTGTGGACCCAGCAGCTTTCATTTTGCCGGGGACTCCTGGACGTCTCTTTTCTAGTCAGATTTTTAGGTGTGCCTACACGAAATGTGAAATCCACTGCTATATTTTGCTGATCACTTCACCAAACCTCAAAAAAA
>RSEF01000007.1:27423811-27440771 GCA_003993805.1 Himantopus leucocephalus | reverse complement strand
ATAGGTATTCCATACCATGGGAGCCATGCCCGGGCTATAGGCGGAGCTGGCTGGGAGCGGCCTGGGCTGCCCGGCTCCGGTGGGTGAGCACTGGTACCGTAATCGCGTCTGTACATTCCTCTGTTGGTGGTGGTGGTGTTGTTTTCCTCTTTCCTTTGTGGTTCTGTTAAACCGCCTTTATCTCAACCACGAGTTTTGCCTTTTTCTTCCAATTCTCCCCACAGCCGGGGAGGTTGAGCGAGCGGCCGCCTGGTTCTGTGTTGCCGGCTGAAGCCGAACCGCGACAGCTACTTACTCTGATAAGTAGCAAAGGGACTACTTTGGTGCCAGTCCTGTAAGAAACAGTTTTCAGGAATAAAAACCAAGAAAAAAAAAATCTCAATTTCATCAAGCTTAGTTCTCTGAAAGTCACTGTATCCTAATTTTGCTAGAGGACATCTAGAGAGGAGTTCTTTCATTTTCCTTTGACTTTAGGATACAACTGAAAATTCTTGTCCCCTACTACTCTCAAAAAGAAAGCTCTACATAAAGCTTTTTTTTGTGTGTCTGTTACACTGGACCTTGGGATTCATTCTGTGAAGGGTTGTTTCCAGGACTCCTCAGTCCTTGTGCACTGCAATTTTCTAGTAATGTTTGAGGCTGTTGTAGACCTGCTACATAGCGAGGAAAACTTTAGAGCTAATATGCTGTAGTTTAGTCTGAATTTGCTTTATTCTAGCTTTGGTAGTAGCTTGGTTTTTGGTTGCTCCAATATCAGTTCTGACCGCTGGTGACTTCATCACTATTATGAGCTAGCGCCAATGTTGTCCAATTTTTAAGCTGCTCTCATCATGTAAAACATTTTTTACAGGGGTGAGACATACCTTCAATTTCCTTTAGGAAGGTCCTGACAACTGTCCTGGCCAAAGTGTCAAAAGCAGAGCCGAAGAGGTAGGACTTGGAGGAAGAAGGGAGTTGTACTCTGGACAAGGCAGTGCTGGCTGATGGGAATACAGGGCCCCAAAGGATCCTGTTGTATGCATGGATGCTTATGTGATCTTGCAAAGTCTATTCTATATTGGTATTAACTTTTACTCTATTTCATCTTTTGATCAGAGAGAAAACCTTTATTGTTTTTTTTTTAAACATAGATAATATGGTTGTTTAATGAGGTTTATGTTTTTGGGCTGCAAACATTGCAGATGAGTCTTTTTCTCTTTTTTTTTTCTCTTTTTATTTAAAATTAAAGGGAGAAGAAAAAGGTTTGTTGAGCTGACAAAATGTTAGGGCTACTTAATTGGGAAGATCCTAAGTTACGTGTTGCCCCTTAAATTCATTACTGTATTGATGTACCTTACAGTCAATTTTCAACATGTAGCCCTGCAGTGCTATTAGTAGTTTATCAATCCAGAATTCCAAATAATTCCTTATTACTCACTTGAGAAAATAAACATTGCAAGCTTTACCAGTAGTACAAAAATCTCTCTGTCTTGTCTTATCTTTTATTTGTGATCCTTTTTATTTTTTGTTTAAGTTTTCACATGTCCTGGAGTTTCCTAAAGAGAGAGGGCCTGTTTAATTTTATTTTCTTTTTAATTTTCGTTTTTTGCTTTCTGGGCAAAATCATGACCTTCAACTTCCCTGTATCACCGCTGGCTAATCACCAACTTTCAAATTAATATTCTTCTGTGTAAGTGATTACTGCAGCATGACTTCACAAAGTTTGGTTGAATTTTAGCCCAGATTGATTTATAATGCGTTCTTGCCAGGTGTCCAAGAGAGATGTTTACTTTTCCTGAGGCTATCAGATACCCTCAGAAGTAACAAGCACATTAGCTGTAATGTTTTTCTTGGTTTTCATGATCCGGGTGGCCTGGAAGCATTAAGAAACATGTAATGATGCTCGGGATCAGGGCTGGATCTGACCTTTTAGTACCCATGACAAAACAGAGGGTAAACAAATCCCTTCAGAAAGGAGTTAACATTAATTCCACCCCACCTCCCCAAACCTGCCAAAGGTTACTACTCATCTGGGCTATTAAAATGCTAGTGCTTACAGACTCACAGAAAATTCCTGGCTCTTGGCAGAACAGTTCTCTCACCCACCATTAGAAATTTGCTTCTAAGGTCTTTTCTACCCGCTTTCTCCAGATTGCATTCATGAAAGTCACGTTTCGCAGTGATGATTTGGTGGGGCACCAAATTTTTATCTGAGATAATTAGCTACACTATCTTTGATAGGCACTTTACTTTCAATTTTTACAGTGTACCATTATCTTTTGCAGAAGTATTGTGTTCTGTTTCAAGGCATACTGACTTTCCATCTACGCTATAAGGAATTGATTGCAGTAATACAAATACTTCTGTTTTAAACAGATGTGCAAGAGTTGTTACTGTAAAGCTCAGTGCTTTGTTACCGTTGCTACCCAGTAATGGACAGGCAAGAACCAAACTTGGAGAAACTGGAGCACAAACAGAAAAAAGACTTAACTGAAGACTTACAGAAAGCTGAAGACAAATACGAGAACACAACTCAGTGTTTCTTAACGGAGTATTTTACTTATCAGGTACCACTCCATGTCTAATCACAGTTTAGCTGGATGGATGCATGAAGCCTAATTCTGTTTTCTCTCGGCTTTTTGTCAGGAAGCGAAGGGAAGCTCCCATCAGTGTTCTTAAAAATAGATTAGATCTTTATGATGAAAGAAACTGATACATTTGATTCTTTTTTTGAGAGGGCCATTTCCCAAGGTTCTCCAGCCACCCTAAATGCAGGACTTTGGAGAAACTGTAAAGCACATCCACCCATGCACCCTGACCTTGTCTAGCCCCAATAGCAGCGTGAGCCACGTCATCCTCCTCCCCACCATCTTTCCTGGCATTCTTATGGCCACTGGAAATCTGGGGGCATTGGTCTGCAGGGGCACACAATAACTTCCAAGAAGTCCTCCCGGTGGGCACAACGGGAGGGCGAGGACAGCAGGGCTGCCTCTGAGGCTTATTTGTTCTGCAGTTCAGACGGTGCGTCTGTATTTGCATTTTCAGACTCCAGTAGGGATTTCTGTAAAAAAGAGTCTATTAGCAGTCGTGACTGGTAACATTGAAAATGCCCTTTCCTTATTGTGGGCTGATGAGTGTGTGGCAAACTATAAAGTCATGCATAACATTTACAATGCTGAAATACACCACTGACAGACTACAAGATTTTGGGTTGCTCCAGGAACCAGCTCTCTGACCCATTAGGTTTTTATGTAAATAGGATGATTCGTTTTCTCCCACAGACAGTAAAAATAAGAAAGCAGTTAATGTTCTCAAGAAAATATATTTAAAAAAAAAAAATCCACAAATGTATTGTTTTCCCCCTGAGGAGGGCATTTAGAGATGACAGAACAAGAAGATGCAAGAAAATTGTCCCACGAATGCTGAGTTTTCTTCCTGTTCCTACCTAAGTTAAAGCTACACAGGACAAACTGTAATGGTAATCTATTCCTGAGATACGTGTGTAATTCAAACCCATAAAAGCGCTGAGCAAAATCAGTGTGTTAGCAATGCATGTGGNCCTACCTAAGTTAAAGCTACACAGGACAAACGGTAATGGTAATCTTCTATTCCTGAGATACATGTGTAATTCAAACACATAAAAGCGCTGAGCAAAATCAGTGTGTTAGCAATGCATGTGGTATCAGAAGAAACAAAGCATTATGTCAGGTGTCTCATCGAAGCGCAGCCTGGCTGTGCATCTCTCTTGTACTTTCTCTTCTGGTAGCTACTCCTGAGAAATGTGCNGTATCAGAAGAAACAAAGCATTACGTCAGGTGTCTCATCAAAGCGCAGCCTGGCTGTGCATCTCTCTTGTACTTTCTCTTCTGGTAGCTACTCCTGAGAAATGTGCAACTTTGGTGTTTTCTCTCTCCCACAAAACTCTCTACTCAGCAGAATTTTTTTCATTATGAAGCGTTTGGAGGTTTGCATTGCTTGACATACGGCTGGAAATTTTATGTTCATATTTAATCAACTTGAGGTATGTCCTTGCCCAGGACTGGGGCATCTTCTTCAGAGAAATTTAGACTGGCATTTCCTATTGAGGTGAGAGTGGGCAAATCTCCGGCCCAAACCACGGCAGCACCACGCTGCATTGAGCAGTTCTGCAGCTGGATGAGTATGATGGAGCGTCTCTGTTTTCAGCTCCTGTTTTCCATATCTCAGTCTATCATGGCAATTCTGTTCCTTTGCCCCATTCTCTGCCATATTGCAGAGAGGTCTCATATCCTTGTAAGAAAACCTCCTGAGAGTGTGAAAGTAGTTTGATATCGTTAGATCAGTGAACACAAAGTGTCTCATCCTGTATTACATGTTTGAAAAGCTCCCTATAGATTGCAGTGTTGTTTCTATTCAGACCCTGTGTATACTTCAGGACCGTACTGTTAATTTTGTTATTAATGAGTGATAAATTCACTCACCACAATAGGGAACAGTCAGCTGTGCATATCACAAACTCACAAATCTATTAATAATTACATGCAGATATACAACTATGTACAAATATAAATAGCAAGGCTACAAAGTCAAGTAGAAAGTTAGGAAATAGCAGAACTAGTTTCCTGGGCAACATTCATCTGGATCCTTTAATTATATGCATTTTGATCTAGGATTTAAGGGCCAGATTTTTTTTTTCCTCTGCATAAGGGATGCCTAGAGTGGAAAAAATAGCTACAAGTTTACTAACTCTCATATGAAGTGTGAGATAACTATAATAAGGGGCTCTCGTAGAACTCTTGTAATAACCTTTATCTTTATTGCATAGACGGAAGGAAAGGTCAAGATCTGTTCAACTAGTATCTGTGTGTGACAGACTTAGTTTTAGCTCCATGCTTTATATACATAATGTGTCCTCAGAGATTGCAAGGAAAGCAAACAGACCTCATCCATTTCTCTAATGATTCCTCTGAAAGATACTTTTTTTTCCCTTGGTTTGTATTTTTAGCTCACTTTAACAACACCTCTATTACCAGGCTGTCAGAGACCTCATACATAGAATTTATGTTGGCTTTCATAAAGAAAAATTAGATGCTATCTCAAGGACAGGCTCTACTTTTAATGTCATTAAAACTAAATGAGTTATTGTTGATATTCACTGAGGAACAGCAAATAGAATTAGATGGAGAAAAATCTCAGCGATAAGAAGATGTGGTGGCTTAAACTGTCCACTGCAGAGAAGTGGTAATTTATAAGCATTGCTTTCTTTAATGTATAGATAACCTGTACTTTATGCCGTGGCGGTTGATTCTATTAATCCTAGGGGAGGGATGGAGGTTATGGAGAAGAGGTGTGGATTTTAGTTATAATGCTCTGTATATCTCCAGTAGCACTGAGTGCGCGGCTGGGCAGTTCAGTCCAGGGCATCCTCAGCACCTCTGAATGCAGCAGAGGAAAAGACAGATCGTCCGGGCCCGCTGGCTGCTGGTACCGCTTCCCTGTCAGTGTCTGGAGGAAAGCAGAGCTCATGGAAAGAGGGAAGACTCTAAGTACGGTAGTGAAAGATGGTGTTCATCAGCATAAGGCTAAGTAATATCTCTGTTTTGAGGTCTGTATCCTCATATTTCTTAGGGTATAACGGTATGACTGAGCGCTTTTCAAGTTTTAGTAAGAAAAACTTCACTCTTTATTAGGGTAAAGAAGCAGAGCTGGGGCAGGAGCGTTTCACACTCTAGAAGATTCCTACATCCGCACACTTTACATTTAGATGTATGCTCTTTGCTTTAAACTGCCTGGTTCTGTAAAAGAGTGAGGAAAGAAGCAAAGTGGGGATGAAGGTTTCCCTGTTCTTACACAGCTTGCCCAGGCTCACAGGAAAAGCAGAGTGCTCTGTAGACAACAGAGAGTTTTACAGAAGTGTGGGAAATGGCTGTTTTCTATGGCAATCCCACCTATCTGTAGATCGTTGGCATCTTTGTTTCTTGTGTAACTGAGAGCTCTTTATCTGTTCACTCCAAAGCTGGAGTGAAGCTGAATATGGAGATCCCACAGCATATTGTAAGGGCTCAAAGTGTCTGGGGAAAAAAATGAGGTATTGAATTTCCTGGTAGGCAAGAAAGTGCTACATATTTCATTTTATGTCTGTGGTAAGTCTGAGAAAGTCTTTTAAAAAAAAAAAAGAACAAAAGCAGATGCATTTATATATAACTTGTTAATGCATAAATGTTTTGTTGGGACATTGTAGAGAGCTATTACAAATGAAGAAGAAATGTTAAAAGAACATTATTAAGCTGTGAAGTTAGAAACCTGAAGGATAGAAAATGTCATTGCAAATTTAATTAGACCCCCTAATGTGTATGCAGTAGGAAGGGCTTTTTAATTACCTGATCACAAACTATTTTTTGCACAGCATCCTCCACTCCTTTCAGCATAGAAACTGGGTAGTCTTTAATTAATGAGCAACTATTCAATATTTTGTTTTCTCCTCAATATGCAGCCTTAAGTTTTATTCACTGTATACTCTTCAAATCTAGCTCCAAATACATAATTATTTATTTCTTGATGGGAAATTCTGAAGTACACTTCACAAGAAAATTTGTTTCACAAATATTTGTTTATTTTCACACCATTCAAAAGGGATGACGGGTTGTTATGATTTTTCAGACAGTGACTTGTGTCACAAAAAAACCCCCATACATTAATTTGGAAGCTTAGTTTAAGGCAAATAAAACTGTCTTTCAGCACTTTATATGCATTTGAAGAAAAATTTCAGTTTACTTCAGTTGCATATACTACATGGTGAAGCAAACCAGATCGCAGAATTTAAAATAAATTTTGTTTTCCCCCCACCATGCTTAGGCTAAAAACAAGACTTTGACCTGTTTAAAGAAAAAAAAGAAAGAAGCGAGAGCAAGAACGTGCCTTGTGCCACAGAGAGATGTTGCCTCCCTAGCCATGTCGTTAAGGCACTAAACTGCTAGCTTTGAGATGGTAGAGAGCCACGTTTAAAATTGTTGCTGTGAATAAGAAAGACCAACTCTGGTGTTAGCGAGAGGTAGCTACCAAAGTAAACATACCTGCTCTATTCCCAGGAATGGATACTTGCTCTGCATTTAAAAATGAGTGGGTGGTATTCCTGGCAGCTGGGGCCTGAACCTTTTGCTGATGAGGAGAGAGTCATGCGCTCTCCTCCTTCTTGGTATTTCCCATTGCATGGTTTTCTTTCAGTTGTACCCTTTCCACAAGGTGGCCTCACTCAAATAACTTATGGCACAGTAGTATAAGTAGTTGCCTGAGAGGCAGAAGTGACCTGTCATTGGGAACACTGAGTCAGTGTCTCTCACTTCCAGAAGGATCTCTTAATAACAGGATTAGTGTTTAAAGCAATGAGATGGAGGCACCAGCACTACATGAAGTAAGCCAGCTCTCTATCCTTTAAGGCACAATTTCAAAACAAGGTTCCAGATGATCCTTCCATTTCCATATAAATGCCCATGTTCCAGGTATGAATAAGAATCAATAAAGCTTTGAAAATTCCCCAATTGTGTTTGAAATCCCTAAGATATCAGTTATTCTACCTTGCTCTCATACTAGACTGTAGGAACTCTTCCCACGAATTAGCNTGTTCCAGGTATGAATAAGAATCAATAAAGCTTTGAGCCTACAATTCCCCAACTGTGTTTGAAGGCCCTGAGATATCAGTTATTCTGACTTGCTCTCATACTAGACTGTAGGAACTCTTCCCACGAATTAGCATTTTTTGATTAAATGTAAACACTATTTTAGAACAAATCACTTCATGGTCTTTTATCTATAATTTGTCTCCCTAAAACTGATATGTCATATTTGGTAGTTCCTTCTCTCTGTGAGGCGCAAGTGGAATCAAAGTGTATTCTCCCAGGCCTTATGAATGAAACTTATTTTTTTCTAGTTTCCTCTCCGCTTGCTCATTCACTGCTGCCCCGCCAAGTTCTGCGAGGATGAAGGTGTTAGACGCAGCACCTGCTTTACTGAGGAACTGCATCTAACAGGAGAGCTTTCTAGGAACGTTCTCCACTGCTGACTGAAACCAGGGTCCTGCAGAAATAATAAACGGCCACTTAATAAAGGAGAGGGGAGGAGTCCACAGTAGTCTCTAGGGCACTGAATGCCAGCTTTTCCTAGATTGTTAAGTATCTGCTTGGCAGCCTTAAGACTTTTGACAAAGGATGGTGAATGTGTGAGTGTGCATGTGTTGGTGTTCAAGCATGTATATACCTTCATGTCCAGAAACACCACAGAAACAAGGTGATAGCAAGGTGATACTTTTGAAATGAGAACGGCCACAGTAAAATGACATTGTTTCTTCTGGTCAGTTCTATGAACTCCGCAATCTTTTGGATTGGATAAACCATTTGAATAATCTGCTCTTTGTCTATGGGCAAGATCTGGGAGAACAGATCCAAGTTCTCAAGTTTATCTCAAATTTATGGGCTCCTACAATTAGTGGCAATTGCTTGGTGGACTGTGGATAATGGTTTTCTAGCAAGACAGAGAGAGATAATTTGTTTTTACATTAATATTACCTTATAGCATTTTTACAGAAGTATATAAATAGTTCTCAGCTAAGATCAGAGCTGTGTGCTGCCATGCACCACAAACATCCACCAAGTGAAATGATTTCTGCTTAAAAGAAGTTTTAAGTAGATGAAAAAGACTGACAAAGTATTATTACCCCTATTTGACAGGTGCGGAGCCAGGACCCAGGGACTGTCCGGACTAAGTGGCAAAAAAATAGTGTGTGGCTCTTTGGGTCCTGGTGTGCTGTGTTGTTCAAGCCAAGGACCTGGATCTGGAACATGCTAGACATTTCTTATGGTTTATGCAGTTACGTTTCTTTGTCATGGAAAGTGGGATGCAGAAGCAGGGGGAAGATGGGTAAGCAGTCAGTATAGCATTTGGAGACAAGGCCAAGGCATTCATATGGACCAAGGAGCTTGGTAAGCATACTTCAGATGTCACCAGAGGGACTGTGCCCAGCCAGTGAGCAGCCCAGTTAGGTTAAACTAGACTGGTGAACTCTCCTCCTAGCATTTAACCTGCTAAATACCTGTAATGGCTGGTTCTGAAATATTTCAGTCTGGTTGTATGTTGCATCCGTGGTGCGTTGACCCTGGCTGGATGCCAGGTGCCCATCCAAACTGCTCTATCACTCCCCTCCTCAGCTGGACAGGGGAGAGAAAATACAGCGAAAGGCTCCTGGGTTGAGATAAGGGCAGAGAGAGATTGTTCACCAATTATCGTCATGGGCAAAACAGACTCTACTTGGGGAAATTAGTTTAACTTATTACCAACCAAAATCAGAGTAGGATGATGAGAAAATAAAAACTAAATCTTGAAACACCTTCCCCCTCCCGTCTTCCCAGGCTCAACTTCACTCCTGATTTCTCTGCCTCCACGCCCTGAGCAACGGAGGGGGATGGAGAATGGTTACGGTCAGACTCCTCACACGCTTCCCCTGCTCCAGCATGGGGTCCCTCTCACAAGAGATAGTCCTCCATGAATTTCTCCAACGTGGGTCCTTCCCATGGACCACAGTTCTTCATGAACTGCTCCAGCATGCGTCTCCCATGCAGTTCTGCCAGCAAACCTACTCCAATGTGGACTCCTCTCTCCATCGGTCCACGGGTCCTGCCAGGAGTCTACTCCAGCACGGGCTTCTCGTGGGGTCACAGCCTCCTTTGGGCATTCACCTGCTCCGACATGGGGTCCTCCATGGGCTTCAGGTGGATATCTGCTCTACTGTTAACCTCTGGCTGCAGGAGGACAGCCTGCCTCACCACAGTCTTCACCACAGGCTGCAGGGGAATCTCTGCTCTGGTGCCTGGAGCACCTCCTCCCTTTCCTTCTTCACTGACCTTGGTGTCTGCAGAGTTGTTTCTTTCACATATTTACACTCTTCTCTCTGCAGGTGTGCAAGGGTTTTTTTCCCCCTTCTTAAATATGTTGTCCCAGAGATGCTACCACCATTGCTGATGGGCTTGGCCTTGGCCAGCTGCAGGTCTGTCTTGGGGCCAGCTGCCATTGGCTCCATCAGACATGGGGGAAGCTTCTAGCAGGTTCTCACAGAAGCCACCCCTGTAGACACCACCACCCCCATCTCCCCTCCACCTACCAAAACCTTGCCATGCAAACCCAATACAGCATCTTAACTGGCAAATGCCAAAGTCAGTTGTATATAGAATCTATTATAAAATGCTGTTTCTCACTGTCAGTAGAAATAATGTATTTTTTAATTTCAGGAAAAATAAAAAGAAAAACCAAAATGCTATTTGATAGGAATAACATGATGCTTTTGGGAGAGACACACCCAAATTTCTTCAATTCATTAAACACTGGAGGTTCATGTGCTCTGTTCCTCGCTTCGGTGGGGTCACAATGGCTTGAACTTGGCTAGAGATGCAGTAGCCGAGCATCTCACTTTGTGGCATTCATTTGGAAGGACACTACACAGGAATGCTGAATTAGCCCTCCTCCTGTGCGACCCGAGATGAGCTGGACTTGAGTGATTATAGTGTCAGAATGAGAAGTAGTTCACTGGCATATAAGGGATATAATTTCTGTGCATACGTCAGGACTCGTACAGCATGGGCTGGGCTGTTGGTGGAGATCACTTGTGAGAGGAAATATGATTTCCCAACTATCTGTAATAATATTAAATCTAATTCATGTTTTTGTATTCATTGCTGAGCGTTATGCAGACTTGGCAAGTCATTAAGGACAAAACAAAGTTACTTTAAGATACACTGAGCACTGAAACACAAGAAATTGAGACTCCAGATTTAAAAATGTAGATGCCAGGGCCATAAGCAGGAAGTTTGTGGGATAGGTGAAATGAGCACACTGCTGTCTTGGAAATTTTGGTGCCAGGTTGTAGCCTGAGATAGTCTTTCTACTTTAGTTGCTGTTCAGTGTAAAGTGTCATATTACTGCAATAAATTAGATACATTTTCTTGTACACTATTTCAAGGGACAATGGAGGATAAAGCAGTTGTGGAAAAAATCATGCTAGCTGTCTGCCTTTCTGCATATTATGGAGTTTAAGCTGTCCTATTTTTCAAAAATGTTTGCTGTCCATCTCCTCTGCCTACCAGAGTGCATTTTAATACACCTATTCACCACTAAAGCCAATTTCAGCAGTATTGCTGCTTTTCTAAAAATAGACTCCAAGAGTATCTTCATTATCTGCAGTGTGAATTTTTTTGTTTTAACATGAAGCTACTCTGCTCCAGTACCGTTTCTTAAATTGCATGTTACTGTAACAACCACATCCACCCAGAACATAATGATTGTGACTGAAGAAATACAATTCTGAATCATGAAGTGGAAGGCACCAGAGTTTAGGTGTGAGTGAAACCAGTTTTCATTTGGCATATACACACACACACACACAAAATCCATCGAGAATCGCGATTACAACGGGCAGTGTCTTCTGTTTGTAGCAATGACAAACCAAACTTCAAGTGTGGATTAAAATATGTCCCAGTGAAATGAGCAGAATTTTAGTGATGAAACAATATGTCATTTTGATGATATTCTTTACTCATGTTCTGGGAAGGTGATATTGTATAGGTGGGTGGCTCTGTGAGTGTTGTCATCCACAGTGGCATAAACCTTGGGAGGTGATTTGGCTTCGTGTGTTCATAGCAGTGTGTTAGCCACTGCTTGTTGCTGAATAGAGTCTCTTGGTCCTTCTCGTCCCATCTTGCCTTGCAAATCCCAGTTGGTTGCAATAGCCTCCTGCAGTGAACAGGCTGAAGGCCAAGGACCGGCAGAGCCTTCATGAGGGGCTGGTGGAGAATATTGAGTTAGCATGATTAAGACAAGTCAGTGGTATAAGAGATGCATAAACAGCCTTGCCAGCGGTTGTTGCAAGCACCTATGAAATGGTTTTCATACTTCCAGCATTAGATAGTGGTGGAGTTGGACATCAGTAGAGTCTGATGGGCAGAATTTTCAGTGACCCCAATCCCCCCTGAAAAAAGAAAAAAAAAAAAAAGCTGAAGCTTTTGAGACTTCCTTGTACTCTTCTTTTGAGAATCAGTATCAGTACCTTGATTTGTTTAGTCTGGGTCATGTTTCAGGCCCTATTAGATCCATATCCCTCTAAGCAGGCATTCAGAAGGTTATTTATGAGGCTGAGATCAGGGACAAGCTGCAGATTCTTTGCAATATTATGCTGTCGTTCTTATCGAGGAGAATATAGTACAGTTTGTCATACAAGAAATGGCTGTCCCTCTAGGAGCTCTTGAAATAGATAAGAGACTTCTATTTTCCTTACCTATCTAGGCAACGCAACAAACGACAGAAAAGAATTAAAAGGTAGTTACGATAGCCTAGAAAGGACACTGAGCTCATACTTCCAAGTTGACATTAATTATGTTCTGATGAGTTGATAGGGGGGCAGTTACTGACAGTGGCACATAGAAGAAACAAGATATAGTCACTGTGATATTTTTTGCTGGAAGTAGTTATAATAGCCACTGACTGAGGCTTTGTATTAAGGTTCATGCAAAGTGTAGTTTCTTCTTCTTAAAATCCAAAAATATCCATTTCGGTTCCTGGTATTGCATTACTTCAAATCCCAAGGTGTTGGTGAGACTCTAAGCTATATAGAGACGGAGGATGTCTCTGCCTTGTGTGTATTAAGATGTATTTCAGTATTTACCTCCTGGTTTCAGTGGAGTTGCAAAACTCCTGCAATTATTTGCAAGTACCCTCATCAGCACCTTCAGCAGAAATAGATTGCGTACCATTGTTCTAGAAGCATTTGCTGCTAATGATGCAGGAAGTGGTAGGCAAGCGTAAATAGCAAATACAGGACTCAAGGAGAAGTGGAGACTGAAGAAGAATTTTTTCCCCTAAACTTTCCTCTTGCTGTAACCCTGTGTTCAAATTTTAAGTGAATTAAAATTTACTGGCATTCCCCACGCGTATGCTGACATAAAGAGGTACTACCTGTTAGATTTCAGTGGGGCTGGGATTTGAGGCAAACTGCAGGTCACAGAATCACAGAATGGTCAGGGTTGGAAGGGACCTCTGGAGATCATCTAGTCCAACCCCCCTTGCCAGAGCAGGGTCACCTACAGCAGATTGCACAGGATGGCATCCAGGTGGGTTTTGAATGTCTCCAGGGTGGGAGACTCCGCAACCTCTCTGGGTAGCCTGTAAAGGTAGAGGTCCTTACTCTACTGCCCAATCCTTCCTGCTTTTGGAGGTGAGGAACCTGATCATAGATATTATCTAGACTTTCTCAGCTTCCAAAATGTTCTGTTTTGAATTTTGTTCCTCTCAAAAAGATGTTTAAAAATATGTTCTGGTTTTGATTTTTATTTAAATAAGCAGGTTGTGATTTGAGATAAAGTATTGATTTTCACATCCTGCTACAGGCTCCTGTCCTCACCTTGGGCAAGTTTCTCTGTCCTTCAGTGACCCTTATAATAATGGGGATGAGAATTGTCTGCAGTCAAGCTTTTGTCTTGGTGGGGACTGGGAACATTCTGTTCGGAGGACCATCCTTTGAAATGCGATCAGAATGCAATCTGACTTCTGGTGTGGGGACTTATCAGTGTGCTGTCATATCATCTGGGATAAATGGTTGAATAGCTAGAAACTTGGTATTCTTTTTCCAACATCAGTGTTTCTTTATTTCATTTTTCTCTTGTTTAATTTGTTTCCTTCATCCAATATTTAAAACTAACAAGCGCAAGCAAACAGAAAAAACTTGAAAGGCTAAAAATCAAACAAATGAAAAAACCTTCCCATTTATATAATTCAATTAAACATATTCTTCCCATGGTGCATTGAGGAAATATATTGCTACAGACACAAATCACTTTGTAGTGTTATATTATTAACTGCTTCTGGGACCAGATGGTTTTCCTGCCAGATTAGAAGGAAGGAGCAATAGGATGTAATGTCATTTATCCTGATCGTTACGGGTCCTTCAACACTAGGACTTACATGAGTTCCCAGAAAGGGGATGCAAAGCTGTGTATATTTGCACATAATGCTACAGGCCATGTTCCTGGGTGGGGGTCTGCCCCAAACAGCCTGCAATTTGAGGACTGAAAATGTCAGATGGTTGTACCAAGGAGACACAGGATGCCCCAGGAAGCAGAGGGGTGGTTTTGGTAGTGTATTCCCTCCTGTGAATGAGAGGTGCAAACATTCAAGCACATTTCAGTAGCAAATAGGGATTTTACTAAGATGACATTTCTAGGGTAGAGAAAACTCTTCAGGAACTATTTGAAGGTTGTTTTGCTTTGCTGATTCAAATATCTGTAGATTTCATCAAACCTCCTTGTAAAATCATCCCAGTAGGAAAAAGAAATAGTGGAGAAAGGATTAGGTGATTCAAAGCAGTGAATCCATCGGGCTCAGGCAGGAGAAAGAGGAGGGTATCATTGCCAGCGCTGCAACTGGCTGTTAGGAGTGTTTAGTGATGTCTTGCTCAAGAACAGGAACAGTATATCACACTTCGAGAAATCAGTGATGGGAAGAAGCCGGTTTTTTAGTGCATATCCCTTTATTCTGAAGCCTTCTCTTCCCCAGTATTCTTTCCTAGAGATTCATGCCAGTTGTTTAAAATATCTTAAACTTTAGGATTTCTAGATCTTTGGAGAGAGTTTAAAATGCCCTGGAGATCTCCCCGGTGATAGCTGTGCACGCATCTGCCTGAGTATTAAAAATAGACTATTTTTATTTAATTGGATGGTGGAAAGCTGGAGATTTCTCACATCACTCCGATGGCAGATTCAAGATTTTACGTCTGTCAAAACAATGCCATCTGGGTTTGTTTATATTGCTGTTAGCCTTTTGCAGGAGTCCAAGTGCCTATTTGAAAACCAGTACAGCATCAACCTAACAGGGAAACTGTAGGTCATGCTGCAGCCCCTTCCAGTTTCTTGGGCTGATGTGGAGAATTGTTTGCTTACGCAAGTGCTGGATGAGTGTGTGTTAGTCAAACAAAGTTGTGGAAATGAAGACAATGTCGTAAAAAAGCGTAGGAGGCATATGGAATCATATGAATTAAAATAATAAGTCCCAGTGTTAACCATTCTCATTGCATGGTCTTTTTTCTTTTACCCTTTCATCTCTCAATCCCTTTGGATTATATGGGCATAAATTTTATTTTTGCATTTACAAATGCACAGTTTATCGAATGGAAGATTGAGTTTTTTAGGGTGCTTCATGTAACTAAAACATTTTACTTCTGAGTTAAAAAAAAAAAATCAAAAACAAGAAAAAAAAACCCAAAACCAAACATCCCTGCTTGAAATAACAGAAATCTGTTTTTATTGATCAAAGGTAATTAACGAGATTGATTGCTCATTCCCCCTCCAATCTCATTTAGAATTGTAGATTGTACAAGTGGTAAATTTGGATGGTTTGCGTAATTCCTGGTGGATCTTTGATTTGAGATTAGGGTTTTGTAAAGAATCAGGAAATGGAGTGCTAAAACAAAGCTAACAGATAGTACTGTCTCTCCTTTAAAGACACCCCCAACTCAACTCGCAAAACTTACAGTTTTTTTATCTGTCTAGGGGGCCAACATTCTCTTATTTTTATGGTAGTTTGGGAGAGGAATAGTTTAACAAAGCTCACAGAACTCATACAAGAGAAATTAATACATAATGAATGGGAACTCGAGGGCACAGATCAAGTTAGTCTCCAGCAACCAAATGAGTTTGTAACATTTCATGGTCAGGGGGACCCAAAATCCTTCCAGGTCAATGTAATTTATGTTTTGATATGGCAGAGCTCATGGGTAGGTCTCCCCAGCTCTGTGCTCTCCTTTGCTTTGACTAGACCGGGGCACATATCAGCTCACGCGTTGTCCTAAGTACCAGGCTTGGAACTTGCCTTTTGCAACATCTGAAGATGCTTGAAGATGTTATTATTCAGCGTGATCTGATCGTGCCTTGGGTGCTTATGATAAGGAAGTGTATACCTTGTGATATTTGACCCAATTGTGGTGAAAACTAATGCCAAGGATGACCTTAGAAATAAACCATGCGTTTTCTATGTATCTTTACGGTACAAAAAAAATGAAAGAAGAGTTCCTCTGCTTAAAACATTCAGTTCTGTTTTTCTTTAGTAGATAACAGTAGCTCTCATTAAGTTCAAGAGTCCCAGCCCTCCTGATTTCTGGCAGCTTTTCTCCACAGGGTAAGGGAAGGCCGGTAGCTGTCGGGCCTGGAGACTGGGGTGTTCCCCACCCTGCCCCTATCCATCTGCTTGGGTTTGGAACTGGAAATACTGTTTGGACAGTGAACCTTGGAGAAAGTCAGCACTGAACAGCAAATCCCCGAGAGCTGCTGAGCGTGGTACTTCCCAGTGGCTGTGATAAAGCCCTTTGTCCTGGAGACACCTAAATCTGATACACTCATAAGTGTGATACAGTTTGTAAGGATGGTCAGCTAGGAAGGAGTGGAAGGAAACCAGTGAGCTTGTGGTGCAAAGTCTGTGTTTGATTTCCAAATAACTTTGCAGTTACAATCCCAGTTTCTGACTAGTCAATTTATGAAGAAATTTTCCTTTTGAAAAACGACCAGTGTCAGTACCATTTTTTTTGTTCAAAGGAAAGGAACATTTATAGTGACATTTTTCAAAGAGAAACTTGGAAATCAAATTAAATTTTTATTGTTTTTCAGATTTCTTCTGTTCAGTATAGTTGTTGGAAAAAAAGACAATGAATAAATAGTCCAGAAATAAAATTAGTTTGTTTGTTGTAGGGTTTTTTTATGCACAATTCCCTATGAAATGTCACCAGCTCCAAATAAGAAATTTTCTTAATCTTTTTCACTGGAGGAAAAGGAGTAGAAAGCTTGCAACCTTTTTGTCAGTAAATGCTCTGGGATACTAAATACTTATGAATCTCAATATACCCATCTTTATCTAAGACCTTACATATTTCATTAGTTTTGTAGTTTCTGTGGGCTTTTTTTTTTTTTTTTTTTTTTTT
>RSEF01000007.1:27407687-27423801 GCA_003993805.1 Himantopus leucocephalus | reverse complement strand
AAAAACAAAGTTTATTAAAAAGACCTTTTGCTTAAAATGCCACTTTATAAAGCAGACAGAGTACTGCAGGTTGCTGCTGCCAAAGGAAATATTAATTGCAACTGAAGAATTTAAAGCTTGTTTCCCATCACAATGATTGGGTTTTAGAGGCTGGCTGAAGGGGAAAATATGTTTCTAATAGGATTTTCAAAGGTGTATAATCAGTTTAGATGCTCGGTTCCCATGAAATCCCTTCAAAAGCTTTTTGAATTGATATTTGGCTATTCCTGCCAGCCTAGTCAATTTGCATGCAGAAACATGGTTGATAAATGCCTGTCACAAACAAGCAGCCAACCCTCAGAGGCTAAGATGATGCTTATTTGGATGCAAAGGTGGATGCAGGCATGGCCGACACACAGAAACGGCTCAACAGATGCTTGTGAAGCTACAAAAACTGGAGTGAGAACTGAAGTGTTCAAAGTAATGAATAACATTCTGGGTGTGTTTATGAGACAAACAGCAAATGTGGCGAGGGATGCTCTGGAGATCTCAATACGATGGAAGGCACCTGTTCTGTTCTAAAAAGTTGAGCGAGAAAGCACTCTTGCATGAGAGAGAGGATGAAAAGTGCAGAGGAGTTCTGCTTTTAGCCTAGTGTGTTCCCTTTCCCCAGGCAGAGGGGGAGGATTGGAAACGGGTGAAATGTGGTTGCCCCGATGCCATCTATGTCCCGTGGATGGACACTTCTGAGAATACCTGGCTCCAAGTGATACTTAAAAAGATCTTGAAAAAATATCATCTCTCTCCTGATGCTGCCCCTCCTCTTCATTTTGCCATCTTCTTTCTCCCAGAGTCAGATATTGCGGACTTCGATGCCAGAAGTTCACTCCTCTACAGGTTCAATCAGAAGCTTATGAGCACATTCAAAGATGTGGTGTCCTTGAAGTTCAAGAGCATGCAGGGGGATGGAGTCTTATTCCATGGAGAAGGACAGCGTGGAGACTACATTACCTTGGAACTGCAGAAAGGGAAGCTCTCCTTGCACATCAACCTGGGTAAGGGTAAATAGGATTACTGGTTCACATATCACTGTAACAAGGATTGCCTTGGTTTGCTTTTATAAATTTATTAGGCAGTATCTAGAAACTCCAGTTGAGATCAACAAAACATGCTGTGCGCCTCAGACAGCTCACAGCTTAAACATTAGTCAGAGGAGGTGGGAGGGGAAGCAAAAGAGATTAGACTTGACTGATGTCATGCAGGACATGATAGCTGAGCCAAGAAGAGAGCTTGGCTCTTCTAACTGTGCCCACCGAAGCTGAGCTACTCCATGACTACTTTTGAAGTTTTGACCTTTGCTTGATGATGCTTTCAAGCAGTGATTTAAAACCAAAAAAGGTTTTATTTCTTCACCTTCCTCCTTTTTTATTTTCATTGTTATTATTTTTAAGAACGGCATTCCCAGGAAATTTGGTTTGGAGTACAAAAGGTTTGNGGAGTGCAAAAGGTTTATGTTTGGTTTGTGTCTTACTTTTTTCCATTCTGTGATCAGAACTGAGCTGGGAATACAGAGTTGAAATGAAAACATCCTGATCAAAACACTGTACACACTGGTATTGCTTTGCTTCTGCATTGCTGTACTGTGGTCAGCACAGGAGCTGCACTTACCCTGTTTGGGTATTGAACTTGGTCTGAAAGCCCCAGTGACCCATCCAGATGGAAAGCTGAAACAAAACCCCTCCTTGTGTTAACCATGAGGGTGTGGGCAAGGAGGGGAGGGAATTAAGGTCCAAGGTTTTCATTGTCACTCTCAATCTTAATAACTTTGATGAATAAAGTAATCTGAACCATTTGCAGTTCACGTACATGGTGCTTAGACCGCCAAGGCTGGTTTTAATAAAAATGGGAGATGTAGCCTCTATTAATGTGTAGCATTAGCAGATCTCGGACTAGCAATTCCGGGACACTTTAAGAAGTTTGTCTAGAGCAGATAAAGCAGGCAACAATGCAGTATCTATTTCACTCCCCTGATTATGACTTGGGGAATTAAGAGAAAACATAAACTAGTGGGAGCAAACTGGAGATACTAAAACAGAATTCATAGATAATTCCTTCTGCATTTTTCCCCTCAGGCTTAATTGTGTTATTTTTTTTTTAATGTCAGTAACAATTTTCCATAGCTTTTGGATTTAATTTTCACATTAGCTAATTAATTGGTTTGTCTCCAACTGATATATTCTTTCTTTCCTTCTTGTTCATCAGAGAGTAGAAATGATAATGCGGCATTTTTCTGATTTGTTATTTGGATATTACTTGGACCAAGTAGCTACATCTTGAGCCTCTGAACGTAGGATTCTTTGACACCATTGATTTGTCCTCCTCTTCCAAAGGTTTCATACTAGGACAAGGATATAGTATAATTAAATACATTATGTTACTTCTTCCAGAGGAGATGCTGTTGTGAATACATAGTCTGAAATAAGAGAGGGGTTTTTTTAACACTAGCCCCAAATATACAGATTTTAGCCATTTCAAGTCCTCTGTGTGCATTTATATGTCATGGGCAAAGGTTTTGATGGCTGCTCTTGAATCTGCTCGCATGTTGCCTGACAGTTTTGGAGCATGTGTTCTCTCCATTCTGCTGGGATATAAAAAAGGACACACACTCCCTTTCAGTGAGAGGCTCTGAACTGTTTAGACATGTAGCCAGCTGGAAAACAGAAGAGTACTTGAAATCACCAGGGTTAGGGCCTAAATGTTTTTATGACTCTTGATCTAAACTTTTGGAGATCTAGGCCAGGTTTAAGAATCTTTTTGAGCTGAAGGGAATACTCGCGTTCATGTTGCTTCATCGACTTGTGGCTTTTTTTCTCTGAGAATGGACAGGTCCAATTTTCTTGTTAAAATACAAAAAGCACATAGTTGAAACTGTAATGTCAGGAGTGGTCTATTAATGTGAATAGATAGGAGATTTTTGGTGCAACCCACAGGGAGCTTTTAAAACACCAGGGCCTCGAATGCGCAGCAGAACAACGGGCACAGGCAGAGTGGCAATTCCCTGCGTGCTGCAGTGTGTGCGGGGGAAATTCTCCTGGTTTCTTGCTATGATTTCAGGGGGGAAAAAAGCGTGCGTGTGTGCGTGTGCATGTACTTACATATATGAATCTCTATGCCCAAAGAATCTAAGGCAAGCTATGTCAAGGGTCTGTTTCTGATGGACAGTGTGCATCTGGATGTGCATGGCTCAGTGATCCCCTTGAGCCCTCATGCCTCAGCTAAGAGCACAGATGTCACTCTGGTGTCTTCTATCTCTGCCCCTCCAGGGGACTCCAACCTGCACTTCAGTAACAGCCACACGTCGGTCACCCTGGGCAGCCTCCTGGATGACCAGCACTGGCACTCGGTTCTCATAGAGCGCTTCAACAAGCAAGTGAACTTCACAGTGGACAAGCACACCCAGCATTTCCGAACGAAGGGGGATTCAGATCACTTGGATATTGATTATGAGGTGTGTGAAGCCCTTTAGGTTGTAACCTGGGAGATGAGGCTGAATTGGTATAAAATGAATGTAATGGAAAACAACCACCCTATGAGCTGTTTCTTTCCAGCAAAGATCTTTTCTTTATGTAATATTTCCTTCCCACAGAGCTCCTTTCAGAGTTAACAAACATAGACTACGTCAGTGCAACTCTATATATGACAATCTCAGAAGATGGCCTGTCTCTGGACAAATATGCATTGGATTATGGTTACACTTCAAAGTATGGCAGGCTTTGAGCTAAACTAAAAAGTATAGCCTGGATTCTAGTCAAATTTTCAGGAAGCAACCATGCTTATCTGTAGGGGGAGGTGCTGTCATCATCTCCAATATGATTTTAATGGGATCATTGCGCATCATCCCTGCATCTGATTGACATGAGTGTAGGGATACCAGCTCTGAGTTGTGCCTCTATCCAGCCACCACTTGCTCAGATTACAGCTCTCCACGTAGATGTGAGCAGGTAAAGACCATTGCCTTCCCACTAGGAATGGAAGACCCTGAGCATGACTGTCGAGACAACTAGCTGTGACCCAGGTCCCTTCCCATCTGGGGTTCTGATGCAGGGAGCTGGAGCAGCTCAGCCAAGGAAGGACCGAGCAGAGCATCCTGCCTGCCCATAAATCCCAAAGCTGGTGTGCTCCCCTGGGATGAGGCCAAGGTGTGGCAGAGTGCAGTTTGTATCACTCCAGCAGTTCAGTGCTTATGGCTGACAGTCGCTAAAAAATACCTAAAAAACCTTTTATATCATCTATATGCAAGGCAGTTCCTCATCTGTTCCCCCCACCGATGCACACCTGCGTGCAAATTACCCATGTTCATTTTTATCCCCACGCGCTTGTCTACTGAGTCTCGCTAGCCCACCAGGCACAGGGTCATGCTTGCACAGTCAGAGCCATCACCCTGTCTGGATGGGTTGAGCCGGCATGGTTCATTGCTTAAGAGTGCACAAGTTTCCCCTCTGCACTTTGGATTCATTTCTCTGGAAAGGATCAATTCCCAGCGCACCCAAGGGACAGAAGCAGATGGCTCGGCAGTGGCAGGTGCCTGCTCGCTGCTCCTCCCGTGTTCCAGCTGAAATTCCCTTCTTTGCATTTCACAAAGCAGGGTGGAGAGAGTGGTACCTGTCCCCTGGCACTGCTGCACCAAATCACAAGCACATTTAGTAGGGACAGCACATTTGAGCAGTAAGATTCTGGAACAGCGTCAGACTGAACTAGCAAGGGCCAAAGCTGTGACTACTTTTTAAGATGGGGTTGAGACAAGCCAAAAAATTGAGTCATCAGCTTTCCTAATTTCAAAGTAATAAAACACCTTGCTTCCCACTACAAGGTTGATGCCAGTTAGGGAAAACTCAGGCTCCAATGTAATTTGCAGAACATTTTTCCAGGTGTTCCAAAACAGGCAGCATGGTAGAGAAGATCTTCAGCGGGTGTAAATCAGCATCACGACTGACCTCTGTGGCACTTGGTCCTGGCCTCCGGTGCTTAGCTTTTCACACAATGTGTTTTCTTTTCCTTTGGATGATCTTTCAGTCGAACATTACAGCAACACAGTATAGTGAAGGTTTATCTCAGCACACTTTAGGGATTAAAGGCCTTACTAAGGGTAATAAAACCATTTGTTCAGTAATTAAAATTATTACCAATCACAAAATAAATGATTTTCTTAATAATGCAGTGGTGCAATTGATATTGATTTTCTGCTGGTTTTGAAACCCAGTACAGAGTCCCTAAGCAGGAGACTTAAAGAACAGAACAAGAAAGGATGAGTCTGGTGTTTTAAGGAAGAACTAATGATTCTCAATGGAAAAAAACATTGCTACCACACAAGCCCTCATGCCAATAACAAGCCTGCAAGTGATGTAAAGTAGCAGTCTGTTTACTCTTTATTTCTCTGAAGTGATCAATTAATACAACTGAGGTGCAAGTTCATTAAGGACGTGTTTTCAAAGAAGTGCTTTCAAGGTTATCCAGGGAGCGTTCATTTGCTTATGTATCCCAGCTTGTTAGGTGGAGTGGAAGGAAAAATAACCCCCAAATTTCCCTTTACTTTTGTAATAATGAGCAGAGGCGAACTGTTAGGGGTTGTGACAGAGGAATAAGTCTGACTGGGTTCCAGCAGCCATCAGCATGTCAGCGGTGCCACACAGCAGTGCCATGCCCTCGCTGCAGTGGATGCAGCAGGGCTGCGGCACAGCTCCCGATGCACTGCGAGCGCTGTGAAGTGTGGTGGCTGCAGGATCCGCACCTGCATTATATCACTCACAATGCTGCTGCCGGCGATGGGAAAAATGAATAAAAACCCAGCGGTGCCACCAGTAAGACTATGCCAAGAAGGCCAGTGAAGCTAACTAGAAATGAGCTTTGGCATCTGCAAAATGAAAATAGGGTTGTCAGAAGTTTTTTGGGTTGTGGGCTTTGATTATTTTTTTTTGTTTGTTTGTTGTTTTTTTTTTTTTCTTTAGGAATCTGAAGTAATTTTGCTCCTAGGTTTTTGGAAGCTTTATTTTCTTAGGGTCTTTATCCTCCCAGGGATTTCAGTCCTCCAGATAAGTGATGAGTTGTAATCTGCACGTCTTTCAGTATTTAGACAACAGCATAGCAGAAGTGTTGTTTAAATGTGTAACCTGCAGAACTTCTCCATTGCACTGCTCAGTCCTAAACATTGTGTGCAAGTATTGTAAAGGCCAAACCTCAGCGAAATTTAGGGAAAACGGTTACGAGGTGGCAATGGGGTAGTTCGTGTGTGTGATACTACCCTCCACCGGCTGAAACCAGAACTGTTCAGGTACATGCTTGGTGGAAAGGGGTGACTGCAGCTCACAGGCAAACGCAGTGCTCTGCGGGCAGTAAGGGTTTATTCCCCCATTGCTTGGTGGTCCCTGGCCACTGTGGTCTGCTGCTGGGTGGCAGCCCCCAGGCCAGCGGGGGCTGTGGGCTGGAAAGCATTTGAGCATCACCTCATGCATTGGATTCTCCTGGGTAGGGAGCTGGTGATACTGGGTTGGTGAAGTGGAGTGTCAAGGCACTTCAAAAGCTGTTTCCAAATTACTGAGCTGTCTGCAGCAGCAGCAGCAGCGTTTCTCCAACAGCTGTAATGCTATGCAGCCTGTAATTCCCCAGTTGCGCAGCCAGGCCCCGCTTCGTGCTCCGAGATGATGCTGTTAACGTGACTTGGTTCTTAGTTAATACCTCGGCTGGCTGCATGGAGTGGGGCTCTGCCCTCTTGTTTTCAGGGTGATAACTAAATATTGTTCTTATTCTTTCCAAAAGCTCAGTTTCGGAGGCATTCCTGTCCCGGGGAAACCAGGAACCTTTCAGAGGAAAAATTTCCACGGGTGCATTGAGAACCTTTATTACAACGGAGTCAATATAATTGACCTGGCAAAAAGGCGCAAACCTCAGATCTATACTGTGGTAAGAGACAATAATGTACACTTTCCTTCTTCATTTCCATGCTGTTGGTGCTGCCAGCTGCACTGAATGGATGGACTTCAGATTTAAATGGCTATGGGCATAATTAGCTTGTTAAAATGATCTTGCTGAGGCTAATATCAGCCAGTGCTGACTGCTGTGGTGAGAGTTACTGAAAGACACACATGGAAATTAATACACTTCTCTGACATTCTAGGTGTATTAGAATTTGTTTGGAGAAACTTTTAAATACCTTTTCCAAGATGCATCTTTTTGATGGCATGATAACAGTCATAGAGACTTTCTTTTTCTGGTTAACTCAGATAAGATCTTATTTCTGAACCATTCCCCATCACTGTTGTGGAATACAGGAGTAGCAAAATTTCATTCTGCTATTTGAGTTTGTATTGCAGAGAAGAACAAAGGTTTCTTTTATTACTGGAAATATTTTCCTTTGTGCTGCCACTTAAATTCAGTGTGTTGGCAGTTCTGAGAACCATTGACCTGGTACTAGTGTTTCTAAATGTGGAAAAGTAGAGGTAAAGCAAAAGGAACCATGGTTTATTGAGCCTGCTAACATAAAACCTAAACGTAACTTCACACCTAATAATGTCAAAAATTACAGATATATTTAAATATATCATAAGCAAAATAAGTACCATTTTATTTCATAAGAAGAGGGAACTCCCACGCAGCCTTGACAAATTGTAAATAATTCAGCTCTTTTGTTTAGCTCCTGCACCATGCTTTGATATCTGCCTTTTGGCTAATACTGTGTCTTTGGAGAAAGTGGAGGTGAAACTGCCTCTGGCTCTTAGGGCATCTCCTAGTTTGTCCTAATGCGTATAAACAGACTGAAGCTGCAACAAAGGAACCCAGAAGTCCTTCCTTTCCTCACTTTCCCTGCTTAGGGCGAGACTGAATACACAAGGAAATGGAAAATGGAAAGGTGACAGGTGAGAAGTCCTGCATTGCATTGCTGGCAGTCAAGATTGCCTCCAGGATGCTCCCCTAGCCTGGGACTGAGAGACTTTGCTTTAATAACCTCAAATTTGATTGCTCTGACTCAGGACTCTAAGGCACAAATCTTATGAACTGTGTTAAATTACTCTTCCCCTCAGCTTATTTTCTAAGGGGAGGAAAGACCCCTGATCTGCTTCTTAGGTCATTAAACAGCTGGTTGTTTTGCCAGCTGAGTAACAGGAAGGCCTTCCTAAAGGGGAAAAGAAAAACTTTGTAATGTGCTTTTTCTCTGAAGGGTATTGTCTGAGTATAACGTGACCCCAAGCATTGAAACTCTGTTATCACAATACTTGATTCAGCCAACGCTAGATCGAAGGTCTAGGAATCCTGCTCCTGTTGTCAATTTAAGGTAGAGGGAATGTGCCCCCATCCTTCAATCTCCCTCACAGAAGTGATGATTTTAACGCAATAGTTTTCAAAGGTTGGCTGCTGTACTGCATTTTGCAAGATTTATGAGCTGCTATGTGCTGTGTATGTGACACTTGTGTATGCAAAGTGCATGGAAGGGTTGCCAACTCGTAATCTTAAATGAACATCCTTCTATAGGAAACAGCCCCCGTATCTCTGTTGTTTTCCAACATCCTTTCCATCACAGCTATTTATCTCCTCTAGCAACTGCTAGGTACTTCCAGCTTTCACAGGCTGATCGCCCTCTCCCATCTTCTTGCTTTTCCCCACTCCTTAGCAATTTGCTTACTCAAATTAAAATAACTTGTTCTTACTAAATGTAGTCTTTTGCCTGCCAGACTTCCTCTGCACTAAATGCTTTTACTCAAAGTTCATTGAGGTTTTCAAGCGACAATCCGTATCCCCAGGGAGCTGCAAGCTTCTCTGCTTTGCGTCTTTGTAGTTGCTAAGGTTGTTTGGAGTGGAAATGCGATGAAAGGAACAGCGCAGAAGAATAATTAAATGTAGCAGGGACTTGGAATCACTTCTTCCAACAATGTGATGTGTACTCGTGTTCGCTCCCCACAAGCTGGAGATTACCATAGATGTTCTGCATTGTTAGTCCTCAAAATACCTTTGTCTCCTAACAAAAGATATTTGAGGACAAACTGGCCGTTTTGGGATTAGAAAGCCGTTAATGCTCAGAGACACTAGTTTTGGCCTCCAAAAGGAGCCAGACTTCAACACTCAGTCTCTGCTTCATGCTCTGTGCCTTTGTGAACGTTGACACAGTCAGTGAGCCAAACATGTGGGCTTTCATACCCATCAGCTTCAGTTTTTTTACTTTTGACATCTTTCACACAAGCAGGAGAATGATAAATCAGCTTTGGAGGTATAGGTTTCCTCTTATGAAGTAGTTCCTCATCCATATAAATAATGGTCCAAAATCAGCTGCATTTAAAGTCAGAGGCAGAAACTATAGGTTGTCAGTAACAAACAGACTACTGTACTGTGTATCATACTCTTGGGTGGTGGCTGTGATTATCATTCCGCCTGTTCTTTTCTGTAACTCATTTGCAGTTGTCAGACTTGCAATAAATCCCCTTGAGAAGACATCTCAAGATAACGAGCCAGCCTGTCTCTTTGAACTGGAACTTGCCTTCAGAATTCCATTTTTATATTGCCTGATACTTAACCTCTCTACACGGTAGCCCTATCTATTTGGACAGGCTATCTATCTTCTCTCTGGGGTTTCTTCTGTCCCTGATGGCATGTTGTGGGTATTTTGTTATGCTTGGGTTTTTTCTCCTCTAGATCGTTGAGTGTGGTGCATGATAGGGTGTCTTTTATTTGCTCTCTGAAGCGATTCCTGATTTTAATTGCAAGAGGTTATGAGAAGTCAAATTTCTGTAATTACCACTGTCATGGTCATAGGGCTGGACCCTTGGGAAATCTCTGCAAATAATAATCTAAAGATCTGCCCTCTTTACTTGCTGTCTTCTCAGCACAAAAGAAGTGCAGATAGCCCATTGTGAAAAATTGTACAGCAGTTACTGGCGCTTCCTGGGCAAGTAGTTAGGGACAGGAAAATACTCTAGTCAGAGCCACGTTTACAAGAAGCAGAAGGGAAATTGTCCTTCACAGAAGGATATTTGACCTGTTGATATCTGGGATGGTGAAGTCCTCGTTGAAGGATTTTGTGCTTGCTGAGAATGTATGTAGATGGAGGAGGAGATGGGACAAGTTCTAGTAGAGAAGTCCACTGAGAATTGCTAAATACTGAGGGAGTAGTTAAAAGAAAAATAACTATAGCATCCTGAAAACAGTTATAGTATCGTGGCCGTCGGTGTTTCCCTACTGCTAGATTCAGGTTGCACCTTTAGAAACTGCTCTAATGTGACTGGTGGCCAGGGTCTTAAGTCTTTTTGTGTGTCACTGATTTGTGATGCCAAAATAAGAAGCTGTCTAGCTGAAGAAAAGAAATGAAAAGGTCATGAAAAGATGGAGTGTTTGATCTTCTCAGTGCTCCACCCTATGTGCTCACTGAAATTGAGGAAAACCCCATGCCCCTTTCCCTTCCGTTATCTTCGGCTAATAGCAATTGGAGTTGTATTTTCATTTAGCAGAGCAAACCCTGAACTGACTTGAGAGGAGCGCAGGATATTTGTAAGGCAGAAGTTGTCAGCCCTCAGATATGCTTGAATTTTTACGTTGGCCTGCCATGTTGAATCTGGGAGCGACACTTCAGCACAGCAAGCGATGCGGTGACATGTAAATGCATCACTGTAGTGCCTCAGGGAGATAACCGATTGCCAGCATCAAAGAGCAAGGAAAGATACCTAGTGACAGAAAAATGTAAACTAATAATTCATTCCCTTTATAGAGAATCCAAACGTGCTATTTTATTAAGCTGATTTGAGATACCTTCATCTTGAGATGAATTTACTTGTCTACGCATGTCTTGTTATACCAAAGTGCTATTGCAAGTGTGGATATATCCGTGAATATCAGGCTGGTGATTTGTGAAGGCCCCTACTAGGGTTTAGAGAACCAGGAGTTAGATATATCTTTTATTATTTTTTATTTTTCATTAGTTTTTGCACTGCAATCAGACTATAGGAATCATAATTAAAAAGTGTTGGAACTATTTAGTGACATTTTTCACAACTTCCTAGAGGATCTGAGTTGAATTTATTAAGAAGAAAAAAGCTGTATCTAATTATTTAATGAAAGCGTGAGTCAGACATGCACATTAAAAAGAGAATTGAATTTTCTATTCTTTAGATAAGGCAGGTGAACTCACATTCCAGAAATATTTAGTTCCTGTAAAAATAGCTTTTTATGTTTTTTTCTATTTTCCTGTCTGCTCTCTGGGTCTTCAGATGAGTCTCCTTCACATCCTACCTACAGTGTGGAACAGTAAAGAATAAATAGTGTTAATTTTAAGGTCCCATTTTGTTGTTGCTGAATGGTATAACAGTTTTTTTTTTGGAAAGAAATTGTGTCACCTCAATCAAGGTCTTGAAATAAACTCCATTTAAATGACAGTTTTCCCATTGATTTCAGTTGACTTTGTCTACAATTCTAAAGACTTTCAGTCTGTAAATATTTAATCCAGCATGTAGCTGCAATAATAAACTTTCCCTTTCTTAGTATAAAAGTTTCTTTGTGTTAGGATTTTGATAGCTGTGATGACCATAACTGAAGCAAGTCTTTCAGGGAAGGAGACCATATTTTTTTATAAGACTAGTTGAAAGACTAGTATGCAGAAAAAAATGACATGTTTTTGGGCAACCCAGATGTTTTTGAGAGTCATCAGCCTTCAGCAAATTACAGGTTAGAAGCAATTGTTCAGAGTTTAATTTATTACATTATCTGAGCAGTCAAATTGAGTGAATAGGGCGGTTAGTACCTGCTGAGCAGAGGAGGATGTTTCAAGGCAGGAGGTGATAAGGCTGTTAGTCCCTGTGGGAGAGGAAGAGAGATGGCTAATTATTGTTGTAGGAGTTAGCAGGGAATAAGAAAAATGGGGGAGAATGTAATTTTCTGTAAAGCCAAAGTTTAAATGTCTTTTTTTAAGGTCTTATTCCAATTGCTAAGGCCCTGGGAACAGCTTGGTACTCGGCTGCCCAGCATAACCGAAAGGGGCAAGCTGACCCCGTCACAGTCAGGAGCCAGGAGTTTGTGCAGTTCATACCAACCATTTAGGCTGGCGCTGTGGTAAGATACGCAGATGATTGGAATTTAAAAGAAGAAAAATAATAAAGAAAACTAATAGATTTTTAAAAAGCTAAGAATTGCTTTCTATGCACTTCCTATTTAAAGGAAGTGTCTCTCTGTAATAATAATAATAATAATAATAATAAAAAATCCCTCTTTTTTGCTGTGTTTTGTTCTTGGGCTTGGATTGTGCTAATTTGCCAGTTTGGTCTAAGACATCTATCTTACCCACTTCTGGCAAGGTGAAAGGCTGGCTTCATTCCTGCTTGTTTTTCAGGGGGAAAATATGAAGCGGTTTATATTTTTGTTTTGCATGCGTGTTTCCTCCTGTGCTCTTTTTTTCCTTGTCTTATCTCTCTGAGGGAAATGATGTATGATTTTTCCAGATTAGCTCTATATTTGCTCCCATCTTTTGTCAGCAGCTCTTAGCTATTGTACCATATAATGAAACAATAACATACAGTTAATATGGGTATAAAAATGGTAAAATCCTTTGTTCCGCTTCTGGCCAGTGACATAGTCAGCTTAGGAGTCTGAGACAAAGAACATCCAGAAATGTCTAGCCAAGCATCTCATCCCTGATTCTGTCACAGTCACAATGTTTCAGGTTTTTGGAATCTTTCTTTTTTGTTAAATGCTAGTTTTTCCATATAGGAACATTATCTTAATATAAACAACTTAAATCAATGTGATAAACAGCCTTTTATTGACATACGCGATACCTGGAGTGAGTGAAGACAGGGCAGTTCTCTGTCACGGGGGTGATTATCACAAGGATATGTTAGTTTCAATGAAACTTGGATCAGGAAAGCTTTCAGATTTCCATCATGAAATTTTGCTCAGAGAAAGAGAAACCCACCTCATTATAGGAACATCTCTTAAAAAATGAGCCCTTCTCTTGGGACGGACTAATCGCTCACTCAGTGGACTAGTTCTAACTCAAGTAACACCCTGCATCTTGGTTTTCCCACCATCCTGTTTGAAGACAGTTTGCACCAGTATGCCAGTAAGCTGGAGCTGGTATCTCACTTTGATTTTCTTTTCATTCAGTGCTTAGCAATGTGTTGATTTGAGAAGCACTTGAAATCTATGTGGGTCTGTCTCCTGACATCCGTTCTGCTTGAGATAGTTAATTTAAAAACAGGATTTGAAGGGACCTCCCCCATTCTTAAAATCCAGTTGCTCAGAGTTGAATGACGATCTTTCATGTTATCCTTTTAAAACTGCATCAGAGGTCACCTTTTTCCTCTGTTACTCTCTTTGCAAATTCGTCTGCAACCTCAGTCTCTTCACAGCTAGAAACGGTCCTTCAGTTTCCAAGCTGGAGATATTCTTGCCAGTTTACTCACATTTGTATCTCAGCCAGGCCTGGGATTTTAGGCCCCTTACCTGTCACATGAAATCTTCTTTTCTAATCCTCTGCAGAACACAAGATATCCTTTTTGTTGGATAGTATCCATAGAGTGATTAATGAGAAAAGTAAGTACCCACAGGTAGTATGAGAGCTCAAAAGTGCTCATTTATTGTTCTTCCTGTTCAAGCTGTGATCTTGGCCTGTATCCTTTGGTAGGCTAAATGTTGAGGATTTCACTTCAGCTGTCAGTTTGAATAATTTCCCAAGTAGATATTCCTTTTGATAAGTACTCTGTGAGAGCGAGAGGTATGTCTAAGAAACTTGTCATCAATGTCCCTGACTGTGGTGTTGCACCAGTCTTCTCTCTTCATTCAATTATACATAATACTACGTGAAGAAAGGCCAGAAAAGACTGAAATGGTTCATTGAAGTTATACAGGTTTTATTGAAGTCCCACAGAAGTCACTGGAAAGACTCCAGTCAGTTTTGGATGAGGCTTATGGCTCAGAGGATCTTCTATATAATCCACTTTTATCCTCATCACTTAGCAACTGTGTCCTTCCATTCTCTTTTTAATAGGGAAGGCTCTGATTCTTTCTTAAAATGCTGTAACATGCTGTCACCTGTTCATTCAACATCTTACTTGAACAAGAACCACCTCTGCAGCTGTACCCCGCCTGCAGAAATCTGGGATGATTGCGCTCTGTCTTGAGACAAGCGTCGTGGCAGCCGGTGAACAAATTGTGACTATCTCCACTGCATTTCTAGGTTCAGAAGGTTCCTCTTGTAAGAACAGTAAGAACTCTTTTGGAAAGATTTCACTGCTTATTAGAGGAGTCATTAACCAGTCTGGAGACACCGGGCTTGATGGAATTAGCAAATGCCACATGATAGCTGGAGTTTCCAGCACAGAGTGTCTCCTTTATTTTCTCTAGGGATTAGACTCTTCTTATCCCATTTCCTAGCCAATGAGCTTTTACTTTTCAGTTAAACTGGGCTCAATTATGAAATCGAGTGTCTGCCAGAAGTCTTGCATGTACCCTGGAGAATTCCAGAACTGCTGCCAATTAAAGCAAAATGCTTCTGATCAGATGCAGGTTTAGAAGGAGCTGTTTACTATTCTGACTCGGACCTGCTGGAATCATTTTTCTGAGAATAACATTCAGGGCAAGTTTAACAGTTTTTGTAATGGGAACCTAACCCACTTCAGTGGATGAACATTCTTCAAAGTAACCACTGAGTATTTCTTTTCCAAATTTTCATGTTACTATCCCTAGGAAGGTAGACGGCGTTGGTAAGGATGTCAACAGCTACTGTTGATGTGTATTTNATTTAACAGTTTTTGTAATGGGAACCTAACCCACTTCAGTGGATGAACATTCTTCAAAGTAACCACTGTGTATTTCTTTTCCAAATTTTCATGTTACTATCCCTAGGAAAACGCCCAAACCGGCGTTGGTCAGTGTAAGGATGTCAACAGCTACTGTTGATGTGTATTAACTGCATCATCTGCTTTTGCTCTGGAATGCTGCTTTAAGAAGGTGTTTCCCTCCTAAATGAGTTGGTTGAATTGATTTAAGTTCCCAAAAGGCAAACAAGCCTCTTTTCTATCCCCCAAATGTACCTTCAATCCCATGTACACCAAAGATTGCAGCAATGCTTTTATACTTTCCCACCTGCTTGTTCTTGTGGCAGGTGGGATCACACCTGCTCTCCAGCAGTTTAGTCAATGGAGAGGCTACGGAGTCTGAAGTCTCACCTGGTTAAGCATGGGAGGAGAAGTGTAGGTCCTGCCTGTATGTCCCAGCATTGGCCACGGGTTCACTCAGCGTTCTTTGCTGCTCCTGTCCCAGGACAAGACTTTTGTGCAGATCCCAGATGGCATGAATTACTAGCTTGTATGAATGACTCGAGAGTGTTGCTGAGTCACAGCAATCCATGAGTTCAGGACTAGTTGCACGTGCTGAGAACCTCATATCAAAAGCAGACAGAAATTTGGCCTTAGATTTGGGTCCATACATACGCATCAGGGATGCTTTGCTATGGTGACGCTGCAAACACCTGAAAGAATATTTACTACACAGAGTCTTTACTGGCTTATTTTAAGGTTGTATGGAAGTTTCTTGTGCATTGTAAACTCTTTTCTTCATCTCAGCATTCACCTTCTCTGGCACTGTTAAGTCCGTCTAGGCATAGCTTGTTGTGCTGGTAGGTAAAATCTGCAAAGAGCTTTGAGACAAAAATCCTATCCGAAAGTTGCAAATCCTCCCCTCTACAGACTTGCATTTTGTTACAGCCTCCCACTGCCAGTGAAGCAAATTAGGTACTTGAGTGCAGACTCAGATAACGTTTGAACTTTCCTCCAAGCTCAGGTGTTATGTATGTGTAAGATCAGTAAATGTCTTACTACTTTGTGTGGAGTCACTTGAATCACTGTAAATGTCTAAAATTCCCAAGAAAATTTGTCATCAGCATTTTAAATGTCTAAACCTTTAAAAAGCTCTAGAGAAAGTTAACCATATTTGTGTATATCACTGCAGTTGACTGTCTTTGTTTTGTGTAATTTGTCATGAATTCAATTGAAAATGGAGGTGGAAATATAACAACAACAGTAACAACAAAAAGCCTGTGGCATCTTTTATGCAGACAAAATCCAGCAGGTAGTAGAAACTTTTTAAAGGTTGAGAGCAAATTTCC
>RSEF01000007.1:27385953-27407587 GCA_003993805.1 Himantopus leucocephalus | reverse complement strand
AACAATCTCCTGGAGTGGCTTTGAAAGACACGGCTCCTTAAATGCGCCCCAGCTTTATATTTTGTTAAGGTTTTATTACATGGCTTGAATGACCCTGGTTGGGTCATCTACAATGACTGAACAAAACGGTGGAGTCAGTTCGTCTACAAACTACAGTGATACATGCTGGTACAGATTCTGTTGACTGCTTTGAGTAAATGTGCTGCTCTTCTGGGCAAATAGCACCATTGATTTCAGGGCTGGACGACTGAGGTGATCAACTAAGTTTGGCATTGAAATGGTGTTGGATTTCACCACGCTTGCTGCGTATGTAATGTTTTAATAATTCCTCAAAATGTCCCCTGGAAACCATGAGACTTAGAACTGGCGGGGAAATCTCACTGTTTCATCCCACTATAAGTACTTTATTCAAGTGACTTTTTCTTTGAATTTTCTTACGAATTTTGAAATAATTTCAGAATAATTATTTGTAATTGTTTGTGTTATTATTATTAAGTGGACTTTTATTATTTGCAGTAGCACAGGGCTGTGTCATTCTAAGTAAAAGAAAACATAATCAGTACTGCTACTGCAAATTATATATTGAATATTTGAAATAAACCCAGGAAATTTGCCTCGTTTTGCCGCATGTAGTACATCCAAAAAAATGAGAGAGTTTTTACTTTTAAGCTTATGTATTGTTGGTGTAAATGGGCAAAATAGTACTGTCTCTAATGGCTTCATTTTGGCTTATATTTAGAATAAAACTAGTCTGTCTGGTTAGATCCCTTTGCACTGGAGGATGCTTTGTTTTTTCACCTGCAGCTTGCCTTGTTCACACCCCTGTAGTCCCATCAGTGCAGAGCCAGTGCAGGACATTTGTATCACATCCCACAGCACACAGAGGTTCAGATGGACTTGCTAGGGCTTCAGTGTCAGTTCCTGAAGTCAACATAGATCCAAATGAGTTCAATTTTATTGACATAAAGCTGAACTTGAGCTTGAAATGGGAGGTGCTGGGAAACACAAAGCATATGTGGCCATGTCGAGATGTTCTCCCTGAGAATGAGCCCTCCTGCACCCAGGCATGGTCTTGATGTGGGACATTTGGACATATTTAGATCCTTCAAAGAATTGAGGTTTTGATTTTTGATCTTCACCCCCTCCATTTTGGGGTTAAAGTAAAATATGGAAGTCAGATGTGTTTTCCCAGAACGGACAGATACATTTCCTAATGAGTTCCAAATATTTATGTCTAAATAACAATACCTATTTCAGTGTCAAGGGCTATTAGAAATCCAATGAGCTTATTTAACTATGGATGTTTTGGAATGACTGAAAAAAAATTGTCATGTTGATGATGTTTGATTTTTATTATTTGCAGGGGAACGTGACCTTTTCCTGCTCAGAACCACCAATTGTTCCTATCACCTTTGTCAGCGCCAGTCAAAGCTACTTGCTACTACCCGGCACTCCTCAAATTGATGGTTTGTCAGTCAGCTTCCAGTTTCGAACGTGGAATAAAGATGGCTTACTTCTGTTCACCGAATTGTCTGAAAATTCAGGACCTCTCTTGGTTTATCTTCATAGTGGGAGATTGACACTAATTATTCAGAAAGAGACAGAGAATCCAGTGGAAATCAGTGAAGGTACTTCAGTTTTGTTTACTCTTCATCTGTCCCCCTTTAAAATGCAAAGGTCCAACCCCACAGGATGAAAGGATTGTGAAATAAGGAATTACCCAATGTTCCTTTCTCTTTCCAAATTTTTGCTTGCTTTCCAGAGGTAGAACCACTCTGTGCAGCTTGAGGTAGGTCTAAGCACGGAAAGCTGGCATCCTGAGATCTCCAGACTCCGGGTACCTGACAATTAGCTCAGCCTCTTTGTTCATAAACAGTCACACTGAATTTTCTTCAGTCGGGTCACATGAAGACCTTCTTGTTTCCTGTCCTCAGATTGTGCTGAAGCCATCTGGGAGCTAGCTCAGCAGCTGCACCGTTCCCCAGCAGAAGTTAAGGCAACCTCAGAGCTGATTTTCTTCCTCTGGCTGTAGCTTCGGGAGGGTGAAATGGGGTTGCCTCTCTGACCTAAAATTCAGGGGAAACTGCTTGTAAACACTTACCAGAACAGCTATGCAGAGACAACAGGGAAACAATTTCAGACTGTACAACAGAGGTGGGACCCGAATGGCCCAGCTGCCATCCCAGTGTGACCTATATAAGGTATGCTTGCATCCCAAACAGAAACGTTCTTAGCCCAGGGCCTCTGCACATCCCTTGCTGCTACGCAGCCATGCTGGGTGGGGGACTGGGAAATTCGTTTTCTGCGTAGGTTGAATACCCAGTTTCCAAAGGTGGATGAGTAATAGACTGATAGAACTCAGACAGAACTAAATAATAATAATAGTATTTTCTAAAAGAGCAGCTGTTTAAAAATATGTAATATTAAAATATTCCCAGCACAGACTAAAAGAGGGCAGATGTGTCTATTAAAAGAAACAGAGATAAAAACTGACAGAATTGTCAAAGCGGAGCTGTTCCGTATGCATGTTTCATTCCCCTTTATGATAGAAAATGAGGCAGCCCTGCATCTATCCTTATTCATGTAGATTGCTACAGCCTTAGCTTGCTGCAATTCAGTGCTGAAAACTGAATTTCCAGCCTTTATTGCAGTCCTAATTAAATTGTTGACAAAGCTGAGACAATGTCAATGTTTGGTTGGGTGTATTTGGTTTTATGTAGTTCTGAAATCATGAACCCGAGCCCAGCCTTTGGTGCTATCCAAAACTAAACTAAACTACCTACTTACACATGGAAAAATATGCAGAAATTGCAAGTGCCATGTTCTGCAGATGTCAGGTACTTAGAATAAACTCATGCTTGCTCAAGAATGGACTTATTTTTGCCCCAAATGGGACCTATTTTGTTTTGACATCTTTTCAAACTTCAACAACATATTTCACTTCAAAATGGACTTGTTCTAGTCGACAAATCCATTTTTTGTGGGAAACCGGCCTCTTATTCTATGGAAATTGTGCATACGTTAGCAGCCATTACTGTGGAAATTGTCTCATTTTCAAATTCATAATGAAATGGCTTTTCATACACATAACACCCACAATTTTTTTATTTTGTTTTGAACCGTTCTCACACCTCTTTGTGTCACTAAGTGCTCGTTTGTTTCTTCTGAAAGCTACATTAACGAAAAATATTCCGTTAGGGAGGGCAGTAAATACTAGTTGTCTGTGCCTGGTCTCAGTGACTCCAGCCTGACAACAGTGTATTTTAAACTGTAATGAGGTTACTTTTGATCTGCACCACTGTGTGTGAGCTCAGAAGCTTGCCCACTGATTTTTATGGCTGTCAGAATAGAGGATGTGGAGTTTCTTTGTAGCTGTGCGGTGCTATTTCAAGAGGCATGAGATGCAACACTGATTTTCAGAATAAGGAAACAGAGAGGTTATTTCCCGCTTTGCACGAGTGTCTAGAAGAGAAAGAGGCTACCCAGTACCATAATGTCTCACTTACCTTCATAGGTTCCTGGTCAGAGCAACAATCCCAAGTCTCACAAGACCCATGTCAAAATCCAATACAGAAAGGCTTTGGTACATCCATCAATAAGACTGTGTGCTAACTTAGTGCTGAAAGGTTTTAAGAAACACAAATCCTACTGATACCTACTGGAATTTGTCAGGTTTCATATTGGAGCCTGAGACAGGGTATGGCCGTCTCACTGAATCTAATCCTCTGCAATCTCAGGCATGTGTTTAGTACCAGGAGCTCAACAGAGATCATCTCTGCGCACTCCTGTGAGCTATAAGCATTTCCCAACAGCCTGAAAATAAGAAATAAACACCCATGAAGTGGTAATAATTGCTAACAGAAAGGCAAAGGGCCCTGCTAGCTTGCTGAGTGCCTGCAGTACCAGAAGCGGGTTAGATTAAAATGGGAGAGGACCTACTTAGATATTCTCAAAAGCCTTCTCTTTCTTGGGCCCTTTCTTCTATGCCATTTTTTTTCCAGATGTAATGAGTTCCTTTCAGCTGCCAGTTCTCCCTATTTTGGAGTCAGTTGCACATTTGTGGTCACAAGTTGGAAGCAAAAGGAGGTTTGAAGAACACAGTTGCCTCCTGCACCTCTTTTTCACTCTTCGTACTTGTTTTTTGCCAGGAATCAATCTCCACGATGGGCTTTGGCATTCTGTTAACATCAATGCCAGAAGACATCGCATTACCCTGACACTGGATAACAACGCTGCCAGTGCTAGCCATGCAACCACTGTCTCAAGGATCTACTCTGGGAACAGCTATTATTTTGGAGGTAGGTTGTTTCAGACAGATGCAGGACAGGTTTTCGTGATGCAGATCCTCAGGTCCTCACCATTGAGGTCTCCCCAGGTGCACTCTGCAGCTAAGAGCAAATCTTCTAACAACTGATTTTAGACCCCCTATTGAGTTGCAGTGCATACAGCACTGTGGGAAGATTGAAGGGTCTTGGTCAACCCTGACAGAGCAAGAACAAGCAGACATACTAACACAGCTGTAAAAGTGGACTACTGGTAGTGGTAGCCAATAGGTACCTACATGTAGCTGGCAAAACATGCAAAAGCTACACAGCTCTATTAGCCACGAGTGTTTTTTCTAGTTAAAAGGCCTGAGGACTATTAGTATTATTAATATTCCTGTAGCTATCACTGTCCTGATCAGGCTCAGTGACTTTAGACTTCAGAGCTTAATTGACGTATGGCTCAGATCTACAAAGGTGTGTGGGTACTGTGCTCTTGTGGAAATGAATGTAGGTTTAGCTCAATTTTGAAAATGGAAAGAACAATCTTGAAAAATACTACCTTCTGCTTTTTGGAGTGGAAGCATTAATTTAGATAAAGGGAGTGTCATCAACTGTCTTTTTATCAAATATATTTCTGTGTAGTGCTTACCGCAGTGAGGCTCTGATCTCGATGAACCCTCTGGATACAGCACTAAGTGAGGATGCACAGGAGGCTTTGGATCTTAGAGCTGGCCAAATACAGAGGAAGCTCAGATACAAATGGTTTTCTTGCTTGCTGTCCACAGGATTTCGTCCTTTTATTCTGTGGATTGCCCCAGCAGCAGAGTTTAACCCATAATGATTTTACAATTTGCACAGCTTTTTTATGGGAGTCAGTTGCTATCAGCTGTGGAGTTTAAAGAAGATGGAAAAAACCACATTTTGATTTTGCTTAGTACATGTGAAAACCACATACTCTGATGTTTCCAGTGGCTGTTGTCTGGGTTTTTTTTCTCTTTAAAAAAAAATATTCTTTTTTTTACCTTACTGAAGGATTTATAACACAGAAGGTTGCGTAGCACAAGGAATGGAAACAATTGGAATAATGAGCCTTCAAGTTCTTGCATCAGGAAATCCCAGCAGAAATAGATGAACATTCCAATATTCTTCTCTGCCTCTTCTCTTTTTCCCACAGGGTGCCCTGACAATTTCACCGATTCCCAATGTTTAAATCCCATTACTGCTTTTCAAGGCTGTATGAGGCTCATCTTTATTGATAACCAGCCCAAGGACCTCATTTTAGTTCAGCAAGGCTCCCTGGGGAATTTTAGTGATTTACACATTGATCTGTGTGGCATCAAAGACAGGTAATTATTGTTTCTTCTTTCTTGTATTTGTTCTTTTTTTCATCCTAGTGGTTTATAAATACAGGTTGCATTAAGTGAAAATTCTAATCTGCCAACATTATGGATATTAGGCATAATAGAGCTACTAATAGAAAATATTACAGCAAAGATAGGAGGACTGGAGGGGAAATGGTTTCAATTACATGAGGCTCTCTTCACATTGACTTGTAGGAAATAGAGTATGCAAATTCAATCAAACTACAGATTGGTGAAAGGATTAAATTTTATGCATAAACAACATTTGATTGCTTTGAAGTTTTAGAGGCGAATGAAAGAGAAGGAAAAATTATTTGATTCATCAGAACATGTCATCCCCTTAATATAATGGCTGGTTTTGCTTAAGTAGATAATTTACAATTTTTCTTGTTAGCCATTACAGCACAGCACGTATATAATGAAGATATGGTACACCTCATGTGACATACTGCCCATTCAGTAGGACGATATAATGATGAAATGTCTGTATCTACCAGAGACACATTTCAGTTTAAATACTGATCTGAATCCCTCCTAAGCTGAAACCTGACAGGAAATCCAAATTTTCTCATAAAGAGTAGAGAGGAAATAAGCAACCAGGTTTTTTTTGAAATATTTCTTAATTTCTCCTTTGATTCCTATGGGTTTTTAGTGTCTAAATATTTCTGAATGATTTCTGCAAATGTGTACTTTGAAGTTCGTACGTGGAATAATAGGAAGTGGTTTTGTTTTTTTTAAAATCTAACTAAGTTCTGAGAAATGGAAATGGAACTGCTGGAAATTTCATGTGCTTCAGGTAGTTAAGGGAGTAGTAAGGATATTTTTGAAATGCGTTAGGAGCTTAAGAATTTAACCTGTTTTTTTCAGACAAGTTTCTTAGAGAGGTGGAGCTGAAGGCCAATATCCATTGTTGCTTACTGTAGGAGGGATCAGCCTGCTGGAGCTGCAACATTTTGAGAAGTGGGCAAAACCTCTTTGTGTGAGACCTGTGTGCTCATCTTTNGCTTAGAGAGGTGGAGCTGAAGGCCGATATCCATTGTTGCTTACTGTAGGAGGATCAGCCTGCTGGAGCTGCAACATTTTGAAAAGTGGGCAAAACCTCTTTGTGTGAGACCTGTGTGCTCATCTTTGATGTTCATGTTCATTAACTTGTACAGAGAAAATTCTGACTCGACTGATCAAACTTGTTTCCATGTCTAACGATGACTGAATTCAGGGGAATGTGAATTTCACGCTTGGTGTGCCTGAAATGGTGGATGGTGTTGATAAGGTGCAGCTGATTTAACAAAGGGAAGTAAAATGTAAACTTTCCTGTGAATTATGAGAAAGTATTTTGCTGTTTTCTTGGAAAAACAGACTCTTTAAGATCAAGTGGAACATTCAAAGGCAACTTGTATATTTGTATACTGAAATGGAAGAGAACTCTTCTGTTATGATGCAGAGGGGCTGTGGGTCGTCTCCAGTGCCTTCATTGCCACCAAGTCCAGGCTACAATGTAAATCTGTGGTACTACTGCAAGTGTCTTCCTTGCTGGCACTGTGGAGATTGCAGCTTTCTCGTTCAGTGAAACGCCCAATGCTCTCTCCCTGTCTGGGAGCTCCAACAACTGTGCTAAAGCTGTTTTGCAGGGAAGAAGGAAGGATATATATTCTTTTTTTTTTCCCCAAATCATATTACACATTTTACACATTTGGGACACAGTCTTGAGAGAGGTTAAATTTACAGAATAGATTTCAAGAAGTTACAAAAGTTGTTCAAAGATTGACAGGGTGAGGTACTGCTGGTGCAGCACTGAAGTCAAGAGTGGTCATAGCAGCAAGGGACGATTGGAAAGAGGGATGAAATTCAAAGAAGATAAATAAAGAAAATACAGACGAGGCAAATCTTTTTGTGTTATTTTGCCAAAACAATTGATCCTAAGCCAGTGGATGAGCTGGGGAAAGACTGAACAAGAAAGTATTCATGGAGTGTCTTCCTCCTAATCATTTTTGAAAATCTTAGGTTCTGCAAGCCTTTATTATGGCATAATTGGTTACAGCAAACTATAGATGGAGAGTTTGGCAAAACAAGAGGTTCAAATCTAAAGACTGTAGTGCTGTCTAGTCTGCACTGTGTACCCTTGAGTATGTCTTCAAATCTTGTTCAAATCGGTTCATTGCACAAAATGTCTGACACTTCCAGTCACTGTAATTCGACTAGTCACCGTAGTTCAACTAGTGCTCTATATTGCAGCAGCTCTGGACTAGAGCAAAGTTGGGGTCTGGTTCCAGGCACGCAGTATCCAGCTGCTCAGTCTCTCTATATAAGGAGTATTAAAACTCAGTAAAAGCATCTTCTCTGAGAAATGTGATCTCCCCTTTCTTAATTATAAGATTTATTGCTGTGTGCACTGTAAAGCACGTGTTTTTGTAATTTTAACGCATGTGGGAATTGTGTAGCTTAATTAACATGTAAATGGGACATTTGTCTTAGTTATCTAAGCAAAAACCCTCTTTTGAGGAATATGCCTCTATTTAGAAAGCAGTTTATTTGTTACGGGCTCGTAGGCCAAGATCATTCAGACCTGGGCTCTGAAAGCAGTGGTTAGACAGCTGCAACTTGTGCCTGCTCTTAAAGAGAAAATTAATGACTTTGTTTTGAAAGATGATAAACTGGGACTACCATTGATGCCGGCAGTGTGTTTTTGAGAGAGAACTGAGTTGTGTAAGCATATTATACACACACACCCACACACACACCCTGGGATTCCCTGTATAAAGAGATGAGCCTCCATTAATTTAAATGGACCCATCTGAGGGACTAAGCCTTAGTGTCTCATCATCTCTCATTGCTAGTATTTTAACTGTATGCATGCTCAAGTGAACTTCGTATGAATGCCTTCTGTCTCCCTGTATTTGTTATTTCCATCCTTCAGTAGCTATTTTTCAGGAAATAAATGCCCTTGTCACTGGTTGAGCTATCAGAGTACACACAAACAATGGGAATGTCAATAGAAATACACAGAGCTTTGCCTTCTTTCCGGGGGAAGACAGTGCCAAGTGAAGATGCTTTTGGAGACACAAGTGAATGTGACCCTGCTGCTGACCCTGGTTTGAGCAGGGGGCTTTTGCTAGAGACCTCCAGAGGCTCCTTGCAGCCTGAGCGATCCTGTGAACGAGGCCACCCAGTAGCTGCCCTGGTCCCGGCTGAGAGGGCAGCTCAGGATGTATCTGTGAGAGCTGGGATTAGCAGATAACGTACAGAAAACTCATGTCTTCTGTGCTTTCAGTAGGACGTTAAGATGTTGTACAGTCTGGAGTTGAACGCGGCGATCCGGACTGTCCCGATGATGGCAGAAGGCTAGTTAGCACCATCTCCTATTGAAAGACTGCTTGTTTCTAGCCCTCAGCTGCAGTGCCAGCATCACTGATGTTCCTACTGCTGCATATCATGTCATCTCTGATTTTCCATCCCCTTGTACAGTACCTACATGTTGTCCTTAGGTGACACATCCTGTGTAACGAGGGGCATCCCCAGTCTATTCATATCAGAACTGTGTCTGCTCTGCAAGCCCTGCGAAATAGTGTTGTATTCCCTTCTTCACCTCCTTCAAGATGAAGCTGTTCCTGCAAACTGTTCCCACTGTCTTGTGGAACAGGAAAGTAGAATCTGTAGGAGGAAGCATTTTGTCTTGTAGCAATGTGTGTGTAGGACTCTTGGCATTATCCCCACTGCCTGCCTGCTGTTAATCCAGCTAACTATTTTTTTGTTTTTCTTTTGTCCATGGTATCTATGTTTACTGTGGTTGTCCAAATATGCAAATTGCTGTCTTTTCTGAGGATGTTGCAAAGTGTGGTGCTTACATTGCTCCTGTTCTGAAGTGTCAGAGGTCATAGCTGCCTGCAATGCATTTATCCCTATTCCAATGAGAGGTAAAGAAAAAATGAGACAATATCCTGCTAAGCCATAGAGATTTGCTCCGTATTTAAAAGGAAGTGGATTTCATTTTATCCTTCGTTCTTGTTGCCTTTTCAGGATTTCTGCTTGGTTAGGAGTGCAGGTGCACATCAGGGATTGTTTGTTTCACACTGAATTAATAAGTCAGAAAATACAGTTTTTTACAGCATCCTGGCATTTTTCCTCTATGGCATGGTACAGAGCAGAAAGTAACAAGGCAGAGATGTCTGGAAGTGAAGGTTCCATGAAGTCCTTGAATTCAGAGACCTTTTGTTGGGGAGGGAAAGAGATATCTTTGAGAGTCTATGCAGTCTTTTGCAGCAGTACATGTCCTACATTGACCATTTCTCACCAAAAGTCATCTGGCACAGGCCCAAACAAATAAATGCAGACTCTCTTTGAATTTATTTTAAGTTCAGAGTGATATAGATTAAGTTCATGGCTACAGGGACCATACAGCCCTTGCTCCTGGTGTTTTGCACTGTAAGTGTTTTTTGGGAAGGGAGGCATCTTCTGGGGGTGACATATTAAACCTAAAAGCTTCCAGGGGAAAGCCTGAGCTGTAAGAAAGCGTCAAGAGAACAAAACAATGCTTTCTGTCTTTGGCCCTTAGTCTGTAGGGAGGACATCAGTGCCAAGGGATGGGGAGGAGGCAAGCAGCATAAAAAATTCATTTGCTTCTCATAGATGCTGTAAGTCAGAAGGGATTCACTCCCTTCTCTTCAGCTCCGCTAAGTTTCTAGCTTTAAGCATATGGCCAGGATCCCTGTCCTTCACATGCAGGTAGTGTGTTAAGGCTCTACAGATGCAAACTGGAAAGACTTTCCTAAGTACTCCTGGTTTAGAGAAAAAACAAAACAAAAAAAACAAAAACAAAAACCACAACAGGATGTCTTTTTCCTAATGGTGTCTTCACTTATGCATTTCCCTCCTCACTATTTTACAGTGTTTGCAAAGACTTCTTGACCCTGTCAAACAGCCTCCTGGAAATGGGTTAGGGATGCGGTTACTGAAACTTCTCACTCAGCAGGGTAAGAAATCACAGCTGCGTTTAGTGCAGCAGCCAGCTGGGCAACGTGGCTGGCGCAGAGCTCTTCTTTCAGTCTTTTTAACACTGATGAAAGTCACAAGTCTGTTGTCCCTAAGGACACCAGTGTTTCCCTTCCCTGGCTAGCACGTGTGTGGCAGAACGGAGGGTTGAGTCTTCTTGTGACTTCTCAAACTAACAGACCCTAACCTGTTTCTTCAGGAGAGTGGTAACAAAAGTATTGGTTTCTCTAGTGCTAATACTGTTCCTCTGACCTGAGGTTTATTCAGTGCTCTGATGGGTCATAAACTCAGATCAGTTGCTGTTTCCTTTGTGCAATATTGTTGGCTTAGAAGGAAAACATGCTTGCTGCCATTCCCCTGATCTAAGCAGGACCCCGGAGCCACAGCACTGATACCAAAATACCAAGCTCTTAGCATCTACAGCCTTTGTTTTGAAGTTTGGTGTAACTGGCAACTCTGCAAATCTTGAAATACAGAACAGAGCTAGTGAGCAAAACAGGTGGGCAAACATGAAGTAAACCCTAGGCAGGGTTGCCACTTAGTGTTTAGCAGTCCTAGGTTCATTAGCAGTCATGCTTCTAAATTTCTATTCTCTATATACATTCAGAGCCCAAACTGTTTCTTGAATGGCCCTGTCTATTTGAAAAGACACAAAATAGGTCTAGAAAACATCCCCTGCAAAGAAAGATTGATTAAGTTCTGGTTCTTTAATCAGAAGAGATTGCTGAAGGGAGGCAGCATAATGGTCTTCAGGCGCTAGAAGGCTGCTGCAGCGCACAAGGGAATAATCATCTTTTCTGACCAGGATGTGTAGGAGAGCAGCCATGGCACAGACTGCCTGAGGACACTGTCAAGTCTCTGTCACTGGAAGGCTTTCAGAAAAAATTAGTTGAGTCTGTGAGAAATAACAAACACAGGTATGGGTGATCCTGCCTTGGGGTGTGAGCATGTGATCTTCTAAGTTCCCTCCAGCTCTGTGCAATTCTGTTGCATTTGCTCAGGCTTCTCCTCCAGCTGCAACAGCTGTGTCTTGTTCTTGCTTTAGGGATTCTGAAATGTCAACAACAGTAACACTGCCTAAGAAAAAAAAAAAAAACACCAAAAAAATCGTGGAAAACATCTTTCAGGAATTCAGCTCAGGATTTCTCCCACCTGTGAGAAAGCTCATTTGGTAGATTTCTCTCTCAGGCAATCTAAGGCAGTGCTGTGGCAGGGAGTAGGGATCATAGGTATGGTTTGGTGGCTTTTTTTTTTAACCCGAGATGTATATGTTAAGTTTGGAGTGTAAGGAAATGGGGGAGAAGGAGCAATACTTTATACTCATTTGTCACTTCCCTGATTTGCTTTTTGCTTCGCAAAAATGCATGATTAATTTTTAGAACTGCAGGATGAGGCTCTGTGATTGCAGAATTTATTGCCCTGTTTTTTCTTGGGATTTTTTCTTTGCAGATTCCATGATGTCTAGAATGTTGTTTCAGCTCAGGCTGTGCGTTTTTTCTTTGATGAACAGTAACTTGATTCCCTTCTACTTGGCTTTCCATTTTCATGAGATCTCTTTCAGACGTAGTCAAAACGAAGGTGAGAAGTTTATAAGCTGTTAGGAGGTGGCAGTGTCTGAGGCACTGGATAACTATGGGAACATCTTCCCCTTAGTAAATCAAGGTAGCAACTGCGTGTTGATCCCTTCAAAACCTCTATTTCAATTGCTAAAAGACGGAACGCAAATCCAGTTGGATGTATTCACTGACCTCAACCTTGGCCTGACCAGCCCTTTCCAAGAAGTACGTCCTCCCTGGGCCACTCAGAGGTGATGCTGTGTGCAGCTCTGACTTTAAGAGTCTGTCATTCAGGCCTCACGGCTGTTTCTAAAACTGACACTCTGTTCTTTTGCGTGCCACAAACTGTTTTCTACAAGGAGAGATTAAATAGGCTATGACTCTTCAGCTTGAAGAAGATAGAGCTAGGCAGGGCTGTGCAGTGAGGAGCAGCATGAAGGATGAGAATAATAAAGAAAAATTTGCTGTTTCTCTCAAATTCAAATCTTACACAGCATCAAATTGGACGTTGTTATATGCCGTAGAGGTCAAATATAAAGGAAAGAGCCAGTAAGGCGTACACGAATCCATAAGCCACAGACTGTTGGAAGCTGGAAAAGTGTTCAGTGGGATGCTCTTAAACTTATTTCATCAGCATCTTTCCTGTGACACTGTCAGAATAAGGAAATTGGAGGAGAGGCACTGTTGATCTGAAGCGAAGTCTGGAGGGAGGTGATTATCTTAGGACTAGGAAGCCCAAGTTCCTTACTGTTTTAAAAACATCCTTTTCATTGTGGGCAGCTCTATGTACCTCCATTGTTCAAAACCAAAATACATTTTGTCATAGCTGTGCTAATCTCAACATACATTGGAATCTGACTGTGAATTTTTTCTAAGTGCTAATACTTTCTGCACTGTGTTTTCTCTTCCTATGTGGCAGTGGAATAGTGGGGGTGTGGGTCTGTCTATGTGTGGGCAAACAATGGAAGGTATAGCCTGGGGGAAATTCAGGCAGCCTCTCATTTAAAAATAAATGAAATGGGTAGGAAAACAAATATGCAGATGCTGAGAATTTGGCCTCACTGTTGAGAAGCTCTGGGATTTCCCGTTCAGCAATTGGCTGGAATGCCAGATTTTAAGTCTAGAAATACTCGCTTCGGTCCTGAAGCTGAGTTGGTTGTTTGCTGTGGTTGGCATCCTGTTCATAGCATAGATGCAGGAATGCGGGCTCAAGAGATATTGCAGCTCAAGAGTTGCCATGGATATTAGGAGAATGTGCCAGAAAATCATTAAACCTCAGTCCAGAAACACTGTGGATTTCCAGCCCTTCATCGTACGGCACAGATGCTCCCTTTGGGCTGAGCAAGGCTGGCTGCTCTTACAGCAGATGGACCCCTTGGAATACAGCAGCAAGGGCTGCGATGTTGCCTGCAGTCTCAAGGCATGGGTTGATTAATTTCATCCACTTCTTGCATGCAGTGGAACAAACTGCTTTGCAGTGTTAGTCACAGAGAAGAAAATTCCATTTCCAGGAGTTCTTGCACTCTGTGTGTACACAAAGAAGTAAGACCTGGTGTGGTTTCCCCTACCAGTTCCTCCAACCTCTGTAAAGAGAAGTGCTTAGGAGGCATTGCAGTTGGGCTAGCTTGTGCCAAACACCTGTCTTAAGCGGAAAACTGGCCTCATTTTCTTCTGACTTGACACCTCTCATGGAAATAGTCTCCTTTGCCCCTAAGATGGTGCTAAACAAATGGTTGCTTCCGCCAGGCTTTTGAGGCATATCTTAGATGTGCCACATCCTCTTGAGACACATCCTTAACCATGAAGTTGTGTACATTAGTGCTTTTGAACTCCTCAACCCCCATCAAAAAAGATGTGGTATTTAAGTAGACCAATGACAGAGAAAACTCTGTTAAGGAGCCTGAAATTTCATAGGATTCTGCTATTGCTGCCAGGGCTGAAATAGCTTGAAACTGTTGACATTTTGGTAGCAAAGTTTAGCTGGACAGAGCTGGGGCTAAGGCAAATGCAGAAGCACGGTGTTGTACACCCATTGTTATATTGCCGTAAGTTTTGTACACCATTTGTGTTTGTGTATATGAGAATAGGTAGTTTGGGGATTAAGAAGGCCGTTTCTGTGTTGAACCTGTCATTACTCATAATTGAACTATGAGGGCAGTCAGATCCTGCTTGCCTTTAGGCTCAGATTCGCATGAATGCATAGATAAATGCATGCATTGCTCTCCCTGTCTACAACTGCTGGGGAGCTTTAATCTGATTGCTGCACTTCGTGTCGATTTTGCGCTGATGAAGCTTTGACTGGGTTGTCCTATTTTTACTTGGCTGGCACCCTGCCCTCGCTATAGCAAATACTGACAGTGCTTGTCAAGGACAACACCGGGAACTTCAGTTCCCTTAAGTGACCTGCGGGAGGGGAAAAGGAGAGGGAAAAAAAAAAAAAGATTCACGTTGAATCCACCTTGGCAGATGGATGGACAGTGCATCTGGCAGGACATCCTGGGAGTTCCAGAGATCTGCAATGAGGAGCGCAGAGCTGACCTCAGATGTTTTCTTATGAATCCGGACGGTGTTTCATCTCTGTAGCATCAGCGGGCAGACACAAGCACACACTGCTATTGCCGTCCTTATTAAACCAAGATTCATCTGCATATTCCAATTCTCCTAGCAAATACAAATGGAGAGAGCAGCATGTGGTATACATAATAATCACTGCGGTGGGATTGGCGTTAACAGCTTACTTCATTAGGGGGAAGCATACTGAGTTGACTCATGAGTTTGCTTCCCTGTACTACTTGAGTTACGGAGCACAAATAGCATTCTTAGTCCCTATCCTTTTATCCCTACTCATGTTTTATCTGTGAAAATTCTTCATAACATTTTCTAAATAAATTAGCTTAAAGTGTTCTTTTTTCTTGCTAAATAGAGCTGACCTTTTAAGTCCTGCTTTATACCTGCTTCCTTTGTAGATTCCATTAGATTTTACTATCAATTTTTACTTGTAAGAAATAATAACAATTTTTGACTTTTTCCTCCTTTTCTTTTGGTACTGAACTTAACATTGCTTCATGTGTTGTACTGTCAAAATGAGCCTTTGGGAAATTAATTAGTATTGCAGGTGAAGGGTGTTAGGATAAATCCGATGAAAGCACAGTCTCTTTTTGCATTTCCCAAATCTCCTCTAAGATTTAATGTATGCCCTACAGCAGTAGCCAAACTTTATATGATTTTTTTTTTTTTCCCCCTGAAGTTGGCCATGCAAACAAGAAAATATCCTGGCTAATTATGCCCAGTGAGTTTTAATTTTATTTGTTACAGTCCCAGGCTGGGCTTGAAAAAGCAAACACTTAATATTGCATTCACCCCCACATAAATACCTGCAGTGCATTGCATCAGGAATTAAAAAAAACAAACCAAACAGACAATGTATCATCCATTCTTTTCAATCTCTCTAGTAATGCTATTTTCAGTATATAATGACTTTTCTGCAGAAATTACAATTATTTTCTATTCCAGATTATTTTCTCTTTGCGAACAGTCCTCTTAAGTTTTCCGTTCTTAGGTTTATACAATGAGTTGGATGCTTTTAGATCACAATTCTTGAATTTGGGTGGTGATCAAAACTGGGACCAGTTGAAGATGAAAGAAGGGATGTCATCTGTTCTCTTTTAAAACATTTCTGGTTTTGGGTAAATCCCAAAGTAGATTTGAATATTGCCTGCCTATATCTCCATCATAAGCCAAAACAAAGCATTTAAACTGCACACTTTCAGATATTAGAATACCTGGATCTTTTTCTAGAGTTGTTCCATTAAATGCTACATACAGGAGGGGCTGTCCTGGCTAGTTGTAAGGGTCTGATAATTCAGGTTATAGTTCCTCTGATCTTTTGGGTCACCTTAAAAAGATCACTTCAGTCTTGTAAGTGACTATTTTCCCCCTCATCTATTGTCTCCTTTGTGTGTTTCAAATGTAGGCTCTAGCGAACATGGTTACAAATAGCTCAGGGCACACTGAAGCTTCATGTCTCCTTTCAGTTTCTATGTTAATTAAGGAAATTATGGACAGGTTATCAAAAAGTTTCCCTTTCTCATGCTTGTGTTGGTACTCTGTAAAACACTGGCAATTTGTTTTGTGTTTGTGCAGCAAACATTGCACTGTTGTTAGAAATGCCTTTCTTTGTCATCAGATTGTCCTTACAGAATTTTACCTTTTTCCTCTTTCTCTGTACTAAAACCAAAGCAAAACACTGGAAATAATGATGTGGAAATGGAAGGGGGAAAATACCTTAAATCCAATCTATGTTACATGGTGGGGAAGGAAAAGGTGAAAAAGGTATCTTAATGATTTAATCCTGTGTAAATATCAATATACAGTGGAAAAAATAGTATTAAAAATAGAGGAATACATGATGTTCGGTGAGAGCTGAAGAAACCCTTGGGTCCTTCCAAAAGTATGTGGCTACAGCGCAAATTAGACATGCTAACTAATGTAATTAAACCATTGCAGGTAGCTCATTTTGGATTGTGAATCTTGGAAATACCCTCAATTCCACCCGTGTTTTAGGGTGGAAGGGCAGGATGCAGAAAAACTGACCAAGATTGAAAAAAATCCAAACCCACAAGCACCCAAAACCTGGGTGTCGGAATTAAAATCCCTGCAGTTCTGAAGACCATCCCCCCATCATCTCATATCTATTCTAACGTTTACACTTAGCTGGATAATGCAGGTAATGACAGAGCTTCTCTCTCGGATAGCTTAAGGGCTGACTGAGGATGAAGTGTAATAAAACCATGAAGAAGAATTCCCTGCTTTTCGACGGGTGTGTGAGCTTTGCACAGTCAGATGAGCTCCGTCTGTGGTACTTATAAAATAAGAATATGTTTGTACAAAGCAAAGTCTCTGTAAAAATAGACAGTCACAGTGGAAGATGCTACCTCTGAACAGGGGGGAGTTTTCTGTCCTTTGTGTTTCTTTACTGTGAATGCAAGGGAACGGTCAGATTATTTGGACAATGCCATAAGTTGGTTTTGCCTGCCCTGCCTTAATTTTAAGGCTTTCTATTTTCCCTGGGTTTTGTTTCATACGGGCAAGACCAGGTGCAGAAAGCAGCGATCCAGGCCCATGAAGGGTGCACTGGTCTGTAGAAATACTGCATTTCAGAGCAAAATAGAGACAGGTTCTTCAGACTCATCTGCCACACTCACATCACCACATCTGAATTGGGAGACAGATCATGTTGTAATTTAGTCCTGTTCTTTTCCAGATAAATTTGCTTATTTGTTTATTTTCACGTGAAGCATGAAAATGGTGCCGAAGTCAAATCTCATTTGCCTGATGTCACTGCAGAGTAACTAGGAGCAGTGCTGATCCCTTAAAATGTGTTTAGTAAATGCTGTAAGGGGCAACTACAGAACTGGTTTGAGATGGGTGTATCTGTATCTGCAATGACTTGTACACGTGCAAAGACGCTGGAGTTGGAGATAGTTAGCTTTTGTCTTTGATACAGAGTGGAAGGACATCCCACTAATGCTGGAGAGGGGATTCTCCCTGTGGAGAAAGAAGGCAGTTTGAAGGTTGGTAGGAGTGTACTTAAGTGGCTTTTGGAATCCAGCTTCACAGTATCACGGAATTTTCAGAGTTGGAAGGGACCTCTAGAGGTCATCTAGTCCAACTGCCCTGCTAAAGCAGGATTGCGTAGAGCACATGACTCAGGACTGCATCCAGGCGGGTCTTGAAAATCTCCAGAGAAGGGGACTCCACAACCTCCCTGGGCAGCCTGGGCCAGTGCTCTGTCACCCCACCCATAAAGAAGTTTTTTCTTGTGTTTCTTGTTTCCACTTGAGTGTGGAATTGAGTTTCTGGGGGGAACCTGAATAGAGTTCACCACCACTGCTATTCCTTTAGAGTCATAATTCATGGGATGTTCAACCCTACAGTAAATTAAAGGCCAACTGCAGGGATGCATGTAGGATATAATATCCTGTCCTTGTTTGTTTGTTTGTTTGATTTTTGCAGATGGCTTTTCTGCTTTTGCTTTGTAAAATGATGAATTCTAAGTGGAACAGCTGTCTGTACAGGATGGTTTATTTGTTTCCCTTTTTTCATTTTCAAATTTATTTATATAAAATCCTTTCTGCTGATGCCAAGCCAAACTGTCAGCACATTTACCTCCATTAAAAATGTAGGTGTTCTAACAACAAAGCAATCAAACCTTAAAAAAAAAATGCCTTTTATCTAAGGCATAGGTAACAGGCTCTTTCCCTTCACTCGTGCCAATCCCAGCACAACCTCCTCCCACAGTTCTGTCCCAGCGACATGCCTGAGGGCAGTTGGTATCAATGTTCAGATCTTCTAAATGTTGGTCTCACAGTGGTGTGCAAGTACAGAGTCCAAGAGCCAAGGTGGCCAATAATGGAAATAATAGTATATTTTAAAAGTGTAGTCATCAAGTTTTGCAAATCTCAGAAAGAAGAAAAACCTACCTTTGTGACAAATTATTAAAATGACTAAAAACACATTTTTTTGATATTTTTTTTTTACATCTGTTCAGTGTGATACAGTAAATGACTTCCAGAATGGAAAAGAAAAATTGTCTTTGTTCGTATTACCCTTGTTCTTTTTTTACTCCATGATTTCTCATAACATAATAAATTAAGGGAAGAAAATGTAGATGGCTTAAAAAAGTATAAGTATGGCAGAACACTTTTTTTAAAAGTTATTGATCAGTTTTCTGAAGTTGCAAGACAAAATCTTGGAATCCTGGGCTGCATAGGGAAGAGTGTGGCCAGTAGGTCGAGGGAGGTCATTCTCCCCCTCTATTCTGCCCTGGTGAGGCCANCTGAGGAAAACCAAAAATCTGGAGAGTGTTAAGCCTTCTGTAGTCTGTATTAGTAAAAAACATCTGAAACAAAGAAAAAAGAAAGACAACGTGATTCAAGTGGGGAGTCTTAATATTGTTTTTACTCACTCTTTCTCCCTTCTTCCCTCTGGTTCTGGTAGTTCTCTTTCCTCCCTTTAGTTAAGGAGACCTGGCCCACAGTTTTGCCACAAATGGACATCCAGAGGAAAATAAGAATGGGATGTGCTCATCTGGTACTTTATATTCTAATGCTCTCTGATCTTCATTTGTTTTTCTTTTGGTGTAAACCCTTGAAGTTGTTACACTTTGTCTGTGTAGCAGCGTTGGTGGATTTCTCTTCCAAACACTTCTCTGGTCTCCCCTTGAACCCATTTCTTATATCCAAAATATCCTTTGGCAAGGAATTTCACAGATTTATGGCAATTTTAGGGCAAAAATTTAGGGCACAGATTTTAGGGCAAAAATCCATGCAGTTGCAATTGGCCTCAGTCTATTGAGTTTAGTGGAAAGACACCATTTTACCAGAGCAAAGTATAGGCTGTTACAGTAACACCGTGGGTTTCATCATACATGCGTGCCTACTATATGAAGTCATCCCTGTTAATGTTATACTTTGTTAATTATACGTGAAATAGCTGCAGCCCTTAAATAGGAAAACAGGCTGAAATAAAATTAATTTGAGATAATATTTATGAAAATGCTTTCTTGATAGGAAAATGCTTTCCTGATAGAAAAACTTCTAACTTTCATGTGTTTTCTTCTTACGGCATTGCTGAGTTTTAGGGACTTGGTGTTTGTCTCAAAATGAAGCATATTGTCAGTCTTAATATTGAGAGCGTGTGCTCCTTTTTTCTTTCTCTCTTTGATAGTTCTCTTTTTTCCCCTCTCTATTTAGGGAAAATAGAGTGGTGCAGGCAGGATGTGTTGTGCTGACCTTAACAAAATCTGAGAGGTGCTTATTGAAAGTACCGGGTTTATTTCCAGTCAAGTGTAACATCAAATGCGTAGAACTCCTTCAGCCTTCCCACTCAAGTAATTTTGTCATTGTTATTTCTTCATCATTCCTATCAAAGGGCCAAATTTTGCCCTCTAATGTCTATGCAGTTTGTCATTTGAATTCAAAGGAAGCACACATACGGTTCTGGAGGTGAATGTTTCATCTAAGGACAGTGACTGCTTTTGTGCAGGCTCTGCATATTGCTCACTTAGATGGCGAAGGTGTGTGTTTCCCAGCTTGGCCAAAGGAGCAAAAATTTTATTTGCTTCATTTATTTTTTTCATAAGGTTCGTTCACCATGATATATTCTATGAATTAATCTGGAATCTGGAAGATCAGAGTCCCTGGTCTGTCACAAACTGTCTTAGGCAAATCATTAAATTTCAAGGTGTCCCAATTATGATACTTGCAAAAATTGAGTTGATCTGTTTATTCGTTTCAATTGCAAATAGGTCAGGGGCTGCCTGCTGCAAATTTTTGTCTATGAAACCTTCTGTGATACCGCTGTGTTTTTTGCTAAAATTGCTTGATTCTACTAGAATGCAAATATTAACTTATATTTTAAATTATATGTATTTCAATCCTTCAACATGAGTATCTAGGACAATTAGCAAGTGGAACAACCTGTGATTTATCCATGCCTTGATTAATTCTAATCATAACTATTTCTTAATTTTGAGTTCTTTGACAATTAGGATAAATTTTGCTTCTGATGAAGACACAACTGCTCAGCTAGAATAGGATTATGGTAATTATTAGAGTTGCAAAGAAATTTGTTTCATAAGCTCTTAGAAGGGTTAGTTATCTCACCAAAAACAAGATCAATGCGGTTGGTGCTAATTAAAGCAAATAGACTAAGGAATAAAAAAGGTTTAATTCTGAATTTATGAATATCATTAAAAGCTTATATGGCTATTTCGACTTGCGTTTTGTGCATTGTTGGTGGAAGAAAAAGTGTCTGCATTTGTAAGACAAGTAGAAATGAGAAGTGACCTTCAACTTTGTAAAGCCTTTAAAAGGAAACTGTTTTAAGGGAATGAATTTGGCTAAGCCTCTGCTACGGTCCTTTGGCAAACCACAAATAACCAGTAATTTGCTCTACTGCATTGGGTTAATTAATAAAAGGTAGCTTAAAATAGGCAAAAAGTGTATTTGTCCATTACATTGGTGATGTAAATTATGATAATAGCACGGTACTGTTCTGTTTACCTCTCCAAAGAGCTTTATTAACATCAGATGTTTCTTGTTGCCAGCACCCCTGTGATGTGACTATAACTACTGCTGGTGTACAGTTGATATAAATGAATGTTTATGAACAAATAGCAGGTAGAAGTAAAGGCAATATGCTGAGGGCAAGGGCAGGCACAACCAAAGCACAAATATGAGCAAATGTGCTCTTANGAACCACTGTGCTTCTCCTACAGCCTCTGGGATGAAGCTGTTGGGGAGTTGCTGGCTGGAGGGAGCTGGCACGGTCCTACAGAGTGTAGCTGGGTGCGGATCATGCACCAGCTGGTCCCATTTGAGCCACTGATTTTTATAAGACCAATATATAAGACCATTATGAGCTAGCAGTGTGCACAGGTGGCCAAGAAGGCCAATGGCATCCT
>RSEF01000007.1:27373926-27385943 GCA_003993805.1 Himantopus leucocephalus | reverse complement strand
GATTCTATGATTTGTGCCATCCTGCAGGCTGCTCTTGCTTTCTTCAGCATCTACCCAAACCCTCTTAAATCTCTCTTCGCCATTGTCAATAGTAGATGCAATGGCAGAGAGGCTGGCTGGGCTGTCGCTGGACCAGCAGGGTATTAGGCTCTGCGAGATGATTTCCCAGCATACCATTAAAAGCCAGAATCTCATCCCTTCTCAGACTTCCTGCCCTGGAAGGATGGGACAAAACCAACAGTTTGGGCCTTTCTCGTTTTAGAAACAAGGTATTCTCCTCGGCACTGAAAAAAAGCTCCCTGGTGAGCTGGAAAACCAGGCGTGCATTTCCCATTCTCTTTCCTCATTTTGTATTGGAGCCCAATGATTAATAGAAGCCATAACAACAATTTTTATAGGACCAATATATCTTATAATTGGTTTAACAGATGTTACAGATGGTTATAAATAACATACTTTCTTTTTGAATTCCTTATGTCTCTAATATTTGAATAATAAATAATCGCTATAATAATTGAGTAAGCATTAATAAAAATGAATTAATCTTTCATTACTATTTTATATGGTCTTTACAATTTTATGCACGATGGTATAAATAGTGATCAAACAAACCTGAGTTCTAGAACAAATCTGACTCATGCTTATAAAGATGAGTGTGTGTATATATATATGCACGTACTTACAGCATATTGAGGATGAGACGTTAGTCTGATAGGTCTCTATGCTCATAAGCAGGTTTCTTGGGATTGTCAACGTTTGGCAGCTCTAACCAGCCTTGGACTCAAATAAGTTGATGTATGTTTAGCTGGTGGGGCTCAGGAGGCTGGTGAAGATGATGGCCATCAGTGACATACGGGTTTTCTGCTTGCATGCGTGAAATGTGTTTTCGTTTTAAGGACTCTAGAAGAAACAGACTTAAAGCCACGGTTAAAGGCAATATGCACACTTAAATACAAAAACATTTCCTAAGGATGAGATGAGCTGCAATAAAATCATGTCTCCGGCTAGTACAAATCCAGGTAGCATCAGTGACTTCGCCACTAACACCACTGAAAGATCTGGGCCATCAAAAGGCTTTTGAAGCTCAATTTACAGCAAAGCAAACCCTAATGGAGTGCTGGTGTGTAAGAGAAATTGATTAACTGTTTTCTATCCACCCACCCTTCACAACTGAATCAGTGGTATAAACAAGTTACTCATTTTTCGAAAGTCAAACATACAGTGTAAAAGAGATTATCTAATGCAGAGTAAGAAAAAAAAAAAAAAGAAAATAAAAGGCAAACAATGGAACAAGCTCTCTTCCCAGTTAGGCTGGGACATTAGACAATGCCCTGCCTGCGTTTACACCAGTGTAGTTCGATCAGCATTCATTTCTTGTCCTGGAGATTGAATTTATCTCCCACAGCTTTTGTTTCTATTCACTTCCCAAGCTGCATGCTGTTGTGCCTCTTTCTTCTTTTAATAATTTGCTTCACAATAATACTTTAGAGGCATAACAACTAAAATGAGAGAAAGAAGAGAGAGTACAGAACTCATAATTGAAGCATATTTTTCCCCTCACTTCTGAGATTTTCATGCTGTTTGTGTTACCACAAATGTAAAGCAGCCTAATTTTGATAACAATGATGCCTGCTTAATCAGAGAACAGGGGATTCTCCTTTGAAACAATATTTCCATAGCATTTTCACCTGTTATTCGTCCTTCTCTCTGCTTGGGAAGTTTGTGACACTTTAATTGCTAACAAGTGGAGGACAAGTGGAATGTTTTTATTGAGTGATCTTTACCTACTTGCTGGATACATTAAATGTTTTTGTCTTCAGTGCTTGTATTTGAAGTGAATCACAGATCAGAGGAATAAGTAATTATTTTGGGTACTATACGGTGATTCAGCCCTGGGAAACTCTTGCCTGAGTGAGGAAGTGAGACAGTTTTATAATTATTTTTCTCCAGCACGCTGTTTTTACAGAAGTGTTTCTAATTAATTGCATATTTTTTTTTAAATTGTTTCCACTTAGATGTTTACCCAACTACTGTGAACATGGAGGAAAATGCTCTCAGTCCTGGACTGCTTTTTACTGCGATTGTAATGATACAGGCTACACGGGAGCCACTTGTCATAACTGTAAGTAAACCCACACGTACAGTGTTTTCTACTACAGCTGGTATGTATACACATAAACCAGAGAGGAGCTTTGTGAGAGGTCATATTATATTATAGGATGTAGCATGTCCTGACATGGTTTGAACAGGTCAAGAATTGGTCTGGGAATGCCATTTGCAAATATGCATGTTTCTTGACAAATATTTTGGAGAAAAACAAAACCAGATTATTTTAATTATTTTTCCACATTTTTTTCTCACATTATACGTTGATATGGAGAATCTTAAATTCTTTTACGTTACATACACGTTGTAGACACATTGGTCATTAGACATTTAGTTTAGTTTAGCTGAGCTGAGCTGGGTGATTTTAATCTGTGTTTGGGGCTGTACATTAATTCTGGCACCATGGGCTTCTTTGTTTTTAGATTATCCAAAAGTTCATGTTGCAAGAGCCTACTTTGCAAGAGTTTATAATTTTTGGCATTTTGCTGCACTTACATTTGGGCACTTAGATCTGTAGCAAGGCTATGGTATCTGAAATAGTGGTAGTATAAGAAGCATTCAGCTACTGAAATCCACAGCAAAAGGAATATTAAGGTGTTTAAAATGTTTAAAAAAAATAAAAATTGAACAGTAGAGGCCCAGCATGCTGGGAATTCTAATAAAAATACAGAGAGAAAGGGGAGGCCAAAATAAAGCCTGTTCATCCAGCTGATTAAAAGGGAAAACAGTTAGAAAAATGAAGGTAAACTTCCAGTTCTATCACTGGAAATAAAGAGAAAAAAGGAGTGAGTAAGAATAACAATTCCAGGAATACAACTATAACCACTCCAGGTGTTTGATGAGCACTCGGACCGCAGATAGGATGAGATTGGTGAGAGATGCGTTTTTTCCCCTGTTCAGCTAAAAAGCAGAAGAGAAGAAAAGGTACTTAGTGGTTTGAAGCTGAGAATATTGGCAACCGTACTGTAATTCTGGAGACTTTAATGGTTTGCTAATTAATGATGAAATCATTTGTGGTGTGGGGTCTGCAGCTGACAGGAGAGACTATTGAGAGGTCTATTTATAGATTCATCACCTGAACTCTAGACTGTAAGCACAAAGGAAGCTAAGGGTTTGGTGCAGAAATCATGCCAAGCCAGATGGAGGATGGGAAGAAAAACGCTGAGCTTATAATTTTGAAAAGTGGGTTTACTTTTTGTCAAATATTTCCATTGTTCCAAAAGGCATCACCTGTCTTCAAAACCTCCAAAGCCGACCCAGAGTACATGCAGTGATTGAGGCCATAGCAGAGTATTTACACCAGCTGATGGTTGGTACAAAACTAGATGGCCAAACTGGTTGGTGAGAAGGGAGAGGCTCCTTGGGGAAGGAAGAGGCCGATCGCTATCGACCATCAAAGGCGATTACGGATGCTAACCTCTAGGCTGCACCTGCGCTGCCATATTAACTCGGGGCCTGAGGCTCACTGTGTCTGTTCCAGCTCGTTGTGGCTTGTGTCCAAAGGAGACCATCTCATTACTGCAGAGGGTTGGTTCATGACTAGTTTTCCCCACAGACATTTTCACGGAGCTAGTGAAGCCTGCTGCTTCTGTGAGCTCATGTCTGCGCTCTCAAAGGCACATACGTAGCTGTGGTTATTTAAGGTTCACTGATGTAAAAACTACTCGGAAAAGTTTCTGAGGAAGATCTTGTGTTAAGGCTTCCCAGCAGATCAAGCTGCGCACACATGAGGTACCGCTATTCAGCTGCTCATCTTATTTTCAACCATATTATCAACAGCTAATTTGATTCCCGCTAGATTGCAGAGCCAGCTGCCCCGTAAGCCAAGCAGCGCTGACAAACAGCAACATTAGTCTGGAGAAATGCATTCATGTGCTTGAAATGTGCGATGAAACCATTTCAAAGCTGGTGGGCAAATGCAGACTGTTGATAAGAAACCTGTAGAACAAGAGACGTTATCGCTTTCGGCTGATAGCGGTTGACGTACAGGAGTACCTTGCAGCAGGTGAATGAAAGCTGCAGATCTGATCACAGCATAACTCCAGAATATCCTCAGCGTACAGACAACTCTTCCAATCACGTAATGCGGTGTAGTTCTATCAAAGTAATACATCTAATTTCTTAAGGTTTGAAACGTTATCTCGACAGATTTCTGATTTTTTACTAGAACACTGAGGCTGGCAGGCCTGAAATTGAACTTGTGCCACTTTGGAGAGGCTATTTCTTTTATTAAACTGCCCTTCAAAACCAAGTCCGCGCAGCAACAGTGGAAAGATTTAACTGGCAATCTGCTACAAGTCAAACATAGTGTGAAAAGTTTCATTGTCAGCTGGATTTCTTTTCTGTCTGAGTTACAACAGTGTGGTTTTTGCCTCTTTTTGACGTGGTGTTTGTAAGAGATGGGTACCACTGGTTGAGCAATGTGAAAAGACCCATTCCTTGCCATGTTCCCAGGAAGAACCGCATCACATGCATCTGCAAACCAGAATTAACTGATTTATATTTTAACAGCTTAGACTGGGACACCTTATCGTTTTAAGAACTGAGATCTGAATATACATTGTCCCTAACTTACTGTCATAGTCTGTAAAGTGTTGAAATACATTTTGTGGTTGATACATAAGTAATCTTACTGGTTTCTTCCAAATATTCATAGACCACAATGGATCCTGCTGTGAAGAACAGCTAATAATACAGACTATCCCTGCTCCAGAGAGTTTGCAGTTAAGTTTCTGAGGGGAAAAAACATGCTGGCACAGGTGATGGAGTGCCAGAAAATCTTCATCAGCATCATAAGTGGCAGTTTCAGTCTACCAAGTACATAATTATTGCGAGGCTTTCTTGTAGGCAAAAAGTCATAAGGTAGAGATTAGAAAGAGGAAGATATTGAACGCTCGCAGGCATGAGTGAGTGACATGGGAGAAAGCAATAATGTTCTTGTTTGAAAAATATAAGGCTGTGGCCAGAGGAGTTTGACATTTTTGACAGGGCAAATGCCAGAGCCATGACAGGTAGATAGGTTGGTAATATGCCATGAAAAGCAAAGATAAATAGTTTGCATTTGATGCAACAGAGAGGATGGACAGTGGCAGGGCAGAAGAGTAAGTTGATAGAAGACACAGCTGGGACAATGTTTGCATGACCACGTCAGATAAGTGGGACAAGTGGGACACAATGTCTGTTATGACATGGGTATAGCTGAAATTCAAGACGTGTGATTGAAGCAAAAGTGCACATCTCAAGGTACATATAAAGAACTAGCTGGGTCTAGACGTGGCCTCAATACAATGTTCCTGGAGGCAAGCCATTTTCTGCAAACCTCAGGTATCCTCCTGCTCACTCAAAATCCCTTCTGATCCTGAAAGATCCTAAACCGTCACAGGAGATGTGGCAATCTACCTGATCCAGATGAGGGTCCACCCCTGAAACTGTGTAGGGTCATGTCCCGTTAAATAGCTATTCTGTGGCAGACAAGTTTCACCATGAAGTCTCATCTTGTCATGTTTCTGTTCTCCTCCTCTTCTCTGAACTTAGCTGTAAATGCAAGTAAAATAGTGCTAAAGCCCATTGGTGATTTCTGGGTTTCAGTAACATACGGGAAGAGGCTGAATGTTTTCTAAACAGATTGTTTCTTTCTTGCATAGCTTGTTGCCTGATGCACAAGTCCATTTCTCTGTTTAGTAACTGCTAATCCTCCTTCGCAAGCTGCCACATGTGGAATTGAAGTCTTTTTTTTATTTTTTTTCCTATTTTTTTTCTTTTTTTCCAATGGGGAAAGAGGATTTGGCTTTACCTCTCACCATTCCAGCTTCCAATGCAATTCACATCTTCATGCTGGCTAGTCACAGCGCTGATTAGCAATTGTGTTTTCATCTCTATACTATCCGTAGCTGTGAAACTCTAAAGCACGTGCTAGTGCCTTGCTGTCACAAATGTGTGTGGACATGCAATTTGATGGAAAATGTAGAATTTGTGCTGACTGTCCCAGATACCCGTTTCACTGCCAGCAGTTTGGGGAAACTAGGAGTCGTGGAAAAACTCTGTAGGATATGAAGCCAACGGTAGGTGACTTACATTTGCTTGTGTACGAGTTTTGTGGTGCCTTAGTTTCTCCACCTCTGTTGGGAATAAGATCCAATTTGCAGGTATATCAGAAGGGGTGTGATCTATATTGCCTACTGAAATGGTATGGATTCTTTCCTTCAAAACTACTGTTTGCTTACTGCTACTTGAGCTTATCTGTAGCTAAGAGTGCTTTGAGGATACAGTCTTATTTCAAGTCTGTAAAATGCATGTGTTTGCTTTTTGGTTTATCTTTTAAATGAGCTTCACACAGCTTGCGTTTAAATAGGTTGGAAGATTAGCTCAGCTGAAACCTTTTTAACGATAGATACTTTCCCAGTTTCTACAGTGTGATGGGTGGCCTACTGATCCGTCGGGTATTGGAGTAGTCTGATATCATCCAGATAGATAGGAGAGGATTCTTTATGTTATCACATGTGTGAACCATAGCAAAATAGGTAATAATGTAATGTTTGTTTTCTGTTTTCCTGTTTTAGATAGAAACTGATGTTAGTACACAGCTTGGGAAAAAGGCCTGGGTGGGATTCAGCTCATCTGTTTTTTGCTGTCTGATACTGTGACATGTAATCTCAGATAGTGGTCTGCTCTCTCTGTATACGTGACAGAGCGTGAGCTATTTTCAGAATTTGACTAATCTCACCGTGAGATAGGGTGCCCATGCACGGCTCATGGACCATCACTGAAACATACCAACGTCTGTGATCTATAGCAGGAGGCTGTCTTAGGTTAGACATACAGTAGGCAACTGATTCAGAATGACAGGTGTATATATAGAGAGAGAAACAGAGGAAGAGAAATTACAGGTGCGTATATATACAGAGTATTTTTAATTGAAAGGTCACAGTTTAAAACCTGCATCGTCATCTGTCTTATACTAATAGTTCTCCTTGTGATTATCATGCGACAGTGAAAGCAGTAGACCAGTGTAAAATGGCCCTGAGATACAGAAAGTTATAACTTTATTGCAAGGTAATGATTAGTAATCTTCTCTTTCTATGAGTTATATTAGTCCCTTAGAAAGCCTCATCTTCCCCTTCTGTATTTCTATTATTTTTATATATGATAGTGTTCAGATGGCCTTTAGTCTTGAGTGTATCTTTTTATTCCAAAGAGTGCTGAACATTAATATAAAGGATGATGAGAAATATAAAATTATGGGTTTATTCTTCATGTTCTGGGGATGTCAACATGTCCCAAAGCTTTGCAAGGTGATAATTAACAGAATGTAATTTAACTCTGGATATTTGCTTTGGTGTGTGATCTATCTTGCACATACAGGCATGTGTCTTATTGGCCTAGGTAATTGCTGGAGGAAAGATCCATCCAATAATGGAAATGTCATATAGTCATTGATATGACATAAACTTAACATAACTTCAGGCTTTGAGAATGTATTTTTTAATATTAATATGCTTACTGCATATATCATTTTTGATCTGAAAAGCTTTATATAGCTTCAGCCAGATCATTAGCAGTACCGGAGCTGTATCTTAAAGTGCCAGCCGTGGATTTGGTAATTCTGTCGTGCTCCAAGGTAGGGAGATGCATACACAGTTTACTGGCTGGGCAAATGAGGTTCAGAGAGTTTCAGTCTGCCCCATGTCTAACAGTGAGCCTGGTCATGTAATTTACATGTTCTGAGTAGCCACTTTTCCTGTCTGATATTCTTGGAATACGTTTTTTCCATGCGTTGGTGTTCTTCAACTAAACAAAATAAGTTTAATATTCATATCAAGCCTTATACTGTACTTGGCGTTCCTGTGTGTTTTTGTTCACACCATGCTTCTGACATATGAATTTCCATTGTTTATTTTGTAACAAGTTGCTGTCTTATTAATGCTTTCCCTTCAGTTTTTGGATCTGCAAATTGTACATCTGCATTTCTCAGTGGTGTTCATTTTTTTTAAAAAAAAAAGTTTTTCCCGTTGCCTGACATTTTCTTATAAATAACACAGAGAATATCCACTTTGGGACTTTACTGCAGAACAGAGTAGGTGGGGGACTAACTCAATCCCTTTTGAAGCCTGCCTGTGTCAGGTGTGACCAACACCACAGGAACACCAGTACTTTCAAGAGCAAGGCTGAAATACCGCACTTTGCGCGGTGTCCTTCAAGTCTTTGATTTCTCTTTTCCCTCCAATGCTGTTCTTAAAATGGTGTAGGTCTCCCTGACTGCTTCCTTGCAGCAGGAGGACTTGCAGGTCACCCTGCACCAGCACCGGGCAGGGGCCGCTGGGGTACGTGAGTGACACAGCCGCCTTCACAGCTCAGCGGGGAAGCGACAGGGGAGGAGGGGCTGATGTGGCCTTTCGGACCTCGGCCAGGGGCAGCCTCAGCTTGAATTGTAGGAAATTGTCTGATCCCCAAGTGTAATGGAAGGATCACTCCCAAACATCCATTTAGGTGACATTGTGGTAAAAGTCATTTTAAAGCTATCTATGGAAATAACGCATTCTTTATCAGATGAGTAAATACATATTTTAAAAAGGAAAAATAAGCCATCTGTCATCCAGGCACGTCACAGCGGAGACTGCATTAGTCTGTCAACAGCAGAGCTGTCAAAACCCAGTTTTTGAGAGTACAGATTTCATTTTCTGGCATTTAACAAGACAATTGTGTTATAAGGGTGAGAATGACGATCATTCCCAGAGTGCATTGCCCGTACTAATCCCTCTGCTGTTGGAACGTGAAGAGAGCAAGAAACCTCCCATTGCATGTTGCTTCATTTGTTATTTAGAAAAATCTTTGCTTGAACACTCATTACTCCGAGTATGTAAGAACAAATCTGTGAGGCCGAGGTATAAAAGCAGAGGGTGAAACAGTCATTTCCAATCCGCCTCCAGAAGCTCTGAGTGTTTTGGTGAGAGTGCTTAATTCAGTCTGTGTCGGCATTTGTGCGTATCAATTTGTCCAAGGTCAGTCCAGGGCTGGATGCAGATCCAAACTGAATCCCCAGCTCTTATTGGCCTTTCCATTCTAACCAGTATGTAATTTTTCACCTCAGAATACAATATTTGTTATTATTATAGGGGTTGTTATTACTCTTTGCATCTAAGGTACAAAGAATTACAAAGCAATGAAATGAGTCTCAAATGATCGGGCAGTATGTATTCTGCCTACAGTTTTTCATGACTGTGCAATTGTTAGGTGTGGTGAAAGCAATATGCATCTCTGCTACATTTTACCCGGGGAACAGACAATGTCAGCACATGCCAGTGAAATCAAGAATTAAAGGTCTTCAGGTCTCTCTAATTTATTTTATTTATTATATCACCGTAAAATGTTATCTCTATCTGAGAAATTGAAAATTATCAACTACGTTTATTAGGGCATGAGAATCCACTCTACATACAGCAATACTACAGGATTCATTTTGGTAATTGTAACTAGTACAGCTCAAATTCTGAATCTCCATCTCAGAGAAATGTGTGTGATCAATTTCCAGAGTAATTTGAAATACAGTAGGAAAGAAATATTGGGAAATTTAAGGTTGGCTTGTAATTAATTTTATTTTTGGAGAAAAATTACGTAGGTGTCCATTAAATTTAAAAAGGACAGAGTCCTCTGATTAAAAAAACAAAACCAAAACCTAATTGCTTGTGATTTGGAGTTTATGCTCTTGGTTGCATCTGTACCAGTAACATGCTGCTGGGTGGAGGGGAGGGAGGTTTACTTTGCCTCGTCGGCCAGTACTGAAACTGAAGTCTGGGTATCAGTGTAACCTTTGTGTTGAGTCCAACAGCCAGCACTGTCCCAAATACAGGTAAGGGGTGGGTCTTACTGGATGAATTAGAAGTTCATTCATCCACTGAAGAGAAGAGGCTTTAAATATATTGCTTCCTGGGGATTATTTGCAGACGTTCAAGTCTTTGCNGTATCAGTGTAACCTTTGTGTTGAGTCCAACAGCCAGCACTGTCTCAAATACAGGTAAGGGGTGGGTCTTACTGGATGAATTAAAAGTTCGTTCAGCCACTGAAGAGAGGAGGCTTTAAATATATTGCTTCCTGGGGATTATTTGCAGAAGTGCAAGTCTTTGAACAAAGAAGTTTTCTTTTTTTAGCGAAAANACAAAGAAGTTTTCTTTTTTTAGCGAAAATTGAAACAGAGGTGTAAAATGAAATGAAAGTGGTCTGAGAGAGAGGAGAGGTTTACTAAGTTAGGAACATGGGGGCAAAGGAAACGGAGCTCTTAAGTGCTGAGGAAAACCGAGGCCAGCTAAAGGCTTATCTGCCAGGGAGCTCCACAGTGAAACAGTGAGCGTGTGCTCAGTGAAGGCTGCTGTGGAGACTGCAGGTGAACTGCTTAGGGAAAAAGCACGATTGGAAGGCTGATGTCAATACAGTAACAGGTAGTCAGTGAAAAACTGAAAAAAAAGCTGTTTTATTGGGTACGATGGAAGTTTGACCTTGCAAATATTTGTGCTCAGCCATGTGCTGTTACAAGATTTCAGCTACGGCAGGGATACGATCTCCTCTGGTTTAAGGACTGTAATTAAAACAGTTGGATTAACATGTTCAAGTTACTTCAGATAGCTGAACAGTGATGAAATTGCTCATATTTAAACTTGTCAGGTTCTTGCCGCGTATTGAATCAAGGCTGAAGTTCCAATTGCAGAGCCAAGCTAAGAGGGAGCCCAGCCCTGTTGGACCTGACTGCAGGGTGCAGAGAGCTACTGTGCGTGCTCTGGCTGACCAGCCGTAAGGCTCTTGATGCAGGAGTTAGAAAAAGAAATTCTGGAGCTGATTTCGCCCAAAAGGTCAAAATAGGTTATTATGATGGCATTAAAATCTCTTCATGCCTTTCTAGCATTGAATTCCGAATCATGGATCTGTAGCTTGGATCTTGATAAGTCAAAGTGCATATTTACAGTTTTGCTAGGATGCTTCTGTAGGGGTGTAATGTGTGTGGCTTGAAAAAATATGGGATGTGTATATTACAGATCCATAATTTTGATTTTTGAGCTTATGAATCTTTATATCCCAGGAGATACAAGAGAAAATGTAGAATTGGGTGATGTTGATCTGAGTGGGGATGAAGTGTTTGTTTTATAAATGCTGATCAAAGTCGGACAAACCATTTCTTAAGCACCTGGGAAGATGAGAAGTGAGAACTAAAGGAAAAGATGGCCATTATGATCAGTGAGTAAAGCAGTGTTCAAAATGAATGCTCCAATGGGATGAATTGTTGAACTGAAAAGATAGTTTAATTTGAGATACTTACGACTGAAGGAGATACCTGAGGGAGAAATTGGGTGTATGTGTTTCACAGAGGATTATAAGGGATTGGGAGATAGATATCTTGAACTGTCAGTATTGTGCGTGCCTGAACACCGTCAGCACGGCTCATCCTAGCAAGTAAGCAAGAGCACAAATCGTGCTTAGAGATAGAATGGGGCTCTCAGGCTGCATCAGTTTCAGTAGCTAGCTCTGGGAGGATTTTAAAGTTCCTTGTGAAACACAGCAGTAGCCTTTAGAAAAATTCCTTAAAGAGCACTGCAAAAATGTCAGCACAGGGTCCAACATTATAGCTTATAAGTGATTCTGGGGAAGAGATAAGAAAAAAAAAAGGCAATAAAAGACAACCAGTCTCTTTGTGACCATGCAAAAAAAGATATTTCTGATGTCCAGATTCTCTTACTAAATCTGGGACCTTGGAGTGAAGCTGTTTCTTGTTTTGTCTTTCTGGAACAGCCACTGCTACCAGTAATAGCCCATCAGCTGAACTCTGCCCCTGTGACACCCTTTACACTTTGGTTTTTGCCTTGGGCTGTAGTTTACCCCAATGCTTTTACCTGCCATACCTGACTGTGAGGTCCAAGCCAGACCTG
>RSEF01000007.1:27357449-27373826 GCA_003993805.1 Himantopus leucocephalus | reverse complement strand
ATTCTATGATTCTATGACAGCGCGGCTCGTTCCTAAAAGGGCCTGAGGAAACGTGGCAGGGGCTGAAAGTCATAAACTCTGATTTTCAGTTGGTTCTGGCTCAGTGAAACACATGTGGCTGGAAACTATCGTTTTATCTTCAATGGCTGATATAAGTCAAAATTAGTCCCACAAAAGTGTGGGACGGTTAGAGAAGGAAAACTGATCTTGCTGCTTTGAGACAAATGACAACTTAAAGGTTTTGGTTTTGAAACTGTGTTTTCAAAAAGTGCTAATGAGGAAACAAGCTTTGCATGGGCAGCCTATAAAGAACATTATTTTTGTTGTTTTGGTCCCATTTTGGTGAACATTTTAAAATCTGAAAACAAACTTGAAAGAGTGAAAGTGTAAACAATATTAAAATGCTTCACAGAAAGGAATAAAATTAGTATTTTTTGTTTTGGTTTGTTTTTTTTTTTTTTTAAATTTAAACAGAATGATTGAAAATTGCTGATGGGTTCTACTCCTAATGAACTGATGAATACCTCTGCTTTATTAAAAAGGTGTAATTACTGCAAACATTGTTTGACATTAAAATGTATGCGTTTGTTAACAGTTCCGTAACTACACTTGGTGCTTGCTTTTTGAAAGTGAGGCCCTATTACATGCATAAATGACTGGTGACTCTTTAATGACAGCTACGATAATGGTTTCCTACTGTTCCCAAAAGGACCACATCTCCATTTACATCAGAGAAGTCTGGCACAAAATGGAACATAAATTTAAAGGCAGTTTTCAGAGTTAAGGCTCTGGGGTCTTAACAGTCACAGCTGACTGTTTGTCTGGTTTTTACTTTTGTATGGTATTTCTGATTGCATAAAGAGAAGACTGGCTGCGAAGAGATCTTGTCTTTCATTGAACCATAAAGACAGCTTCAGGTTGTTGTCACTGGAGTAATAGGGCCTTTTTCAGCAAATGGAATTGCATAACTTTATTCTGAAACAAGCAATCGACTCAGCCTGCAAAGACGTTGAGCAGAGCTTGGAATGGATGGTGCACTTGAAATGTCTGTGGGGGCATCTATCTGCCAATGACTGGAAAACAAATATCATTTTCTCCTTGATGAATTATACAGCATAAAATAGCAAAAAAGAGAACTAAAAGCAATGGCCCATCCAGTCTAGAAGTATGCAGTACCGTATGCTTTTGATACAGGCATATGAAACTTTCAGCACGGAGCTACAAAATAATCTGTCCACCTAAACAGCTTTTCTCTAAGTCATGATAGTTAGAATATGTTATATGTGCTAGAACTTGAGGTTTATAGCCTTTTCCCACTCCTTCTGCTACTCCCTAGTATTTACTGCTGGAATTCTCATATAACCAAAAGGAAAACATACCAGGATGGATTTTCTTCTGGCAGATATAACTGTAGTTTCACTGAAGCTTGTGCATCCTTTCAGATTTATACCAGTTGAGTGCCCCTAGCCTGATTTCTAGCTCTATACAGCCTTTTTTTTTCCCAAAGTTGCAGTGACAAAGGAGCCATCTAAAGGTGAGTAGATCATCTCTGTTTGCATCTGCCCACATTATTAATGGCTGAATCTTCACATCTTTCCGTATTAATTTGAAAAAAGTGTATCTGGGCTCCAGCCAAAATGACAGTCAAGAAGCAAAACACTTAGTAAGAAAAAGTTTGTGATGAAGGATGAGTTTCTAGCTGTGCCAGTTCACTGACAACATATTAGTTTTATGTCTCTGCCCCTTGCATCATCCTTTGTCTTCAAAAATACTCAGCAAACAATTCAGGGGAAGCAATTGGCATATTCCCTAATGAGACAAGATAAAGTGTCCTGTAATGATGATGACAGCAAATTCACTAAGTGAACTGCAGTTTGAGAACTTTGCAAATTGATCAAACTGTGATTCCTTGATTGCTTACTTAATCGCCTGTTACGGTCTCTTTCCTGACCCTCCATATCCCGGTTGCTTTTGTCAGCACTTCGGCGACTGAGGGACTCTCTGTTCGCCCCTCAGGTTGTGAAGAGTGGTTGAATACGTTCTGGTTTGGGGATTTTATTTTATTTGCATTTAATGTGTACTGTTGGCCAGCTATCAGAGCGGGAATTTAGAGATATTCTGGACTCCTACAGTGCTTTCTACATGAGGCTAATGACTGTCAGGAAGAAGTTTTCTTAATTCTGTTTATTATAGGACGGATACTAATTAAAGCACTGTCTCACCAGGTGCTGAGTACCTTAAACAGCTTCTTAACTCTGGGAAGGGTAATGCTGTGCATATTTAGCACTTGGTGATGTTCTGCCTGCTCGAGATGTCTGGTCAGGAGAGAAATGTACAAGGGGAGAGCATATTTCGGTGACCGGTACAAGTGATTGACTGGTGAGACTCTTAATTGATAGCCAGTTCGGGATCGTAGACCCTAGAACTGTGATTATATTTTGTTGGTAGAAGTGAAGAAATGTCCAAATCAGTAAAATCTGAGTGATGAACTATCTCGTGGCATTCTTCAGAATAATAGTCAAAGCTACTTCAGGCTGACCATTTAAGCCTTTCTGAAATTTGTTTTATTAGAGAAACTACTTCTAGGGAATAAGGGGAATAGAGGGGTGTGAGTCCATGCGTGCTCAGGAGTGGGAATGAGGAACTATTCCTGCTGGAGCAGAGCGATTGCTGCCTTCTGCAGGAGGGGCTGGGATGGCATCTCAGAAGTGGCAAAGTAGTGCTCTCCCTGCACTCAGCCTGCAAACCTCCTGGAGTTCTTTCCAGATGAAAGGCACTGGGAACTTTGCGGCTGCATTTACAACCTCGACACAGCAGATATTCCGCCATATCAAGTTTAACCGTACCGTTCTGCTGCCTCAAGAGTGAGGGGCTTGGAAAAAAGATTTGCAGTGGCTAACAAATTCCTCTGAGTATCTCCCAATCTGTGTAGGTCCAGTGTTTGCTGTATAATGATGGACAAATGTGCAAATAGTAGCTAAAAATGCTCTTAGACATAAGGGATAAGAAAAAGATAGATTTGACCTCACAGCAGCCAAAGATGATGTCCTAATACATTTCTGTGTGTTCTGCTACTGGTAGCACTCAAATGCTTTCTTAAAGATTAGGGGTAATTCTGTTTGCTTGCATTTCCGTTACTGTGTCTTCCACATAACTGTCTCATAGGCAGAAAAGAAGGAAGTCTCGATCTATCTGCTAAGTCAATCTGTGGTTTTTATTGTATTTGTTAACAATTAGTTGAACAATCATAAGCTGTTATGGAGAATAACCTTGTTGGTATAATCAGGCAAGTGTTTAAACATGTGGAAAAAAAATCAATCCCCCTGCAATGCCATTTAAGGTTAATGTTGTTCAAGATCCAGGATCATACATGTGACTTCCTGATACCTCATAACTGCCTCTCTGAGGGGAGGTTCTCTTTGCCCCATATGAAGTGACAGTTATGGTATCTTGCCTGAAAACATTGCGAGGAATTGCACTGACCTGTGGGAGTTTTTCCTCCTGTTCTTGCCCTTGGAGACCTGCTGTGATTGTTTTATTAAGCATTTAGATTTCCATGGACACTAATTTTCCAAAAGAAGAGTACTGATAAGCAGGGAGGAAGAGTTTGCTGTATAAAAATAGGTCTAAAGCATGAAGTTGTCACCCAGGATGGAGACCATATCTGAGCTTGAGCTTCTCTGCTAGAGGACGATGGCTTGTTTTCATTTGGGTAGTAGATGGTGGTAGGAGTTTATATATACCTGTTAACAATATCCTGCAAGGAAGCTGAAGACTGGCAAAAATACCCATCTTGTGTCTTGGCAAGGCTTGAGCACATGCCTAGGTAGTAAATCATGTACGTGTGTGTATGTCTGTCTGTCTTTGAAATATCATTATGTGGATGCATATATGTATCACTCTAGAACTAGATGGTGGCACATTTGAAAGTTCATATTCATTTACTTAAGTATTTACACACTTTAATCCAAAATAAGGCAAATAACCATATCTTTACTTCTTTGAACTTAATATATTCTCTCTTTAGTTAACTACATGCCTAATTTTGAGCATGGACTCAGGTCCAAGTCCAGTAAACTCTTTCACATGCTAATCAGCTGTGAACCAACAGTTTACATTATGAAAATGATTAAAGCAGTGCTCATATATGAAATGTGGCTGTCTTCTCCTTGTGTACATCATACAATCTCTGTCTCTCTTTTTAAGCTATCTATGAACAATCTTGTGAGGCTTACCGACACCAAGGGAAGACGTCAGGTTTCTTCTACATCGATTCTGATGGAAGTGGACCACTTGGACCACTCCGTGTTTTTTGCAATATAACAGGTAATGACCTAACCTTGTCTTTGGTTCTTTATGTTTCCTCCTATGTTATTGGCATGTCTATTATTGTACTACTGAGAAGACCCCACAGTCATGTGTGTCTCAGTAACGGGAAAAAAAAGAGGACTAGTAGTAACTGAGGTTCCACTCTGAGGTGTTTCCTTAAATATGATCCATGTAAAAGTAATTTTTAAACTTTAAGTTTGAAGGACTCACCCTGTACTGTTGCTAAGTGGTATTTACAATGGTATTTGCACCTTTTAAAGGGCACTGGTGATGTATTTTTCATAATATCATATCTTGTAATGAGATTTTTGTATTTTTAACTAAAGATGTAGAAACCTAGAATTCAAACCTTCTTTTGTTACTGTGAATGGTTTCTCTGCTTTACTAGAACACTAGATCTGGGGATGATTGTTAAACTCCTTACACTGAGGTAGCTGTAAGCCCTTCCAGTCTGACTTAAGCAGGAATACCACCCCTCATACGCATGTGCTGCCTTTGATGTCCCAGAGAATAGCAACCCTGATCATCCTGGGTGTCTGTCTGGAGGAGAAGGCGTGATGCTCTTAGGAGGAGGGACACCAAAGAGACAGGTAGCAGAGCAAGACGCTGGCAAGGTGACCTGTTGGTTGAGACTTCTCAACCATAGAGTTCTGTAGTTTTAAAATAACAAGTGTTTCAAAGGAATATACCTGTCTGGCAAATTCTTCCCTTAAGAGGGTCCTATTTTGTATATAGGACTGTCATGCAAAGGTATGAGAAAATATTGTCTAGCCCATACTGTGGATTGGGGTGGATGGTAGAGCATCCTTTCTGCTTTTTATTTTTGAAATGGAGAGGAAATTTCCTAGACTGTCTCCTGCTTGGCATTTTTTTGCTTCCTGTGGCCAAGTGCAGATGAAAGAATATTTTATTACCCCTTCTAAATTGCTAATTCTGGTTGAGCTACTTTGCCACATATCACCTCCACACTCAGCCCTGAAAACTAAGGACTCAGGATATTCATATTTTATCCTTAATCTCCTTCTACTTAAAGTGTCTCAAATTAAATTTTCATTTTGATTTAATCGGGCAATCATTATGTTAATTAAATGCACACCAGTTAATTATTAAGTATGTTTTTTTATTCAAGTGTAACAAATATTTAATAAGATGTATCTCCTTCACTGTTGTTGTATCTCGTAAGAATTGAAACCAAGTTTCACCTTTCTGTCTGAATATCCTTCCTTGATCTCCAGTATGGGAAATGTGCTCGTTTTTATTATTTATCATATAAATATGTGTGATCAAAACATTGTCAGAGCTTTTTATCTCTGCTGAAGAGGTAGGATTTTTGACAAACTCCTTGCAGAAAGCATCTGCTTTCCTCCAATAAATTTTATCTGGCAGTAATCCAGAATGCATATACCTGATTTTCTCTCTATCTGTAATGAACTTGCTGACATTCTTATTTTATTTTGGTTACGAGAAAAGTGAAGGTGGGGAAAACTGACAGAACCTCCTAGCCCAGAAAACTTTTCCTTTTTGTATTTCTTCTTTTCCCCTAGATGTCTCATTTGGGGTGGGGGAAAGGTCATTTGTCACAGGCGTCTCTCTATTACTCCTATTGCATACAAGAGGACTGAGGCACATAAAGAAATTACTATTTTACAGTTGTCCAGAGAGTTTGAGGTACAATTGGGTTATGCTTCCATATCATCTAAATGTAGTTTGGGTGCCTTAATCACAAGAGCTTCTTTTCTCTCTGGGAACGTATCTTATTGTTATGCTGATAATATTTGTTTACAGTAATAGACTAAGTGCAAAGTATGGAAGAAATAACTCAACTTTACATACACAGGGATGGATTCTGAATTTTTTACTCTTTTCAGGTAATGCTTCTGCATAGTTTTCTGAAAGTATCCATATTCAGGGAAAGTAAAAAAATGAAATTCTGTATTGTTATGTTAGGAACACGCAAGGAATAGAGACAAAAAGGTCAACATTATTATTGTTCAGTGACATAAATCCGTATCACACCTCCTGTGAATGGAAAAATGTAGATGGTCAGAAGTGTGGATGGCTTCCATGTATAAGGAAATTAAACAAATTTAAGAGATGAGGGAGGAAACTGTCACAGGAAAGCACGGAGATCATATGTGGCATAGAGAAAGCAACTAGGGATTGATTCTTTTTCATCATATAGGAGCTAAGGGACAGTTAAATTATTACATTGGGGGTTTTTGATTGTTTTCTTTTTCCTGATGCAATGAATATTTCAACATGAAACTTACCACAGGACATTAAGGAGTCCAATGTATGAACAGAGGGGAAAAAAAAAAAAAACAGGCTGGAAAAAGCCCCAGTCCTGTCTGATAGATTCAGAAGGTGCAATTAAACATGGAGGTTTAGTTGCAGCTCCCAGCTCAGGCAGCTGTGAGGCAAAGATCCCTGGGCAATGAGAATGAGTTTCAGGAAAACCTTTTGCCTTCCCTCACTTCCCTGGGTATCTGTTCGCCCTCAAAGGCAGAGACGGGTTCCTGGGCTAAATGAAGCTTTGCTTTTACTCAGGCTGGCACTTCTTTTTGTATACAGTTCAAGAAGAGGTAACCTCTTTATGCCCAAAGCGTTCAGGCTGAAGAATTTGGAGGTGGAATGGAAAATCCAGGGAAATGACTCATTCAGTGCTTCATTCAGTAGAGGTGCAGTGAGCTAATGACTTCTGGGAATTACAGTGCCTTGAATCTGTGAAGGATGAATTCAAAGAAGGAATCAGATCATCAGAAATGAGCAGCATCATTGCATTTAGAGAACAGTGGTGTTCCTTAACGTTCACTTCCATTTGTTTAAAATCCTTTCTAATTTTTACATGTTTAATTGAACAGATAGGGGTCTTGTTTGTAGCCAGTTATTAACCAAGGCAGATTAGCACCAGCTTTCTCACATATTGGTGTCTGGTCATAGGCATCCGATATGTGATGTGGATATGGGAAATATCAATATTACAAGTTAATTTATTGTTGCTGTGGTCCCAGTGATTTCTCTGCAGCCTGTCAACTTTAACAGCCCACTGCTGAATAAAAATTCTGAAGAAAGCAGAAAATTGTGATTGTGTGTGTTGAGAGGGAATTGGACAACCATACAAAGACAAAGAGGGAGAGAGAAATAAGGAAAGGGAAATTTTGCAGGGGGGGAAAAAAAAGAGGGAAAAAGTATTTAAAAATATAAAGCCAATTTTCAGCATGGCAAGAAATTTAAAAGTAGACTGTCACAGGATATCTGCTGATAGCAGAGTGGATAAATGTACTTATGCATTGTCTGGAGAAGTGGCTGAAAAAGCAAGGTGACATATTGTAGATGACATACTATTATTTAAGTTGGTCAAGAAGAGGGAAGAGTATGTGAAGCACTTTAGAAGAATCTTGTCTTGAAGGCTGTTTATTTCTAGTAGAAGTAAAATGTGTTGTTGAAATAGGAGGTTGTCAGGAATGGTAATTTGCATAATTAAAGGCATAGAAAGATATCTGTACAAAGAGAGGTTAAAAGTAAATAATCCAGGGCTATTTAGATTGGGAAGACCCAAAGTGAATGGACCTCATTGACAGAAGCGATGTTCATTTACATTTTCTTACAATAGGAATAAAGAGACAGTTCAACGGCATCGAAAGACAACAAACTCGAAACTAGATTAAAAAAAAAAAAAAGACAGCACCTTATTAACATAATGCTTTCTTCACCTTATATTCATTACACACCCAAGGCAAAGTCACTTTCACAGGGAAATGCATCAACTGTAGAAATCCACACCAAAGAAACAATGAGAAATCCGCACCAAATATGTGTGTGTGTGACAGAAGTGAACCAGGTGTATGTGCCCAATCCATGACCGTATGTAACTGTATGCTGTGTGAGACACCATGAGGATTTGTGTGGGTTCATGCAGGGATTATTACTTTGAGATGATTGCGTTCAGCGCCATGGGAAGATAGCAAGCCTGTTTCCAGGGCCATCTGCATGGGAATGTGAACTAGCTCTGCTTGCTTTACCTGGCTTCTCCCATCGTCCATGATGCTCTACACCCACGCTTTTTTGCATAAAGTACAGAGAGAATGTATCCTGTCATGCTTTGGGGTAATGAACAACCACCAGAGCTGGGAAAGAAATTTTCCCTGTAGGCTGGTTGTTTGATAATTAGCCCAGCTGAATTAATCTTCACTTCCCACTGAAGTGACTGATAACAATCAATACAGAAAATGGCTAATGGACCCCTGAACGTCTGGTCTGGCAGTCTTTCTATCATTGTGAGGCTTATTATTTTTCTCTTGTTGCTTAGAAATCTATCGATCTGTCTTGAGTATGACTTCAATGCTAATAATCATATTGTCCAGTGCAAAGTCTACAGACATGCAATCTACACCCATGTACTTGTTTTGCTGCCCTGTATGGAAAGTGTTTGTAATGACCTTTCCTCATCTCCTCCAGAGTAAATTTTACCCTTCGTATATGAAAGATTTGCTTACAATACTCTTGAGTCATTCTGTCACCCTACGTCTTTAGTGATGCTGTTTCACTATATGCAGACTCTGGGCTATCAAATCAATAATGCTTAGAAATTGCCATGATGAGATCAATGGTTAATTTTTGTCTTGGCCAGAAAATTGTCCAGTCCTCAAATAGCTTGCTGCTTTCCCCCACCTCATCCCCCCTTTTTTTTTCCTCTAGGGGTGTAGACTGGGGAAAGATGAGTCCTTATCCCAGCTCTTGCTGCTAGTCCAAGATCTGTTTTTGAAATAGTGAAAAAATCATTAATGAACAAAAATATATCTCTCCTTGTTGCGGATCTCTGTTTTGCAGTCTCCGCTCAAAATGCAAATATTGCCTATTTTTCTGATGCAAGAAAAGTAAAGCTTTATTTTCTCTATCTCAGAAAACTGCGCAGAAACTGTGGTTAAATCTCAGACAAAGTTAAGGGATTCTATAAAGATATGAAGGAGATTGCCCGAGTTATACGAGCAATTTTTTATAAATTGCCTCTAGCCTTTTTTTTTTTTTTCATTCAGCTAACGATGAGATAGCTTTTATTCTTCCATATAGTACATATTCCATGGCGTGTAAAGAGGGTTGAATTCAGGAGGATACAAGTGGTGTTTGTAACTGACCTGTCTAAATACTTTGTGTCTGAATAGTCCCACTTACAGTATGGTATTTGGTCAGCTATTTGAGGAAAATATTATAGCAGTTCAGCTTTACTCACTTTGCTGTGAACAAGGAACAGACTGGAGTAACAAAGAGATGGACTTCTACAAAGCAGAGCTGGCTGAACCTCAGTCCTTGCAGTAGGGATCCCCACTGATGGTCCCAACATAATTGTGGAACTGGTGGTATTACTGTCCCCAGCATCCACCTTTCCCTTTGTTTCCACACAAAAATCTCACTTCATCTGCTTCTATAATTTATTAATCCATTTTTCCATTAGAAATCATCTCCTTTTGCTTTGTATGCAATTACACTGATACAGAAGTCACCTTGTGATTCAACCCTTGTTACGTTTTCTGTGGACTTGGCAGACTCTCGCACGGAAAGGGCTGTCACCGGTTAAACTGAGACAATAACAGTGAAGAGGAGGAGGAGGTTCTTAGTTCTGGTTATATTACCTGCAACTACGTAATTGTGGAACAACAACTTCAATGGTGAAACTCTCTCTGAGATTCTCAGAATGAGCTAGATAAGATTTTACATCTTTGAACTTCTTCAGGAAGTGTTTTGGAGTGCCTTTTGGGGTTTTTTTTTGTTGTTTGTCTTTTTTTTTTTTTAAATGAGTGTACCTTGCAGCTTACTGTCTATAATTGTGATTGACTTTATCACTGGAGAAAACAATGAATGGCAATCCTTTATAAATTATTTACTACTCCTTAGATTAAAGATAGCCCTTAAAGATTTATAGTTTATCCCCTCAAACACTACAGGTCTTTTGGCACACTGTAGTTCTGACAATCTGTACACTTCTGGTTTAAATTTTCATTAAGTATTCCAGAACTTCATAAAATGAAAAATCTTTAGTGCTTATATTATGTCACAGGCATTGCGCTGTCAACAGCTGCCCTGCTGTTTTCAGCAAAATTGTTGTGTTTCTGATAAGCATCACAGCAGAAGTCCTGCAGGCCTTCTTCACTGTCACGCTTGCAGGAGGCCCCCAAGAAAGTTTTAGTATAGAAGAACAGTAGATATTTTGCTCTAACCTTTACCATTTGACCAGGGGTTACTGCACCTTCACCACTCTCCTGCCACATTTGCAGTGCTCAGAAGTGAGGTAAGCTGTGGCTCTCTAAAAGCCACTGCAGAAGCCACTCCAGCTGTCTCAGTTGCAGGGAGTGGATCCATTTGCCCCAGACATGGGAGTCTAGTGCCATGTTGGAACCTGCAGATGTCCTAGTGCTGCATCAGAAGAACAGCAGGTCTCCTGTGGGCTCCACTTCTTGTCTGCCAGGCTCATGCAGATGTCTGAGCCATCACAAGGCATGTGAAATAGCGAAAAAGTGATTATACTGAGTCTCTCAAAACTCACCTTAGATGAAGGAGACTGAGTCAGAGAGGACTGTGCTGTTGTCACATGTGCAGCAAGTGTAAGCACAGTGGAGAAGTGTCCATTTTGCACTAAGAAGTAGTTCAGTGACTGCCTCTTCCATTTTTGGAGAGGAATATTTCTCACTGCTTGCTATAGATACCCTGTATTAGAGGAAATATGGAAATGGAGGTCATCAAGAAGTAAGCTGGCAGGATAATGGCTTGCCACCTCTGGGCTTCAGCACAATGTGGGGCATGAAGGTGCAGAAGAGGTGTCTTGTTCTCATTCATCAGAGCTGCCTGGCACGGTCAGTCTGCTGACAAGACACCTTGAATTGTGGGCTCAGAGTGAGAAAACTTCGTGCCGGGGGTGTAAGAGAGTTGGGAACCCAGCTATTCCCTCTCTGCCAGGGCTGGGGCAGCACGTCTGTACAGACGGGGCCGTGGTGCCTTCCTGGTGCCCGCTATCCCTGACTATCAGGAAGGATTTACAGACAGGGAATGGTTCCGGATGCGGGTATCCCTGAGAAATGCACACGGTCAGGTGTAGTCCGCCAGTACTATCAGAGAGCGGGCTGCATGCAGAACTGGGGGGGACAGGAACCCCCCCAGAATTGTTTCCATGGAAATGCATTGCGGTGCTTCTGCACTGGCTGGAAGTGGCTGAATCAGAAACTAGGAGGAGGCTGACGAGCACAAAACAAGCTGCAAAAGCACATATTGCTGGGTCAGCCTGCAGGAAAAAAAAAGGTTGATAGAAAAAAAAAAAAAGGTGGGTTTCATCAGAGACTCAGAAAACACTTTCTTGGAGTGAGTGAATTAAAGCTGTTTGCGATAAAAAATTGTCTTTTCATATTCTTTGAGGGGTGTATGTTAGAACAGCTGGGTTAAACTGCCACTGCAGCTCAAAACAGTACAGTGTTCAAGGAGGAGAGCGTGTCTCTTGTGTGGTTACTCCCATAGTTATAGGTACAGCTTTCAGGACAATATTTGGCATTCAATGTAGAGCACTATGAAACAAATGCATCATATGAGCTCTCAGAGCAATTTTTCTCTCTCTCATGTAGCATTTACCGTATGTTTGGCTTGTTGGCAATTTAATCAGTCTGAATAATCTTGTTTTGTGACAAACCTCCTAAATCACAAAGGAGTGATGCAGTTTGTATGGGTGAAATGTGCTCCACAGAGATATTTCAAGTTGAAGAATAAAAATGAGAATTAGACAATACAGAACTCATTGAAAGCCAGTTTTCCAGCTGCTCTAATTTCCCACAATTTAATTTGTGTGCCGTCAAAAGCAACTTGGAGGCTTCCAGCAAGATGACAGAACTATGGGTGAGGCTAAAATAAGGGTCTGAAATGTGCTGAATGCATTGCATGCAGTCCCATGCTGTAAAAGCATCTCCTAGGACCAAATACAGGCAGCATAATATCCTAGTAAATTGGACCATTAAATAAAACTGTGAAGTCATAAAGCTGTAGCATTACCCTGAAATTAAAGCATTGTCACCTTTGAATTATGGAACAATTTAACAAGCATTTAGGAAATCTGCTTTTCAAGGCTGCATTTAACTATTCCAGGTTATACAGTAGAAGATGTGGCTGCACTCTCCTACTGGGTTTTGAATGACTTTCAGCTTGTCTGTGGTTTGAAATTTTACCAAGCTGAGAAAGTAGTAAAATAATAAAGCAGAACGATAGAAGGTAAAAATAAACAGTGACCTTTGCCTAGAGAACAGTTTTTTCATTCTCATTACAAATTCACAAGTGCAGGGAGAGCTCATTAAATTGAGTAAATAGGAAAAAAACATAGTATGGACAGATGTAAAAAGATAATTATAACTTCTTTGTTGAGATAGAGGAAAAGAGAGCTTTATCTGCCTAGTTTAGCAGTTTCCAGGTACGGAAATGGCTAGAAGGAGCCAGTGGTGCTCAACTTGGTTTGCATCTATGATTACAGTGTCACTGCCTAAAAATATAATGAAAAAAAATAAAAACCAAAAGAGTAAAGATTTAAAAAAAAAAAAAAAAAAAAAAACAAACCAAAAAAAAAATNCATATTGTGAAATAGGAACAGTATTTGAAGCTGCGTTTTCACAAGCCATAGACATAATCTGTGCAGAGGTATACCTCTGCAAAGGCACGTGCAAGTGATGGAGCTAAGTTGCAGACAGCTGTTGCACTGCTTGCGAGCTGTAGTGATCTGTGTGCATGACATGATAGCAGCTACATTGCTTACATAGGTCCTGAAGCACACCTGAAATGCAAGGTCCCAGATTGTTGTCAGTAGGCTTCAGAGTACACGCTGATCAAGCTGTAAGGGTATAATTCCTTGACCTGGTTCTGAGGCAGGCAGCTGTATTCTGGGGGCAGCCATAGCTAAACTTGTGCATGTGGATTTGATAAAATAGTATGATATTTTTCTAAATGCTGCCTGGTTTGAGGTGGAGAAAACGGTGCTTGAATAAAGCCCAAGAGTTGACCTGAATGGTGAGGATCTTCAAAAGAAAGGTTGGGGCTATTTTTGTGTGGTTTTCTGGTCTACAGAAGCAGATGCGTGTGGTCTTGCTCTTGTCTTGGAATGGTTCAAGAATGTATTGCCCTCCAGCTCTTAGTCACTTCTCCCTCAGTCACCTGAGATGCATCTGAGAGCAGTGTTGGCTCTCCCACTCTGTCCAAAGAAAACAAAAGTTTAAATAGTTTTCAAGCTCATTTGCTGCACGTAAACAAAGGGGTGTCCTTTTGAAAGAAGGAACTTTCTCTGTGTTTTTTTACTGTGATGTGAATGGAATCCCTTATTCTTCTAGCAGGTTGTGTGTGACTTTGTGCACGTTACCTCTACGCCTCACTTCCCTCTTTCTAAAATGGAAGTACTTATTCTTTTCCTGGGCAGTGGGAAGAAGTGTGGCTGAGATGGTTGAATACATCTCTCTTCCTTTTCTTCCTCTAACATTATTGTCACTGGTTCTTTTGTCTTGCATCTGCAGTGTGTTGGGCCGCCCTTCTAATCTGAAGGCTTCCTTTATTGCAAGGTTTTTAAAGCCTCTTTCATTGCTTTTTTTTTTTTCTTTTGGTTAAAAATGAAAAAGGTAGCAAATGATGTGTTTTTCTGTGCTCTTTCTACACCAGCTGTGCATAGGGAAAAGAAACAAACTTTTGAATGGCGGTAGCTTTTGCAGTGCCAGACACATGCTTGCTGGTGGCTGTGACTTTGATTTCACCAGATCAGTGAGCCAAACGTATATATTTTTTGAAAAGCTCTACTGATGGTTACCTTTACTTCAAAGATGGAGCACATAAGGAATCTTTGAGGTGACCAGCAAAGCACAGATCTGATCTGTAAAAGTAATAAGTGTAACAGATCAGGCATGTGTAGATTAGGAAATGTCTGAAAAATAACTCCGGAATTCTTCCCTTCCACCATTACTTTAACTCTCTGTTCTGATGTACTTGCTAAATCACAATTACTTTGAGTACAGAAAGAAACTTGATTTGTTTTTCCTTTCCCTTTGCAAACTAGAGGATGGGATATCTGCAGTTAGCTTCTCATTTCTAAAAGATCCTGCGGAGAAAGGCAGTTCTTGAATGTCAAAGTTCAGACATCAGAGGGACAGCTGAGTGCAGCTGTAATGATAACAAGCCCATTGAAAATTAATGAACAATCACAGAGGAAAATAAGAGAAAGACTGTCTGTCCAACACACTTGTTAATGAGTGCCTTGTCTAACCTCATTTCAAACATGTCAATTCATTACATTTCCAACACTTCTTGGGAAGACTGTTTTATGCTATGCTATTTTTAATATTTTTTTCCTAGCAATTCCTCATTGCTTCTAAGTTACTAGATTTTGATACTTTTGGCTTTTCAAGTACCCACACAGCACCTTTTCCGGTGAACAAGTACACAGCCTGGAAAGCAGTAGTGTTAACCACTCTGAAACTAGTGTTAGGCTGTTGTGCTTCCATAGCAGCACTGTAGCCACTATTGTCAGCATTGATTTTGTTGCAATTTCCCAAAATTATGTTAATAACTCTCAGTGGGGAGGAGCTTACGACTGCCCATCTGGAATTTCAGCATCCAGTTCGTTTCATCATCTCTTGGTTTTACATCTCGCTTACAGTATCAGTAACTTGATGTTTGTCGTTTTAGTAGATTTTCTCAGTGAAGACAGGGGTTAAACTTCTACCAGCTTCTGTAAGAGGAAAGTTAGCTCACCCTCAACTGCTTCTGAAACATCCACTCTGTTCATGCCAGTCCTTAAGAGAACACAAGAAAAAACAGAGAGACTCTGGCTGATAAGAATCACTACTTTCAGATATACAAGATCTGTGTTATGAAGTCATTGAATTATATTGTGTTGGAAGCAATATGTTGTGCAGGACTGTGCAGGGTATTGTGCTACAGTGCTGACTGTGATTACAACTACTGGGGCAAGTTTTACAAGCAATAAACTTGTAATATTTCTTGTGATTTTAGTCTAACTATCAGTATTTTATTGAGCTCCAACTTAAAGGACCGACAAGCAGCATCCTGAATGCAAGAAGAACTACAGAATTACAGATCTATGTGCAAACTCTTTCTGTGTACCATTACAAAAATGATGAGAGTGTTGTGAGTGAATGTATGGTTTGCGGAGCGTAAACTGTCCTTATAGTTAATGCCATACATTACTGAAAGAGTAATTTCTCCATAACTTGCAGCCAGGTCTTGGAACAGACCTCTTTAAACAGTCTCCAGATGGTTGTTGTTACTTGCCTGTCATCTGAATGCCTCCATAATGACAATCCATTAAATCATCTGGGTGTCTTTGCACAGATAGTCCGTTTAGGATTTTTATGCACCTATTAGAGTTCTATTGAAGTAATCTGTGGGATATTTGTAGCTCAACGAGAACGATGCAATGCAATGCATTGCCGTGGCCACAAAGCTGCTGGGCTCGTCATGCCACTGTATTGAGGAGTAACTGGAAAGCTTATGCTCTCCAAGAACTCAGAGAAAGTAATCTGATAAAACCATCTGAATACTTAAATGAACAGTTTTTAAGATTGGTTTAGAAAAGATCCGTTTCTGCTTTATCCGACGTTTCCCTGTTAAAGCAAGAATAACAAAATATAAATCTCTCGTCTAGGTCTTGCCTTTTCCTCTATAACTGTCCGTAGGTTTCTGCAAGTGAGATTGAAATCCTCCTTATAAAATGATTAAAATTTACTTCCTTAAATTTTTGCCCTGTCAGTATCTTGTATCCTCCCTGGGAAAGCGGCGTCTTTGATAAAGAGGGAATTTACTGGAAGTGACTCTTAATAACATCGTGGAGCACGTGCAGGGCTCAGTCCTGCGCATCCTCATTAAAGAGTTTGCCTTTTACTCTGGGTCAGCTCATCAGATTGGCCATCCAGGCTGTCCTTGTTATCTCGACCCTTCTGGTTCTCACCAGCACCAGCAGTGAAACAGCCTCCCTGCTAAGCTAATTGCTTCTAATTGCAATGTTCTCCACATCATGCCAACCCC
>RSEF01000007.1:27335461-27357349 GCA_003993805.1 Himantopus leucocephalus | reverse complement strand
TTCTTTTGATGCAGCCCAGGATACATTTGGCTTTCTGGGCTGCGAGCACACATTGTCTGCTCATGTTGAATTTCTCATCCACCGATACCCCCAAGTCCTTCTCCAAAAGGTTGTTTTCAATCCATTTTCCGCCCAGCCTGTATTTATGCGTGGGATTGCCCCAACCCAAAGGTAGGACCTTGCACTTGGCCTTGTTGAATTTCATGAGGTTTGCACAGGCCCACTTCTGAAGCCTGTGCAGGTCCCTCTGGATGGCATCCCTTCCCTCCAATGTGTCAACTGGTCCACACAGCTTGGTGTCATTGGAAAACTTGCTGAGGGTGCACTCGATCCCAACATCCATGTCACCAACAAAGATGTTAAACAGCAACCAGTCCCAGTACCAACCCCTGAGGAACACCACTTGTCACTGGTCACCACTTGGACATGGAGCTGTTTACCACAACTCTTTGAGTGTGATCATTCAGCCAGTTCCTTATCCACCGAGTGGTCCATCAGTCAAATCCATGTCTCTCCAATTTAGAGACCAGGATATCATGCAGAACAGTGTCAAATGCTTTGCACAAGTCCAGGTAGATGACATCTGTTGCTCTCCCCGTATCCACCAATGATGTAATGCTGTTGTAGAAGGCCACCAAATTTATCAGGCATGATTTGCCTTGTATCCTGCTTCAGGGATAAAGCTGTCTACCAACTGGCAGGCTGGCTAAGTTGGTTCTTGAGAGGCAGCTCCTTCTCCACTTGTCCAGGACCGAAGTTATGACTCTGATTCCTCCAGGAAAAAGATGCAGGGATGGTGTCCAGCAGCCTGGCTTGTGCTCTTGCAGCTGCTGCAGTGCCACTGTGGTCCTGACAGTTGACCACAAAAGAATTGTATGACTCATAACTCTTTAGTACAGCTCCAGCTGATAAATCAGAAAAAGTTATAATCCAGTGCTGTGCATGTGGCAGACACCACCATTTTTTCCTCTCTTTTTTTTCCTCCTATTCTATGCTTTTTAATTACACTTTCAATTTTTCATCCTGAACATTCTCAATAGCCTAAGGCTGTAAGTTTGGCAAGATGTGGAACATGCTCAAAAATAAATCGTTCAAGTTCTTGAAATGACAAAATATGGGTAACAATTTGTTCTTAGCTGAGTATTAAGTGTTTTTAAATAGTAGAGAGACTTTTTTTTTCCCCAAAAAACCTTAAATAGCCCTATTGATACCTAGTTTGAGGTGAACTGCTGCTGTATTATAGAAAAGCCTAGAGATGTAGTGGTGCTGAACACTATAGGTGTCTTGAAGAGTCCTAAGATTTAAAGAATTTCCGTTCCTGAATTTGCAGATGGGCTACAAGTGCGAATAACTGTAGGGCGTTTTGCTAGACTCACTGCCGAAGGTTCTCACCTGTGTTATTTATGCCCAGAAGTAACTGGAGGGAGTTTGATTTGGGGTCAGAGCAACAGAACAAAACCCACAGCTCTTGGGTTTTGTTTCTTGATTTGGCCTGGGCTTTTGGATGCCTGAAGCACTATGTACTCTTTGTGTTGCAAGGCTATCATAATGTGTAATTATGGTTAATGAACTACACTTCAGCAGTCAGTATAGAAACGCGCGTGGATTGATGACAATGTTGCATTTGTAAGCCAGCAGGAAACATTACATGACCTAATCCAACCTGCTGAATATCACTACTCATTAATACCTCTGGACTGAGCCCAGCAGTGAATGCTTGATGGAAGGGCATCTCCCAGAGGTATATCTGATCTTGACAGAGCTATGAAATTTCTCCTTCCTGCAAGGAATCTAATCCATTTCTGAGCTTCCTCTAGTTTGGGGGTTTGTTCTTTATTTTTTTCTGAGAAGATGGAAAGCATGATGAGGATATCTCAGCTGGTAGCACCAAAACCGCAGATCCTTTTCCTTAGGATCTAAACACTATCATGTTTCACAGAGAAGCAATAAAAAGGTTTCTCTTTCCTTTTGCATTCGTAATATTACTCTCCAGCAAAGATGCGTGTTATTACATAGCAACTTTGGCTTTCACAACTTTGACATCGGGGAACAAAAAGAAAAAAAAAAAATCATGTGCCTGGGCAAAGGGACAAGCATGGCACTCTGGGCTGCCTCAGAGAGAAACCAAGGGAGGCTCCTGGCTTGCATAAAGTTGTTCCAGTTTATATCAAGGAATTTGTCTTTCTTTTCCTACTACCTCTTGCCCTGAAGACATAGACACATCCCCAGCGGGTGTGATTCAGCGCAGTCTCCCCATTGAGTTACTTGGATTTACATCTGCAATGTGTCAGACATGCAATCTGGCAGTTGGCAAAGGAGTTTACTCATCTCCACCTCCTGCTGTCTGGAACAGCCTTATCAGTTCTCACTGTCATACTACGGCTTAGCTGCAAGCGTGTCTTTTACAACTAAAATTAAATTGCCCTGAACTGCATTTTTGTAAATCTCTCCCATCAGATAGCTTTTCAGGAGGTTTGTGAACATCAGAATAGATGTCTGTTCATCAAAGGAATAGCTGGCTTTCTCATGAGGCTGGCAAATGAAACTTATAATTTATGACCAGTAATTGCAAGTCTCTTGTGGGTTCTCCATGCCTGTTGGAGAGACACCCACGTAACCAGCGAGAATCTGACAGTGGGCATTAATTAGGAAAGTCATCCACATTCAGTAAAAGATTGCAGACTTTACCACTGCCTCATCCCCAGAAGCACAGACCATCTGATGAGGACCGAGACAAGCTAGCAGGAGAGGTGGTGGGTGGGCAGGAAGCTTGGGCTACCTCTAAATATGCTGTCTGTATTATGGGAATCTGAAAATAAATTTAGGCCCCTGGGTCTCTGAATTCCTTTCTTTGTGCAGCATCTCAGGTAATACCTAGGAGAAGGGTATGTGTACAAGGATAGGTGCATGTGTGCACATCCATGTTTAATTAAACTGTCGACATACAAGATGTTTGAAGGTATGAAAACACTTTATTAACTAAACAAACCCTCAGCTCTGACTGAATTAGCTGAGTTTTCTAGAAGCAGTGGGTGTACTCAAAAGCTTAACATTTGGGAAGCTGCCTCACATCCACCATATCAAGGACTTAACACGGTGACAGCTGTATCAGTGGCAGGATAGCTTGCTTTACAATACTTGGCTGACAGTCTGTCAAGTTCTTAACACGTTCGTGTAGGCAGGGACTGAGAAAAGATCAGTCCTAGAGCAAAAATCAAAGAAACAGGAATGTCTTTAGGTAGTGTTTTCTTCCTGCCTTCTTATTTTTCTCTTTCTAGTAGAATTCCCACACCATGTCACCTCAAGCTTTGATTTCAAATATCCATCCTAAACTACACACCTCTTCCCTGAACTTTCTGCCTGTCCTTCTTAAGATCTGTCAAGTCCCAGTATTATCTGACTTGCACCCAGGTTTCCACCTCTTCTTCTCCCCTCTGCCTCCCAGCTAGACCTGTATCTCAGTGCTGAGCTGAACCATGTGCCACCCCTTACGCCAGACAGCCGTTTGCCCTCACCTGTGAACCACTGCATTTGCATTTTGTACCTCTGTCACTGGAGGAAAAGATGTAGCGCTACCTCACAACAGGGAGTGTGTCCTAATGTCTGAGTTTAGACTTTAGTTTAGACTTAATTCTGCTGCTGAAACAGTTCAGTGGTGTCTTATCTGTGCCTGTATGTTGCTCGAGCTCTTCGTCTGTGCAGGCTCCCTATTTAGTTCCAGATGAGATCTCCAGTGATGTCAGGGCATAAGATGCTAAGAATGACCTGCCTCCAATAGTGGCTGCTGGAGAGATGCAGCTTAGGGTGAGTACACAAGTCTGGATGTCTTCAGCACATCCCTCAATATGTTCCCATCACCCACAGTTGCTCTATTAAGGCCATTAGACTTTATGCCATTGCCAATCCCTTTTAGTATCCAGTAAGGATCTGGTGTTCATGAATTTTTCTAATCATTTTATGAACTTTATTATATCGTCTGCCTCTGCAGCCTCCTAGGAAAGCAAGTTCCAGGGGTTCCCTACTTCCTGGGGACAGAACTACTTTTTTTAAAAAGTGTTTTAAACTAATGGTTTACGCAGTGCACTGAGTTCTGGTATTGCAAGATGTAGTGAATCACAGTTCTGCACTCATCCAGTGCTTTTGTAGTCCTTTCAGTTGCCTTTCTTAGTCTTTCACTATCTGTAGTACTTTTTTTCACCAGAAGTGACCCACAGTGTTTTGAGGCGTGGCTTGCACCAAGGTTTCATGTAGTGGGGACACAACTTTTTATAGTATTATAAATCTTTATGGAGAAAGGAGTGTGCAACCTGGGTTCTGATAAACTTTTTTTATATAGATGTACCTTAAGGTGATATAAAATGACCCATAACAAGCAGTCATTTATCATTGAGGTTTTGCTCACTATTATTTTATGCCTTTCAAATATAATTTCCATTTTATCATTCCAGGTACTTTAAATTGTTATTGCATTACCAGGAGACTATTTGTCATTGCACAAAATAACATAGAACAGGGCAGTCTGCCCTCAAAGCGGTTCACATTAAAGGGAGTGGTGGATAGGTGGCAGGTGTAGATTATATGTTCCAATTATTCTTGCCTAATTAGGATCCCCTTCTAGAAAATGATTGACTTGCCATCTGTCTTTCCACCACCATACCTTGTCTTTCCCCTCCAAAGTGGCAGTGCTGACAGCTCCTCACAAGCACAATTTTAGATAACTTGTGCTATGATTTGAGACTTTTGAACAGAGTTTGCCATAGTGATACAACATGCCCCCTTCTTTGTAGGGAGAGATTTAGAGGTTGTTTTTAAAGATGCTGCATTGTTAGTAGTGTGCAGCTGATTTAAATGCAGGTGGTCTAAGCAGAAAAAAAAAACACCTGCTGCATGGGGGAGCAGCACCTGTGAGTAATGGAAATATTATCCTAATTTCTGACCCTTTACTTCCCTTCCCATATACGATTCTGTCATTGGATATTTTTGTTGTTCTTTGGTTTTGTTTGATTTTTATTGTGGGGTTTTTTCCTCCCTTGAATTTTGGTTTGGGTTTTCTTTTTGGTTTTTTGGTGGGGTTTTTTTTTTTTTTGAAGTCTAAGGAGCAACTCTGGAATTATACTTCTGCTTTATTTTTTTTTTTAAGAGACCTTTTATGGTTTACCTAGAAAACAAATTTGTCAGTCCAAACTAAAGAGATCTACTGTGTTTTATTGACATGAAAAGTACCTCTTTCAATATAGAGGAAGCTTGTACCAGAGGTATTAATGAAGACACACAGGACAGATAAATGAAATGTAAACCCAGACAACAGATTTGGAGCCTGGAGTCTGGAAGTCATTGTGTTATTGGTGGTGCTGTAAGGAAGTCAGTGCTGTGAACTGATGCTGCAAGATCTTTGCTTAAGCTTTGTAATCCATTAGGTTGGGACTTCTGTTCCCAAAGAACCTCTGGTTTGGAGTAAGGTTGATGATATCTTTTGCTTAATCTGTGAAACCTATGGGATGGTGTAAGTGTTTATAGCTTAGTAATGAAGAAACCTTGAGTTCGGGGAATTCTGCAATCCACATAAGAGTTTGGAAATGGATAGTTTTATGAGACACACATGTGTGCCAAAACCAAACATGTCCTAATGATACCTCTGATTTGACAGACCCAGTCGTATAAGCTATTCATACACACAATTCAAAGAAGTGAAGAATTACATATTTTTTTCAGGCTATCCCAGCCAGCATTCCGTTAATCATGAGCAGTGATAATTGTTTTTTTAATTTACAGGACTCAGCATATTGTTAACAATAAATAAATAATGGCAATTAGAAACAAACAGCTAATCCATGGCTTGTTGTCTTACTGGGTCATTGCCTATGACAGCAACCTGTCCACCATTCAAGAAAGCAAGCAGTACTGCTGCCTGAGCAGAAAAGTGTGCCTTCTCCCTCATTAGAGCCACAGCGGGGTGTGTGTTCTCATCACACTTCCATTTGTCTGCTTCATTCGGCTGTCCTACTTTGAGCATCCTGGGCTCCATTAGACTCAAACTGTCTTACTGACGTTCAACTAATTTCTCCGTCAAATTTGGGCCAGTGTGGAGAGTGACATTTTCCAATTCTGAAGAATAGAAGATGCAGTGGAATAGTTCTCAGCTGACCTCTTCTACCGAAATGCCACATGAGTGAAGCAGTAGTAATTTACATTTCTAGTCACATTACCTTCGAGGATAGCAAAGCATTTGGGGCTGTAATCTCTCAGTTTTATGTGTGTTTGGGGTTCATTTGAGTCCCGTTTTAGATCTGGGGAAAAAAGTATGTGCAAAGCAAGGCTCCTGCTGAAAATCAGATGGGATGGAGCAAGTGAATAGGACAGTCCATTTGCCTTGATTTTGCTTTAATTGCCCTGACCTATCCTGGAAGCGAGGTGTTAAGAGGCTATACACAAAATGGCCAATGGCATAATTTAATTATGTAGTGTAATTAGGAGAAAAGAAAATGTAAGGCTGTGGAAAAAGGAGTCAAGTTTTTACTCTGTATCGATTGGGTTAGACTCAGATTCATTGCTTGTAAATCTTAAATTCAGGAATTTTACCAGCCTGTGGGAAATGTATTTTCTATTTTTGTAAGCGTGAAGGTAGAGACAGAGGAAAAGAAACACTGAGGATGAGCTGAAGGCTGTATTTTCAGATTACTTTGTGCTTGGTGTTCAAACAGCAACAGAACAAGAGCTCTCCCTAAGAGTATTTAGTTCAATGTTTTGCTTATGTGAACTATCTGATGTTAAGGGGAGCATAAAAGTAGCTTTTCTAAGTGTCTGTTACTCTCTTTTGGAAACAAAACCCCAAAATATACAGGGTAAGCAAGCATGCTTGGCGAAAACATCTCCAGACCTTTGGGGAAAAAAGTTGTGTACTTCTTCCCCTCCCAAGAAGCGTCTAAAAGCAATTGAGAATTATTTCCCTCCCCCAACCCAGATTGATTTGGGGAGGATCAAATCTGACTGAGGCTTGACAAGTAGCTAGAAAGCTGTGGTGACCTGAAAGAAAACAACCCTTTAAAAACTTTCTTTAGAGAAGCTTTTTTTATATCTGCTGGGCCAGAAAGATTGAGAACAAAAATGAAAAAGCTTTTGAGCCTGAATTTGTTCCGAGCCCCTTTGATAGGAGGAAGGCTTCCGACTTTAATGGGGACTGGTTTAGCCAAGGGGTGCGTTCCTGCCTGAGCTGTCCAGGACTCAAAGCAACTTTGAGAGCCTTCTTCCTTTGCTCTCAAGAGCAGAATTCAAAAGTCCCAGAAGAAAACTTTTTTTTAAACATTAGCATTTAGAAAGGTTAACCAATTAATCTATGCAGTCCTCCTTTAAAGGTAGTTTTCTTACCTCGTTTAACAGAGAAGAAAATTGAGGCATCAGGCTGCTACTGATGACAATTTTGCCTAAAACTGATATGGGCCATTAGATCTATCTGAAGGTACAACCCTAAAACCAATGGCCAAGTTTGTCCAGCCACAAAAAAGAACCGTAAAAAGAGTGTTTTCTCCAGATGAACACCTCTGAATTCTTGCGCCTTAAGTGTAACATTTATATAGGTACCTCTTGTGCTTTGCCCTTGTGCTGGTAGTGGAAAGATGAACATGTCATCCCTTAGAGGTACATTTGTTTTTTCTAGTGAACTGAATAACACAGTTACGTTGATTCAGCAAGGAAGGCTCGATTCTGTGAATTGTTGTGGACCTACCAAATTACAAGGGAGGTAATGGTATATTCAGGTGGGGTATAATCGGATGTTTGGTGTATTCAGCCAGATAAGGAGAGAAAGCTGTGATTCTTCACTGTAGTCCAGGAATGGTATCACCAGTCTGAAGCATCTCTTAAGAATCCAAATTTCTTTCTCTTCATCTCCAGGCAGTGTTTGGATTTTGCTTTGCTGCAGTGGTTGATTGTAGAGGGAGAGGTGTTAGAACCCCAAGCCTACCTTGTTTATTTGACACGTGGATGCTATATGGACAGCCCTATCTTTCTTGTTTGTAGATGTTTTAAGGAAAGATAAACTCACCTGAGAATGAATACAGTGCATTCAGAAAATGTTAGCTTAGCCCCGATGGCTTGAATCTAGGTATGGGTCCGAACACAGCCAGATGCAGCAGGCAGGGCTTCAGCATAATCTAACCTTCAGAGTATGTCTCCAGTAGTGCTGATTCAATGCTAGAATTCCTCCCACCGTTGATAGACAGCTATCCTTACCCACACTAATTAGACAGAGACCATTACAACTATTCTACCCGTTGCTTGGTCATATCTGCCATTGTAGTATACAGTGTAGTCGTAAGATAAGGATGTTATCTTCCTTTGTAACGGGCAAGAAGGGACTCCGTGCAATTAAGAAACAGTACCTTTGGTTTTGGCAGTGACCCCTATTAGAGCTATGGAAAACAGGCCTGCGTTTCTAGGATGGGATCTGTGTGGTCTTACTGTAGCTATCTTAAGGTTATGTCTTCAGCCCAAGGTAGATGCCCAAGTTCTTCCAGGCAGAGGGTTATGCAACTGAAGGCGATACTTCCAACTTAGTTGAGATATCTTTCTAAACAGGAACTGATCAAAATGATTAAACATTGTATGTTCTCATGCTTCTGCCTACTGAACAGCATCATCTCCCAACTCTGCACTTTTGGTTGTTTTATCTGGGCTGCTGGTTTTTTTGAAATTTAGAACATTGTTTCTTTGTTTATTTTTACTAAAACAATAGTTCAATGAATGGTGGAGTAATATATGATGTTTATTTTCCCTATGGTTTTGTGCGTTAGTGTTGAGCTTCTCTATGGATTGTCTGATATCTACTGGTGATTGAAAATGCATTGCGACCTTTTCTTAGGCTGGTACGAGGAGGATCTCTCTGTTTTCTGCTTACACGAAACCTGTAGGAACATATTTTTCATTTAAATGTACTTGAAATGGGCCAGTGGGTTCATGCGTTATTTGAACAATGGATACACAAACATTCACATAGCATGTTCCAAAGTCTCACTTCCCTAGGAAACCAGGCTGAGATTAATATCAAAAGCCCACTAGAATCAGTATGGGTTAGAGAGTACTATACTGTTTCCNGGTTCATGCGTTATTTGAACAATGGATACACAAACATTCACATAGCATGTTCCAAAGTCTCATTTCCCTAGGAAACCAGGTTGAGATTAATATCAAAAGCCCGCTAGAATCAGTATGGGTTAGATAGTACTATACTGTTTCTGCTGACTCCAAGTGTCCTAGTGCCAGGGGAAAATCTTAATTTGAGCTAAAATGAAATGCAGATGCACGTATTTTCTCACAATGCCAGGTACACAAATGTCTGTGTCCTCCTCAGCATAGGAACAAAAACTTAAACCAAATGTATATCCTAAACTCAGCTGAACTTCATCAGTACCCATGAGCCATTCAGAGATCTTTGGAGACAGGCTGTTGTGCTAGATTTCTTTCAAATCAGTGTCTGTCTGCTTCATGTNCAGGGGAAAATCTTAATTTGAGCTAAAATGAAATGCAGATGCACATATTTTCTCACAATGCCACATACACAAACGTCTGTGTCCTCCTCAGCATAGGAACAAAAACTTAAACCAAAAGTACATCCTAAACTCAGCTGAACTTCATCAGTACCCATGAGTCTTTCAGAGATCTTTGGAGACATGCTGTTGTGCTAGTTTTCTTTCAAATCAGTGTCTGTCTGCTTCATGTGCTGCCTGTTTCTCTGTCCAGGATGCTTGGTTCCATGTCCCCCCTTTCCCTATATTTTTGGTTTGCCAAAAAAATTTAAAATGACATGTCTAATGTACAACATATAGTGATTCCAATATAGTAACAATACTAGCACATGAAAAGTGCTCCCAGTAGCTTAGCCTGCAATCAGTAGCCATTTTCTATTCTTCTTTTTGTTCAGGCTGTCTCATTCAATGCGATCAAAATGTTGGTAGTGGCACTTGTTGACAGGAAAGAAAAGATGATAATGATTCCTGGCTGTTCTTTTTCTCAATTTTGTATTACTGAACCTAATTCAGGTCTGACAGGTTTGTTTTACTGATGAATCCAAGCCTATGATGGGATGAGTAGATATCTGAAAAGTGGTTCTGTAGAAAAAGTAACATCAATTATATGGTATGTTTATTTTAAATGCTAAGTTTTCATTTAGCTGCTGATTCAAATGGTCAGTACAATCCATAAAATTATCTATTGATATATAGAGAGTGTTCTCATTTTGGGAAAGTATGTGTTTGCATATTTACGTAGTTATGTGCAGATAGGTTAGGAGGACAAGAAGAGTGATGTTTGAATGTAATTAACTTCTTGGGATAGATGGATCATTGTCAGGTGTGGTGCAAGACAAGTTAGTGTTGGTTACTCTTCATTTTGCTAAAGGCTTTCTGTATATTAGCATTTGTTTATCACCCATTGTCACCATTATTTCAAGCTCTCAGATTTTATCCAGATGAAAATATTTTGGTGCGTGGCAGAAGTTAAGGGCTGTTGCTCAGAGAGAGATCTTTATGACTGAATACTGACATTACAGCAGAGGGTAGGAATCTAGGACAAGTTGTCTTCTCCTGAAGTAGACTGTTTCAGCTCCCTTTGACTTTTTCTCTGGCTATGAAAAGTCAGTTTGGTCTGTTTGTTTTGTGATTTTATCATCTGCCGCTGAACTGGGGAGGGTCCACCTGGCAATGAGCATTTTTCAGGGTTCTGTTTTGGGGTCCTGTTTCCCAGAGCCTCCAGGTTCAAAGCAGTGCCAGTTTTCTAGGTCACTTCCTTCCCAGTGTGCATTTATGTTCTGGATGCAGACAAAGAGATCCAGTGTTGTATTTTGTTTACTGCCTCTGTGAGACAGGTTAGGGCCACCAGTCAATCTGCAGAACATTAGAAGTACCTACTTAATAGAGGCAGAATTTTATTGAGTGAATAATTACATCCTATTACTGCTGAAGTAATCACCTTAGATACAACTGATGCCTCCAGAGGGAGGTATGTTCTTTCCAAAATGCCACCCTGGACAATTCATTTTACTTCTGTACAAAGCTCCAGAATCTGTCTGACCATATTGTACTACAGGTTGTCATGTTTTCAGAGGATGAAATTTATGTTCCGTGAAATATGCCATTGCCAAAATTAATAGGTAAATGAACAAAGTGAAACAGACCATTAGAACCATTGTAATATTGTAGTTGCTGGGTTGTGGCACAAAAGCAGAAACTAATGGGTAAACATAATTGTATTATAGTGACAGGAGCTATAAATGTATAGTACACAACTGTGATTACAGAATGGAAAGCAGTCGACCGTTATGAAATATGATTTAGCAGGCAGGCCAGTTGCAGATAATCTTGCTTAGAACAATACTTTCCTTGGCTAGTTTGTTTTAGCTGATGGAAAATGATAAATGGCAGCTATTTCGTTCCTATCCTGCTGGAATTTCTTTTCAATTTCACCTTCCTAATTTTCATAATCCTTTTTTTATATTATTCTGGACAACAATACTGAGATTCTTGTGTTTGCAGAAATGTTCCTGAGGCATGAACAGATTGTTCCTGAATATTCATGCAAATAGGAATTCAGCCAAAGGTCTGCAGAGTAAATGTTGACTCTAACACCTTGAAGTCTTTTTGATGCCCTTGTCTTTATTTCTGCTCTAAAACAATGCTTCATCATTTTAAATGAACACTCAAACAATATCTAATCAAGATAAACAATTCATAGGCTGAACTGTGTTTGTATAACATGATTAAAAAGCTTTGAATAGCTAACAATCATAACATTCTATTAATGGGAAGCCTGAGAGAAGCTACAATATCGAATGATTCAACTAAAAAATACAAAGCTCAAGATATGCAGGATCAGTTCCATCGGATTCAGTATATTTATACTGATTTAGGCAAGTAAGATGGTGGATTAACTCCTTAGTTATTGCATCTTTCATTAAATTCCATGTTAGTGTAAAACAAACTACAAAACACAGAAACATTGTAAAAGATATGTCGAGAAGCTAACAAACTCATCCATAGCTTGTTAATGCAGTATTTGCAAACAGAGTCTAAACACTTCAGCACTGATTAATTGAAAAAGCCAATACTGTATTCCTATAATATAACAGACAGGTATACTCTGCACAGCTTAAGTAGAGGGGGGTGTAGAAGCATCTTTAAGCCTGGTTACTGGAGTGGTGCAATATAAATTAGAATACCTTTTCTGGCCATTTTTCAGATCCAGGAAAGGGATTGATGCAGGAGCTTCTTCAGATGGCTGTGCCACTCGAGTTTACCCATGCAGGAGGACTTTGTCAGTGACTGACTAAAATAGATTCAGAGCTGCTTTATTCTGCTAAAGAGGTTCAGAGCAGTTGGAGCACAAGAGAAAGTTGGGTGCTCAACTGTTTAGCTTTCTCTCTCAGAAGTTTTCACTCCGTGCATATGCAAAAAAAATATCAGTTACTTTGGTCTTCACTGAGCAACTTCTTTTGAAGGAATATGTAGCTGGGAATTAAGTCCTAGAAATCTGTTACAGGGAAGGCTGAAATGGTTCAGAGCTAGCCTGGGCAACAGCCAGCATTGCTAATTGCATCCTTGGATGGCAGGCCAACCAAGGGTTTCTCTACACAGTAAAATAAAACTCTCTAGAAGTACCTGAGCTAGTTTAGATCATGGTTCAATACATGTGTTTTAGTATACCTTTCAACAGCACATAACTTCTTCCACTGAACAGTATATGAATTTTTATAGCTACTGCTACATAGTACGTTAGTTGTACCTGAGTTTTGACATGACACCAGTTTTTACTGAATAGACACACTTTATTGCTTCACCCACAGAATAAACAAGCACAGCCAATTGATTTTGGAAATACAGGGGGAAATCTTGAAATTTTAGTCCTCAAAGTCCTGTTTCCATTTATCAAGAGAATGCTGTCTTACTGTTATGCCATGCTTCTTAATGTGAGATATTGCTATGATGAGTGTAACCCGTGACAAAACAGTGAAAACTTGAATGCGCTAAATGCAGAATTAGGTGACTAGTTGAGTGATAATATATTGCCTAACCTAATGAAAAGACATTACCTTTAAATAATGGACCACATCATAGATTTAATTATCCCAAGGCAAGGTAGTAGGTGCTTCATGCAGACAAGGTCAATTACCTTATCCAGAAGAGCCTGTTTGAAGTGTATTATGAATAATTCACAGACACAGAAATTAGCTTTGAAAAAGTGTCCCAGCTATAATGTGGTGAAAGCATTCAATTTCTTTTTTAATGTATTTAAGATAACACCCAAAGGACAATTATGGCTGCTTAACTGTAAGACTACTTAAATGACAAGAAATGACAATTGTGTGGTCAAATTCACATTAATGCATTATGCAGAGGGAAGTGTCGTCATCGTGGCATAGTTGTATCAGGCCACAAGAAACTGATTTCAAACCTCATCTTGTACTTTAAAATGCTGAACAAAATTTGACCAAAGATTGATTCATTTATTAACATTTCTCAATAGAGAAGACACAGTTGTTGCGGTAGTAGCTTTGTTTATTCTGTTTATTCAGGGCTTTTAGTTCTTTGCCTTTCTCGTGTGAAGAACAAGCTCCAGAGTGATTGAGTAACTTGTATGATTTTGGAGAGTCTGACAAATCCAAAGGTGGAACCAGAACATTTAATTTTCCATCTTTAATCAGAAGACTAGTCTTCTGCATAAGCACTAAATTATGCTGTTTCTAAGACAGTATTGTTCCAGTCAAGGACTGTTTAGCATTAGATTTAAAATGATGACAGTAGCCATGGTAGCAGAATGCATACTCACTTGACATATGGTGACCTTAGGTGTGAATTAGAAACACAATAAACCCGTAAGTCTGGGGAATAACATGCTCTCTCAGCATATTTTGATTCCACAGGCAAAACAATAACCTTAGCTTTCTCTCTTTGACTTTGCAATAAGTGGTAACGGCCAGGGGAAATCCCTCGGGGGCTGCAGTTTTCTAAGATGCCTGGCAAGAAGATGGCTAATTCATCAGGTATCTCAGTTTAAGTGTCTCAATGTAATAGTGACATTTCATGGCCTTTGAGTTTACCTGCTTTATTTGCTTGAAAGGGAGAGTTCAGCAGAATTTTAGAGGGTGCTATAGAATCGCGTATCTAATGAGGCGTACAGCCGGCCTAATCCTGTTTCCATTCACGTCAATGTCAAGAATCCCATTTAGTTCAGCAGGAGCAGGCCTGGGATCTCTGGCACTTTCAAAAGATGGTTTGAATAAAGGGGAATAAAAATTTGACACAGAGTCCATTTATATAACAAGCTGCTAAAATATGTGATGAAGTAAGAAACAGCCACAAAAAGATAGGAGAGAAAACTTCCATTAAAGCAAACATACTGAAAAATTGAAAACATGGGAGTTGAGGTTTTTGGTATTCTCCATCATCCATCTTTTCTCCAAGGATCAATTCTCCAAAAAAAGCTTAAGAATTCCCTTTTCTCTCCCTTCACACAGTCGTTGGCCTCTACCCCAGTGGTTTCTGGGAGGACTTGATAGAGACTAATCTGAGCCTGAGAGACTTGCTCGCTGATGTACTTATTTGCATGCATGAATGTGAACAGATGTTTACATAGTAGTGTTAAGTAGGCCAGCTGTTTGGGAGTCATTTATGTATTTTATTTAAAAGTAAAGCTGTACAGTTAAAACCTTTACTCACAATGTGGAAGAGAAAAGAAAGCCAAATTCAGACAAATACATTTCTTCCTGTATTAGGCGATTGCTTCCTTTATGCACAGCAGTTTTCTGTGTCTCTAAATTTACAGCATAATACAGCCGCCTCTTACCTTAATCTCTGGGCATCTGCACCTTATCTTGACCAGTTGCACGTGAGTGGAAGAAAATACACAGCACAGCATCAANCCAAAAAAAAAAAAAAAAGGAAAAGTGAGATGAAGGGGGGGGGGGGAAGTTGTCATTTTTCTTTACAAGAGGTTGCATATTGCTGATTGTTTCTGCAGTCTTCTGTAATGAAGCATACATCAGGGTAATGTTTGCCTTTGCATTTGTTTTGCTCTTCAGATGTGAGAAAAAGCATAATCCTTAGGAGTGTATTACGGCCATAAATATGTAACTTATAGTTATTAATTCCTTAATGGAAATCTGAGTGAAAAGCTTCCATTATAGACGTGTACATACACATGCAGGCATATGTATAGAGAGAAGAGGTTGGAGCGAGGGGCTCTCATATTTTGCCTGATCTGGGACTGGCTCTAAAATACAAGTCTTGGGTCTGATCTTGTCCATGACTTCATTTCTTCTGACCCCTGGGGCTCCATGTCTTGAAAAGAAAGCAGGCATCCTTTCTTCACAGAAAGGGTTGTCAAGCATCGGAACAGGCTGCCCAGTGAAGTGGTAGAGTCACCACCCCTGGAAGTAGATATAGTGCTGGGGGGACATGGCTTAGTGGTGGACTTGGCAGTGCTAGGTTAACAGTTGGACTCGATGATCTTAGAGGTCTTTTCTAACCTAAATGATTCTATGACTCTGAAATGGTTGTAGACAGTTAAATGAAGTGATTGAGCCCAGTTACTTTTTGCATAGCTGTTGGAGAACTCTAATGACATATACTAATGTATACCTTGCCAAAATCCTGTGCCAGTCTTGAAGAGACGTACCTGCATCAGTAGTATTGTTTCCACCTGAGCATCACTACATGAGTGAGATGCCTACATCTCTCCAAACCAGTAGTAGACAGGATTTGTGGTAGGTTATACTTGTCTTGAGGAAAGTACATTCAATTAAGAAGCCTTACTTTTGGATGGTGATGAATGTGATGATCTTGTGAGATTTTGATTCACAGCCTTGATGCAGCCCACAAGAAAGGTTTGCCATCAGCTGTGATGAAAGTCCTGTGGTAGAAAGTTACGTTCTGCATAAAGATCTTGATTCTTACTTCGTGAAGCTTGTAGTTTGACTGAATGGCTGCAATAGTGGTTCTTTCTCTCACTATTAAATACAGAAGGCACATGGAAGCAGCCATCTCAGTTAAGTGCTGAAAATTAGATGAAATAAACACAAGATTAACTGCTCTGAAAATAGGGACTGGAACCTTGTTGACTATATATTCCATGGGAAGAAAGAAAATGAAAATAAATATTTTATATGCTCATTGCAGCCTATGCGATCAGCACAAATGATGTGGCAGATGGAGTTCTCTCAAGAGTAAAGAGGTGTGCTCTAGTACTGCCAACAAATAAATGAATTAGGCCAGGTCATCTGCTGGACTGGGATAAGATGCCCTGAGCTTGACCAAAGGGCCGGAAGTCGTGTCTCTGAAAACTGTTAAGCTTTGTGGCTGACTCACTGATACCGGGCATTTGCTGATACATTTCCTAGAGCCACTGAAGTGCCCAGCCCCACTCTGCAGTGTGTGTGTCCATGTGGGGTGGGGGAAGGAGCCTGTGTCTCCACGCGGTTCTGTTCAGCATTTGGAAAAAGAGGAAGGACTGGTGGCTTCTCATGGCTGCATGGTTGTCATTCTTCTGCAGCATCTGCCCATTCAAGTATTCACTGCAGTGGTAAAGCTACATCCAAGTTCTTCCCTCTGCTCCAGGAGCAGAAAACTGTCTCTTGAGCTGAATAATAATCTCTGTTAGTGACAGTAGAGCTACAGAGCATAGCTGAGCTGTTCATATTCTATCCAGTACCATCTGTACATGAATGTATACACATACCCATATATATATCCTTCTGTTTGCTACATTTTTATAGAGAGATATACAGGAACCTGAGACCAATTAAACAGCAAAAACTAAATACAAGATCTATTTGAAAGATGTAAACTCATTGCTAACAGGGTGAAGACAAAAGAGCTGCAAATTGATTAAGCTGTTCCAAAGAGAAGACGGGTTGTTGTCATCCTGACCTTTAAAGCTGGTCAGGATATATCAATAGGAGAATCTTCTGAGTATAGTGTTCTATGAATTTTTTCATTTATATTCTCTTGTTTTTCTCCTTACGTGCTGGCTTGGAGCCAGTTCATTTCATGGTCTTACTTATACATATGTTCTGCTACAGCTGCATTTTTCCAAAGTGCCCAATTTCACAGCACTCCAGCCTTCCTTAGGATGACAAATGATGCCCCTGCTGCTCTGACCACCAGAACTGTAATTGCAGCCTGAGACGGGGACAGCTGAACCAACGCCATGCTGCAGTTTGGGTATATCCTTAAGTTGAAACTTGACGGCATTTGTTTATTGTAGTCGAGTTTCCAATTCCACCACTTAAGGCATTAACTGCTGACGTTAATTGTAACATTGAGGAAAGCAGAATTGCTCAGCAGTTGAAAGCTGTGTCAAATCAGCAGTTATTTATTTACCATTGCTCTGTAATGTGTTGTAACACATTGGACTATAAAGAAGTTTAATGAGTTGCAGCACTGCTTGTAGCCTCTCAGAGATACTGGGATGCAGTTTGATGAGGTTTTTTGATAAAGTGCTTAAAACTAGACTTTCTCCACTGCTGTGCTGAACATCTAGATGAGTGCTGTTACGATCATTGTAAGTACAACTGAGTGTTGTCTTTTGCCGACTAACACATTTTGGGAGCAAAAACTAAACAATCCAGTTCAACTGGCCCTGTGAGATATCAGTTCAGCAGGGATTTGACAGAAGAGTAGGAGGACAGGCTAAGAGCATGGGTTTTATTCTGCTTGTCCAAGCTGCCTTGTTGGCTCATAATTAGTATAAGATTCATAAACATGCCTGGATTATTCTCTAAACTCTTTTCTGGATGTTGGTTTCATTTTTTGGTTGTTTACAATGCTTGTTTTTTAGAGTACAGCAAATATGTTGCATGCTCTGCACAGGGACTTTTTCAGCTGTTTAGCATAAATTTAAATACACTGCTTTTTTGGCCTTTAAAAAAGCCCCAAACATACAAAAACAAACCAACCAAACAAAAAAAAACCCAAACAAACCACCCTCTGGCTTTTTATATAAAGCTGCATGGGGAATGATACTGGATTTCCCTCGTACTGAAGATGCTCATTTGCCCAATTAATTTTACAGGGAACTTGAGATGTTCACATCTCATTTTCTGAATGATTCTTTCCAAAACAGAAGCACCATCCCAACAATATATGTAAGTGCTATTATCAGTTTGAAGAAAATCCACTCATTTATTTAATTAGGGATTGCAGCTTCAAAGTGATTAACAATATGTTATTACCTCTTCTAATTTATGTTCTACTAAGACTTTTTTTCTGTTTTTATTCCAGTCAGAAATTCAGCATACTTACTGATGATGTTTTCTGATTTCTTTAAGATCAATCTAAGCCATGAAAGTCAGTAGTTATTATCAGACACTTACAGAAACCAGTTACAGGTTGCACTTCAAAAAGGCTCTCTGTGGAAATGACATTGTCCCAATGTCTTTCTGATCAGATTCACTCCGTGTAAATAGATGTTATTCTCTAACTGTCAGCCCTGCTGTATTAACCTGGGAGCTGAAAGACAAGGTGTGTTCTCGTTGCTTCATGAATCAATATTGCTAATAAAGATTCTCTATACCCAAATCTAGTTTTTATTATTCCTGGAAGCTGTCATCGCAAGTACAATGGGAACAAAATTAATCTGTCTTTTGTGGAGGGTTGTCAAATCAGAAGACAGTCCATTTCAGTCACTAGTGACTGTTGGTGCAGTGTGAGCAGGAGGGGGGGAAAAAAAAGTAATAATAAGGACATTTTTCTCATTATTAATGCTGGTAGTTAAAACTGCATACACAGGAAGCAGTTCTGTCGAGTAAGGTAGTTCCATTTTTATTCAGACACTTTTCAAAATACAGTGGGGGGAGAAGAACCATTATTAGTGTATATAGTTTCTCCCAAAGGACCAAGCAAAGATTGCTTTCCATGGCATATTTTTCTGTAACTTATCCAGTCTCCTATTAAATGTCCAAATGTCCCCATTTTATCTATTTTCTTTTTCTAGTCTATCAAACTGCATTTTGTTGTGGGCGTGATCCAGCAAACTTTCCACAGGTTCCTGCAAGAATTGGATTAAACCTTGTACTAATTCCTCTCGACTTTACTCCAGTTGACTTGTGTCCATAAATTTGAGCAACCTGCTCTGAGTTATGCCCAGACTACCATTATGCCAGGCTGTAGACCTGGGGTTTTGTGGACTCTCTCGATGAAGGGCTCAGGTTGGTAGGCAGGTGAGAGTGCCTGAGGCTGGGAGCTGTGCAAAGCTGGGGGCTTTGCTGTACAGCTCCGCCGTTGCACCACTTTGAGTGCAGGAGATGCAAAATGCTGTAGGTAGGGTCCCTCTCTTAGTCTTCATCCGTGCTCTATCCCAAAAGCTTAAGCTGTCGCGATGGATCTTTCAAGAATAAATGGATCAAATATATAATTGATGTTCCTTTTTTAGCCTCTTTAAAAATAGATCCTTCAGGCCTTTATTTCAGTTGCTGCGCACCTGCAGATGGTGCTTTTACCTGTCCCAGTGACAGCCACGGAGTTTGTCTAAGTAATTCTTAGAACCCAAATCTGTTTCAGAACAGCTTGAAGCAGGGGGCTGGACTCGACGGTGTCCAGAGGTTCCCTCCAGCCTCAACCATTCTGTCCTCCTGTGAACAGCCTGATGCTCAGTGAGTGCAAATCAGCACAACTACCCTGATTTCCCTGGAGCCAGATGCATTTATACCAGTTGCTGGATCTGGCCTTTTTTATCCCTGGAAAATAATAATGAAGGAATGAGCTGCAAAGTGTTTCTTCCTGACTGTCTTTCCTGGGACAGTTGCTTGTAATGTAGTTTATACCGTTCTGTAAAACTTGTTGTCTCACTTCAATATTTCCATGAATAATAGTTGAATACTAAGTTTTCTTGTGGTGAAATGATTGGTTTACCGTTTGATGCACCATTCAGTGTCTTTGACGCTTCAACTATTCCCCTCTGTCCTCTGTGATGTTATTTCAAGGCTCTGAAATGGCTTTCCTCTATGAAAACTTAAATAGCATTTAAGAACAAAAACTGCTGTGATAAACTATTTCTCTCACCTTACAGTAGTTTATAAGGTGCATTAGTTTAGTAGTCTCTCCTTACCCTGTAGCCCTTCCACATCCATTATAAAACACTTTAAAAAGAAAGCTCTGAAGAAGAGCATGTGATCTGTCTAAACTTATAAACTCATTCATCTCTTCCATACTTTCCTCCAGTCCATGTGGTATATGGTCGTCATGTGGTACATGAACCTGGCCACCTCAACTGGTGAGCTCGTAAGATAACACGGGCAGGACACTGAGAGACTGGGCTGTGTTACTAGGTGCATACAGGGTGGCTGCAAATGTCACTCCTGTTCTCTTCCTCAAGCCCTAGAGAGCCACTGAGAAGCATTGGTCTGCCACACATGCAGAGAACCCCAAGTTTTAATCACATATGATCCCTCAGTACCCCATGGCATTTTCACAAGAACTGCAATGATGTGATCTGGTTTATCTTCTGTTTATTAATCCATTAATTCAACACTTGATGCTGTTTACTCTAACTATTTTTATACTTGCACAGAAAAACTGATTAAGGATGAAAGACCATTGTCCTGTGCACTGTACTGAGCCACGACAGGAGATGGCCTTCCAGCGGAAATGGGTGAGATGTTACCAGTGAAAGAGGATGAGAATGAACACCTAGGAGCTGTAGGAGCAATGTGAGGGCAACAAATGATGGCATCATCTTATTGCCATTATTCTTACTGGCTATACCTATCACATAGGAAAAAAAGTCCAGACACATACCGAGCAGGGTCATGCTGGGGTCATGCTGGAGCCCACTGTGGGTCCATGGTCATTGTTCACTTGCAATTGAGTCCAGGCCACTGATGGTTTGCTGGTCCCAGCACAGATTAAGGATGCGGCAAGACATGCATCAATGTCATAGGCCTATCTGTTAAGGCAACGCAGGGCATGTTTATCAGAATTTACCTGGAGGAATTAGGCTAAACAGAGAAAAGGGGAAAGGAAAAGGGGAATGAGGAAGAAGAAAAGGAGTTGAAAGCAAGAGGGACAGGTTTGTAGTGAAGCTGAGCTGAAATGCAGGAGATGAAGGAAATAAGATAATTTTTTTGTTTCAACAGGGTAGGATATTCAGTCCATCTTCAGCAGAACTGCTGAGGATTCAAAGCTGGTGTTTTCTTTGTTTTGTCATTTGTCCCTAAAAGCTGTAATCTTCTCTGCATTTTTGTTTTTTTGGGTTGGTTTGTTGTTGTTTCTTTTTCTTCCTAACCTGCATGCCTTCAGCTGTTCCCATAGTTTCTGTTGCTGGCTGGGGTCCCACTTGCATCTTTCAGGAAACTTGTCACTTGGCCAGAAATTTATTGAGAAAACAACCCAGCCTGAGCTGGCAGAGGAGAATGCAAGTACTCATAATATTTTCAGCCTTCTTTGCTCTTCAGTGGAGATATTCATGAGGCATAAAATTTTAGTTTGGATGTAGATTCAATCTTCCTCAGCATGTAAAAAAGCGTTTGGGTCTGAAATCCTTATGCCCGTTCTCAAATCTGTCTCTCAATGGGTTGATGATGATTTTGCTTTTACTGAAGTTCTGTTAGTGTGCGATGGCACAACTCCATCATTGAAGCTCAGCAGTTCTGCTCATTAGCCTCCTGTTAAATCTAGAAGAAGCAAAGGTCCATGTTTATTTACCTTCTTTCTGCCCATTCTCATCTCTGAGAATATCTTAATAACTCCAGGAAGAACAGAGCACACTGTGGTAACAGCTGCTCCAGAGGGAGATGCAGTTCCTCTGCTTAACAGAAAGAGAGGCAGACAAATGCTGCTGCGTGTTTTTTCTTTTCTTTTTTAATAGAATCATGGAATGGTTTAGGTTGGAAGGGACCTTAAAGAT
>RSEF01000007.1:27263976-27335361 GCA_003993805.1 Himantopus leucocephalus | reverse complement strand
TGCTCCAGCCCTCTGATCATCCTCATGGCCCTCCTCTGGACCCTCTCCAACATGTCCATGTCCTTCTTTTGTTGGGGTCTCCAGAGCCGGACATAGTACTCCAGGTGGGGTCTCACAAGAGCTGAGCAGAGGGGCAGAAACACCTCCCTCGACCTGCTGGCCACAATTCTTTTGATGCAGCCCAGGATGCGTTTGGCTTTCTGGGCTGCGAGCACACCTTGCTGGCTCATGTTGAGTTTCTCATCCACCAATACCCTCAAGTCCTTCTCTACAGGGCTGCTCTCAATCCATTCTCCATCCAGCCTGTATTTATGCGTGGGATTGCCCTGACCCACATGCAGGACTTGGCCTTGTTGAACTTCATGAGGTTTGCATGGGCTCACTTCTCAAGCCTGTGCAGGTCCCTCTGGATGGCATCCCTTCCCTCCAGTGTGTCAACTGCTCCACACAGCTTGGTGTCATCGGAAAACTTGCTGAGGGTGCACTCCATCCCAACAAAGATGTTGAACAACACTGTTTTTTTTGTTTTTAAGCAATAACTTCAGCCTGGGACTCTGTATGATAGCAGTGCACTTTGGCAGCAAAGCTGAATAATGAGAAAGAAAATGTCAGCAAAATACTGCCTTTCTTTCCACTTTTCCTTAATCACACTTAACAAAATAATTTTAATATGAGGGACAGACTTTGTGACTAAGTACTATTTGCCCAGGGAATAGGTGCACTGACATTAGCAGGACTACTTCATTTTCAGAGAGCTGCTCCAAATAAGGGTTACAGGATCTGACCAGAAATTGAAATCAAATTCAACGCGAATCTTAGTAACACTGGCCAGCAGCGTTTGTACTCAGTACAGAATGGTGTCTATCTTGCTGCAGTGTTTGACCAGCCATGATTTCTAATGCAGTCATGTTTGTCGTCTCTGAAAATTAGGGTGGGTTACAGTTTTAAGAAAAAAGAAGGACAATAAAACTGAATTGCACAACTGGCATGGGGAAGGTTTTGGGTAAAAGGAAGGAAATGTTAGATGGTTATTATGGCTGTACTGAAAGGAGAAAAGCCAGACATAAGAGGTGTGCGTGCACATGGAAGCAGAGCAGTAAAGTACAAAACCAACCAGATGACTTGGTGGCTCACTCAGTGAATAATGTTCAAAGGAACCATGTCATTGGGGATTCTCATTTTTTTCCTGATCCATATTACATATATTCATTTTTTCCACGATAACCTGATCTTGAGTTAAAAACAGGGTTTTGTTTGTGAAAGTGCAGAGAGCCTTGCCACCTCAGAGGGTGGGTGTTGCTTCCCTCTGGCTGGGGCAGAGCCACGAGACCCTCACAGGGAGCTGTAAACCAAAGAGCAACTTTTTTCACTGTTAAATCTCAGCATCGACTTCAAAGAATGGGTAGCACATACTGGTTAATGCAGCACAGCCTGAGTTCACCCCGCGTTGTGTTATTAATGTATTCTCCCAGAGGTGTGAGCTGTCATTTAAACCAATACAGATTCCGAGTCATTAACACCATAGACCTCTTCACTGAACAAACAGCCTCTAAAAAGATATTAATTTTGTGTTATCAACTAAATACAGAATATTTCTTCAATTTGTCCATAATTTTGTCCAGGATTATTATAAACACTTTTTATTTGATTTATCAAAAGTGTTTTGGGTTTTTTTTTTCTGTTGAAAAGGCCAAAGGGGAAGAAATTGGTTTTACTTCAATTTAATTTTTAAACTTATAAAAATGGCTAGAAAAATGTTGTGATGGAAAAACATCAAGCATAGGAAAACAAGACCTTTGTAAACTCTTAAAAAAATAGACCACAGTTTTCCCTTGTTCTTGCTCTCTAACCCATTTCTCTGTTTTTTCAAGAGCCTTTTAAAAATGGGTTAGCTGAGATTTGGATTAGCTGTACTTTGGATTGACGTCTGGATTCAGTTATTCAGGTTGAAATTGCCTCATATACACGTGTATGTGTGTATGTATACGCATATATACACTACAAAAAAATCTGCTAACTGCCTGTTTCACGTAATGTTCATTATATCAGGTGGGCCATTTGAAGGATTTGATATTATTGAAGTGGTTAGTGCAAACACATATTTTGAGGTTTTGAGTGCAGTAGCAAAAAATTGGCTTTGATTGCTTTATGTAATTCTACAATCAATATTTTCCCAGTTTTCACTGTCTCTTGGTATGTGAATCTTTCCTTTCAAAAGCAAACAGCATAGATGTAAATTAATCTATGTTTTCATCAGTAAGAACTACAGACATAAGATTTAACAAATTCTGCTTAACTCAGTTTGATTTTGGAGGAAAAAAAAAACGAACATGAAGACTGCCAAGAGAATGTTGTTTCAATACAATATGGTTTCAGTGTTTCGACAGACAAATATAAGGAAATTGACTTGCCCTAGTGGTTGAAAAGACCTTTAACTGACCTATTTGAGTAAGTTGGGTGCCACAAAAGCCTTATCTGAGTCAGGGGTACGTAATGAATGGGTCAGATTTTAGATTTGTACAGCACAGGAGTTTAACATGGGTTTATCTTGTTATATTTCCATCATTAGATTTTTGTTTGTTGCAGCAACAAGAACCACCTGGCAAATGATGCATACAAATCTTCACAAATATTCCAAGTGTAATACTGTTAAAAATGCATGGCTTTGTTTTAACTCATGCTGTATAAATGTGAAAGCCAATGCCGAGACTTTCTGCCTATATAAAGGTAAACTGACCCCACAGAAGTTGTTTGGGATTCATATATGTATTAATTTAGTCCTAAATGCTGTTGGAAAATGCTACTTCTCCCCCCCCTCTAGCTTCTGAGTGCCTATACAAATAATTTTTGCAAAAATTGTCTGCCATTTAAAGCCTAAAACCTTTAAAAATAACTTGTATTGCTAGCAATGTCAATGGCCTCTAATATAGAAAATGAGAGAACTGTCAGTACAAGGGAGATTTAAGAGGACAGACATTTTCTTGTAAGCTAGTAGAGGGACACCGAATACGTGTTCAGCCATTCTTGTCACTAGACGAGCCAGATACGCATTGCAGGTGAATTTGATCTCAAGCCATATCTCCTTCTGAGGATCACTGGAAAGAACCTCCATGCGTCTCACTGCTATTCTCTTTGTAGTCCTCAGCCTCTGTGCTCAGGAGCTGTACAGTCTGCGCCGGCGTTGCCTCTGCTGAAACAGATTTTGTATGAACAGTTTAGTTAAGTGCACTGATAGAGCAGGTACTGGAGTTCTACTGAAGAATTAACATCCGAAAGAAGCCTACTCTCCGTGCCTTGCCGGATGGAGGAAAACTTGACTTCTTGTCTGTGTGTTTCAGTTTTGTATATGCCAGGGTTTCCAAAGTCTTAGTTGGCTGTTCAGGTACACACGCGCAGTAGCTATTGAATAGACCCCAAAGGAGCAGCCTGCGGAGGCAGGTAGAGGGAAACATCAAGATGGTCAATGGAAGGTGAGACCCCTTATTATTTCCTTTCAGAAGACCTATGCCAACCTTGCTTTCCGCAGCCTGTGCCTGGCAGCGTGAACCAGTAGCGATACTTGGTACAAAATACTGTCTGCCTGCTCAGTTCTTTTCTTCAATCCTCTATTAAATTATGGTACAAACAGTGATGTAAATATCACAGCTGTTTGTAGAGGCTTCCAGACAGCATCATCACAGAAAGGATTATTGTCCTCTGCAGGAAAAAATTTTTTTTGGGCCTTTTTTAAGGATTTTGTTATCAAAATTAAAAACTTCCAAAGGCAGCTTCAGCAATACAGGAAGAAATCACTTGAAACTGGCTGGTCTCTGGTACTTTTACTGGTGAATTCAGTCACTTGGGGCTTGTTTGCTTTGCTTGGTTTGGGATTTTTTTCACACATATTCTTCTTCAGAACCATAGTACGGAGTTTGAAGACAACATTAATAAATTTATTACAGTGGGGTTTTTTCAGTTCTAAATAGATAAAAATGCATGGAAAATATTACTTTTATTTTGTGAAGTAGGCTTTTGACAACCTTTTTGACTAAATAATGTGTTACTAGGTACAATGTAAGCACAGAATGAAGAATTAGTAGCACTTCTTATTAAATGGACTTTTTAGCTTAGAAATTTTGAAGTGGAATTCTACTGAAATATGTAACCGTTAGATTATGGGGCCATTTTAACCCCTTAATTAATGTCATTGACAGTCTGTGGCTTCACCACAGAAAGGAAATTAATTCATTTTGAGGTGGTGGAGAAGTGATAATGCGTTGAAAATATGATAATACCATGATTACAGAAGTGAAGATACTGCAACAAATCCACAGGCTTAGAAGAAAGAATCTTAATCAACACCTGCTGGCCAAACTCAATCTCAATGCAAGGCACCTTCCAAAGTATAACAGTGTAAACTTTCTGGAAAGAACTCAGGGATAAATTAATTGGCTTTGCTAGTGAAATACTGCATTGCTTCAGCATTACAGGTATATGACATACAATATATGTTTCAGTAATTCCTATACACTTTGGACATTGCTGAAGTACCTTAGATTTAAGAGCTTTGCTGAATACCTCTGTGATTTCTCATGTGTTAAAAATTAAACATATGGAAACGGGTTTTGAAGAATCGGGGCATAATTTTCCTTAATACTACAATTGATTTCTAAGGGACTAGTTAGGGAGAAAAATTTACTCATCTTGAGTAAAGGGTGGCAGAACTCTGCCTAATAAATAGAATTTTTGAAAAGACAACTGTTTTTTTATAGTCTGTTCCCTTGACGATTTAAGATTGTTCCTTCTAATGTTGAATGCTCTATTTTTTAGCACTATGTTTAATTTAGTTGTAAATGACTCAAACTGCGGTGCTTCTACCACTTCCCCAGTCTATATCATAAATCTGAATGTGTATGTGTTTGCTTGGTATTGCTCGATAAAACAAATAACAACACATCTGAAAAAGACATCAGAAAGCTACTCATTCTTAATTCCTGTGAAGGATTGCTTATTTCACTGTTATGTTTAAGTACATAATGATTTTTTCCCAAAGAATCTGACATAGGTTGAATTTGATTAATGAATACCATTATTTGCTGATGGCTTGAAGGATTTATCTTTATTTAAATATTTTTTCCAGAATGGGTACTTTTAAAATTAGATTAAGCACTCCTGTATAATATCTATTTCAACTCCTAGACAAATCACCCTTTTATTCAATTAACATTACTATTCCAAGCTTTACCAAGTAATTTCCCAGAAATATAGTATAGACCTGTTTCAATGGCCACAGCAATCAACTTCTGCAAGTAAATCAGCTGAAGAGAAAAGAAGGAAAGCATAAATGTGTTGACAATCATATGAACCCTAAAATGAGTGTGCACATTTTTGTAAGATGAATCCTTAGATGTTCTTGAATTTTGTTTTTCTAATGAGTACCGCTGGGTATTGGTCAAACTTGTCATGTCTTAATTGTTGGTGTCATGAGAATGGAGTTACTCTTCCTATTTTTATTTTGCTTTTTTCATGAATTTACAGTTCGTCAGTCTAAGCTTAGAAGGAAAACAAATATAAATTAATTTTGCCAAGTGATTCTAAAACTCATTTTAATTAGTCCCTTACACTCTACAGTTAACCTTGATTGCATTTCATATTTTAGACTTTCCTGCTTTGTATAATGAGGAATACTCCCTACTAATAATGTTAGTAAAGCAGAAGAATAAATTGATAAATTTTTCTACATTAGCAGTGCAGTTTATTTTTCCAGGCTCCTTTGATCAAAAAGTCTTGATATGTCAATTTTGCTAAATTTTGCCATCTACCTGTATGTGTAACTGATTACATTTCTTGATTTAAGGATTAAGAAGTCAATGAAAAAGTTATCTGAGCTGGAAGACAAAGTCAATCTTAGCAAAATGTTAATCCACGGATTTCATTACATCTGAATCTGCTTACTGTATCTGACTATTAATATTTAATGCTTGATGTATAACAGATTATGAAATTTAAACAAAAACTATCTTGGTTTATATAAATACATAGATCTTAGAGCTCCTGTAGATAGAAAATAACTTCACAGAGACAAATTAATTCCCAGGTAGGGAAATCTTTTTCCCCACTTATCTCCTACCTGAATCCTTAATCTGGGATGTTTTAATATCTTATGGAGCTTTGCATTTGCAAATTCCACCCTCGGAGAGCACATTAAGATTCCTACTCCTGCTCCCTTAGAAAACAATACAAATTTTGGTCTTAGTTTTGAGAGGAACTGTATTAAGCCTGCAGTAATAGGTCAGTTTGTGTATTATTTCTGAAGATTTTTGCTCTTTATACATGAGTCTTAAGGTAAAAAATCCTGATCTAAGAGCTAGAGTCTCCTTCATAACGGGTAGATTCTGCAAGCGGTCCTTGGCCAGTACTGGGTGGTTCAAGACAGTTGTGCAGTGTGAGTCATGGCAGGAGAATTGTTTTCAGACTCCTTCGGTGATCAGATCTCCCCTCTAGCATCACACAAACACTGGACACAGCTGGTGCAGACAGTGGTGTTGGGTTCGCACGTCAAAAGTCTTAGCAGAGGAAATGCACCAAGGTTCTTACGGGTGATTGGCACATGAGCCCTGTGGGGAAAATATCTGCTCCGCCAATCAAATGGGATTACCATAGAGCTCAACGTGTATTCCATAAAATGGAACTTGGGCTAAGTTTATGGTTTGTTACTTCGTATGTAGTTCACATCTTTTCTTTCAGTATTATTTAACATGTCCACCTCCATTCTCTTTTTTTCATTCTCAGGAGAATCCAATTTGCTTATCAACTTCTCTTTCTCTCTCTTTTTCTCTTTTCTCTTTTTCCCCCCTCTCTTTCCCTTTCATCCAGATGGAATGCCATTTGCTTGGTGGGTTGGCCGTGCCAATGAAAAGCATCTTTACTGGGGAGGATCTCTTCCGGGCATTCAACAGTGTGCATGTGGACTGGAAGAAAGTTGTCTGGATATGAGATATTTTTGCAACTGTGACGCAGATAGAGAAGAATGGTAATAATTTTAACATGTGTATACTAGTGTCTGTGTGAGAGCTGGGGATAAGAAGTAGGGCAAGAAGGCTTAAATCTTTTCCTGATTCACAGCTGAGGAAACTTGAATGGCTTGAGTATGATCAAATGAGAATGAAAGTCAAACTAGAATTTGAACTTCTGATTTCATCTTAAATATCTTATTTGAAGCAGGGAAAAGATATCTGGCTGAAGCAGGTTGCTGGGATGGGTTGTCTTCAAAAAATCTTTGTTGATGAACATTTTATTTGTTTAAAAGTTTCCACTGGTTTAATTGGAGCATTGCATGAATAAAGGCTGTAGGAGTTTGGTGCATAGGTATATATCAGAGCAGAAAATTCAGGCATAGACACAAAATTTAGGTACGGACAGCTAAGGAACAAGAAGTCTATACTATCAAAAAGACTTGTATTTTTCTTATGAAACGGTATATCTGTATGTGACTTAACTTTCTTTTACATTGGGTCCCAAGCTTTTTAAAGTAAGTGGAAAGACGTCCTTTGGCTTCTGTAGATTTTGATTCAGTCTCCATAGGAAGTTCTAAGCTTACAGCATGAACATTCAAAGCCTTCCTCAGGTTCAGATCTTTGTTGTGCCTTGATGCTGCATGAATTTGCGAAGGCCACCTCACAACCTTCTCCCATTCTCTGCACCTTCAGAGGGTCTCCAGCAGCTGAGAGCTGGATGGTGAACTTTCCAATTAATTCCATACTTGTGTTGGAGGGGACAGAAATGCCAGATGAGTGTTGTTGAATGGACAGTTTGAAACACTGTGAAAATACATGTGAAAAGTCTGCTTCACCCTCTCTCCTTTCTGGACCACTCACTGATAGGAGCTGCTGCCCTTTCTCTAAAAAAAAAAGATACTTTTACTTTGAGTAGTTCAGAAATTATGGATAATGGAAGTAGACAAGAAATGTCTTGCTGTAATAGGCTACTGTGTTTGAAATAGTGTCCGAATTATCCCTGTGAAACCTTCACTTAAAACAGAATGAGTGGAAAGGAACTTGCTTGTCACTGTAAGTCTTTGGCTTTTCTGGATGCTCGATTTCCAGACAGTGTGATTATTCCCTTGGACCTTTATATCCCTGGGGTCTCTGTTCACTTTCAAGAATCATAGCTGTAAGGGGATTTCTTTGGGAAGATCTTTATGTAAATGTTGATTTATGAAGGTGATTTGTATAGATTTGTATAGAAAGGCCCAGCTGTGCATATTAATCTATCTTTTCTTTAATGTTTGGTTATCAGAAGCACTTTGGCGAGGTTTATACATGAGCGTCATAAGCATCTGTTTTTACTGGTTCATAATCCTCATTTCACTTTTCGGTGAGCTGCTACTCAAGCAGAGCAGGCTGTGTTACGCTGGCAGACCATCGGGGTTGTAGTCTGAGACTGCAGGACAGTGCACCACTAGATTGTACAAACCAATGTCAGGTGAAACCTAAATGCAGTTTTGTAATGTTTCAGCTGAGTCTCCGACGGAAATGAGACCTAAGCGAGTGGGTGTTTATCTCCATTTTCCCCCCACACCCAATGATTTTGAACAAGCAGACGCATTTCGAACATCTTTAGCAGAGAAAGAGAAATCTCAAAAGTATTAGGAATTGCACGTTCTATGATAAATTATGCCAGGCTGAGAGGAAAAAGCCAATTAAAACCCACAAGAAGGAAGTTAAGGAAGCTTACACTTTTATTAGATTTTGGAAAACCCTCACGGGAGAGAGATGTTGGAAATCATGCTTCATTAGCTTGGCAGCTCACAGAGCTACTTGTTTCTCCTAATTTCATTATAGTAACAGGATATGCACAGAAGTTTCCTCAGCTAAACTGCCTACTGTTTGTTGGTTTGGGGGTTCAGGTGTTTTGTTTTGGTTTTTAATCCATTTGCAATTTGGACTTTGGTGGTATTCTAAATTGCAGGTTGCCTTTTTTAAAAGCTAAAAAACCCGTGACCTTTACAAAGAGTTTCTAAACAGAAGAAATTTCATGCCTTTTGAAGATTACTTTTGTGTTTCTCTGCTAGAACACTGACCCCCTGATATATAATGAGCATTTGAATCTGAAACCTGCCGAGATCTGAACTGTGACTTTAACCTGCTATACATTATACTGGAAGGAGCAGGACAGCAGTAGATGCATTTATTTGCCTTAGCATGAAATAAAATGGGTGCTGCAGAGTGGAAAACCAGAAAATCATTTTCGCTCCTTTTAGATAAATCAGGCTGCTCACTGCAGCTCTGAGGTGGAAACTCATCAGAATAGCTGGAGCGTCGTTCTGAAGAGGAGACAGGCTTGGGATTTTGCTTTGATTTGGTTTCCCTAGGCTAAGTCTTGGGTGCAGAAGATACTGCTATTTTCTTAGAGCAGCAAAAAAAAAGGGAAAACAAGAGAAAACAGACCTGAAAAAAGTCCTGAGCCAGGTGTTTGGCAGAACACTTCTAGGCATGCTGACTTTTAAATGATATCTGAGCAGACACCTGAGCCAGCTACTGTCTCTGGGCTCTTACTTGACATGACACCAAGTTAGTCCCCCTGGAGTTATGCTGGCCGGATGAACAGGAATATAGTTGGTTGCATGCTATGTGGGGAAGGCTTTTGTACTTTTCACCTTTCTTTTTATTAAGGCATTCTAGTGAGAAGTATCTTTTTCCATCCAGCTCCTCACCATACTTCCAAACTCTGCAGTATGATGACAGCTAATTCTGTCACTGCAGAATTGTGGAGCATTTTCATGGTATTTGCTGGACAATGGGAGGAGACCTCCGCTGAGGGAGCAGAGGCACAAGTTGTCACCCTGACCCAAGCAAGGGATCTGGAAAGGTGTTAAAACATGACTTGACTGTAGTTTATGCATGCCTCCAAAAAAAAAGAGAGATTCTTGACTGTTGAAAGCTCTTGCTAGTGGGTGGGAACATCCATGGAAATCCAGTGGCTGCAAGCTGAAGCTAAATCTACTCCAGAAAATGTTTTCTTTCTCTCTCTCCCCCTTCCCCAACACTGAGAATAGTTAACTACTGGGACAAGTTATGTATAGATGAGACGGATTTGCCGTAGCTTCAAGCACTTACCTTGAAAGCAATTATCCTTTGAAAGATATGCCCAGTTTCAAACAGAAGGTGCGTTCTTGATGCAGACTTCATTGGGGGAAAGTGTGAAACTGATCTAAAGAATAAAGCATTTCTGAAATGCAGACAGGGTTGTTATCTTCAGTCCATTCTAGAGATCCTTTGGATCCTCAAATACCTCTCCCAGGTTGTCTTTCATCTCAAGCAAAATTCTCTTGCCTTAGCAATAAAAGTCTTGCTGCTCAGCAATCCTTTCATTTAAATAGGAGGAACCTCTTTCATGACATGGTGGCGCATGGCTGTCCTGAAGTCTATTTGCTACTTTGGTCTCTCTGTCTGGAATCCATTTTCCACTCCAAATGCAAACGCTTGATTGAAGCCAGTCATCAAACCAAACCTATTTCTTACTGACTGCATTCACCTGGACACCTTGTGAATTTGGAGAACTTCACAGCTTGTTATTTTGTACAGAAAGAGCAGCATATCTGGAAGTCATTTTGCATGGGAAATTCAGACATCTCAGCAGAGCGTGGTGGACAGTGTTGTTTCTAACCGATAGCTTGGCCATCTTTTATTTCTGTTCTCCGATCTTATTATCCAAATTATAGGAATATCCTCTTCTTTTATCTTCTAGAACAGCCTTCTTTACCGAGGAACTAAGCCTTTGAGTCCTCCCATTGCCAAAGTAACATACATTCCCCTCTTTACCATGCCTTTGGGGTGCTGCAAGGAACAAGGAAACCACAGGACATGAAAAGAACGGGAGGAAAAAAGGGGAGGGGGGATATTACCATTGGCAGACCCACTTTGGCTCCCAGAGGTATATTGAGTATATCCAGCTTTGTTCAAGGAGGAGCAAAGCCCCGTGGTAGCGCCCTCTTTGAACGAGCTATATTTGTGCAAAGCTGTGCCAGAGCCAGGACGCTAAAACTGGAAGGGCTGAGGAGAGCAGGGCAGAGAAACCCAGCCGCTGACGAGCCCGGATTTGACAGGTTTTGTTTGCTCAGCCACTATCCCGCACTGAATCCGTTCCCCCAGAAGCAGTGCAGGCAACTCCGCAGAGCCTGTGAGCCCATAAATAAACCCTGCCGGAGGTGACCTGGCCTGTGTAGAGCTGTCTTGGATATCTGCCTTCATGACTGCATTTGTCAACAAACGAGAAAAGCTGCCTGCAGAGAGCTGGCTGTAGCAGGCCCCTGAGGTGTCAGGAATCAGTTCATTACTATCATTACCGAACTCTTTCTCTGTTCCTCTTCTCTAATTCAGCAAAATATAGCCACTGCATCTTACCTTCGACTATTAGGCATGTCCCCTTCTGCTGCTGTTTTTTTCTTTATCGTGACTTTACGTTATTGTACCCAGTAAAGCATTTTTGGGTGCAGCTGGTGAGTAAGATGGCAATTAAAATGTATTCCTTTGGATTATTAATGATATGTCTTGCACAGGGCTCAAAACTTTTTCTGATGGAAGCCTTTTTCACTGGCCCATTCCTCATGCAGTTCGTTGGCATCTGCTGATGATAGCATTCTTTTCCCCAAATGTAGTGTATTCAGGAAAATCTGTACTGAATATCTGAGCTACTGAGGCTCAGACCCCACCAGAGTTTTCATTAATGTACAAGAAGAAAACGTACCAATACAGGGTCATATGAGAAGAACTTATATTCAGTGGCACCAGTGCTCTACCATCTGTTAGAAACAATAGGGAAACAGCTACCTAGAGATTACCAGTTCATGATGGCTTACACTGTTAGGATATGATAGAGTGAGGTTTTCTTGAGCATGTTTTTAGTAGTAGCCAGGAAAAAGAAAAATAGTCTCACAGTGTTACCATCAAAATAGTTATTTGTCATTTACGGGTAAGACTACCTATGGTACATCTTAAACTATCCAGTTCCTGCACTATCACCTTTAGCATTGTTGTAATTGCAGCGACTTTTTTTTCTTCTTTTTTTCCTTCATCCCCCTCTCCGCCACAAAGAGCATTTGTTTGATGTGCAGCATGCCTCATAGCTTATTGAGGAAGTCCTTTGGGTAGATACAGACATTAATCTTCAGACATGGATAAGTAGATGACATCCAACTGTACTTAATACCCATAACTAAAAATATTTCAGTGATTTAATTTAAAGGGCATTATTGGATTTGGTTTGTTTTGGTTTTGCTTGTGGGAAGTACAAATTGATACTACCCTTTATGCAAAGAGCTCAGAGAAACATCTGTTCATTAAAGGTGCTTTCCACCCTCTGAAAAACATTCAGATTTTCATCTGCATTTGTGCTGAATTGAGTGCCAAGTCCGGTAAGCAGAAGGTCTATTTCCCAAGTTTATTAATTTATTTGCACCTTTTTCTACATGTACAGGATTCCTTTCAGGAAATGAATAAAACCTGCTTTGATTTTTGTGAAATGGGGATTTAAGTTACATTCCTGGCCAAAGAGCATCATCCCCGCCAGGACCCTCCTGCAGGCAGGACCCACCTGTAGTTCTCAATACTGAGAAGTGGAGCATAGCGTGGTACAAAAGGCATTCTCGGTCAAAGTAGTCACGGAGTGCTATGTGAAACCTGCTGAGAGAAATGGAGTAGTGGTTTTGGCTAACCTGAGAAGCAGCTGCAGAAAAACAAATATGATCTGGTTTTAAGTGTATATGTGAACTGCTAAATTAAAATACATAGAAGTAAAAACTAGTTCTGGGAACAAATACAAAACTAATGAATCTAACAAGGTTTTATTTTTGTTTAAAAGACAAAATTATGTATGTGCACATCATAGTGCACATGCTTTCTATCAGAAAACAGAACTTTTTATTTGAAAACTGCAGTACACTAAAAGTGATCCCCAAACCCCCTTCAGGCAAAATTCCAAATGTTTTGTCCAAACCCTGGAATATTTGTCTTTTGTAGCGCCACAGCTGTGCCTCCAGGAAATTGTTGTACAGGTACATGAAGCTCTCTTGCTCCTCTCTGAGGCATAATACACTATATTTGAGAGGCTGCCATGATGTACCACGTAAACAGAAGAGGAATTATGGTGCTTTGTAAGAAAAGGAAGCTGAAATAAGTTCAACTTAAAGAATACCAGGAATTTAAGACACTCAAACTTTAGCTCCCACGAGGGCCTGCATAGTGTCTTCAAATCTCTATTCTGCTTTTCTTAGCTGAAACATCTTAGGTGTTGACTTTTCACCAAAAACTTGATATCTCACCATGAAATAGTAATAATAAACTACAACAGTAACTATGTTGTTCCTGTCATTAACGCATTCTCTGAAGGGTAAAATGTTTTTCTGATAGGTTTTATTTCAACGTCTGCTTGTATGAGAAAGCATATCCTTACACAAGTCTTTTTTTCCATGTGTGAGAGAATAAAACACATAAAATGTACTATTTGAGCTTCGAGAGAAACTTGATTGAGTTTTCAAGGCATTAACATAAAAGTGAAGATTTTTATTAGTTCTAGAATATTTTTCTTTCTCACAGTTGAGCTATACTACTAAAGTTCTCCATGACACTGGCATAGAACTCGTAAAAACTCAGAGTCATAAAATTCAATATAAAAGAACTTCATGCAATATAACAGAATATCTAATAAGCAATGCAGTTTTCAGAGATGTGGAATAGATATCTTTAAAATGTCACCATTTCATTTTTTTTGTAGATATCTTCAGTGGTAGCTGTAGGAAGACACTGATTTTCATTTTAATGCTGATCATAGCTAGTCAAAAGACTGCACTATTTTTTGAATGAAAATAAATTTGCAGGAAACTTCCCTAAATATTTTGTGATTTTTTTTTTTATTTTAAAAAAAAATAAATGCCGGCTTAGTTATTCATGTGTAAATTGCATATTTTATGGCCTCTTTCTGTGCATCTTTCTGCATTTCTTTCATTCATTCTGCTTACTCCTCTTCCTCCCACCCACTGAAATGCCTTATTGAGTTATCTTTCTAAGAAATACTCAAGTAGTTCAGCTTTTGTTACAATTGTTTCATAATCTGTTGAGAGCATTTACATGAATTTTCAAAGACTGATACAATAAGCTATATGAGTATGCTGCTGAGAGACCTCTGTGAAGAGATTTGGAGACCACGTACTTTTGATTCATACAAGGTGTTTTTCCTTCCGAGTCTGTTTGGAAGGCATCCCTCTGCCTTGTGCCTGGGAATTTCATCTTGCTGCACTTTGTCTGTAATTATCTGCATGTCAGACACCCACTGAAGCAAGAAAAAATGTTGGGGTCGGAGAGGGTACCTCTCCTTTTCCCCTTGGAATTATGAGACAATTAACTGTGCTGCATGCAATTAGAAACAATGAAAAATAAATGATATGTATGCAGCCTTTATCAAAAAGATCAAAATACTGCTTCTATTTTTTCTAACGTTAATCGGAGTAGAGCACTTAGCTAAGCAAACATCCGAGGTTGTGTGTCAGAGCACAGCTGCAGTGTTCATCCTGATTATTATTTCTTTGCTGAAGTCCTGTGTCCCTTCCCACAGCTGGAACTATAATGAGAGCTACATTTGTGGAAGTTGGTATTAGGAGCAGCATGTAAGTAGTCTGGGATCCTGCCTGGGATGTCAGGCTCTTTGGCAGTGGTATCGCTCAAAAAGTGATACCTGTTTCCCAGGGCTTTGTGTCACACCTGCTGGAAAGAGCAGTGTAAATTTGGGATTATTGGCGTTTTGGATCCGGTCATTGTTGCCATCCCCATGTGCAGCATGTAGTCTTTCACCTCTGAGCAGACAGGTGCGCTGAGTCTGGACTCTGCATGCAGATTGCTGGGCCATGCAGTGATAGGGAATCCTTTTCTCCAAAACTGTTGAGATTCGGCTCCATGAAGGATGCTCTGCCAGGCTTATGTGCCCAGATGCACAGCAGACCTCAACCCTGAGAAAAAGAGCTAGAAGAAGTAAAAAACTCATCACTGTGGAGATAAGATACGGTAGCACTCACCTCTCTATCGATAGAGAAGTACCTCAAGAGGGCAGTTTGGCTGTGGTAAGGTCAGGGTTGGATGCCTGAGGGACTCAGTTCGGTTTGTGAAGTACAGTGGATGAATGTGCATCTGTATACCCTGCCAGAGTCAAAGCCGCTGAATCAGCTCAGCAACCAAAGGGCTGTCATGAAATGCCGTGCTGCATTTTGGGGACAGCAATTTGCCCAGCACACTCAGAGCAGAAACAAAGAAATGATCATTTAGGAATCTTTCTTTCTTTTCTCTTCCTTTCTAGCAGCTGTGGGTAAGTTAGTCGCAGTTGAAGAATAAGCCCAGCTGATACAAACCAGAGACCGTAGTTTGACAATGTGGTAAATCAGCCTTCAGTATTTGAGCTGCTGAACCAAAATTTCCCCAGGCGCGTAACGCAAAGGGCCGATTCAGCGCAAACTCACTCTGCCGATTCAACCGTCTTGGCAGTGCGCTGAGTCAGTTGTGTGCCAGCCGTCCTGCAGCCGGATCAGGTATTGTCTGGCTGCCCCGTGCTAACAGCAGGCTGGATTGGGTATCGCGTGTCCTCTTCCTGCCTAAAGCCAGCATAAATGCTGTTATCTGTCTCCAGCTAACTTAACAGAAACGCAAACTTGGGCTTATACCTGATCCACATCAAATTCATCCTGCTGAGGAAACCCAGTAGAGCCCAGTTTACTATTAATGCCCACGGCAGCACTCTGCCTCAGCTTCTGCACAGCTGAAACACAGTTACAGTCCATACCAGACAGTATCACGTATGCAAATACAGCATCTTCAGTGGCCAGTATTGTGTATGAGCATAGAGCACACATGTGCACGTATGTGTCTTAAGCAGTGTGGTATACCAGTCACAGGTCTTCTCGGTAATTCTGCAAAAGACCTTACATCTTTAAGTAAGCATCTTTCAAATATTGCCTTGCATAAGGAACGCTGGGGATTTTGTCTGTGGTTAATCTGTCTCTTTCTGTTTGTTTATTATAATCCAGGACAAATGATACCGGCCTCCTTGCTTTCAAAGACCATTTGCCTGTAACTCAGATAGTGATCACTGACACAAACAGATCAAATTCTGAGGCTGCTTGGAAAATCGGCCCTTTGCGTTGCTATGGAGACAGTGAGTACAAGCTCTTCTCAATTTCCATAGGTACAGAATGTTCCCTCTTTCTTTTTGTTTTGTTTTTTTCATTTTGAAACGTATTTATCTGATGAAAGGTGGCTTTCCACATGCAGCTTGCAGCTGCTGTCCTGTGCCAATTAACTATAGAGAAGGGGGTTGTGTTTTGCAGGGCAGTTCTGGAACGCCGCTTCCTTCAACACGGAGGCCTCCTACCTGCACTTCCCCACCTTCCATGCCGAGGTCAGCGCGGACATCTCCTTCTTCTTCAAAACTACCGCTGCCTCCGGGGTATTCTTGGAAAACCTTGGGATTAAAGACTTCATACGAGTTGAAATAAGCTGTAAGTTTCACCGCCAAGAAAACTTGGTGTATTTGCCCAATTTGACAGGTGCATGGACATATTTTCTTCTGTCTTGAGACAGTTGGAGGTGCCTGAAGAGGATAAGATGGAGACACAGAGACTCATTAGTCTAAACCTATCTACCTCTTCTGTCAGAGTTCCCCTGTATGGCCTTGGTCATTACACTTAATCTTGTTATGGCTAGGTTTATCTTTCTTAAACAAACAGGTGACTGAATTTACTTTGTCAACACTGGTGTTAGTTGTTTCGTCGTTTGGGGTTTTTTTGCTCTTTAGAGAAAAAGCTACTGGTTAGATGTACCTGTAGACTGTAATTTTAGTTGAAAAATGAAAAAATGTAATACAGCTACTCTGATGCTTACTTTTACTTCTGTATCACAACATGCCCAGTCTGGTTCAGCCCTAGTGTTTCAGCGGAACTCAGCGGGTATGGTACAGCTATGAGGTGAGAGTCTATGAAGGACAGGATGCTAACGCAAGATAAGTCAGTCACAGTTGCAATGGGCCTTGAGCACTTCAAAATCTAGTAAATGACTGCAGTATAACTGCTACTCTATAGTATATAAAGGCGAGTAGCTGGGAACTTAATTAGTGAGGTTTTGCCTCACTCCTGTTCTGATGAGTTCAAATATTTATTAGTGACAAAAGAGTATCGTGGCTTGACATGAAATATGACTTCTGTATTCCAAATTCTGTCAAGCTTAGGAAAAACAAACTAAGTGCTATGCATTTTATAATATGCTTATAATAACCCCAACATAAAATTTAATAAAACAGGGCCCCAAGGCCCTTCGATTCATTAAACCAATGGTAAATGTCATGGTGCATTATCACAAGGTAATGAGGTATGATTTACTGCTAATTGCACATCAAAGTCCAATTTGGTTGTACTTCAGTGTACTGCATTTCATTCTCAGGGATATGGAAGTAAAAGTAGCATTTTGATATCAAATACAACAAATACTGTAAACTACTGAGGGGATTGTTTAGTGAAAGCTTTCGTATGTTTGTTAAATCTGTATTCCTAGAGAAATGAGTTATTTAAAAGTTTGGGGCAAGTCTTGTCTTTTAAACTTAGGCTTCTTATTAGTAGTTTGGTGGTGTTTTTCTTGCTGCCAGATGGAATTTGCAGCCTAAAGGCCTTGTATCAAGGAAGTTCCACAGACCAGCTGCTTTGAAGGGAAACGGCCTTTTAGCAGATGCAGGGGCTCAGAATATGTCTATCCCAATGGAGTGTTTCCCATCTTAACTATCTAAGAAGCAGCTTCCAAAGCCAGATCTATCCAATTTATTGGGCTTGAAATAACAGGTTTTTATGAATTTTCAATCCACAACCTTCTGGTTGTGTGGTCTGTGGACCTGGTTCTTGGTCTTTCTGGGGTATTTAGCATTTTAGGAAGAGGAAAAATAATCAGTAGCAACAATGTTAAAAAGTTCTGGCCCCATTCAGGCTTCCAGCAGAACAAGATAGACTCCTTTATATGACTTATTTTTCAATTATCATCCTGTTTCTAGGAGCCTTACTGTCTCTGGACATGTGTTACATATGCCTCTTTAGGATCACTAATGAACTAGTTTTGCTCGTCTGTTTTTCCTCGCTTCCTGCGTCAGGTTTATTCAGGCAAATGAATGCTTGTAGGATTCTTTCCTACCATATGCAGCCAAGTTCTGTAATTGTTAAGTACATGTATTTTGAAAGATTTAGTCAGAAGGAGCTCCTTCATCCTTTTTCCCATCTTAGCATTATTCGTCCAAAATCTTTGGCTACCATTGTGTGACTTTTGTACAGCGTTTGGCACTTGCACTTCAAAAGAGAATAAACTACTATTTCTAGAGCACTGTAATTGTTATAGCAAAAAAAAAGATGGGTACCCACAGCCAAGCATAATAACAGCAGAGTTCAAACAGTGAGGCTGCAGGCTTAGATTTATGTATAAGCTGCTGGGTAGGAGATGGGAGGTAAATGATGCTGTACTATTTGCTGACATAAAAGTTAATGGACCCTATATTTATGTAAGATTTCTTGATGTCAAAGCCACGATTTAGTTCAGACCTTCACTTCCTCTTCACATCTGTTTGTCTATTCCAGCCCCTAAAGAGATCACCTTCTCCATAGATGTCGGGAATGGCCCCACAGAAGCCACTGTGCAGTCTCCCACACCCCTGAATGACAACCAGTGGCACTACATCCGAGCAGAGAGGAACCTCAAGCAAACCTCTCTCCAGGTGGACAGCCTCCCCAAGAAGGTCCTGGAGGCACCTGCTGAGGGGCACTTCCGTTTGCAGCTCAACAGCCAATTATTTGTAGGTAGGGACCATTTAAGGGTTTCTGTAGATATGTACAATATTTCTATGTCCATACCTCGATAACGCTGTTGTTTCACCATTGAGCTTGCATGTGGTGACCTATTTCTGCTTTCTCTTCTTCCAATCTTGTATAGACAACATAAAGTAAACCCAAACTACTGCCTTTACACTCAAAAGCACTAATCATAGTTTAACCGTAGTGTACTAGATGGTGTTTTTAGAGTCTAAGATTGCTTGAAACATATTTAGGGCCAAAGAATTCATAGTATTTCTTCTTGTGCGGCACTGGCTGTGTAATTTGCTGTAGGAAATGTGATCTCTCATTTTAGATGCAATGTAAAAGGCACAAATTCTTCATATAAGTTTCTGGGGCAAAGCCTGGTGATGGTATGGTCTTAAAGTCTGTTCATTCAAGCATGCCTGCTAAAACCCTTATTTGGCCATAGAGTGCATATGTGAGAGAACTATGAACACGGTCAAAGCAAATACAGTTATTTTAACTGAAGGTGATCTTTCAAAGGGGAAAAAAAAAAAGAAGAAAAGAAAAGAAAAAAAACCTCTCTGTTTGCATATACTTTGTTTCCTTATCTCTCTTGCAAATGAAACCTAGATTGGGACCAGCTTGTATTTGATAATATAATCAGGGATTACAAAAGGACTTCTCCCTTTTCTATATTCAAACACTGTCTTTCTGAGTAATCCGCTCAGTGATGGAGTGGGTTGTAACCTGCTTCTTATTCAGGGCCACTCAGGTAACTACTGATTCTTTCCTTAAAATAGATTCTCTTACTTAGCTGAAATGCTATAGCAAACCTCAATCTGTCAATACATTTTAATAAAGTTTGCCTGTGTATCCACGCCCTTTGATTTAAGAAGAATTTGGGGTATTTATTTGAGCTTTTTATAATGTATGTGTGCAGTAATTACTGGGCTCTGAACGTAATGAATGTATCTGTTAATAAATAGATAGAGCTGCATCAATGGTCAGGAGTCCTTCCCTCATAGCTGTTGATTGATACCTAAAATGATCTCTGATAGACTCATCCGGAGGAAAGGTCACTAAAGAACTCACAGAAGGGAAGCTTAAGAATGTCACAGTGCGAGGTTTCTGCTTTCTGGTATGAAGCATGCTGCTAATCACTGGTTTCTCAAATGCTACGATGATCCTAGGAACATGTTCTGTGGGAGGCCAAGCCTGAAGGCAGTAGGGTTGTGCTGCTAGACGCCTTAGAAACATCAGAGCAATCTAAGCAAGGTACTGTTTCCAGTTAGAAAACTTCGAGAATTTAATGACTGGATAGACTTTTTCAAATTTTTGGTTGTTTCCTTTTAAAGGAGTAAAAATTGAGGTTTTTTCGTAAGTCTGTCAGATATGTCATATATATCAGCTGCTTACCGTCTCACATCAGATAATCAGTATCTGCCTATAAGCTTGTTTCTCTGCCTCAGCAAAATAAACAAGTTATCTGAATGAACTTCGTGATGGTTTTAAAGCGACATGATGGATGAATTGCATCATGAAAATCCATGGTGGTTAAAGACCTCAGCAGAGAAATGTGTCAGAAGGAACCCTTGTCAGCAAAGACAAACACAAAGCCCTGCACCTGGGGCAGAATAACGTCATGCATCTGTACAAGCTGGGGATTGAGTGGATGGGTAGCAGCTGTGTAGAAAAGGTCCCATTAGTCTTGGTGGAGAAGTGAATCTGTACCTCATCTGAACGTAGCTGTGCTTTGGGGAACAGGTTGGAGCAGTTGATCTCCAGCGGTGACTTCCAACCTGATTTTTTCTCTGATGGTACTTAATATTTACAATAAACTCTAGGACATAGTTAATTTGTCTCAGCCAAGAGGTGAAAAGTTCTCACTGTGCAGTAAATCCACACTTCTACTCAGCCCTGAACAAAAGGGACGGAAAACCTGATGTTTTTAGGAGTGCTTTTTCCACCCTTAGCTCTACCATATTGAAGGCCAAAACTGTCTGTGACTTCCCGAGTTTTCCTAAGAGCAGTCAGAAGAGATGGAAACCTGGGTAGCCTCCTGGTACTGACACTGTTTGTCCCCAGGTGCTCCAGGAAAAGGTGGCAGAAGTCCAACAATACACAGATGTGGCATAATTTGTCTCTACTGAAGGTCTCATTCCAATCTCTAATAGGAAGCAACTGATTTAATACCTCAACCATGTGGAGTGAATTTTATCTCATCTGAAAAATGAATGCATAAACAACATTGTAAAAAGGAAAGAAGCAGCAGTACATAATATTACTCCCTACTCCCCCTATAATCCACAACGTATTTGTTTCTGCAGCATTCTGCATACTGACAATGATTAAGGGGTTTCTACAATTAGTATGCACATTCTTAATTAATAGTCTGTATAACTGATGTGATTTGCTATTTTAAAAATGTTCCAAATATTTTTTGATTGAGTCTCCCTATTTCATTCCATTTAAACATGGAACTTTGTTTCCACCCTGGAGGTAGCTCGTCATTAAGATATAACCTTTTTTTTTTCTTGATTCTTCTGCAGAATCAATTCAAATGTTTTGTAAATCTCATAAATAAGGCTCAATGTCAAAATTTAATTTCGTTTATTTATCTTCTGGAAGGATTTATTGATCCTTTGGGATGAAGGAACTATATTAGTATCATGTAGCATTATGATGATGATCAAATGGAGATCCACTGTAGCTTTCAAACTACAATTATTTTCCTGTTGCTTGAGAGACGTCAGCCTATGTGCAGTTTATGTGAGGTGGTTATATAACTCCCTAAAAGGAAAAGACTTTTCCTTTTAGGGAGTTATATTCAACAGATCATGCATATAAAATAAATTTGGACATTTGTAAAATTTGACCACAGGGGCAGTTGGCATATAACATAATTCTAAAGGAATTCTGCTAATTTGGACCAATTCATTCCTTGTCGCCTGTTTCTGCCTGTTTTATGAATGAGTTATTTACTGCAGTTTTGGACAGATTTTTCCTTCTTAACCCAAGAACCAGATATATTTGGGATTGTGAGTAATAGAAGAATTTAGTTCTTGGGGGTTTTTTACTGGTTTGTTGGATTTTTTTAAAAGTTGGCCTGTCAAACAGACTTTTTACTTTCTATGATTTATAGTGAAGAAAGTTGAACAGAAGCATTCTCCAGCAATGTTGACAAAATAGTCAGTTGTAGGCAGTCATGGAGCTGTGCTTCATTCACTTCTGATCCAGTGATACTGACATGTTGTGAGGAAGTTAATCAGCCTTTAAATACTTCGTAAGGATGGGAGTTAAGAAGGCCTGACTTTCCTTGGAAGTTTATCTTCAGATTGACTGACTTAGGTATTTTAGGAGATTTAGGATTTTACTGAAGATTTTCCAATGACTAAGCACAGAGAAGGATTTGTCTTTTATGTGTGCAGTTTCTTTTATGTCCAGTAAGGGATGAATTCGCACTTCAGTCTTCCTGAGTGGAGACCTTGATGCTGTTTCTCTCTTACTTACCCTGCTACCAGTTTTCTTGAAATATGTGAGAACTTAATATTCTCTCTCTTAAATTTGGCAAGGAATTTAAAAAGACTGGATTCAGAGATAAAAATATACCATGTGTGTGGGCAAATATTCTCTTTCATAAGAAACCAAATCAAAAAAGCCCCAAATCAAAACAACTATCTAGTCCTTTTATGTGGAGAAAACACTGATTGTGAACTAATGCAAAGCTGTGTCCTGAAGACTGTGAAAAATGTGAACTTGAGTTGTCTCAGAGGGATACTAACTGATATATAATGACAGCAAGTTCAGTGTTTGGATGTCATGGGTAGTTATTCCAGCAGAGAAATCCAGATGTTCAGAGACTATAGCAGAACCTGGGAGTCTCACCATGACTGGCTTGTCCCTATGCTAATTTTGAGTTGTGTATGTTCTTGAACTTCAGCCTGTTTGGGTCATTGCTAGGGTAAAAATCAATTTTCAGCTTGCTTTATGTACTTAGGTGTAACCATGGGTGTGTTTAATGTTCTTAAACTGCATTTCTACGGAGTATCTCTGAATGTTCGGCGTGTCTTACTGGGCTTGAACTCACATTATGTTACTTGGAGTAACAGCACTATCTGCTTCTTCACTCACTTCTGACCTTGATAAGCATAAAGTAGCCATAATTCTTTATCTGCACATGAATACACCCACAAATACTTTCATTTTGGAGCTGGTACAACATTGTAGGTGGAGAAGTTCACACGAGTTTTGCATATCCTGGAGAGATGCACTCACATAGTGCTTTCTGTTTACCCCAAAGTCTCTTTTATAAATCGATATTGTATAAAAGCAATACAGAGATAAGAGCTGAGAATTAGATCCTTCTTTTCATATGCTCGTACTATTCATTGTATTCACAGAAATGCTGGAATTTGGGAGTCATTTCTTTCCGTACCACCTGTTCTCCATTCAGTTCTGCCCTGCCACCTTTCATTGCCCTGTTTTGTGTTTGATTCAAGGGGCTTGGCTGTTCTGTCATCTTGCTGACATGATGCCTGCCCTGCCCATCTGTCTTTGGGGAATGTTCCCCTGGGGGAGCAGAACCCAAGCATTTGCTCTGGCCAGCAAGCCACACAGCATGTGCAAGAGACTGCCATTGCCTGATGCTCCCTAGATTCCACTGCAGCGATGATTTCTTATACATGCCATTCAAAATAAACCTTAGAAAATGGCTGCCTTCTTGTTGGATCTGCCTGGAGATAAAGTCATAGGAGGGGGAGACAAAATGGAGGTGTTCACACCTAATCCCTCTCCTTTTATCTCCTCATCCATAGCAACACAATGTGACAGAATTCAAATTTGCAGTTCTTGTTTTATTCCATTGCTTCCTATAAATATCTGACTGTATTCAATTACGGTTTCTCTCTGTTACGGAGAAACAGATATGCATAGTCAGTAAGAGGCAAAAACTGTAGATTAAATAATGTTTGTATGATTATCTGTTGTGTTTAATCTGTACTTGACTTACAGGACACTTATGCATTTATCTATGTAGTACCAGAAAGTTTTGCTACGCTCGTTGCAATAACTTAGCATAAAGACAGAAAGTCTGCTTAGGGCCAACACTGGCACACATGGAGTGCGTGGCAGGCTTCTGAGTTAACCTTCTGTTGTGCAAAGTGGAAGGGAGAAATGATTCTTCATTGCTAGTACACTCAATATCGAGCAAGCTTGGATTTTAAAGCAGCCTAAAGGAGTTAGAAAACCATTTCTCACTTTCTTTTAGTGGGTCTTAGGTATCTAACTTCTTTAAGCTGCTTTATAATCTTGAGTTACAGCAAGCATATCCTTGCACTTGGCTATGTTTCTTCTGTTAATATAAAAAAATTACAGTAGAAGGAGAAAACCCAAAACAAATGTACAGGCTAGATAATATTAACTGCACCAAACTGCCCAGCAACAGGCCAAATTGGCATATTAGTTGTTCTGAAGGGACAGGCAAAAATCATTCCTTTCATTGGATGGTGGCTTTCAGCATTCAAAATGAGTGACGTCCTTTTGGATAGTGCAGCTCTCTCCTGGTATACCCCTGTGGTCCTGGAGGAGGTGTGTCATCATCTCCTCTCATGGCGTAGTCTGAGATGAAACTGTCTAATTTAGTGGAGAAGGCATGACCGTAGCACTCCAGTATGGGGAGGGAAGGGGAAAGACAGTCCTCACAGACCTCTTTCAGAACAAGATTTGCATTCCAACTGGTAAATTCAGAGAAGCAAAATAAAAATCCTAAGAAGTTAATTTGCTGCATAAAGCCTTGATCAGAAGTTTTTGTGCTATTGATTTGGTATGTTAAGGAGACTAGCAAAGTTAAGTGCTTGGGTTCCCGGTTTTGTCTTGGGAGCAAGGTAGCGAGGAATCCTCGGGTGAATCTCCTCTGTCTGTTGTAGACAGTCCAAATGCAATGTAACCCAAAGAGAGTCAACATCTGAGAAACTTTCTTGGGAGGCAGAGAAAAGGAAGGAGAGAAAAGGATTGGGCATACTTTGTTTACTGTTTTTTTTAAAGGAATCTGTAGACACTTTGGGATGTTTTGGAGGCCAGGAGGAGGAATTAATGCTTAATTCCTTGTGTATCCTGACTGCTTTGTACAACTTTCAGTTTGAGATTAACAAGTGTGACCTGGACGTCTTCTGAGGAATATCACAGCAAGTTCTCCTACTCCTGAGTAATAATAATTATGATTCTTAAACTCTTACACTCTTTCCTTATCTTTGCATCGGTTACGTAAAGCAAGAAAGCTCCTAATACCTCTTCACACCACTTCAGCCTCCCAAATCCAGTTCTTACCAACAAAAAGTGCTTTGCTTTTTAAAGCAAATCCTCAATTCATTGATAGAATGTTAATTTAGCCAATTGTGTCACCAAGCTACACTATGAGTGCTCAGTTGGGAACTTCTTGCCCCCTCCTCTCAGACTCTCTTCCTTGCCCCAAGGCTTCTCAGTAAAGTTCAGCTGCATGGCTCATTTGACTGTCACCTCCACTTAGCAAAGAACACCCTTAACCTTGGTGTTTATGGTCCTGAGGCTTATCCTAAAATCTGTTTTCCTGAACAAAACACGTAGGTCGTATCCATGAAATTGTCCAGTCCACCAGGCCTATTAGGGTAGGAAGAATCTGCAAGGCCTAATTTGGGGAAGAGTTTTGTTTGGTTTCAGTTTTTCTCTGCTTCCCAGGAATGTATCTGAAGATTAGGTCTAGTCAATTGAAGAAAACTGCCCAAATAATAAACAGATTTGCTTAAGAAATACTGTGTGGATCTAGGGTCATATTGATGGTCTCTGTTAAGCTCTATACTTTCCAGGCATTAGAAAAGGAGAAGAATAAGAAACTTAACTTCACATGGCCTTCCAAAGTGCTTTAGACAGCAGTAAGAATATGGGTAGTGGAATAAACATGTCATCTATGGAATAGTTAGCAATGGTTTGTACTCATTCTTTAGATGTATGTGTGCAGAGAGAAGAGGCAAGGAAACTGTTGTTTATCCTTGTAGTATTTGTGGTTACCTCCCATGCAAAAGAAAACAGAGTAACCAGTAACCTTAAAGGGAGAAATCACATTTCTACTTATGTGGACATTACTGAAAATTCTGTGTGGTATGTTTGGTTTTGGAGCAAAATCTCCAAAGGATTGCATGCACACAGGTCAGCAAATGTAGAAGGCCCGATTCTTGTGCTCAGAGGGCCTTTAAAATAAGTTAACACTTTAAAATAAGCTAACACTTGCTCACCTGAAAAGAGTAGCTGGCTAAAGAGGAATTTGAAAATATTTATTTCTCTGAAAAAGGCATCATAAAATTAGCATGAAATAAACCTGTCTCACACATACTATTCTATAGTTCAATTATTCTAATTCATATTCAGTATTTCTGCTATTAGTAAAACAAAAAGAAAAATATGCTAGAATGGTATAGCAGAACAATAGGGTTTTGGCAAGATTGCTTTTCAGACTGTTGCTTCATTCTCTTAGTTTGCAGAAGTCTTGCTTTAATTAAACAATTTATGAAAAAAACAGATGCTCTTCTGCAAGGACTTACCGAAATATGTAATGTTTTATCTCATGCACTTTGGTATAGAACCAACTTCTACAGAAGAATAATTTGGAAAGATAACTTCTTTCATACTACTTTTGCAGGAGAATCACCAATAAAGCTAGCATTTCAGAGCCTACAAATGTTGTTAACTCCTGAACCAGAATTAGATTTCTTAGCAGCAATCAAAATTGCAGTGTCTTCAAAAGCAAAACACAGGCAACTGCCAAACAAAGCCTGCAATAAAAAAAAAAAATGGTGATATCTTCACAAAGTACTCTAACAATCATCATTATTATAATTCTCAGGGACCACCTCTTATGGAAAAAGTGTCTTCATTATAACACTATTAGCAATTTCATTGGGCAGATAAGAAGCTAGTTAGCTTGTAGAGATTGAACTGCCCTCTTGCATAGATCCATGCAGCTCTGGTCTTCAGAATGAAATACAATATGTTTAAAAATTGTAATAAATAACACAACTGTGACCTGAACTCATGTTTCTTGCTTACGACAACCATTCACATGCAACATCAGGTTGGGCAGTCATGCATAAATTCCGACTCAAGTCGTTTCCCTTCAGCCAGCAGGCCTGGTGCTGAACATGACTCATCCCTCCTATCTGCACTCATCAGCATGTGTAACTCACCTGCTGTTGGGATTAGGGTGTTATTTATACTCTGTACTATGGCAACAAATAGAAAAAAAAGAACATTTTAGGTTTGGGTTTCTCATGTATTAGGTGATATGCAGACATACGATAAAGAAGCTAAGCTTTTTTCCCAAATGAATTTGCAGTTTAAATGCCAGACAGGGCAGTAGATAAGGCAGCAAAGAGAAGAATGGCAACATGAAAGTGTCACATACAGCTTTTTAGTCCTTCCATAAAGACAGAAATCTTTAGTTTCCAGGGCCGTCCATCTGTCATCTTTTGCCACTGTATGCATTGATATACAATAGATAATATTTTTTAAAATTCATGGATTAATATTTGTACCTCTGGATTGGACTTCAGGGCTTTGATTACTGTGCAGACTCACCAATGAATGCATATCCTTTTTCCTCTCTTTTTCAGGAGGAACAGCTTCCAGACAAAAGGGCTTTTTGGGATGCATTCGATCTCTGCATTTAAATGGACAGAAACTTGACCTTGAAGAGAGAGCTAAGATGACACCTGGTGTTAAACCTGGATGTCCAGGACATTGCAGCAGTTATGGTAACCTATGCCATAATGGAGGAAAATGTGTGGAGAAGTATAATGGTTACTCCTGTGATTGTACCAACTCAGCCTATGAAGGACCTTTCTGCAAGGAAGGTAGGCAGCAAGCTTAGATCCTACATCCTTAGTCGTCTCTGAATTACAGCACAGTTTCACTCATGTCAGCTTGGTGTCCCCCATGTTACAAGATGTTCTAATATCAGCTGTCCCTTCAGCATTATTATTTATCTTAAGTAAGCTATAGCGCCTCCTTTTGTCCACTTCAGTGATGGCCTCAGAAATTAAAATGTTTTTAGTTCTGCCATTAAAGTTACCAACTATATCCGACTATGATTCCTGTATTTGATTGCATATAAATTGGCCCAGACGTTAACAAACAGGGCTGAAATTTTTCATAACAATTGTCTGCTCATCTCTGAATGTTTAGTTTCCTTGTTTTTAAATCTCACCCAGCTTTGTCCACCTTAACAAAACCTTGAGAGCTTTTCTTTACAGAGTTTTGGAGCAATGGTGTGATAAAAAAGGTAGTCTTGTTACGGTTTTTTTCTGCTATTCCTGTGACAACCCATCCAAACGTTAAGAGATTTTAAAAATAAGCATGAAGCATTCAGGAGAGAACTGTTTTGCATGGTTCAGCCTCTGGCGAATGTGTCCTCACTGAACCTTGCTGGTGGCTCGTAGGAGATGTTGGCAACACCAGAAGAAGGAGCAGGGCAAATAAAGACCATCCAATTTAGATAACATGCTCTTTGGAAGAGGAAGGAACTAACAAAACTCCTGCTCAATAACAGTAAGGTGCAACGTGAGTGTTTCAATTTCCATGGCTGCCCCTCACCTCACAAACGCAACAGGTTTACTAAGTGGGCCGCATCATCTGCTGGTGTAAATCGGCTTAGTTGTACTGCAGTCCATGGAATTGTGCCCACTTACATGAGCTGAGGATTTGGCACCGATGCCACGAGAGGCGTATCAAATAACCATGGAGTGTCCTGTTAGGAGATGCTGCTGCAGAGGTGGAGCTGCTTTATTGGAGAAAGTACTTGCAGTCAGTCTATAGCTGAAGATATCGCCATCCTGTCTTTACTGTGGCTCACATTAAAAAAACCCTGCTGTTATCATATCTGTGTATTTCATGGTCAGACTATGTTGTGTTTATTGGAAACACAAGTGTGAGTTCTCGGGATCTAAACATGCACAGGTAGATGTGTCTTCTTTTGGAGCTACCAAAGATAGCTTCCTTTACTGGCTGTCTTTGGGTCAATGTGTTGCTTTAATAATGATTTTGCTTAAAAAGGAGACTGGAAAGGACAAATATATTCTCTTTATTGTGGGGGGAAGACAGAAAATATTGCCTTGCACATCAGCTGTCAGAAGATGGTGAACCGAGCATCTATTTGGCAACAGAGATTTTGGCCTGTTCTATCTTGTGGAGCTTTGATTCCAATGCTAAAATAGCTGAATTTAGAGGCCTGTCTCCATACACTGTCCTTCTCTGTACCAGAAAATGGACTGTAAGGAAGGGCACGCTGCTTGTCCAAATTAAAAAACGGTGATGTCAGCTGGGTCAGGGACATTTTGTGGTGTTCTGCTTCTGAGGCAGTCAGCTCATGTCCATGTCTCTCTAGGACATCTGAAATTGCACTAGCTGAAATTATTCCCTTGGTTTATATATGCTTTCAGAGGTTTCTGCATTATTTGAAGCTGGGACTTCCATTACCTATATTTTCCAAGAACCTTATCCTGTCACAAAAAACGCAAGCACCTCAAGCTCTGCCATTTATGCGGATGCTGTCATGTCCAAGGAAAATATTGCGTTTAGCTTTCTCACGGCACATACTCCAAGCCTTCTGTTGTACATCAACACCTACTTTCATGAATATTTGGCTGTGATTCTCTCCAAGAATGGTAAGTATTCTTGATATGTTACTAAAGGAAGACCAGTGTAACTGTGTTAAGGTTTTTTTTGAAAATAGTATAAAATTCTGCACTGATTTAAGTTCATTTCTGTGTCTGCAACTTTATCAACTTCATGGTATTCAGTTCATGCAAATTGCCATCACTCTTGTTTATGTCCCTTTACTTGGCATTCAGTGCTACACTTGCCTATTCAGTCTTTGAATAATCATGCTGTTGGGGCTCAAAATGTGCTTTGACTTTCATTTGGCAAGACTCTATAATAGCAATTCCTTGCTATTTATTCCACACTGAGATCCATTAGGCCTCCAAGATAAGGGAATGAGAAATACCATGAATGTACAAGAACACTTGGTGCAGAAATATATTATCATTTTATCTTTTGTGTTGTCTTGGCACACGTATTGCTCTTCACTGGATTGTTTCAATGGAATATGGCCAGTTCGTCTGAATGTTAAAGCCAGAAAATATCAGTTTTCTAGGTTCACTGACCAAAACATGAGGTGTAAATCCATTTTCTATTAAAAGGTACATGGTATGGGGATTTTTTGAAAACATGTGAAGATTTTAGGGGCATAGGCCCTACGTCTTCTCAGTAAGACTCTGGCTCGTGAGTCCTTGCAGCACTTTCAGAAAACTCACTCCAGACAAATATCATCCTAGATAAATGAGGATGTTTGAATTATTCAAGAGTTATTTAGGCACTGGAGCACTGGAAGTGATGAGTAAGCCTATTGGTGAGTCACTAGCCTGTGGCAGAACAATAGAAAGTTAATGCTATGTGGTTGAATATGTGCATTTGACCGAGTGACCCAGACCACTCTGAAGCCTTGCAAATTCCAAAATAGCTAAGCTTTCAAGTTCAGTCAAATGAAACTATAAGGAAAAAAAAAAAAAAAAAGAAATGTTTTATTCTCTATATGGCCTTAGCAGTAGTTTATCTCCTGGTTATGTCATGCAGCTAGCATTTGGGCTGGCATGCGCTGAGTATCCAAACCCTGGGAAGGGCAGCTGGGACAGTATCAGCCTGGACCAATCTCCCCTAAGCGAAGTTGCAGCAGGGTGGTGGAACTACTGAGGAAACTCGCTATCCTCTCGTGTCCAGTCCCAGATTTCCATCTCTGATTTGCTCTCAGAGGCAAGTGTTTATGATTTTTAGATTTATTTAGATTATTTAGTTTAGTTTAGATTATTCCAGTGAGTTCCAGGGTGGCAGAGGTTAGCCCTTGCTGACATGAAACCTTGAAATCTGCTTCTCCGTTAGACTCAGGTCTCTTGATGCCACTAAGGCGATTGAAAATGGCCCAAAAGTGAATGAAAATGTAACATCCATTTAAACCACCTTTACTGCTGCCAGAGTAGTGTAAAATGACCTTAGAAACATGAGTCACCTGACTTTTATTGATGCAATACAACCATAAGCAAGCAATAATTGTAAAGTTCTGGAAGGGGGGACTCCCTAATAGTGGTTGGGGAAGGGGTTGGGATCAGGATACAGGGATCTCTTGTAGCAGCTCAGCAGGAGCAGAGATAAGCCTTGCATTTTGACACCTGCACCATCTGCAGATCTCCACTTTGGTTCAGACAGAGATAGAGACTCTCAGTACTTCTGGAAATTAGGTGGAGCAGCTCTCAGCACATGCAGGCAGTTTAAACAATGGTGCTTTTCTCAGATCTGTATCTCTATTTACTCACTTGTAAAATGAAGATAACAGTAGTTGAGCGGGTTGTTGAGGTGTCAGGCTCCAAAACTCTGGACTGCAAAATGTAGCACTATATGCAAAGAATTATTAAGATAACTAGCTGACTTTGGTTAACTCCTGAACATCTCTTTCCAGGTTACTCTGTGCATGCTTCTGTGTCATTCTTTCAAGTAGTCATTTCAGTCATGTATATTCTCTGCCTTTGTCCCAAATGTAATCATTTTTTAAATCTCATATCCTCTTAGTTTTTAGTCTTGTTGGAATTGAAATTATTCCAATGAAAATAGTGTTCAGATATGTTACTCTTTCTTCCTCCAAGAGGTTTATGCTTGCCATAAAGTTACTGGACTATGAATAATAATGTCCTTTGTAGCATTAAAAGTAAGCACGATTCTTTTTCTTTTATTGGCTCATTTTCAAGGAATCTTGCTCAGTCTGACAGTGTGTAGTAGGGCCTAAGCAGGTCCCTGCTGGATAACTGATTGGTTAAATAAAGGTTAGGCTCCTGGCGAAATGGGAATGGGCATTCTCACTTAAGAGGTGAACAGTAATATTCTTTGCCATAGTCCCAAGACCCTTCCACTTGTTAAGAAACTATACTGGAACAGTCTATTTATAGTTTAATTCTTCACCTTTTCTAAGTATTTTTCAAGCTACTACTCATATCCCATTATTCCTCTTTTCTATTGTCCACAAAATAACTAGGCAAATTATTAGTTAATAAAAGTGACAATGAGAAGAATGCTTCTGGTAATTCAGAATTCCCATGTTAAATATTTAACATAAAAGAAGTTAAATTTTCTGAAAGGCTTATTCATAGTTAGACTATATTAAGGGGGGCTTATATGAAAGTGAACTTATATAGGCAGCTATGGTCTAATCCAGTCAGGTGTGAAATGTTTCCTGTAAAATCAATTGGTTTCAGTAAAATTAATAAATAATCACATTTAACCCCAACACGCTTTGCACTGTCAGTCTATGAAGGAGGTCATATCATTAGAATAGAAGATACAGTACATATTGATTGAGACACTAGAATTGTGGTAGTAAAATCGTTCATAGCTACAGAAAATGGATAAACATCTCTAGCCTTTTCAGTGTGTCAGTCCACAGAAGTTATTCACATCATGGGAAGCTACTGCCAAGAAAAAAATAGGGTTTTTCTTTCCCAGGCTAAATTTTCACTGTACATTTTTGCTAATTTACATGATTTCATCAAGTTACCAGTACCTTTGTATTATAATCTTTGCCTTGATCCCTAAAGACAGTAATTGATGCGGGAGAAAAATATTAAGAAACTGGTAGTGCTTCTCCTTTCTCCATTCTTCCTTCCCCCTGCAAGTAATCAAATGTGATATGAATATGATGAAGTATATTGTCTAGGAAATGTTTTCCCAGTCTTTGATTCTCAGTGTCGTTGGCTTTCTCCATGGAAACAATATGATTCCTAATCTAGAAAAGCAGCAGATAGCCAGCATCAAAGAAAAGAGATAGAATCTCAAGCTATCCTAGAGTGATTGAAAATTTATCTATATTTATTATCTGGTCTCATAAGAAACTAAACAATTTGAGTCCTTTTTTTCATTTGTTTCTATCCAGTACCTGTTGCCATCACAGTGAGCTCTGTTCTCAATTTCTTTTGGAAAGCAAATCTCTGAAATTGCATAGGAAAGATTAAAGACAAGGAAAAAACAACAGTTAAAAACAAAAGTACAAATGAAAACAGCTTGAGTAATTCTTCTGTTAGGTCTCTGATACTCAGAATATAGAAGCAGGACCTAGATCAACTCCACTGCCCTCTCCTATAAGGTCTTGAAATCAGCTGATATTTCAAATAAACAGGAAAAGAAGTCAAAAGCTGCAATAGAGGTGAGCTGAATTAACACTGAAAAAAAGAAGCAAATGTCATCAGTGAGAAATTTTTTTCTTTCTAATAAACTAGAAAGCTGCTGTAATGTCCTCCTGTCTCCAGGTCAGAAGCATTCTATCTGTTGAAGGCATGTAAATTCGCCTTAGTGTTTTTGCCTCGCAAGTCTGTTGAGCTGCATCTCCAACAACTTCTTTCAAGCAAAACCGGAGCTTTTCTCATTCAGTAGTAAAGAAAGACAAAAATATCTAGTTCAGTCTTTGAGGCAAAGAATCTTTTGATTCTGTTCATGCTGTGCACTCTGGAGTTCAATGGGGCAAAGCTAAAATAATTATGGAAAATAGGACTTACTGAAACACTGGGGTGGGTTTGGGGGGTGATTTTGCTGGTTCTTTTGCTTTACCACCTCATGGGCTTTAGTTTTGGAATGTAGGTACCACAGAACGTAACTACTTGCTGCGGAAAGACCCTCTAGGATATGCTATTGCTAGTGCAATAGTCTTATCTTCTGAGAACACCTTCTGGCTTACAGACTTTCAACACCCATTGAACAACCTTCACAATTTATGTGACTGAAGTGGAAAATGGTGCCAAGGTTCAGGTATAGTTATTTTTAACAGATCAGGAGCAGGAAAGTGAGTTGTGTTGGGAAGTGTGGGAGACAGCTTTGTTGAGCAGACTAGTTTTCAAGCAACTGTCTGTGAGTAACTCAGAATTGTTCTCGGTCTTGCTCTGGTTCGCAGCCATCAAATGATTTTGTACAGCAGATAAGACTATATATCTTCTAAACATTATTTCAAGCAATTGTTGTAGTTGGCCCTGAAATCTTCTGTTATTTACTGGGTGAGGGGGCAGCGAGAGTTTGATTGGGAATGGTGAATGTAAAAGAAATTTTCCCCAGTTGCCTGTAAATGGGAGGCTGGCTGTGGTACCATGGGTAGAAAGGGAGGCAGGAGATCTCCCAGTCAGTTTCTTTATGTAAATAGAGATACTCCTGTGGTTAGAAACATCTCTGCTTCCTTGGATGATTCCCTGCAGTAAGCATGCTTCACAGGAAATAGGAATGCTGATTAGAGTTTTCACTTCAAATCCAGCACTAAAAAGTCTTTGAGGGAAGAGGTGGACTTAGTTCCCCAAACCATTTTTTTTGTTTGTTTGTTTTAGCATATGGCACTCTAAATCTCTTAAGTGTGCAAAACTAACTTGAAAGGAGAAGCAGCCGCAACATTCAGCCAAGGACTCTGGCAGATTTCTTTATCTGCTTTCCAAGAGGAGAGAACTGAAAGATCTGTCTCATTAGCTGAATTCATGGACATGTTTGTACTCATGAAGATCATTTTGCTGTACTGAAGGGTCAAGAGATGTTCTGGAGACCTGCAAGGGAAAAACAAGGGAACTGTAATTGGATTATATTGAGCAGGAAAGGCTGAGCACGCAGTTAATAATTGATCTGTGCTCTGCATATATACAGACTGACTTTGAACTTACTGGTATCTGGCATAAAACCCCAGACCACTGGCTGCAGATAATCAGCTAGAAAGAAAACATACATTCCCATTTGCTTGGAGGAGGTGTTTATCTCCTAGAAGACTTAAGTTCCTAGATCGCATTTTGCAGTTGAAAAGTCATTTTTATTGTTGGATTTCTGTGCAGCTGTCCTGAAAGGGGTGGGGAGGAAGGACAGAGGGTCACAAGCTCCTATGTTTAAAGGGATGCTGCAGATGTTTAAAGGGATGCTCTTCAATAATTCTGAGATGAGGGTCTTTTCAGAATCCATTTTACCAAAACCTTTAGCCGTATGGATTGATAGTAGTGATTTTTCAGTTATTCTTAAGTTGTGAATTATCTGTGTTGTGGACATAGAGTGCTGTGTAGTGAGAGCTGTAGTTCAGCAGAACCATTGGCTCAAGTGCTGACTTGGAGCTGTGTACCTGTTTCCACTCAATGTAGAGCCCAAGCTAATAATACTTGGAAGAGCCAGCCTGGGTCCAAGCAAACCTCCTCTATCTTGCTTGTGGTATTCCTGTTAGTGTGTTAATTTTTCCCATAACATATCAGTTATGCTGGCTGGATAATGAAAAGTTGACTTCATCCTTCTTGCCTGATGAAATGAGGTGTTTATGCCTTAGTCTTTATGAGCGAGACTGGCCTTTAGGAATCTGAGGTCAAGACCCGGGGAAAAGTCTGGAGCAAGAAAGATGTATGCCTGGTGGAAGAGGATCAGATCACGGAATGCTTAAGCAAACTGGGCATACATAAATCCATGGGCCCTGGTAGGATATACCCACCAGTGCTGAAAGAGCCAACTGATGTCATTGCAAGGCCACTCAAGAGGCAATGGGCACAAACTGATACACATGATGTTTAATCTGAACATCAGGAAACTTTTTCACTATGAAGGTGACTGAGCACTGACACATCTTGCCTAGAGGATTGTGGAGTCTCCATCCTTGGAGATATTCGATAAGCCGTCTGGAAGTGGCCCTGGGCAACCAACTCTAAGTGTCCCTGCTTGAGCGGGGAGGGTTGGACAACATGACCTCCAGAGGTCCCCTCCAACCTCAACCATTCTATGATTCTGTGAAAGACTGCAGAAATTTGCATTTGAAAGTAAAGTTGTGAAAGTATATGTGTACAAGCATGTATTTTGCTACAGAAAAGTCATCACAATGCTGCTATTGTATGGTTCTTGTACTGGGATAGTTACTAAGTAAATGTTTCATCCTTCCTCCAATTTTCTCCATAGTGTTCCGTTAACACGAGTTGGTTCTTTGTATATCAATGGTTGTGGCTTGTTATGAAACTCAAATATTTCCCTTGAGCTTGCTGTAATCAGGAGAAGGTCACTGATTAAAGGATCCGACTTTTCCAGTCACAGAGGCTGGCATAACCTATGAAATAGACAGTGCTTAGATGGACTTACTCGTCAGAGGAGCAGAACATTTCCCAGAGATTCGTGACCAGCCAAGCAGTGTCTATAGAGCTCAACAGAAACAAGGATCATTAACCTCAGAAAGCCATTAATCCACAAAGTTCTGTGCTTTATTATGAGTTAAGAATGAAAAGGAGGTTTGAGAAGAGAGGCATATGATCATTTTTCTCTACAGACGTCATGTAGTGCTCAAATTGATTGTTTCTTTTTTTTCGGTTTTGTGTGTTTTTTTTTTTTTTTTNTTTCCACATTCTTATTCCTGAACATTATGGTTATTTGTTAGGCCAACATGAAACAAGTCCTTGCTTGAATAGGTATCTGTACTGCCAAAACTGAAACAGGAATGATTGAAAGATATTAGGAAAAGAATGGAAACTATGAGCCAGGATCTGAGTGAGGGCAGGTTGGTATGAATTCCTTAGGGTGTCACAACAGAGGATCTCAGTATTTTTTTGCCTGTGAGCTGTTCGCACTGAGTTAGTGGTGATGTATAATTTGCAAAGCCAGGTTGAACTTTTGGAATAAAATTCATAGGAAGATACTTTTTATTTCATTCACTGGGTAAAGAATAAAAGCTCTTCCTGCCAACCTGGCTGCTACACTAGTCTTAAATGAAAAGTACAGCATGAGATGAAAGCCTGGCAAGATTCTTCTACATGCAAGGAAGAGTAAACCATAGAGCCTACTGAATGTCTGACCATGAGAAGACTGATGGCATCCAGTGTGTGTTTAAAGACAGGAGGAGAGATCTGAGCATCAGATCCAATAGTATCATACAGATAGCTTTTGTTACTGAAAAGTCTTAAAGTGACTTCAAAATTCCACAGAATGTGTAGGAAAGGTATAGGTTAAAATTTACCAGAATAAATCTCAGTATCAGAAAGCAGGTAATTAGGGAGATTTGACTGCATCTGATGCCCTCAGTTCTTGTCTTCATCTTTACATTCAGTCACCTTCTGGGAAAAAAGATAATTAACGTAGCATCACTTTATATAATAAACAGCAATCAGTTCCTTTGCCAAAAAGAAGTATCTAGGAATGGAAAGCTAATGATAATGACTAATAGTATTTTTTTTAAAAATGCTGCTCAGCCAGAGGTTTCATTTTCCAAAGGATGTTAACATTCATCTGTTTCACTAACGGATAAACTGTGACACAAAGAAAGAAGAGGATTTGCCAGCAGATATCAAGCTGGTAGATCCCAAATTGTGGCAGCGCTCTGTCTGTCGCCTCCAGGGTACACAAATACACCACTGTGTATGCTTACCCAGGAGCTAAACTGGAGAGGGAGTGTTTTGTATTATCCCACATCTGTGGGTTAGCCCCGTTCCCATTTTAGGCCCAGCCATATCGCCACGGATACGGGCTGTTTTGTTTAGATGAGTGTTCCCCTTAAAATCCCTGGAAAAAGCTCTCTGTTTAAGCCACTCAGTATGTGCATGATGAGCTCTATGACTGTGGTCCTCTGGGTCATCTTTTAGACTTGCAATATTTTGTAGCTTTGGAGCAAGAAGCATCTGCCAGTTCCTTTTTAATTGCTGGTCAGCCTGTGTTAAGCCAACTGGCGGCTGGTGGGAATGAGATGTCTACGAAGGTTAAACACATTTGTCAGTCACGTAAGGGAACTAGCTACATTTGTTGATGTTTAAGTGACATTCTCAATCTGGCTCCAGCTGCCTAGCAGGATTGCAAAGTGAACTGAGGTCATGGGCCTCCAGATAGGCTCCTTTAGGGGCTTTTGGGGGTGTGTTTTTTCCTAAGTTGAAGAAATGCAACATGAAAGTGTGGTTTTTGGTTTCTTTTAATACAGGATGACCTGAATATGATCCTTAAGTCCTGAATGTCTCAGGCATTGAGTGGGAGGCATTCAAATAAGCACCTGTTTTTTTGACTACCATAAGAGCTTACCAAAAATTGGGGGGTGGATTTTTTTTTAAACCCCATGAAACAGTGTCATCTAAGCAAATGCAATAGCTGAGTAATCATGTCAACAAATATGTGCAACAGTTTCGCCTCTCTGTTTTCTCCATGCAAAACAAATAGCAAGAGTCACCTCCTAAAAATGTGCAAGTACTTTCTTAGTTAAACACTGGATGCTGAAGAGATGGGCCCTGTTCTTTCAAATCACCAGCGGCACTTCCGCTGAAGAGTAAATTTACTAAGTAAATATCCCTGGAGAGAAGCTGCTAATTAAGGAGCAGGTTTCTTAGCCAGCTGCTCCTAACCAACAAAACGGTGGTTCATTTTTAAATATCTATGAAGAGGGACACTGCCATGCTGAAGCTGTGCAAGTTGCCGGAGTGATATTTTGCGGTAGACATGACTGAAAACTGTCACGCACTGTTCTGCGATCAGGAATGAACAAACATTTCCACCTTATGAGCTGCAAATGGCTTTCTGGGCTAAATACTTTAATTATTTTTTTTTCTTCATAATAACATCAATAACCTCACTAATATATTCCAACCTTTGTCTAATTGGTGCCTTAATTATTTTCTCTTTTAGCTATAGCTCAGGTGAGAACTGAGGGTGGATACGATGGTGTAGTTAACATCTTCCAGTCTGACAAGGGTGACTGCTGGTTTGAGACAGCTGTGAGAGGTTCTGTTGGTCCTAAACTCCTTTGTTTCTGGATGCCTCTGAAGCAATGGGACATGCAGGGATATTCCAAGGCCCTTTTCCTAATGCAATGTTTTGTTATTTTATACATACACATTTCTACCAAATCAGAGTTGTCAGCTACCCTGACTTAAATGATTTTTCCTGATGTTACATGATGGTGATGAAGTTGTACGTTTTACGGGTGGCACCCACATATGCTCCCTGAACTCACCTCACCTTCTCCACGCAGTGCAAGATGTCTTGCCAGCTGCTCCAGCCAATTTGTCATTAAAAAGTGCTAGGGAAGTTGGCGGAGATGTTGGGTTCAATCTGGGCTCATTTAAAACCAGTTTCTGTAAATGAAGGTCCTGCAGAGAAGTCTGAGACTCCAAGGGCATGTCATTCCCTTCCTTGCTGTTTGGTTCTTCAAGACTAAATGACACAAGGCCTGTGGTCCTGGTGACATGTGTGACGAGAACCTTTCTTATGAATTACGGATTTATAGACCAAGTTCCTGGTATCCATTTTTTTGTTTTCTGCAGAACTGCTTTAATCCTTTTGCCAAATACGTAGCACTGGGTGAGGTATTTCAAGCCAGGAAGTCTTTTGCTGAGCTAGAACACTCTCTGTAACATTTTCCCATGCTCCCTTTTCCAGACGATGATTTAAAAAGTACTATTTGATTTTCAGCACAAGCTTTGGCAGTCCAGAATGAATGTAAAGTTAGTGGGAATAGGCCACAAAGCCACCAAACGTTTCTGACATTCCACTCAGGCACTGCTGTGCGCACAGGCAAAAGAAAGACAACTCTCCTGTTGACGTGTTCAATCAGAAAAGATTTTGGACATAGAATATGTAACATCATGGCCAAGGTATTTCTTCACACTGTGTAGTCTGGGAATATTTTTTTCTGCTTTAGGCTGAACACTTTGAAATCTCTAACCAGTTCAATGTCCTTATTACCACTAGACTTAGGAGCTACTAGTACATCTTTCTTGTCCTCAGCAAAAAGACAGAAGCAGTTTGAAGGCACCATGCTATTCCTGTAGCTGCCTGGAGGTTGGTTACACTGACACTGATCATTAGTGTATTGCTAGCAAGAACTAACCCTGGCCTCCATCACCACTGAAAGAGTGTCCTAAGAGTGTTTTGTTTCGGAAAAGTCATCCCCAGCCTAGTCACCAAGGCATAAATACTGCCCTTTGGTCTCTATTTCCCAGAACTTCCCTCTGCACGAGGAGACCCCCAGGAATCCTGTTAAAATGGCTCTGTAGCTGTTTAATATCAGCAGACAGATCTCATTCAGCCCTACAGTCGTGGATTATACTACTGCAGATTACAGATTGAAGACCACAGTGGTGTGTAGCAAACCAGCTTTGATACTGGTAGTGGTCTCATCACGGCAGCATGGCAGCCCACGTGGACTCATTTCCTCCAGAAGTGGCAAAAAGAGGCCACACTGCGCTCTGTAACACTGTGAATAAACTATGCCTGCTCCCCTCTTGGGCTGTTCTGGAGCTAGCACAGCATATCTCCATGCTGATCTGCAGTCCGCAGAATTAGAAGCTGAAAGGGACGATTATAATAATCAAGTGTGAATCTACTCTTACCTAACACTGCTGGGGTAACATGCCCAGGAAATTTTTCCAGCCCAAGGCCAAAAACATGATACCTCTCTCTTTCCTTCCCTCCCTCTTTTATGGCTTAATAGAAATTGCCTCCAGCAATTCCACATACATTAGAGAAGGAAGGAAACACAACAGGCAGTGCATTGCTTGAGCATTATGGCACTCCAGGTGTGCATGCTCAGACATGGGGAGCTGAAAAGAGGATGACAGGCACGACTGCAAAAAGAGTGCCAGAAATTACACTTCTCATGATTAGTGTGAATCCCTATTGTGAGGCAAAAATGATGCAAAATAGAGAAGAGAGAATAAGGAGAATAGAGCTGGTTCATGCACATATTTGCGTTTAGTGACACTGGGCTGATGTGATGGAGAAAGTCAGTGAACCAGATAATCAAAAGTCAGAGGACAAAAAAAATTCTTAATAATAATCCTAATTAATAATCCATTTATTTGGCCTGTCATGTAGCAAAATGGCAATGTAATCTGCCGGACAAATTATTCTGACTCTGAAAACAGAAGTTTTGGTACTGAACCCAAGCCAAAATCAGCTCTGAGCTACACTGGTGTAAATTCCAAAACACCTTTGGAAAGATGAGCCCATGCACTCCTGGTTTATGTTAATGCAAATTTGACCCCAGGCAAAATGCCAGCTTGAATTCAATGGTTTTGAAGAGGAGTTGTGCAAAAAAAAGTTCCCATTGGAATTCAAAGCAATGTGATAAAATAAGATGCTATTCACTGATCTATTTAAATGATTTAAGGTGAAGTTGTACCACTATAGAAAGCAAGATCTGTTCTTAATGGATGTCAAGAACCTCCTCCATTGTCTCCCAACAAATGGAACAGATGGTTTCTCGTTTAAAATCAGTGCTTCTCTGATGAAGTCAATGGGTAAATTTGTGTTTGCAGCAGCTGAGAGCTTAGATAGATTGCATATCCTGCTGGCTGTCTTTGAACACAAATGCGATGGCTGCTGTGTTGGTCACCTGGATGTAGTAGTACCATTTATATTTTATATACTGGTGTGTTCATAGCATTTGAAAAGAGCAGAGAAGTTTTTTTCCCATATACAATCTAAGCAACTAGTACAAGGTCACAGACCAAATCTAGGTCTCTTCTATTTTTCACGTTGTGCCCCTTTCAAAGGCTCCAGGTAAGAGGCAGTCTGTAAAGTACTTCTGCTGGGACATGATTTTTAGTTTGGAACAATCTGTTACACTATCACATCTTCGTTTCAGCTTATTCTGTGTGGTCATCTCAGCTGTGCTGTGCAGGGTCAGGCAACCTTTCCATCTTTTATCGACTCTCCCACTGCCCTAACGAGCGAGCCTGATGAAGGTCCCTTAACTTCCTTGCACTTGGGCTTCTTCTCTCATATCTTTCTAGAGTAAAGTGATTGTAAGATGTTTACACTGTTATTCTCTGTTGATGCATCTTTCGTTCAGTACCAGAAAATGGGTTTGTGATTTAAGTTTGGACATTTAAGTATGACATTAATGGTGATAGACAGGAGCTCCTTGTCCTGGGTAGGCAATAGGGGATGGGAGCTTTGCAGTATTATTTGGGGCTGCTGAATCAGGACCTATAATGCCACACTGAATAAATTAGCCGTTGTTACTGACCTTGATCTCTTCACAAATTCCTGTCTAACACCCATGACTATGCGTGAGAAAGTAAATGCCTTTTAAATGCCTTTTATCTCCTATTTTTTATTATTTTCACTTTAAAAACTCACCTGATCCAGCAGCCCTCTCAATCAGCTAAAAAGCCTTCATCCTAGTAGTTCATTCTCATTTTCCCTCTCGTTTTTGGAAGCTTTGCTCCTGTACTCCAGAGCTCAGAGAGCAGCAGTGCTCACCTGGGATATATTGAATGTTACAAAAAGTGCAGCTCTCAGGAGCCTGAGCAGCCAAACATCCTGGTGAGGGAAAAGGAGGTGGGACGATCTTAACTGGACTCTGGGTCCAATCTGGAAGGACTATCAACTTGACTGTGAGTTGTGCAGAGGTGGCAAAATTCCCCCTCTGCAGGAAATTTATACATTGTTTTAAGCTCCTTATAAAGTGCTTTTACAGTATCTTCTAGGACAACAGAGCTGACCTTATTGAGGGAGGATGTTGAAGCCTGAAGGGAGCAGGTACATCCACACTGTGTAGTGAAGGAGAACTGCCCCATGTCCTCTCTCACTAACTCTAGACCTGCAAGCAGTCTTGCAGCATTAGTACGGGTGAATACAGGAGCCCAGCAGCGCTGCTCGTTCACCTCATTAAACAGCCAGACTGGTTCTGGGGGCAGAGGTGCCTCTGAACACCATTGCAGTGCACCACGCATATGCAGCAGCTCGTGCAGGTGTACCCTGGGCGTCTCTGACATGGAGCGGCATCGCGATGCGCACGCAAGCCTTGCCGCTGCAAACACTGAAACCGGTCCTGGAGCTAAAACAGCATGAACACATCCTTCAGTGACAAACAGTCGGTCGGTCCCTATCACTCAGCATAGGTAATGTTTGCCTGCAGCCTTCTGCAAAATCTGGTGGTAATTGGAGTAGTTTGAACTTGTGCTAACAGAAGCGCTGAAATAGAAGGAGACAGGGTTTTTTATGATGTTTTTCAGAACAGGGTATAAAGGAAGGACCCTTTGCTTAGAGTTGTGGTGCTGTCGGTGCTCATTTTCTCTGTGGAGAAAGTAACAAGGTAGCCCCAGAAAAGCTTTATAACTCTATGGTACTAACGTTGTTCCATGTATTTGGTTGCTGATGCATAAATAGTTCAGAGGAGTTTTTTCTTCCTGCTACTTAATTCCCAGAAAAGTAAGTTTGAAAGCATTTTATCAGAATAGTTTCTTTTCCTTTTAAATTATATATATGTGTATATATTTTTTTTCTCTGTAGTCATTTGTGGAAGGATTAAAATTCATATTGGATTCTGTGTTTTCTTGTGCATTTTGATTTGTTATGATACTGTTATATATCAGAAATCTCAATGCTTTTTTGATGTAAAGACTGAAAGAGATGTTTGGCATTCATTTTTATATGAATAATGTTTATTCTTCGAATACATTAGAACACCAAAGTAAAAATATTGTTTCTGTATAATCATTTACAATATATCTTTTCTTGTATTGCATGTAAATTATAACAAGTCTGGGCCTTTAAATGTTTGAAATTAAGTTATAATTCTCACAGTTGTTGCTCTCTTCTGCATCATCTGTTGTATCTTGATGAAAAGGAATAGTAAAATCCACCAATATTAGTTTAACAGAACAGTGCAAGACCTGCATGCCCTCTGGTGGAAGTGATCCTTAACAGACTGATGTAGATCAGCTTTTGTGGCAGTGCTAAGTGTCTGACCTACAGACAGACACGCTCTCCTTTGATATAGTTACTCAATTAAGTTATGTTTCTCCATAGCAGAGGTTGTTAGCTAGTAGGAAGGAGAACTCTTCCAGTGCGTTATTTTTTTTCACAGTTGTCATTACAGTTTGAACTCTTTCATTTCTCTTCGACCTCTTTCTTGACTTTGTAAACTTATTACTCCACTGTAATAAAAAGAAAATGAGTTATATATTGTCTAAAGGTATTGAACAGTGTCTCATTATTGACACAGGTTTTATACATAGAATTTTGCTCTGCTTTTAAGGAAGTTTACAGGTCCGATACAAGCTGAGTAAGGATGGGCTCCTCATTTTCACCATTGACTCTGGAAATTTTGCCAACCGAGAGCTGCACCATGTGAAGATTAACAGAGAAGGCAGAGAGCTCATCATTCAGGTATGCCATGGCTTATGTTCAGTGCTAAATAATACTTCGTGTCACAAACAGACCCACTGATTTCAATGCCTAATTGCCAGCAGGAAGCAAAGGTTTCACATTGATTTTGTGCAACCCAAAGCTGTTCCAGCAGCAGAACAGTCCTGTAGGTTAGACCAAAGCTCCGTCCAGACCGCACTTCAAAGAGTGCCCAACTGTGTTGTTTTACTCTGAGAGATCCTTCCCTTGTCTCTGACAATCTATGAGTTAGGAAACACCTTTGGCCAGAAGCTTGTCTGGACCATTGGAGTGGTTCTGGGGCTTAGGGATGTCTGTGTGACCTCTAGTCCCAGAGGAAGCACACAGTATGGATCATTAAAAAGCTGCCAAAGGGAGAAAAACAGCTGAGGAATGAGCACCTGGGAATGTAATTTCATTTAGGGTATGTGACTCAAGGGAGAATGTGACCCCAGCTGCCTTATCCTCCCACAGAAAAGGAAAAGCTGAGGGAATGCAGGGTGCAGCCACCACAGGGCAGCATGATGATGCCCTGTCCCTTTCCTAGAAGCCATGCTGAATGTGACAAACTCATTAGAGACAAGAGCCCTGCTCTGCCTTGTTTCCCTGCATCGTCTGTTTTTCCAAGGCAGGGAGAAGAGGTCCATCTCACTTCTCCTTCTGCTTTCCTTCTGTGGCTAATTGTAGCGGTTCATATTGCAAAGCAAATTGGCTAGATCTGGGCAGCAGTCATTTAACAGGGAAGGGTGGCAGAGTCTACAGACAAGTCATGTTAAGGAATAGAATGGGGAGGAGACAGAAACACAGGGAGTGCCACGGTTTTTCTTTCCTCTACAGTTTCCATGTGTGGTTGGTAAAATGATAACACAGCCGCAACTAGGGTGGGCAGACCTGATTACCTAGGAAGGAGGCTTATGCTAAAAGCCAGGGTTTCCCTCAAGTGCCAGTCTTCTGTCTGCTGCACTGTCATTTTCTTCTACACAGAACTAATTCTTCACAATACACTTCTAGAGAGGCCTCCTTTGAGTGCATTCTGAAGTGACTAGACATGGATTTTGGGAAGCAGGGGGATTTCAGTGTCAACTGTTTTAAGCTTTTCTGCAGGGGAATTTTCTTCAAAGCCCTTTATATGACTATTCTGGTGTACCTTTCAGCTTCTCATGCTAAAATCAAAGCACATTCACTTTGCTATCTTTAGAAACTGAATCACGCTTGGGGGCAGAATTAACTGATTTGCAGCTGAGAGCGTTCCCAGAAGTTTGCAGTACAGAGAGATCTAGGGGTGTCTACATGCTGTTGTAATGAACTAATTTTATTGACCTCTTCCAGGTTGATCAAGTTCTCAAACTCAAACACAACTTTTCTGAGATTGATTTTAAGGCCGTCAAATCACTGACCTTGGGCAAGGTCACAGGTAGGTTCTACTAAAAATATTCCTGATTCATCAGTTTTTATAGTGCTGGAGTTAACCTGCACTGTGTGTTGGGTTTTTAATAGCATTGGGTGTTTGTTTGGCTGGTTTAGCTGTAAGAGTTGACCTCAGCACTCCAGTACTCCTATTTGTATAGCTCATCAATGCAAAAATTTGGCAGCTTTACTTGTTTGCACCGATAGCAATATTAACTTCTCCTATTGCTCCCTCCAGTAAAGTGANATACTCCTATTTCTACATCTCATCAATGCAAAAATTTGGCAGCTTTACTTGTTTGCACTGATAGCAATATTAACTTCTCCTATTGCTCCCTCCAGTAAAGTGATTCATACTGCCTGTGTGGCTGCACAGGGTGGCATCTTTGCCTAATGATATCATTTTGCTGACTACAGCTTGCTCCTCTCAAGCCATCTCTGTTTCCTAATGATAAGAACAACAGCCCTGTGAGCCTTCATCCTCTGTACCCTTTTTTCACTCTCAGTCTTTTTCCATTTGAATTCTGCAAGTAGTATTTATATTACATACAACACTGAGGCGACAATTCTGCATGCTCTGTGCGTGGACCTTCTTCATCTTTACCCCTCCACACGACAAAGCCATTACAAGACCAGGAAAACTCTGCCTGAGATTTGGAAAGTAAAACTCCTCTGTTTTGTTGTGAAGTATGTTATATTACTTTGTATGAGAGTCTTATGTGTTGCCAGTGAGATTCTAAATGCATCCTTGGTTATAGACATTTTAGTCCTTTGTTAGAATTAGACCTCCATATCAAGCCTGACATCTGTTTCACTATTACAATTTTATATGTTTTATTAATAGCACCCAAGGCCTGTGGGACTAGTACATAGACAGAAACTTAAGACATCCTCTAGTGTCTACTTGTGCAATATAATTGTATATAATGACATTAGTGCATTATGCATCATGTTTTACTAGGTAGATTCAGGGCAGAAACTGACTTTCCCCTTAATTATATATAATGTTTGTTCAGAATGCAAAAGTCTTCCAAGCCTTTGTGGACGGGTTTGGGGACCTGGCACTTTTCAGCCCAAGTCAGAGCTAAGCTAAAAATCTCTTTTTGTCAACAGTCAGCTGTAGTGTTGAAAATCTAAAAGAACATTGTTCATCATCACCTCTACCTAAAGCTCCAGCTATACATACCAAATCAATAAACCAAGGCTTTTCTAACCAGCAAGATGGAACATAGCACAAAGACCTTCAAACGTGTAGCCAGCATGCTGACAAGGTGCAGCTCAGTATCATGGAGAGAAACTAGATTTAGTCACAAAAATATGATTAACTTTACAAGTACAAGGTTGTTGCAAAGCCAAAAAGCCCAGATGCATCTCCAGAGGTCTGGTATTCAGTTCCACTGAACACCACAGACTTGTCTCCAGACAGCTTTTAATGGATATATCTTTCTGTTATTTCTCTCTTGCCCCAAATTTTATTGTGATTTTGTTTTTGTAATAATAAGTAGCAATAGTTCATATTCTGTAATGACACCAAAGCCATAAACTTGGCCATCCAGATGGTGGGAGTTCTTCCCAAGGCAACCCTGGATTCCAGGATGTCACTGACTGCAATTGCTACAAGGGCACATTTCTGACTCATGGTCAGCTTATTGTCCACCAGAACACCCGTGTCTTTCTTTGAAGAGCTGCTTTCCAGCTGGTTGGCCTCAACCAGTGTTAGTGGATGGGCTTATTCCTAATGCAAGTGCAGATCTTTGCATTTCCTTTGTTGAACTTCATGAGGTTCCTGTTTTCCCATTTCTCCATCTTGTCAGTGTCCCTCTGAATGGTGACACAACCATGTGGTCTACTAACTGCTCTTTCCAATTTTGTATCATCTCCAAACTTACTCAGGTTGCACACTGTGTCATGCTCACAAAAAAAACCTAAAAAATCTCTGCTGCTACAAAGTCAAGAGTATTGCCTTGTTATATCAAGCGGAGAGCTGGACCTTGTCATTTTAGCAATGTAGAACTTACATAAATATGTCCATTCATCTTTTATACTATTATATCGGTAAAATGTCAACTATAGGTTCAGAAGGTGAATACTGGTGACCTAAACCAATATCCTCCAAGTTCTTCCTTGTCATTGTTCATCCCCCCGGCAAAGCATAAAATTCCAGGCTCATGTGGTGTTTTGAAGTAGACCTAGACTTCCTGTAGTGTTTGTTTTGGATGCCACTGGGATTTAGGTACCTAAAAGCATTCATTAGGAGCATTTAAGTGTCCACTGAAATAGAACTATGTAAAAAAACTCTGTTCTATGTGTCCGACATATCCATGCCATACCCTTCTGAAAATTTTTCTCCTTCTTTCCTGCCACACCACTGCTCATTTGCCTGCTCTAACAGCCTGATCCTGGCTGCTTAACCAGATGATTATACCACCTTCTTTCTCAACTCCAGCATTTGTTTCTCACTGGCTGAGAAATCTCAAAGAGAGCTTCCAGCAGGACATCATAAAAGCTTGAAACCTCTTCCTCACCAGATTTTCTTATGATAACCATTTTAGCACAGCTGGAACTTTTGAAAAGTGCACTTTTATACAGTGACCAGTTTTTAAATAATAGTGCTTCCCTCCTTCCTTCCCTACCCCCGGCCACATCACACTTCCTTCAGTCAAAAGCTACTCAAACTCTGATATTTTTTTCTGCTTTTCAAATCTGCTATATTTTCCGATGGCTGCCCTACAACCAACTCGGAATTCCAGGAAAAAAAAACCACTGTTTAAGGCAAAAGAGGGTCACCTGGAATTCAAAACATAGGGGCACTCACTCTGCCACAGACTGCTTGAATGACCTTGGGCAAGCCATTTATGTGCAGATATAAAGGTAAGCAGGCATTTTATTCCCACTGGAACCAGTCTGAGCTTTACTATCTCTGTTCTCTATCAGTAAAGCGTGGATAATAGAACATCCCTACATCATAGGGGTGCTAGGAGGATAAAAGCATTAAAGGCTGTGAGCTGTTCAGATCCACAGTAATGGGGCCATATAGCTGCCTTAGAAAGATCAATCTAAATATAAGTGTGGCTTTGAAGACAAGGGAGTAAAAAGAAGCAGCATTCAAGTAGCCAACGGACGTTTGTTGAATTCATCCTCACAGTATCCAACAGCAATAGAAAAATATTATTATCCTGTAGTTTGTTGTCATTTTTACTTCACAAATATAGAGGCGAGACACAAAAGGACCTATCCAAAGCTCATCAGTATCAGTGGGAGTTTTTCCATGGACTTTAGTGAGTACTGGATTCAGGCCTCAAGTGGGTCATACAGTTTACGGCAAAGCCTCAGTGAAATCTTAACCAGAGTCCCAGTTCATTTACTTTAAGTACTCCTTGCAGAGATCATACTGCTGTATTTAACCACATGAGCTCTATGGCAATCATCTGACCTAACTGCGAAGCTGGCTCTGCTTTGAACAAGGAACTGAACTGCGTGACCTTCAGAGGTGTCTTTCAACTTAAATTATTCTGTAATTCTCTGATCTCAGAGACACATTTGCATAAGTTTAGGTCTTGTCGAGAAAAAGCTGCTATCCCAATGGAAAATATCATTTATTTGTTTTGGGGTTGACCTTAATGAATCTTTGAAAACTTCTTACTGTGCCCCAACATGTCGAAATCTTTCACCATTATAGTCCCTGGAAAAATAATCAGTGATGCAGGAAAGCAAATCTCATTGTCTGCATATTCGCTTCTGAGTGATTTTATATACTAGCTGTGTAGTGATACCAGAGTAAAAGGGTAGCATTGAAAGGGATTCAAGAGTATTCTGCAGAAAAAGGTTGCAAAGATTTCCTTAGCACCTATTAATGTTCATCTAATTTATTTGTGTCTTCAAAATGATGAATTAGCAAAGCTTCCCATACTGGCAATGTAAAGAACTGTGGAGTCTAGCACATGATCATGGTATCTTTTATCTCTAAAAGCCTGAGCTAAAACACACTTACTCAAGTTGTAGGAATCTTTCCACTGAATCATTCAGCTTTGATATAAAGCGTACATAGAAGAAAGTTTATCTGGAAAGTAATTTTATTAAAAACATTATGTAGGTGCAGTACAATTCTTATGATTTCTACAATAGCCTCTCTTATTAAAAGTTCACAAGAAGAAAATGGAATCTATACACTGAAGAGATCACAGAGCAATTCATCCAAGCGTGTGATATTATATTGGAGGAGATGATAACAGGATAATTAAATCAGAAGGGGTAAGTTGGCATTAACTCTGTGATACAAAAGCTTCCCTAAAGAAGCATCTCCTTTTTGAGAGTTTCTATGGAAAAGACCTAAGTCCAATTTTTTGGTGGAAAGTAATTCCCTTTTTTAAGCTCACAACATCACAATTTGCTTGAGTAATTTAAAGTGACAGTCTCGGAATATTGTGCTCTAGCATTTTAAACAACACAGCAATGGCTGCAAGAGATATTGGCTGGACTTTTCTGCTCGCTGCAAAGGTCTTTTCTTTACTGCATAATCTTCTTGCTCTAAATACCTATTTCTTAGAAGGACCATACCCTGGGAAAAGATCTCTTGGGTGCATTATAGGGCACCTTTACAAGTCATTGTTTTTTCTCCTAGTAGCCTAGGAAAGCATTAAGAAAAATGGAAATGACTACTTAGGATAAAAGAGAAGAGGCATTTGGGACCAAGATGGCAGCAAAGTTTGGCTACCCCAGGCACTTCAAGTAATCCAAGGTCTAAGCCAATAATGCCATCATGTCTCTATCAAAAAGAGACCAAATCTATTCAGACTTTTTCCTCAGCAATATCATTTACCATATGGTCATAACACCATGTTTAAATCCCAGTTTTCTTGGATGATAATGCTGCGTCACTAAGTGTCCAAGGTCATCTACTTCTATCCAGAAATTTTATTTTTAGTCTGAATTTTTGCTACTTGAGTTGGTTTTAACTGTCTGCTCCTGAGAAAAGCATGTACTCTTTTGCACATCATCTCTCCATCTTCTTGCATATTTTCTTCTTTTTATAGGTTATATTTTGAGCCCATGCAAAATCACATGGGGCTGGCTGTGTTGTGACAGATTAGGATTCAAACGTCAAAAACTGTGACATGTAACAAATTTCACATTGCAACTCCAAGCAGTGCTTCATTTTCAATGACAAACTGTCTTTAAAAAAACATACTAAATGCATGTCTGAAATTATCTCCGCCTAATGAAACAAAAATTCTCAAATGTTCCACTTGGCACGAAAAGTTCAATTGCCGGCAAGCAAATCCTGGTGCATTCTGCTCATTCCTGGGAAAACTTGTGAGAAAAAGTACCTTCACTTTGCCCTTTTCTCTGTTGCTTTTTCAGAATTGTTTTGGAGGTGCGTTGAATACCTGGAGCCTGTCTCCAGTTCAAACTCACTCTTTTCTTAAGCAAGAGCCAAACTGGTTGAGCTCAATGGTTCTAACCAGGAAAAATTTCTGTGTTGTTCGCTCCACTGCCTTTGTGGCAGGCTCACACCAGGAAATGAGCTTATTCCAAAGTTGCCTTTTCATGGGTTCCGGTCTCACCCTAAATACACTTTCTGCCCTTTCTAAATCAATGATTAGCATCAGCAATGTTTACTGAGATTGTTGAAGGACGTAACAGCATATTTTTCGAAGTNGGAGTCTTTTACTTCAAGGTCATGGGCTCAAATCTAATGACAATGTCGAAGAAGTAATCTTGCCAGTGGTGTTCATCACCTTGGCAAAATGGGGTGATGGATACACTTTAACTTCCACAAAAATCATCTTTCTATTTGTCAGACTCAAAAAAAGGATAACCAGTGCTTCAGCATACAGAGTAAATTACCCTTTGCACTTCTACCAGCAATTCACTAGAATAATGAGTTAATTAGGGCACAGACATTTAAAACAGGCTATGACTGCTCTCACTGATGTTAAAAATAACTTTTGATTAAGGAAATCCATGATGGGCCTTCCTGGATGTAAGTAAGCACACAAGTAAACTTTGGACTCAGATTTAAATTTCTGAGTGACATGAAATTAATGTTTATAAAGAAAGAACAAAAAGATTTGGACAATGTTTACGGTCCCATGTTCCACAGTGATATCTTTAGAAAGAAGGTCTTTTGAGCCACTCTCCCTGTACGCGAATAACACTTTTGATTTCTCTTTGGTTCCAGTAGCCTGTCATATTAGTTATCATTTATTATGTCAATTTGCTGATACATTGATGAGCAGCTTAATGCTTGGTCCTAGAGAATTCCAGCAGAATTCTATTTATGATGAAAATTACTTCCCCATTACTGAGATATTAAGACTTAAAATTGTTTTATTTATTTAAGATCTTAAAACAAGTGTGTTGAATATGACAGAGGTGCACAAAGAAACAGCAGAGGAACAAGATGTCTGTTTTGGTGAATAGGAAGGAATCAGCAAACAAATTATGTTGATGGAATCAATATAAGTTTGAAAAATACAACTACATGTGAGACTTAATCCTCGTTGTCATGGAAAACTATTGCAAATACATTGAAAACAGGAAAGCAAAACCGACACAAAACTTACTGAGCTGTGACATTGCAGACAGATTCTGAAGAGCAGCTAGAGGACCCACCAAGAAGCCAAACTAACTTATGCACAACTTAGGTGACAAAGATTAAAAATTATTTCCTAAAAATATAAGTAAACTTAAGTTGTGGGGAATGAACAGTTAAATTACTCAAAAAGTGATAAAGATTACCTTCTAACCCCCCATGTAGAAATCATCCAAAGTAACTCGGTCTCCAGTACTGAGAACAGAAACGTAATGCTAAAATGTCAGAAGATCAAACCAAGCCAGCAGCAGCAATTCAGTGTGATTTTCCATGCCAGTCAAAGGCATGAAAACATTCACAGCATAACCAGGTCAGAGGAAGCCCACTGACGTTTCGTATGACCTTACTTCAACACAGATCTCGGAACTTCACCGAGTTGCTTCTCTTACTGAGCACCATGTCATGCAGTGAAAATATCTTTTGGAAAAACATTTTATTGTGATTTAAAGACTTCAAGTGACAGAGTGGCCTTTAATAAGCCTTTCACAGAGGTAACCATGTCATAATCACAGATTTACTTTATCCACTCAAGAATTCGGAGGGCAGCACAAGTCATTCACATCCAAGTTGTGTGTGTCTCTTGTTTCTCTTTCTGAAAGACCTAAGGCATGCACCTAAAGCCATATAAGAAAGAAAACTGTATCTGTACACGTGGGATTTCTACCAGAGGACTCTGGGGTTGGTTTTGGTTTGTTCTTTGATTTCTTTTTTTCAAATTTCAAAGCCTTTCAACAACAAATCTACTTCTCATTCATGCAGAGCTTACTTTGACAAAAGACTCCTGGAATTGGCCCTTAATTTGACTTTTTAAAAAAGCCTTCAAAAGTACTGTATCTTAGACTTTTCAAACTACTGTACCATGAAAAATGAATTCATTATTTCTCAGGCTTTACCTTTCGCACATTGGGGAAGAACAGAGCAATTTAGATTGCCTGATGTCTAAAAAAGATATAACAAATCCACCTTTTGTGTCAGAGCTAAGAAAACAGGAAAGGCTGAGAGTAGGAATGTTTACAAAGGGTTTTATAAATTCAACAAAGATGGCACATACTGTAAATCAGTCTTTTAGTTTTATATAAGCCTTCTTGCAGAAACTTGGAAACAATTCTTTGTCTGTTTCATAACACTCCTGCCAAATCTCATTAAGAACCTGAATGCATCCAATTCCTACATGCTTTGAGAGGGGAAATGTGAACCTCTGTGAAGCTACAGTTTTTCCAGTGGCAAAGCCTCACTGTTTCCCTTCCCATGTCTTTCTTGCAGTTACTCACAGCCCAGAGGCTGCCCCCATGACAGCTCTGCAGACTGAGCATCTCTCCTGTAAGACCCTTTGGAGAGCAAACTCACACCATACCTTGCTTTGCTGAGAAGCAGCCAAACTCTTCCACGTTATAGGTCCATGAAGGCATTCAAACATAATTAGGAATCTTTCTCTGCTAATTCCCTCTAACTGCATGACATAATGGTCACAGATATTGAGCATCAAAATAATGTGTGATTTGGGCTAGTTTTGAGATTTCTCTGTATTTTCTTATACATAAGAGACGTTTATGTAATTCAGGTAGCAATGTCAGTTATAAGAGAAAGTCTACTTTTTTCCTAAATCCTTTTAGCTGAGAGCTTGTAAAATCATTGTGTTTGAATGACAGTGGAAAAATTGGACCTTATTTTAAAGTTTACTATTTTACTCTTTCAAGCTTTGAAAATAAACTTGAAAAGCTGGGAATCCTTATTTTCCAATGTCATTGGAAGTATTTCCAAAACTTTCAATGCTAGAAGTTTTTTTCATTAACAGGTAATTTTTTAAGACTTTGAACAAGTTTTGATACTATATATGTGTGTGCATTTGTGGTTTTTTTTCTTGTTTGATTGACCTAGATATAAGGCGCATCATGCTACAGACCTCTGAGCAGTATGAATTTCAATTTCTGGAAAGTAAATAAATGAGAGCTCGGAGGAAAGAGGAGATGGCTTCACTGTCCTTCACTGACTTTCACAAACAATCTTTGATATTAAAACATTTGGAACTAAATAAAAAACACCTTTGAATTGGCTTTCTCTTTGTGAAATTTAAATGAACACAGACCAACAGATAAATTAATTGCACTATCTCATCTTCAAGCTGGAAAAGAGCGTGGAGATACTGGTTTTGGGTTTGATTTAAATAAAAAGAAATGCAGTTTTGCTTTTTATTTTATTAGTGGAATGGGGCTAGCAGAGTGAGAGCCTGGCTCATAACTAGGAGGATTCCCAGGAACTCTGATTATAAAAATGTAATATGATTAGGTGCATCAGAAAAATAAGCTGAAAAATAAATTCTTGAAGAAAAGTGGAAGCCTATATTACCAAGCCATTCAATATTAGGCCACAGGAAGCATTGTAGAATAAAGAATAAAAGAGCAGGCTCCTTCCTTAAAAGAGTGGAAGAGGTAGAATGCCTTGAATGGTCCATATCTGTGAAACTGATGTTGTTAGCAGATGCAAAAAAAGTAAAAGAGCATCATCCTCAGGATCCTTCGATATTCAGTGTTGCTATTTTTACTGTTTATTATTATTATTGTTATTGCCATGTTTAGCACCTATGACGGGTTAGATACTGTCCAGACAGTAGAGAAAAAGGATGAGGAAAGAAGCACAACGCAGGCTTTTATGCCCAAGCCAACTGGATTCAATGTAAGTAGCATTGTAGAGTAAGGACTGGGGATGGGAACCTCATGGGTCAGGCCACAGAGAACTTTTAGGCTGCTGAAGGAGAACCTGAATGGTTGAAAGTGGATGAAGAGAAGTAAAAAGGGTGGGCAAGGCAAAAAAAGGATTCATTTTTTTAATACCTTCCTAAAACAGATAAGTCCCAGAGTGTTTTTCTGTTGTACTGCAGATAGTTTGTCACTGGACCCTGAAGTTTCAAAGGCAAATGCCTATGGTTTCACTGGCTGCCTGTCCTCTGTTCAGTACAACCACATTGCTCCCCTGAAAGCTGCCTTACGCCATCCCAGCGTCGCTCCCGTAACTGTCAAAGGCTCCTTGACTGAATCCAGCTGTGCATCCATAATGGAAGCTGATGTGAACACAGTAACCACGATATATTCCTCATCAGGTATGTCCCGCCAAGAGGGGAATGGGGAATTTAAAGGATACCATAGAATGAAGTTTCCTTCCTTTTTGCTGTAATGCAATTGTGCTTGTATGAATATTGGAACTGGGAAGTTGCCTTTTCTCTCAGAATTAGGAGTGTTGAGGATGGGCATTAGGATTAGCCAAGGCCCCTTTGAAAGTCATTGTACTAAAACTAAGTTTTCAGACTGAATTCCTGGATTGCCTAAAACAAACAAAAAAGCCCAAAAGCCATAGTGGAAACAGCGTTGGAAGTATGCGTATGCACCTGATTTGCCATTCCTGCCCACTCTAGATAGCTCCAGTGTTGCATATCTCAAAGGCGAACATAAATGTTGCATAGATTCTATATCCCAGTGGTGATGAAGCAATAGGAGTCATCCAACAAATAAGTCAAATTTGTTCCCACCCTAGCAGAAACAAACAAAAACTCCATGTACAAACCCCTCAACACACGTGCATGACTTCCATTGAATGCTGTACTTCATTCTCTCAGGCTAAAGAGAAGGAGCAGGACTTGAGCGGTACCAGTAAGATGATCCCAATAGTTCGTTTATCTTTTGCAATCCTGAAACTGTCCTCTGGGAATCTTAAGTATTTTGCATAAGTAAATTTGCATGCAGAGGAGGAAACTCAGAGCAGCTGGAAGTGTTATCACCAGGAACAGGGGCAATCAAGTTGCTGCATTAGTCACCAGTGGATGTGGCAGAATTCTTAATGACCAGAAAGGGGTACAAATTATGGGCTATTTTTTGCCCCTTGACCTATGAAGCCACTTTCTCTTTTCTAATAACTAATAAAATTCTGGTTTGGATCATAATATGATTCCTTTGACATTTGTACTTGCATCAAATCCCCATTTCCTGCAGCTTCTGCCTAAGATATTCAGCAGAAAACAAATGATGCTATTAACATTCTGCATAGGGAAAAAGGCTGCTGATTACTCTGTGGAGAGTGGCTGCCTGTGTGTGTCTGCTTCTCCCCACCCCCCCAGCTTTCTTCTCACTGGCCAGTGTTCTCTAAGGTATCTACTCTGACACACAGAAGAAATGCGTCTCGTAACTACTGAATGGGCAATGATACTGAAAATATGAACTCCTTGCCCTGTGATCTGTCACCTCGATGATCTAATTTTTCTAGAGTTTAGAAATCAGTAAAACCCGAGGCTTAGAACTGCAGGACAGAACACAGAGCAGTGCAACATCTTTGAACTTCAATATTTAAAGGTTACAATCAGTAGCACTCTATTGTCAAGGTTAAGCACTGTTACATCAGAAATGCAGAATTATTATAAAAGCTCATCTCTGTCTCTGCCGCTCTCTGCTTTAAAAAATGATTTTCTCTCAATATGATGAATTAACTGACACTACTGCCTCACTATTCACTTTGGATTTGATTAAAGCCTGAATAAGATCTTTAGAAGTTAGTTCTGAAGACTTCATATCTTTATATGCTATAGTAAGAGCACTGGGCGGTAGATTCTTGTTTAAAAAAAAATTCCAATTTGTAGCAAATTATACTTTGTATAGATGTACTTGAGAATTACATTTATACATGGAAAGGACACATTTTAAGAAATAAAAAGAAGACAGAGTTAAGGATTAACTTTCAAATTTACTGCTCATATCTCAATTCATCAGTTCCCAATTTCTCATTATTGAGTGTCTGAGAAGAAAAATAGAACTTCAAAGTTGACTGTACATGTCTGTGTCGATTTTCTAATGTACAGATACAACAAAAAAGCCCTCTAGGAAATCTCTCTTTAAATGTGTGAAAAAAGCTTTCTATATTTATAACTTGAAAACAATTGAAGCTCTTTCCTTCAGAGATGAGTACTTGTTGTCTTCAAGAAAGTTTCCTAGCAGACAGATATGGAATATAATATATATTCACTCATGACTTAGTTATCCATATATTCTGTCTGATCAGGAAACACAAAATGAAAAGTCACTTACTGTGGTTTTGATATTTAACAAAGATCTGCAAATCACCTTCTTCCTTGCTGTGGCACACGTAGAGGTTTTGGTATTCTGAACTCGACACTGATGGCATAGAGATAATGGACTTTTACTATGCTTTTTTCATATATATATATCAAAATACTGTAAATGCCAGAGCAGATTCAGCTGTGTGAATGGTGGAGTCTTGAGCTGTCTGTCTGTCTACTCCAGGAGAATAGCATGTCTTTATGCATTTAAAGTAAAAAATGCCAAAGACTTTCAAAAATCAGAAACTACACAGAAAAATTTTGCTTCTGAAAGGTGGCTCAAACAGTGCAAGTCCCTGTGTCACTGTGCTAGACCTGATATTTCCAAACAAGGAGGAACTGGCCAGGGACGTGCCTGGACAGCCTTGGCCGTAGCAACTATAAGATGGTGGAGTTCAGGATCCTGAGAGGAAGGAAGAAAGGCAGAAACATGACTGCAACCCCAGACTTCGTGAACCTGCTTGGAAGAATCCCACAGGATACAGCCCTGGTGAGAAGAGGGGTCCAGGAAAGCTGGTTCAAGGATCACAAGTTCAAGATCAAGAATGCTGGATTTCCTTTTCATTAGGATGGACCAAAGGTGGCAGGAGGCCCAGAGAGGTTGTGAAGTCTTCATCCTTGGATATATTCAAAACCCGAATGGATACAGCTGAGAAACTTCCTGTAATAGACCCTGATTTGAGTAGATTTGGACTAGATGATTTCCAGAGGGGCCTTCCGACCCCAGCGATGCTTCCAACCTCAGTGATTGACACTGAAATGTCATTAGTTTTATCTAAAAGGAGGAGGATGTCCTGTTAAGGTCTCACGTGAGACACAGTATTGCTTTTCCTTGGCTTCAGAGTTGATTGTGTTCCCACTGGAGATGGTTTTGCTGTCACATGCCATCTGCTCTGCTGTAACAAACCCTCCTCTCCTTGTATCATGATTTTATTTCTCAGGCAAAACATAATTCTTAAGGCCAGAGTCTGTTGGCCTCCATTCTGAAACTGATCTCCAACATTTGTTCTGGTTTCCTTTCAGGGCTTAAATTCTGATAACAGTTGCCAAAAAATTGTGGAGCCCTAAAAGCATTTAGTGTCAGATCTTACATAAGCTTTTAGGCATGAATGACATCTTGTATAATTTTTAAGGTAGAAATTTAATTTCATGCTTTTTTCATAAGTAGTTAATAGTCTTTCATGACTCTATTTGACTAACACCATACACCAGTTACCAGCTGGAGATTTTTCTCCAGTACAGGAGAACTGATGTTCAACAGATGTGAATTTTTATTGTAACTGATTTCACTGGCACCGGCTGAGGGTTGGGGTAGAAAATATCTCACCAAACTTCCAGTATCTGAAAGGTAAATCATCTTGAGTCTAAAATAATGATTGCTCCCCTCTTCTAGTTCGTGGAAAGAAACTGGTGAATCATACTTAGGGTATAAAGTATCTGTAGGTTCTCTTCCTCTGTTTGACTAAATAAAAAAAAGCCTAAATTACTAGTTTTGATTTACGTAACTAACTCTGAGATACTGAAAAATACAGGAGGTAAACGTACCCATGATGTACAAAATTATGAGCAACCTTGATCTAACTCTGAATTTGGCTCTGCTTTGAGCTTAGGCTCAAAGGCTTGAGATCAGACTAAATAACCTCCAGCTTTCCCTTCCAACCTAACCTTTTCTATGACGCTATCTGTTATTTATGTGTAAATTTTATGCCCATTCCAGTCCCACAAATGTAGTAAAAGAGATGAAGCATTACCATGACTATTTGTTTCTTGGCAACATCACTACAGGCACCCAATATCCAAGCAAGGGGCCTCTTGTAAATAGGTCTCAACCTCAGTGTCCAAATCTGTCATTGGCAATTACCATTCACATTGATAATGGGTGTACTGGAGGTGTTCAGTTGGCCCCAGAAGTCCCTTTTGTGCCTGTAGCTCAGTTAATGAACTGCAGATATGACTTCTCAGTATGGATACGTTTGAGAAATCCTTCAATCCCTAAAACTAACAGTAGAGTTACACCTTTTAAAACACGAAAGCCTCTCTGAGGCTGATGCCTTCTGCACATCTTTGTGGCTGGTATTAGTAGTGTAGAGAATAAGGAAAAAGTGCCCCCTTTAAGAACCTGAATAGCCCAAAGCCACCATCATTACGAACTCAGCACCTCCTGATACACAAATATTAAATTGTTGCTTGTTTCAATTAAAAAACATCTTCTTGAGCAATGAGATACCAAAATGTGGCTGAGTCAGCTACTAAGGCAAGGACGTTCAGTTACAATAAACTTTGCAACACCAGATTTCTCAGTTAGGCTTCCACCTCTTGCATCAGAAAGATCAGTTTGGCAAAGCAGTATAATATATAGCAGAGAGAGTCATCCGTAATTCCCACATACATCCTCTGTATGATAGCCTGGAAGCTTGTAAAGGAGAGAAACACAGATAGGAATCTCCTCAAAGGAGAGGGTGTGGTGAAAGGAAAAAAATGTGAGGGTGCAGAAAAGCTGGATTCAGCTAGCAGTAGAAAACACATCATTTTCTGAAACGTGCAGGACTAAAGCAGGTACGCTGCTGTAACTCCACTGACTTCAGGGAGGGCTTCACCTCCCAGGTTTGGATCTGAGTTTGAAACTGGCAGCATGTACAGTGTTTGGCCCAGTGTTTCACGGTAGTCGTTTATAGATACGGTACAAGAGAGCTCCAACATTGAGAAGCTTTTAATATAGGAATTCATTTCTGACCCCTCTCTGTTTTGAATCCAATTTGACCACTGCATCTCTGCAATGGAGAGAAAAATATCCCTTCCAAGAAGCTGTCCCAAGTAGAGACTGCTTCTCTTTATGGGATTCAATTCGACTTGTATATCTGCATCTACAAACGTAGGTCAGGTCTAAATCTGTCTAGCCTTCCTTTCCTTTTGCTTCTTTCTGATATTGTTTCTTAGGTATCAAAAAAAAAAAAAGAAAAAAGCTCTGAGAAAAGCTCCCAGTGGTCTAGCCAGTTCAAATGTCTCTCTGATTCTTCTACTGATAAACTGAGACAACACTTTCAGATGTTAGTGTGAGCCTTTCTCTTTCCTTTTAAATACACCCTTTAACAGACTTTGCTCCTGAAGATGTAGAAGCAAATTGTCCTGCTAGCTCACTTTGTTTTTCAGAGAGCTTTCTGGTTCGATTCTCCAATCCCCCAAATCATATCCTTTGAAAACAGATTAGAATTCATGAGGGTAAGAAGATGCTTCTCTTTAAGGCACAGAGAAAATGAATATAGTTGATACAGAAAATAAGTCCTGTTTTGTTTAACCAACTGCAGATCCTTTTGGGAAGACCGATGAAAGAGAGCCTCTCACCAATGCAGTCAGGAGCGATTCAGCNGAAGCCACAGAGAAAATGAATATAGTTGATACAGAAAATAAGTCTTGTTTTGTTTAACCAACTGCAGATCCTTTTGGGAAGACAGATGAAAGAGAGCCTCTCACCAATGCAGTCAGGAGCGATTCAGCTGTGATTGGAGGTAACTTCATTTTTAAAGATTACAACTGAGAAATAATTCTGTCAAGGCAAACATCTGAGGTACTTTAAATCTGGGCCCCATAAAATCCAGTTCAAGGTTTTTGTAATCTAATACAGGTCTAGTATTTGCTGTATTTATTAGCACATACCTGTATCAAGCTACCTAGATGGGCACCTGTATTATGGATGAACCCAATAGTGGTGGCATGTGAAGTTGGATATTACCCAAANATGAACCCAATGGTGGTGGCACGTGAAGTTGGATATTACCCAAAGAAAGGCACTATGGACCGTCAGGAACCCGAGCCTTCTAAAATATAACCAAAGTCTGTCTGTCTGCCTGCTTGAGCAGAGGAATTGGACAAGACAACCTCCAGAGGTCCTTTCCAATCTCAACCATTTTCTGATTCTGTGTGATTCCGTGATCTAAGACCCAGCTAACTAGGAGTTGTTTACACACCACCCTGATGAGAGCTTCAACATAGTATTCACATATCCTGTATTTGTTGAGCTCTGTTTTTGCAGGCNTGTGATCTAAGACCCAGCTAACTACAAATTGTTTTACACACCACTCTGATGAGAGCTTCAACACAGTATTCACATATCCTGTATTTGTTGAGCTCTGTTTTTGCAGGCTGGTGGTGTAGTGGAACTCACTAGGTCACACGGAAGCATTTATATACTAGGGAAAGTTGTCCTCATAGCTTCATGTATGGTTTTCATTTTGCTTTAACAACCTGGAAGGCAATTTATCTCTGTTTATTTTATAGGATGCCCTGTAGGGAGCTGCCTTTGATAATATCTAGAAGCTATAAACCAAAGTGTACAAGGCTCATGCAAGGTTTCCAGAGATAACACAGAAGAAAATACGACAGAGCAGGAATTTGTATGAGCATACAGATCTAGTATTTTAAAAGCAAACGCACTGACCCAACTTTACTTCCAGTGAAAGCAGAATTTGACTGAAATTAGAAGGTCAATTACATCAGTGCTTTCTGCTTTAAGTCTTACTTAAGGTACAAAATAGAAATAAAAACTACCAGGGAGATATGATAGAGGCAGGTGATTGTGTACAGACTGAGATGAACTGATATATCATACCCACTAGCTGTTGTGCATTGGTAATATATTTTTGAGGTAATTGGGGTTTTGTTCTGGTTTTGATATTTACTCTTTCTATCCTTCCTTTTTTACCTCTCTTCAGGTGTAATAGCAGTTGTGATATTCATCATCTTTTGCATCATTGCCATCATGAGCAGATTCCTCTATCAGCACAAACAAGCACATCGAAGTAGCCAGACAAAGGAGAAGGAATACCCGGAAAACCTCGAGAGCTCCTTTAAAGCTGACATTGACTTGCAGAACACAGTGAGCGAGTGCAAACGGGAATATTTCATCTGATGGACAATGCAATTTCTTCTTACCTTACTTCCCTAACCTTCCTTCCTTTATTCTTTTCTTCCTTTTTTCCTTTTGTAATTTTTTTTTAAACACTCATTTTTTGCTAACTTCTTTTTCATTTGGAAAAGACCGCCCTGCACAGGAAACACTGACAACAATCACAGTACCTCGTTCTCTGCACAGGAACCTGGCAGTCACAGTTTACTTCTGCAGTTCAAGAGACCTGTTATCCCACCCTACACAAAATAAGATCCAGATGCACACCTGGTTTCTGCTGTGGGTTCCTGGATGTTTCAAAGTCTCTACATTTATTTGTGTTTTTCTCTGGAGCCATTTAATTCATCACTTTTACACTAGAGCTGGACTATGTAAAGTAGAGGTAAAGTAGCTGAACACGTAGCTCTACAGGTACTGGGACAGGATAGAGGGAAAGAAAGAGACCAAAACGCCTGATTAATTTTACAGGCTTATTTACAACAATCATAAAGAACCGCCCAAATTCTCAAATGATATGAATTGATGTTTATCTATTGATTTCAATGGTTTTACATTAATTTATACCAGTTGAGAAGCTGGTCTGAGGTAAGGAAAAATAAAACTATCCTCATTAAGCTCCTTCCCCCAACCTCCTGTCCTTTTACTGTAACTTTTAGGCTTATCAGTACTTTTCCAACGATATATGTATCAACAATAAATGTCATTCCCATGCACCTCTTTCACCTTCATCTCATAAGTCTGGCTATGTAGACCCAACATACTCTAGCATAACTCTAGCTGAAGCATGGAAAATAGTAGCTTGAATCTCCAAGGGTTTTAGGAAGCTGCTAGGACTTAGGTGCTCTATATTTGTCTGAAATGTTAGAAATGCAACATATACCTGTTCATGCCATATGGAGGGTTATCATGCACTGAGGTTAAACACTGTTGCTGCTGTGGCAGAGAAAAAGTATATAGACAAGAAAAAACAAAAATAGTTTCATCTTAAACATGAGCCACACCTTCTGTCAGTTCTTCTAAAAAAGAAAAAAAATCCAACTACTAAAAAAAGAACCCCAAAACTGCATGAAAGATTGTTTGGTATTTCCTGTTTGTAGAAATCCAAATACCTTCTCCAAAGCTAATTAGAGAGAAGTCTGATGTCACATCTAAAAAGGTTAATATGTAATCAACCCTGTTTACAAGGAAGAACATTAGGGAAACAAGTCAAAAAAGATCCCAAATACTCTACTTTGAATTAATCTCCTCTCCTATTTTTCTGAAGTCTTCTGTCCTTTCCTGATTGGGAACAAGACTGAAGACTCAAATCCTGCCCATTTTACCAGTGCTGAATGGTTTCAGTGTGAGGCTGAAAGACCTTCTTTTCAGTCACAGACATCCTAAAGGTAAGAAATGGAGAAGTCCCACCAAGGGAGGTTTCTCACACCCTGCTTGTGTCTGTGTGACATACTGCCTTAGCAGAGCTTCCGAAGAGTATGTACAATTTGGTGTCAGACTTGAAGGTTTCTGACAGGAGTTGAACCAATCCAATAGATGATAAGAAAAAAATAATCTTATTTATTACAGTATTCTTGATAAGAATTAATTCAAGACAATTAATTGTGCAGCTCAATCTTTTTCTTTGCCCCTTACACCCTTCTGCAGTCATCCTGGGGTTTCCTCATGGTGATGCTTTTTACACAGATTAAAATCAAAGAATCCCAATATCAGGTAATAACCTACATCAAACTAGAGATGAGGTCACACATGCAACAGGTGCTGTTTTTCCAGGCGATGCATTGCAAAGGTCTGTAGCTGGTTATTTTTTTGATAGGAGGAGGGCACAGACAAGGAAGTATAAATAAATGACAGTTTGGGTGTGGTGATTTCTTCACCACTTATTTTGGAAGACTTTGTAAGAAGTAGCATCCGGTGAAGAGAAAGCAATCTTGGAATGATATCGCTCTCACGTGAAGAGGAATATGTGAGGCCAGCCCCACAATCAGAACTCCGACCGAGCAATTTTATAAAGCTATTTATATTGAAATTAGTATTGGTGCCATTCTTCCTCGACTAAGGTCGACAACAGCCCTTTTGCTTCACGCTGGCTGTTTGCATGATACGTGATTACTTGAGAGTGTTTCTGCATGATGAGATGTGTAATGATGGACTCATTAGCTGTGCTCCCTGTACATTGCTTTATCTTTTGCGGTGAAATCCTGGCAAAGCAATTCTCTTTTCTCCTTCCTTCCTTCCTTCCTTCCTTCTTTCCCCCAGATAAAGCTCCTTTGTTTGGCATAGCGGGAGTGGAGGAATAAGCAAGCGCGTGGGCTCCTCTGCCCATGTTTGAGTCATCTTATCTGAAATGGACTCTGTGTGAGACACCTCTGAAGTGCTAATGTACTTAATTGGCTTTATGGAGAATGGAATAGGAAGGAGGGGGAAGCCCACAGGTGTGCATTTTTCTCTAGCCAAACTAAGAGATACAAATCATCCTTCTGCTTTCCTACATGTTAGTTTCCAGGAATAACATTACTACAAAGTGCAACAATAAAGCGCAGAGCAGCTCCAGCAGTGGAGTAGCTGGAAAAGGGAGACTGAGCAATGAAGCAGAGTCCTTTCATTTCCCAAGTGACTAAGTTACTTTCAGCCATCTTAGGGCCTCATTCTGCAAGATGCTGAGCTTTCTCAAGGAGGATCAAGTTCCCATCGCCAAATGTAGATATTAGTGTTGCTGCAAACATTTCAGATACAGCTCAGCAGCTCAGTCCCGGGCCAGAGAGCAGGTGTAAGCGGAATGCTGTGTGCAAGCCCGGACCTGGCAAAACAGTGTAGGTGGTTTGTTTGTCCATTTTTTCCTTATCCTCATTTAATATAGCCCAGGCTGGTAAAACTCCTTGAAAATATAGCTACGTTGGTGTGCATCTGTAAAGAGAAAGAACTGCACATACATAAATACATGCCTGACTATACAGAAACACGTACACTTATACCTATGGATGTAATGAGATATAAATATCTATATGCTACAGGGCTGGACAAATGAACACATTTGTATGGACTTGCCATTTAAAATCCTACCTTCTAATTCAGGATTTCAACATTCTTCTTGTTAAAAGGTAGCTAAAAGATAATAGATGAAGTACCCTAATGCTAAGTCCTTTTTTTTTTAATATTTTTTGTTATAATGCTTTCTTTAGCGAGTGCATCATCTGATTTACTTCAGTACCAGTTAAAGGGAATTAAAAATATTTTTTTTAAAAAAGGGAAGGAATGCAATTTTGCAGAAATCTACCAGCGTTAAAATTGCTTTCATTTTCCACAGTTCAAATTAGACCTTTTTTCCCTATCTATTAGAAACCATTTCTGCTCTTCTTGTTAAAATGGCTGTTTAAATGTGGGGGGTCTTTCCTTTTTTTCTTTTAGCTATCATTCTAGATAACATTTTTCAGTAAATGTGGGGGATGATACTTTTCATATATAAAATGACAGGATTTATTTGAGTAACATTTGCGTAACCTGGTGTAGTGGGAGGTGTCCCCCCTGCCCATGGGAGGGGTGTTGGAACTAGATGATCTCTCTTGAAGTCCTTTCCAACCCAAACCATTCTATGATTCTATGATTATTTTAATGGAAAACCTGAGAGTATCAAAGAATTGTTTGGAGGTGTTGTTTGGTTGTTTGGGTTTTCTTCCTTCCCTCAAGGCAAATTTCATAACAAAAGTAAGGGGCTGATAGAAGTATACCAAGTCTCTTTTTTTCTCCTGCTGATATGGTATGGAACTTCTGAAAATTGTTTTTGCTAGGAAGGCGTTTTTAAGCTACGAAATTTCTAAGTCACTGAGATACGGATTTATGCACTGCAAATTCCTCTTTTCCAGAAATGACTTGGCCAATAACAGCTATGCTTACAAAGATATTTAGTCATGCAAAGTCTGAGTTGGATGCCTGTAAGGACCATCTGAGAACCCTGGTGTCTGGCCGCAGAAAACAAATGAAGGCTGTCTGTCAGAAAACTAAATTCCACTGACTTTCAGTGAGACATAGACTGCCACCTGAGTGCAGTGTGGGCTTTCAAAGGAATTTGGTCTCCTGAGGATGTGGATCAATGCTTAAGTGACTAAACAAGATGAGCACTTGACTCAAATTAGTTTCAGTTGGATTTCTGCTCCTGCCTTGCTGTGAAATGTTTTAAAATACTACAAGACATTTAAATACCTTTGAAAATTGAGTCTCATTTCTCTTTTGGAAATAAAAACATTGGTCCAAAGACAGTCATGTAATTTGCAGTATTTCATCTGTCCTTATTCACTTACTAGAGACAAGACAGTGTAAATGTTTTGAGTAAATTTTCAACACATACACTTTTTTTCTTTTCCTTGCCGTGGCACAGCACCTACAGTATGTCTGCAGTGAAAACAAAGCCAAACAAAAGACAGGCTTTTAATTCATGTGGGCTAAACCAGGATTCTCATCTGGGTGAATGTAGCTGTGAAAACAAGCCATTTAGGGCAGTACTGTTATCAGACTGTGTTCAGTCATGAGATTCCCCCCAACATTTAAGTTAAAACTGATGGCCAAAATTCAAACATGAGATGCTTTCTCTCTGCTTTATTTTAACCTGATCGAGCCAGACTTAACCCATCCTATTTAGCAATTGTTCAATTTTTACGGTGTAAGCCAAACTCTTATTTTAATGAGATGTTTGTCTATATTAGCATTTATCTGATCACATATTTCACATATTGGGTGAAGAGCAATCAATACATCATATAGTTTCTCTATAGTGAGGGGATATGAATCTTCTCCTAATGAAGTCAGCTATCGATTTTGCTGAGCATAAGATTTAGTACTAGACCTATGGAAGTACTTGAAGATTGCTTTTATCTGAGTCTTTCGGGTTTATTTCATTTTGCATTTGGTTTTACAGGCAACCTGTTTTACACTTGTCATCTAGTCCTGTCCTGTGGTCAGTGAGGACAGGGCAAATGTCTCAGACATTCTTTAAGATTAAATTAATTACTCTCTAGAGGTGCATCTTTCTCTCCAGTGATTATAGAAATAGGTTAGGCTACTGGCAATAGGTTAGCGCCTTCCAGCAGAATTTCCTACATATATGAATCTTACACTAGTCTTGCAGCTCCAGTAGACACCTCTGCACAGGTCTTAAAATGGACTTGTTTTTCATTGAGTTCCCAGCTGGGATGAAGGAAGGACACCTCCTTGCATCTAAAATTACACTAGGCATCTCTGCTTAGGGAGTGCATGTGTCTACTTATAGCCAAATACATGAAAATGCGGTGTCAAAGCACACATTTGAGTCGGTGACCCTCCGATCAGTAATCTGTGGGGCTTGGGAGAGGATAGCTCTCCTTCCAGTCTATTCTAGATGCAAGAACCATTCATTGCCTCATGTGGGGCCTTTGGCAGATAGCATACCTGTAGACAGATCTACACAGATTTCGTAATCTAAAGCTGACTCAGACCCCTAAGATACCTTTCTAGCCCTGCGTGTCTGGTGCTGTTTGAATTAGAGTATCTCTGCAGCTCCAGTAAGGTTGCAAGTCTCCTGTCTGTCATGTCTTGTATCTGCTAGCCCCAAGCAGATATGTCTGATAACTGTTGGCTTTTCAAATTACAGTAAGCGCCCATCCAGAACACCTAAGTTCTCGATGAGATGAATCCCTGAAAAAAATCCCATCTTCACAACAAAATCAAGCTTCCTTTCCAGCATTGTAAGCCAATCAGTTGAAGTGTGTCCTTCACCTCAGCTTAACAAGAGTATTACAGGAGGCAGGATTTGACCCCTTTGTGCTCCACTGTCTAATGCCATTGTTGTTTGTTGCCATCACCTACACAAAGCTTACACTGAAGACAACCAGTTTCAAGTACTGTTCTGCACTGCCAGCTTTTCACAGACACAAAGGGGTTTTAATTTTTTTTAATTTTTTTTGTGTTTTTCAGAAAGCAACACTATGTAAAAGGCTTGAGCAAAAGCTGAGACCTTGTGAGGATCTCTAAGACAAGTGCTATTTCAAAGCTTTCATGCAGTTTTGTAATGCCCACTTATCAAACAAGCCAAGTGATACAATTACACCCCTGGAAAACCGAGGGCCTTATCCAGAGTCTTTTGAGGTTGATGGGAGGCCTCTTGGTTGACTAGAGTCAGAGCTGCACCATGCCTTTGAGGGTTTTGGGGGTTTTCTTCACAAGTTACGATCACAGCTTCAAAGCATGATTTTTTCCCTTTGGTTTTGCACTTTGCTGCACTTCCTTTTCCAATGAAAAGTTCTCCACGTCCCCTTTTGGTGTGGGCGGCCCCCTCCTCTGTGCTCCTTTTGTACATGAAACTTCTAAACACAATCTTCTTTTGGGTCTGAAATAGCTTTTTTCTTTGGTTGTTTATTTTGAGTCATGCATATAGGAGTTTGGATATTTCTGTGTATTGGTACTTATTTTTGTGATCTTTTGCACTAAGTTATGCTGACAAAAACAAAAACTGGAAAAAAAAGCACACTTTATGGTGAACTATTGTAATTTGTAAGCTCGTTGTTTGTTGTTTGTAATGTACTGAGTCTACAAGCCGAGCTAAGGAAGGATTAAGGCAACAGTTTGCGTTGACAATGTCACTGCATATCTAGTTCACCTGTTTTCTTTTGCTCCCCTTTTTTTCTTTAATATATGGGGCTGTCAAATTGGTGGTAGGAGGCTGAGGATCTTGTGTTACGATTTTAACTAAGGTTATTATTTTTCTCCTGGCAGTCACAGAAACCAGAAATTTGAAGAAATTTCATGATCCTCAAAAGGTCAGCCAGGTGTTCAGCCAGAAGGGAGACTGCACTCCACCATGGAGATGTAGTCACCTAGAGGTGGTAACCTGTAAGGGAAAATGGGGACGTTAACTCTCCAAATTAGAATGATCTCCAAATTACGATGAGGCAATGTAGGAGGCAAAAGCTCTCAGAAAGCTTATGCTGTTGGAAAACAGGTATGGTAACCATCAGGTGGATATGAGGGTTTCAGGTCTTTTTCCACAATTCATTTTTGCCATGGAATGAATTACTAGTTAGCCTGCCAAAACATAGCCTTCATTTTCCTGATGATCTGTAAAGTATCAGAGATGTGCTTCAAACATGGGAGAGGATTTCAAACCTCTGGCTGATAGGAATTTGAATCTCCAGTTAGATCTCTGGAGCTCTCCCTGGTACCCTGAAGAAGAATCCCAACATTTAATAAAATGTTGGGTACAACAGGTGATCCAAAGAATGGTGTTTGCTTAGAGACTCCGTTCCCCATCCCTCCCTCACTTAGGATGCTTGTGTCAGTTTTCTTCTAAACTACTGACTGCTGTTCACATTGCAACACCATTTGCTTCTTGATACGCTGGTCATTACTCTCTTCATGGACTTCAATCCCACAACCCTAAAGAAATTCCATCTGATAAAATTTCTGCATGGGAAATTATTTACTCATTTTTGCATGCCATAGCCCTTTATGGTTCCTTCTCGCATCACTTAGACAAACAATTTTCTGAAGTGTTTTGTCATTGCTGCCAATGCTGAGCACGTGTATCATTAAGAAAGAAAACTGATTGCTTCTGACGTAAAGCTTGGATACAGCCAGTCACAGCCTCACATCCCACTCGTGACACACAGGAGTATTCGGACACCCAAGCCCAGATAGAGGTTAGGAGAGCAAGCAGGTACATGTTTTTTCAGGCATTCAGCCATAAAGATCTCTACTCTGTGATTTTTGCAAATGAAATATTTAACATAGACCATTATATCTAGATGATAGCGAGAAGCTAAACATTGTAGTACCTGAACTGTTTTGAAACCCACTTCGTGGAAGAAACAAAGCCTGCTTCAGACCTGGTTGTAATCCTGTTGAGGTCAATGCAGAGATACATCACAGATGAATTTAGCCTCGGGTTGCCCTAGGCAAGGGCAGTGATGGTCTCCTGCAAACTGGGGCTGACATATATGAATTCAAGTCAGGACCTTATATTCGTCATCCCCTACTACTGTCAACAAGAGTTGCATTCACTGCAATTGTGTGTGTCTTCTAGCAGAACTGGATAAAACTTGGGATAAGGCAATGAACTTCAGCTCCACTTAAGACCATGACATAGCTTAAGTCACCTTCAGGAGTTTCTGGAAATGTGTGTAGGGGAAAGGGTGGTCTGTGGGTTGTGTGTTGCCAACCAACTTGGGAGCGCACCCACTGACTTTGGAAGGATTTTATGGAATTTTAATGGAGTTCACCCCTGGGTGGACTGTGGTGAACTGTACTTGAAAAATGAAGGCACCCTAAAAAGAAAAAAAAAAAGGAAAAAAAAGCAGCTCCATAGGCTGTGAAAACTAGCTGAGATTAAATATTATAATAATAAAAATTGGCCCTTTCTACAGATGAGCCCTTCATCATTCATTTTACTTTGTTCTACTCCAATTATATTAAATAAATCTCTCAGAACACTGCTCATTTCAATAGCAAAGCAAAAAAAAAGTCCTTTTTTTTTTTCCTCTGAATCGTCCGTCCAAGGGTAATGCAAGAGTCTCTCAGTTACAGTAAAAAGCAAAATGGAGATTTAGATTATTCCCCTTTCACTATCTGGTTTTCTAAAGAGAATTCCACAGGACGTTGCCTCAGTCCAAGTCAGTTTTGTAGACAATGTAACATGTCTTAATACACTGTTCGGGGATTGAAGAAATTTAGCCTTAGCTTCTTTTGTTTTCTATGGTTACTGTTGTACAGAAGAAAGACTTAAACTGTAAATAATGTATATTTAATAAAAAGAGACTTTTTGTATGATTTTGTGTGGAAGAAAAATGCCTTCTCCTGTGTTTTTATTTTATCTTATAGCTGAATGGAGATTAAATATTGCTGCTTACGGGGAAAAAAAAAATCAGGCGTTTAAGTGTTAACCCTAAGCCAACAGATCTCACTGGGTATTAATAAAAGCTGAAGTGCCCACAACCTGGTTTTATTGATTTCAGCTATTGCTAAAAGTTATTGTCGGAGGATATCTGGTCGTCACCCAAGTCCCTGACATAACTGATTAATGCCGGTTTGCAGCACCTATTCCAGGGTGCATAAGGGCACAGATGCCGAACGCTACGTGCTTGGGGAGGAGTGGCTGGAAAGCTGCTCAGCAGAGAGGGACCTGGGGGTGTTGATTGATAGCCATGAGCCAGCAGTGTGCCCAGGTGGCCAAGACTGCCATCGGCATCCTNTGAGCCAGCAGTGTGCCCAGGTGGCCAAGACTGCCATCGGCATCCTGGCCTGCATCAGGAATAGTGTAGCCAGTAGGGCCAGGGAGCTGATTTTACCCCTGTTGTCAGCACTGCTGAGGCCACATCTTGAGTACTGTGTTCAGTTTT
>RSEF01000007.1:27228840-27263876 GCA_003993805.1 Himantopus leucocephalus | reverse complement strand
TGAGGAATTTGCTATTTCTTTTAAATTTTGGATCCCACCTTAAGTCTTGCTTAAGACCTTCTATTCCTTAAGGTCATCCATCACCTGAATTTGGTTGGGAAGTGAGAAAACCAGGAACAGTTTCTCTACTGATTTCTCTCAGTCATAGGAAGGCATGGTAAACAGTCACACGGGCAGGACAGCAGGATACATCTGAACTCATATATGTGTGCTGTCTTCCATGGGTAGGCTATGCCTGAGGTTTATGCAAAAGGCTGATGAAGACCCACAGCTGGGGCCTGGTTTTAGTTATATACAAACACACACCCCAGAATTCCCTGTTCACACCAAGTATAGCCAAGCACTGTGCATGTATAGCATAGGCTGTGCATTTCAGGCTGTTCCTCTGCACAGGCAGCAGAGAGGAGCTGCCCTGCACAGACATCAGCTTTGTTTCCTACTACTTCTTGTGCCCAGGATGGAGAAGCACCTCAACCCCATACAGTTATGCAAAAATCTCCCTTCATTAATTCACTTTGTCCTAAGAGGTTGCAAGCTGATGTGCAAACAGAAAGGTATCTGCTTTCCACTGGGAGGAGACCATTTAAAAAGTGATAGGGAAAAGATGATGTTGTGGCTGTCTCCCCAACCAACACTACCAAGTAAGAAAGTTACTGCAGAAGGAATGGATTTTTTTTTTTTTTCCAGAGTGGATTGCTGTGCAGGACCCTTACAATTATGATCCAGATGCTCCTCAGCATCATCAGGTTAAAGAAACTCCATAGCCAAAAAGGAGCAGCTACTAAAGGGGCTTCATCTATCCATGAGGGCAGGAGATGGTCCTGGGAGCTGCAACTGAGCATATCACTTTGAGACACTACTGTAAGAAATAAACAGAATTAGTCACTCCTCAAGATCAATATTATTTTATACATACATATACACATATGTACAGCCCCCAATATGTATACACACACATATGCACAGATGAAATACATACACCTACATATATGTGTGCATGTATGCATACATATGGGGGGATAAGTACATATATATGTACGTATATATAAATATATATATATTTATATGTATAAGCCACAGTCTGGCTTCCACCTCTCAGCCAGTGAAACCCCCCTGGTCCCTATTTCTGTAGAATAAGCTTTCTTCCTTCACAGTAGGAGGACCCGGGCTTGTTGAGACAAAAAAAAAAAGGGATGTTCAGCTTCTTGCCTCTTGTCCCATGTAGTATGTAAAAGCCTAAATCCCACTTGCTGCCTGGCACTAAATACCCACAAAGCTCGTGCATTTGGGACCACAGGTCATGTGCTGAACTGCTGACTCCAAGTACAAAGGTGAAGGGAAAGACTGACTTTGGAGGCTTCTTTGGATCTAAGTGACACCTGGGATTAGTATGAAAACCATTCTGATGATGGCAATAATGAGGATAATTAGTGAATGTACTATGATCCACTAAAACAGACAGGAGATAAAAAGCCACAAATTGGCTGGTATATAAATATCATGGTATTTTTAAAAAAGGCTCCTTTATATTTGCTTCAATCACTGTCTTTCCTGTGCCTGTCATGACCCTGGCATGGCTGCAGCCCACTGGTGAGGTTACATGTTGATGTGATTAAAATAAATAATAAATGACAATAATTAATAATGTTTCTTTCCATTATGAGAGATTACTATTAAAAAAACCCCAAACATAATCTTTGAGGGAACGGTTGAACATCTCAAGGAAAAGAAGAATCGAATTACAACTTCATTACAAAACTGTCTGTGACCGATTTTTTTTAGTGCTTCACAAAGATTTTTCATCAAGTGAGCAGCTCCATGAAAAAGACTGGAAATGCTCTTCAAAGAGCAGCAGCAGCTCTGTGAAACATATCAAGTAAGATCTGCAAAACAGGTTCCTGCTGCCATTGGAGCCAGCAGGTCCAGCAGCAAGACAGCCCTTTGTAGATAAGGGGACTGGGTTTGAAAGGGAGCCTAACTGGAGGAGAGCTGGGCATTCCTGAGCTCAGGCACACTACGATTATCGAGGGGCAATGGGTGTCCCCATCTCCATGGGCACTGCTGCTCCCCCCCAGTAACAGCAGTTTTGGGGACCGTCTACAGAAATTATTTCCCAGCATGGAAAATGGGAAACGTTCACCACAGCACTATGTGTATCTACCATAATATATCTAATATAATCCATTTGGGCATGATCAGTGGCCAGGAACCACACAAATATATAATTCGCTTCCATGGGCTTTTCGGGGCTTAGCACAGCAAAAGAGCCTGATGCTTAATAAGCAAAAACATTAGTGTAATTATCAGTGTTACTTTGCAGGTTTAATATAACGCAAACTTGGAAAAAAATTGTCTTTCGCAGCTAGAAAAAAACATATCATGTCTTTTGAAAGTCTAATTCTCATATTCATGCACTCTCTCTGCTACTTTCTCAAAAGACATATCAGAATACCCGACTGAGAGTCCAAACACAAACTTACGGCATTTGTAGGCCCATAAAGATGGTCAACATGGCCAGGACTAGAAAGGACTTATATCTACTGAGAATGTAACAGACAGAGTACTGATGCTTACTGAGCATAGATAAAAAGGTCAGTAAGAGTCCTTCTAATGATGAAACATAAATTCATGCCTTTCTAAGCTTAGACACTGTCCTTCTCTACCTGGCAAGTTAAAGATGTGAATGTGAGTTTGAAGTCTACCCTGATGGTTTGACAAGGATGGGATTCAGCTTCAGGTTGAGGCAGATAATTTAGGGGTTCAATTCACTTTCTTAAAATACAGTTCTAGTGCCGTTTGCAATACTCAGAACAAACATATGGTTGGCAGACATGATAGAGAACTTCTTATGAGAGACCGGAACAGTAGATAGAGAAGAAGTAGTGTGTCTAAAAATGTCTACAATGGCACCAGATGTTAGTATATAGGCAACCAGATTTCACCCTTAACTCTCTTGTCAATACCTAAATGTAGGTGTCCTACTTTGCAAGCTGACTCCCTCCAACACAATGTCAAGCTGCGACAACTGCACCCACGTGTGCGTGTGCGTGCACGCGTACGCACAGAGCATACACATTACAAACTTAAATACAACACGCCTTTGTGTACTTTCAAAACGTGATCTCCTGCAGCGTGAAGAGCTTTGCAGTGCAAGTGCCCATTTTAATCAAATCTGTACATTTTCACACACAGGCACAAAATCCAGTGAAGTCATAAGTCTGCTAGATAACCCTCTGACTTCTTGACCAGCATGAAATCTAGATTAAGTTTCCTTTAGTATTCTCAGGGGAAAAAGGTTGAGAGGGGAGGAAAACAGGCTTTCTCCTAAGCATCTACACCTTATGGGCAAAAAACAAATTTCAAAGGGGAACTGCCAGAAGGCAGATTTCTCAGAGGTACAGTGATAAGGAAACAGTTCAGGTTTAAAGAGGCAATGAACTAAAAATAATCAGCATAGTTAAAAAAATATTGAACAGCTGTTTTTCACAGCTAATGTTCACCATATAAAGGCTGGAGCTATTGTCATCCAGGTGAAACAGTGAAGCTGACTGCTTTTCAAAAGCCTTGCGTCTGGGATGTCAGGACACACTGACATTTCAGCTCAAAGCTGTCCCTTGCACTTCCCACTCCACCCTGTCGCTACTCGTGTGCTTCAGGAGCCTTTAAGCAGCTCATCATTACCTGATTCAAAGTCCCTAGAAAATCAGCAGGAATTTTTCCAATGACTTCAACAGGTCACTGTCTTCTGAGTAAGTCAGAGGGAGCTCTACTTTTCCCATGTCTGTTGTTCCAGTGGCTTTCTTATCATTAGCCAGAATGATTGAACAGTCCAGCTCCTCTCTTTCAGATCTTCACATTTTTACAGCTTACCCCCATTCAAAGTACTTGAAAACTTCTTTTTTTGGAGACACTATGTTTGAATTTTTGTTTTTCTATTATTTATGTTTATGTTTGTGTTTATATTTTGTTAAAAATTGTTATGTATAAATAACCTCTACTGCTAAATAGGTGTCTTAACTTTCTTCACTCAACCAAAAGGTCTTTTCACTAGTTTGCACTACAGACCAAGCTATTCAGAACAAACAAATTACACCATAATAAATTCCTACATAGTTCAGTGGAATTATGCTAGCGAAGAATTACCTACTTACCCTTCACCTCATTAGCATCTTTATGGTACAGTTAACTAATGCAATGTGTGGGCCAAATTCACTAGTTACTATTAAGGACTAGATCACCTTGAGAGCTCTGCATTTATATCATTATAAACCTGATGAAATTTAATGCTACTCAGAAATAAATCAAGCTCAACATTTCCACTGATTAAAGCTGAGTTGTGCTTTGTAGCCCACTGACAAAGTTCTGGCTGAAATAAAAAAACATAAAGTAAGAAATTATTTTCTACCTTCTGCATCTGCTTATCCCTGGAGACCTGGGAGTAATATGGCTTGGGTTTTTTTGTTGTTGGGTGTTTTTTCTCCCTAAGTCCCCAAAGCATTAATTAACTGCTTGTATTTTTCTCCACCAAATAATAGATAGTGACGCAGGTTGTTAACCCAACTAGGGCATGTATCCCAGAACTAGCATCCCATGTTATTAATACACAGCTTCCTTGGGATTACACTCACTGTATTACTTTCCAAACCATTACCATAATATCTCAGCAGGAGTTTCCCCAGACAAATTCTTATCTTACCCATGGATTTGGTTTGTGAAGCATTATCACTTTTTCAGCTTTGTATAGTCTGGTTCTATTGAATGGTAGCCAGGTGTCCGCTGAAGGCTGAGAACTGTTTTGCGTCGTAACACCCACATATTCTCGCCCTCATCCTTTAGGGAGATATCCAGTTCTCTCTGTTTACTTACTTCTGCAGATATTCATTTTTCTTCTTCATCTATTCAATCTGTGCTCAAGGGTCAAGTAGACCTAAATAAGATCTCACTCCCTTTCTCTCCCCCACCCTTCTCTCTCCATCTGCCTTTTCACCTCTTTGCAAGGAGAAGGATCTACATTTTATAAAATATTTTAGGGCTTATTGTGTGAGGTTAAATTAGATGATCTGATCTCTCTTCAGGATTTAAATTATATGAATGCATATATGAATTATACTGTAGTGTAAACCCTGAAATCTGTTCCACTAACTTATTCACGGTGTGACTTGGGCAAAATGTTTAGTACCTACTCCAACATAAGCTGAAGCCAGTAGGAATATTCCCCCAGTTTCACAGAGTAAAAGACCATCACTTTCACCCCTAAGGGTCTCTGTGTGAGCTTGATTCATAGAAGGATTCTCACTGATATAATTGTTTTCGAACCAATAGTCTGAGGCATTATAAAATGGAAATCTAGATTTGGGTCACCAAGATTGGCTGCAAGGTTTCATGAATTAGTGTTTCTGAAGTTGCCTAACAGGAAAAGGTTGATAGAAAACAAATGTAAATCTGAGTAATAATAAGAATTCTGGAGGCAGTTTTAATGGAAAAACATTGATTTATTTGCATATAAACAATTTGAAGAAATGTGAAGATTTTGTCAGCATTTTCATAAGTTATTCAAAATCTTCTACACAATATGAAATATGCCATATTAATAAGGCTACAGAGGGGTGCTCAGATGTATTATATTATGTGGCAATGGAGTAAAGGTGAAATTGTTTGCAACCATGTCAAAGAAAAACAAAAACCTTCACAAATACACTGTGCATTTGCTTCATGATAAGTTGTCAAAAATATTACTCAGGTGCTCATTTGGGATGAAAAGGCCCTTTGCAATGCCAGGCTTTCCGGGGGACACAAATGCATAATTTTGCCTATTACTCTGGCAAAGTGCTAGCAGAATTTCTCTCTCACATTAAGGCATGCTGTTTGCTTCCATCTACAGCTCTGAGGTCCCTTGTGGTAGAGTTGCTAGGAAAATGGTAAGTCATATCTCTGAAAAATTACATAAATTCCATACACACACCTGATATTTTTCTCCTTTTTTTTTTCTTCAGTCACAATAAATATCTCCTGCCTAGCCTTTGTCACATAAAGGAATAACTGGCTATGGGACATTTAACTTACTAGACTTCTGTAGTGCAGAAATAGCATTTAAAAAAAGAATTGAAGCAAGCTAACTTAAAAGCCTTTCAGCATTACTGCGCCGGTGGCAGAGCTTTGAAGAAAGTGTTGGCACTGGGTCAAAAAGAGCAGCAAACTTTTTGCTACCTTTCCCTTAAACAAGCGATTCAGAGCAGTCACCTCTTTCTGTAGCAGGCACTTCCCCAGCAGCCACTGAAGTGTCACCCCACATATTTTGCTGCAGGATATCTGTGATCTCTTCAAATGGCAGCATGAAGCACACAGAGGAGGTACAGCTGCTTCAGCATTGATTCCCACCACCATCAACAGTCCTAATTTAATACTCGTTTGCTGTCACCACTCTCTAAAGACCATCTTCTGCCCATATTGCCTTTCCTGTGCGGTGTTCTTCTGCAGAAGCTGGTGGGAATGACCTGACCAGAAGGGGAGAAAACACCACTGCAAGGAGGGGGAGCTTCAAGGGAAGTCCTGTTATCCAGGTGAATCTTCTCCAAAGGTTTCTGAGTCCCAAAGACAAGTATCGCCAGTCTTTCAAGAGTCATAAGAGGATCTCTGTATTGGAAGGGAAATATGAAGAGTCAAATCATTCCAGGGTGTATTGTAAAAAGATTTGTGTCTTTCTCTCTGTTGTAAGAATTTACAGGTCATCACATTACTGTGGTTTTACTTTAAGATAGTCATGTCCCAACTGTTATCCTTGACTGACTGGTGACAGAAATAAATCATCTTTCCTTCAAGTGAAGAGTGATGTTCTTCTGCCTGGTGTGGCACAGGAAGGCTCAGCACGGGGGAGGCAGGACCCGCAGCACTGCAGTGGCTCTGCAGCTCAGTACGCAGCTGGCCCAGGCTGCCCGTCGTGTGTCGTTTGGGGGTCATACCACTTAGCTTTCTCTTCACTTGCCAGGTGTGTGCCTGCCCATTTAGCAAAGCACAGCTGTTCTCCCTCATTCTGAGCAGCTCACCTGTTAGTATTCAGAATAAAACACAGTATTTGTAGGCAAAAGCAATATCCCTAATAGGACCACCGTGTTTTCACCCACCCCAGCTGTAGGTGACTCTGAACTGTCAGGTCCAGCTGCCTCCAGCAGCCAGGTGATTCCTGTGAGAGGGATCCTGTTGGGAGTTTTATCTACAGGCACAATACCATCACGGTGCACAAGAGGAGGATTTATTAGGCTGCAGAACCCAGGAACCGCACTACATATTCTCAAGCGCCATCTACTGGTATTTTACCTGGGAACTACTTACATGTGTACAAACATTCATTATTTTGGCGTTTGGCAGGTTTTTAACAATTTTGTGTTCCTATGAGTTTCATGAAAACACACAGCCATGTGTAAGGCAGGAAAAGAGAGATCCTTCTCCACCGCCTGGGGAAAGGAAGCTGCTAGAACGGTCTCCAGGCAAAGCTTCATCCAGGTTTTTGTTAGATGAGAGCAGAGAATTCAGTCAGAACATCCAAAGCCCCAGGAAACTGGACTTCATTCGTTTTCCTGCTTGTGGAACTGCTTTCTTCAATTTCTTTACCCACATAAGGGAAAGTCTGGAAGCTTATCCAGTTAAACCAAGACCTACTGGATTATATAACTAAATCCTCAGAACCTGAAGATTGTTTTGTACAAAAGCTCTCCAAACATTGTATTCCTCTGAACAGACAGTGGAGCAAAACACCTTTGTTGGTTGACTCTGTTATTGTCTATCTTTTTCATTAGCAAAACTAATTAAAAGAATATATATTATTCAGTTTTACTCAAAACCGTTTCTTTTGTCTTTTTTCTTCCGTAAATATCTTCCCTCCCTTTTTAAAGATGGTTAGTTTTAGAAAAGAACCTTTTTCCATTTCCTGTCAAAATTTTGTTGAACTTTAAGCATGTTTGCTAGAATTTTTCATATCTAAGTGAAGGATGTCTACTTACTAGAAAAAGCATAGACTTAAAGATATCTTCAAGGTACCTTTGGATATTCTCAGTTGTGAAAAAGTTCTTTGAAGATATCATCCCAGCTCTCTCACCTGGAGACTTTCATACCCTGAAGTAGCTTAGAGGATCTACTAAAGTGTTCAGAGCCTCAGTGGCAGGTGTCTCAGAAGTCGTTACGATAATGCATTCCTAATTTCCGAAGACTAACTGCTTCCTGGCAGAAATTATCTTACATGATATTCCTGACCCATACAGAACTTGTTAGTGGTCTTGACCACTATTACCAAGTCAGAATGGCCCACAGCATCCACACATGGATCAGGAGATCGGTTTCTCCAGAGGACCAAAAATATTGCACACTTTCATCTCCCCTCAGTCATAATAGACTTGGAAGTAGTTTAAAATAAAAAGGCATAACCCCCTGCCCAGTAGCCAAAATATCTGCAGGCACTGTCTGTGAGATGTGGTTTGAAGCATTCCTTTGTATATTCTCACACAGCAAGCCAGATCCTTATCAAAAGCATGGGGCGGTTTTCAAGTAATGTTAAAGAAATTAGGACTTGAAATAAACCTTGGTAGTGAGTGTCATTAAATTCTTTGTTACAAACTCCCCAAATTTGGTCAGCTTTCTGTGCAGAATCCTTCCCCTACCCAAGAAGTTAAATAGCTGCAAAACAGTCTGTACACATCTCAAAAGATTATTTTTGCACCAGTAATGGTTCTGATCTGTAACAAATTGATGTCATTTCACATGAAGGAAAAGAATAAATCACAAAGCAGGAAAAAGTGTCCCAAATAACAGACTCAGGAACCAATCTTCCCATCAAGGGGACCTCAGTGTAAGTCACCGCCAAAGGTTCAGCAGCAGACCTCTACAGTACCCTGCCCAAAGCAAAGCTCCCATGTGCTTTGTCACCTGTGAGAAATTCCAGCTATTAGTAAGACAAAAAAAAATAATCTACAGATGTAGCCCTTTAGCTCTTGTCCCTTGATATTAATGCTAACCCTCCCTTTTATCATGAGCCCTGTAGGCAGAGGAGGGTTGGTCTGTGGCTAATGAACATTCCAGTTTAGGATTCAAGATAGTCTGGGTCATGGCCCAGGCTTATCAGAGGTGGGGCAACTTTCTGCAGACAAATTAGACTTTCTGGTATTTAGTCTGGCCTTTGTAAAGCATTTGCTGGCTCTCCCATCTTGATACAGGTTTTCAGGGCGGAAGATTACACTGAGTAGAGAGTGCCACTTGTAGAGGTCCTAATCTTATATTGCAATTCAATATGATAAATCACTGTTTCAGAGGAACTTCCCATTATATTGTTGTACTATTTAAACTGGCTGGTGTGTTCCCTAGATCCCAAACAAAACTAATTGCCACAGAATCCCTCAGTACCCCAGTTACGCCCCCATACATTAATTATAATGAAAATGACCTTTTAATATTGATAATCGTCATCTTTGTTCAGCTGCATTTCCCTTCATATTGGAGGTTAGTGAGATACACATAAAAGAGCTGGATGAGGATTAATTTGATTAATTGATTAATTTGAGAAGGAAAGAAAAACTTCAAATGCAATCGTTTTGCTGAGAACTCCGTGGATACTTTTTTTTTTTTAATTATTATTAATGCTTTCCCCTGGTGGAAATGTAGTACATAAAAGTTATTATTACCAATGTAGAACAAGAACAGCACATCTATGAACCAAAGGTCAGATAAGATTAAAAAAGCCAGTTCTATTGGGGTGTTTTGTTAATATATGATTCTGGCTCCCAGGGAAGCCAGAAAGAAACTGTTGAGCCTCAGAGACCTCTTCAGCTTACCTAAAAATACTGGGAATAAGCCAGGACCTTTACAAGTCATCAGGGATTTGTTTTCTTTCTCAGCTGATTACTAGAGCAAGCTTCCCGTAGAATAATCAATGTATTCTATCCCTAGCAGAATTTGTACCAGGAAGTGGTCAAATACGCTTAAAGATTAGTCAACACCCAAGGTAAATGTCTTGTAGTTCCTCTGAGATCTGAAAGACTGAGTCTTTAATACAGATAGTTTAGTACTTTTATGCAAAGCGAGCCCATCCCCTTTGTCTAAAACCAGCCAAGCTCCTTCTCACAGAGGTTCTTAAAACTACCAACCTCTCCTCAGAGAGGATGCTAATATCAAACACCTTTTGCAAAGGCCTAATTCAACATTGAACACTCTGTACGTGAGGGCTGCAGTCATTTCTAATTACATCCCCTATTTAATACATTTTTATCTTTGCTGCTGTTAGGCCTCATTTGGCTTTATTTTGCTTATTCCTAGTTGCCATTTTCACCTCTACCTAGATTTGTTTGTCCTATCCTCAGCCACCTTCATATTATCCCTTATCATCTGAATTTGGGAGAATTGGAATGACATTTATTACCTACCTTCTGCCAATGCAAGCATCTTACGCTGACTTCCAAAAATCCTGGCTACCTTACTGCAGAATACAAATTCTCTTGAATACTTTGGTCCCAGCATCTGTGTGGCTGAACCCAATTTATGAAACATTTATTAACTCGTGGGCAATTAGATCTAGTTGGACCTACTTGAAAAACAATAAGGAAAGGGGTTTGGTTTGGTTTGGTTTGGCTTTTGGGGTTTTTTTCTCGTTTGTTCTAAATAACCTATCCTGGAGATGATCGCTGTTGACACTTTGGGCATTCAGAGAGCTGTTTGGATATTCTGTATTGTACCACAGTGTGGTATGGAGCACAGTCGCAGCAGTGAGGTAAAACACTGCATACTTTTTTGTCCTATATACGTGTACGCTGCATGTGCAGAAATAGCCGAAGTGTGGCCATGGCTCATGTGTGATGCATCTAGAACATCATTAGAGAAGCAACAGAGTTCATTGTAGTGCAGCAATTCATATCTGCATACGACACTGAGCTCTCCCAAAAGCCTTGGCTTACTGGGCTGCTTGGCATCGGTTCCATGACGTTCCCAACAGGCGCAAATGGTTAGGATTAGCTACACTGCTGGCGGGGGTGTGCTCGGCCTCCGTGCAAAGGCTTTCTCTCCAACAAGTTTCCCAGCTCTCAGCCATTGCACCACACAGCTAATGTCATTTACCCATCTTTTATCCCAGGAAAAGCCACCATTGGTTTTTACAACATGCTGGCCATTCCATAAATGCAACTGTGGAGTTGCTGATGTCTGTAAATCCTTGCCCTCACTTGTGATATTTTGTTTGTGTCCCCATACACCTTGTCAGATCCAGGCTCTCTGTCAGATCACATGCCAGTGAGGCCCCCCCTTTACAATTCTCAGCAATGCTCGACTAATGTTCCTGCTCATTAACCCTTGTAAGCCTTAATGAGCTTAACTTCTATTTGTCCTTATTCATTTATTCCATAGACTATCACCAGTTTTCACAACAGTCTAGATATTTGTTAGTTTTTTAAATTAGCACCAGCTAATTAAAAGGACAGTTGTTGGATAAAAAAGCAAAGTGATTGTGGAAGTAAATCCATGGGACTGCTGTATTGTACCATCTTAGTCAAAAATGGAAAAATTACAATGGCCTGGTAAGAAAGCAGCCCTGTTACAAGCTGTATAAATACACCTGTGTGTATACACGTATACTTACACCAGCTAACATAACTCATCTACCTGTGTCAGCTGGGCAGGGGGAGAATGCTATCTTCTCTGTACAAGATATCCATCACCTTCATCCCAGGTGCCCACAAGCACCTTGTGAACCCAAATGTTGCCCAGGAGTTATTTCAGCCACTACAGAGATGAATGCAGCCAGCTCTGGGGAAGAAGAAAACAATCACTAAGTAGCACAGAGTAAATATTTGAAGGGGCAAGAAAACAACAACAAAACCAAAACAGAGTGCAACATCTAAATGAAGATATGGGAAGACGGGATAAGTAGGTGCTCTATAATGGGATCAGGACAAGTGACCTATTCTAGTCGCCTACAAGGACAAGACACAGTGCTAAGGGCTGTGGCTAGGCAGCATTCAATGACATTCACTGTGTCCCCCAGGAGCCAGTAGACAGCTCCTGAAAGATTTCTTTATTTTTAACAGGTGACCTTTTTTAGGGTGTTGACTGTGGCTCAGTCCCATTGCCTCTCATATACAACAATTTCAATCCACAGCTGAATGCGTCCACATTTGGGGGGCTGCCTTAACTGTATTGACAGAGATAAGTTTCAGTTAATAGTGAAAACTACTTTATACTTATAATTTGAGTATTATTTTCCTTAATTGCTATAAATGCCATTGTGGCTAAGAGACTATATCCAGATTCTCAAAATTATTTAAAAGTCTAATGCCAATTTAGGTCCCTAATCCACACTGATTTCACTGGGAATTAGACAGTAAAATACCTTTAAGAAGCTGGGCTCTAGTTCTTGGAAGAAAATTAACATATACCCTCAAGAAAGATTATAAATTATTTGATATGAGATACTCCAAAGTCAATGGCTTTAGAATGCATTATGTTTTATAAGTGGCTGTTTTGTTTCAATATCTTGAAAACTTTTTAAGCAAGACACATTTTCTGAAGACTTTATCTAATTATTTCTTAGCCAGCTTCAGAGAAGGTTGTGTACATACACACAGACATGCACATACAGAGAAATACTTATATGTACAAATATATACGTATACATAAACAGGCTGTTAACACTATTTTACATTTTAAAAGAATTTTTGAGAAGCATGTATCCAGTTCAACAGACCAGGTCTACAACACCCAGCTGTACATTTCTCTAGCTGTAACGTTTTTTTTAACATTAACTCTGATAAACATTATGTTTAGTATTAACTCCAGATCGTATACAACATTCTTGCAGATCAGAGTAACTCTGATCATGCTGAATACATTCAACACTAAACCTGTTGGTTTTAAGCAAGAGACCAAAACACATCAGTTCAACATGACCACAGAAAAAATATATACTCTAGAACCACCAAATCAATCAAAAAAAATAATAAGGCAAAGGGTTTTTTTCCTTTTTCTTTTTTGTTCAGAAAATTTCAGTTTTCTGAAAAGTTGATGTTCTGTGCATTTTCAACAGAAAAAGAAAGAAAATAACATAACCCCCAAAGTTTGGCAAATGCTGTGAGTGAACAGCAATCTGATTGAGGTCTCTTTGTGCACAGAATAATTTAGCGTTTCAATTACAGAGCTCCTCCAATTTTAAAAGCAGCTAAGTATCTACTTCTAACTGCTGGGAAATAAACCTTCTGTGTGAAACATGAGTGGAAAAATTGCCTGTACTGTGTTAATTCAAGCAAAGCGAATGGAATCCCAAAGGGGAGCCGTGGACCAGTGAACCGGCTGGAAAAATTAAGGATATTGAGGTATTTCTTTCTGTGGTCAGATTAGCAGGTTTTCTGCTGATTGCTTCTCTGCTATGAAGCCCAGAAGTCTGAGGCAACAGAAGTGTCAAAGGTAACTCATAGAAAGTTGAAGTTCAAGTGTCTCAAATTCCAGGCTTTGTGACAGTCTCAGCCCTTTGCTGCCTTTGGTAGGGAACATGTAATAAAGACAATTAAAAAAAATAATTCACTGCTTATGATCTTTGAAAACAGACTCCAACCAGGCTGCTAAACCTTCCTGAAACAGCCACCTGATGGAAAGCAGCACAGTCACCAGTTATGCTGTGGGAGTTGACAATGCTTTCAGCAGAGAAGACGGTTTGCTCTGCCCTTTGCCTTCATCCTTTCTATTCCTGAGAATGTCCATGCACACTCCATGGTGCATGTGCAACTGGAGGGCCAGTTCAGAAACCTTTGGGTTTAGTCCAACAGCAGACTACAGAGACACAGCATCACATAGTCAGTCTGCAACCCACCGAATTACTGAAGCCATGCCACAGTGTGCAGAAAGAAATTGTGCTTAAATGCCACCTCCAGCTGGCTAGACCCTTCTTTGAAGATACTTACTAGTAGGGGAAGAGGTGAGTAAGGAGCCTTTCAGTTCTTAAAAAGCTTTACTCTCTTCATTTGGGGATAAATCTCTGCTGTTCACAATCCAAAGCTCTGAAGTGAGGTGTGGTGAATTAGTCCATGTCTTCAACTCACACACAAGACTTTCAGGATGATATCCTTTTTGTCTGGGCTGAGTACTAAATGACAACCCTCTTCAGGAAAGCTAGAAATTTGGTGACCTTGACTTTCATTAAAAAATGAGAAATCCCTTGTTTTCCAGAGTAGCTGTCATGCAGCATTCATTACACAGCTCTGCCAGAGATATGTTTCTCTACATCTTTTTTCTTGCTAAGGGGACTTTGAGGAATTAAGTTTGAAGAAAATTATGTAAAAGATAAAAGTTGTTACATGTATGTTCAGAACACTCAAAGACCATTATGTTGGTTAAAACACAAAAGTTTGTTTTGAGAAACAAAATTACATGTTTCAAAACTTTCTTAGAAGGTTATGAAATGGGCTTAATTTCCATTTAGAAAAACCTCTATATTAATTTTTTATCTGAACTATTACAACCTTCCATTTACAGAAATACAATTTTAATTAAAGCTTAGTATTTCGAGACTCAAAATTCATTTAGTTATGTCAGTATTTGTATGACATCTCTCTTTGTCTTGAAAGCGAAGACTTTCAACCAGAGGACTATTTTATTTTCGTTGAATAATGCATGTTTCATTAGGTTCGAGGAAAGAGCAGCACACATCTGTTCCTTGCTTCCTTCTAAGAAATAATCTAGAAGGTCAATATTTGACTTCATCTTAGACTGGTTCAGCAAATGCGTTGTTGAACTATTGCTTTAATCATGGCCATTTTGCCAGTATCCTGGCTAAACTTTTACTTACTTGTTAAGTATATTTGTTCTCAAAGCCACAACAAATACAGGGCTTTTGTGCCCACAGGGTTCTTTATGTGAAATAAAAGCAGCCAGGTTGGAAGATGTGTACAGCCCCAAGCTGGAGTTTGAACTCCTGGGGAAACCTGAACTCTAAGTGCCTAAAATTCTTCATCTGGGCATGTCCCTCCATCAGAAATGTGGCTCACATGGATACAGTCAGGAGTTGTAGTCAAGATCTCACATTCCCCACTGGTGAGGTCAAAGCCTGTGGTTTTCACTCCTGTGATTTTCACTCCTGTGAAAGTACTGCCTCTGCTGATAAGCATTTTTGGACGGAGTACAGTGACTTCCTTGATGGTGATGCCAAAACTAGTAGGTGTTGAAGAGAAAGTGATAACAGCCAGGGCACTTAGAAAATAAAGTTCCAGCAGGTGAGATGACAGCAGTAAACAGCATGACGCATAACACAAAGGAAAGGAGAAGGGGATGAGGCCAAAATAGTTGGGAACCAGTGCTCTAGGTCCTTGCAAATTTTTTGAAGAAGCAGGTTGAGTCAGAGGACAGCTACCACACGCTGACCAGCTGAGACTCCTCACATAACAGAGCTGAGGTCCCCTTCCAAATTCTAGCAACTAAAGACCCCATCCAGTAAGACATCCAGGTTTAATTCCGTCTTGAGCATACAGTTTTGAAGCTCCCGTCGTTCACCAGCTGGAATATGTCAGCTATTAAATTGGTTGTTCTCACCCTTCTTTTCTCACTGAGCAGCAAGAAGGGGGTAAGAAGGAAACAGAAGAAAAAAACTAGGCCATGATACTGAATAATCTAGCTACTAGCTAATTCATTTTATCTGCATGAGGTTGGAAAGTTCCAGGTAGTAACATCCCAAACTAATTTTGACTGATACAAAATAATACTAAAGAGGTAGTTAACATAGGGTTGTGCATGCTTCTGTTGCTTCCCTGAGTCATTTGGGAACCTAAATATTTGGAGTTACTTTGACACCCACCAGTGGAAGACAGCAGCTAAACATATTAAAAAGCTTAATTTCCATTTAACTACAAAGACAACTAGTGACCTATCAGAATTTACAGATTATGTTTATAACATTCAATTGCCTGATTTTTCTGAAGAGAACATATTTTCCCATTCAGAGCCACAGTTCCTGTGAACTCTATTGCCTACCAACTAATTTATGGATATGAAGCTTTCAAGTGTTTAATTGGAAATATCTTCTCTTCTGCTGTCACTATATTACATTGATACAGGAACTTCATACCAAATGCTTTCCATGAAAACAATTTCTAAATCAAATTATTTTTAATGTTGTGAGTTTTTTGCACATGAATAAGTACCTCAATTGAGATGTATAAAACCAATTAGACCCCTATTTATCTCTCCTTAGCAACTTGGCTCCACTAATTTCCTTGGTCACTGTGTTTCACTTCAGAGCTTGCTCTGTTCGTACATTCTGATGATTGAATTACTCAACATTTATTTTAGAATGCATTTATTTAGTGGTGCCCTTTCCAAACTTCCTTTTTATCTGATCCTGAAAGCACTGCAATATTCTTGCATGAAGGTTGGAGACTGCCATAAAGAAGATGCATTACTTACCTTTTAGGTGCTTGCGTAACTCAAAAATTCTGAGCAATAAACAACCAGTAATTGTCAGGAAGACAAAAATTTCTCAGTTGTTTGCCATTGCCATATCAAAACTAACATTCTGTGAAACATTTAATTACTAGCACAAACACACCTGGTTATTTGGCATGCATTTCTTTTTTTTTTGTTGTTCTCCTCTCCCCCTTTCTCAGAATTGGTGACTGCTTTTAAATTTTATTTCACTTCCATAATGCACGGTCTCTAAAGCTTCTGTTCTTTTGTGTCATCTGGATACATCCTGCAACGACTCTCTTTCTGCTGGACAGAAGAGCACGTTCTTCATTAGATAACCCTTTTTTTTTTCCTAACACGTGTCCAAAGAAGGAAGTTGTTCCTTTCAATGCTGCATCATTTTGGTTAAATGCATTGCTAGTGTTCAGAGTTTAAAAGTCTAGAAGGGTATAGAATCATAAGGCTGGCAGGATGCTGAAAAGTAATCTTGTCTTAAGGATAAAATATAGCTATACCATGACTAGCAGATGTGCATCCAGCCTGTTCACACTCATTTTCGGCAACGTAAACTAGTCTGCTCCATATGATCCATGAGCGTAATGGTTAGCATTTATCCTAATGTCTAATCTCTGAAGCTGCAGTTTGAGCCTATTACTTCTTGAGCTACTTCTGTAGGAACATGGACAATGGGTTATTTGCCTTTTACATACACAACATATATATGTACATTCTGCAAATATTCAATTTTGCATATATATTGTATACATATATTTTATATACATATACAGATATGCATATCATATCTATTATATACATATTGTTATATTACAGATACATTATTTGTTATTTATTTTCATTTTATTTACTCAAAGTTCTTTTTTTCTTCCCCTCGCCTTCTGTGCTGACCAATGTTATTCATTGTCACTTGAACCATGAACAATCAGCAACAAAATATGTGTTAGTAGCTTTTATGAATTACAGTTCAGCTGAGGAGAAGTCAACACATCTATGCATCATGGAGTCATACCTCAGTTACTTAGAACAAAGATGTCCTCTTGGATGTCTAATTTGTCACCTTAATCTTGCAGGTCAGTTGTTCTTAACTTCTTACCTCAGCATGAATATCACATTCCACTGGTGAGCAGGTTTCAAAGATATCTAATCTTGTTGATCTCATGGTACAGTGGGCATGATGATGAGGCATGAAGAGGATAAAAACATCAGAAAGAACATTAATCTCATCTTAATTTTCCAGATTTGATACCACATTGTGAATCATCATTACTGAACTACAGAACGTGTCTCCTCCACAGTTTGTAAAAAAAAGATATTTTCTCCTCCCTGGTGAAGTATATACAGAGTGTCAGTGACACTGAGCTTGCAGGAAGAGCTCACATGGCATAGGTCTCACCTCCTTAAACTCCAAAAACTTGCAGTATTACCAGCTCTCAATAATTTATTGTGCTTCTTGCACTATTTGTAGTATCTCAGTTCACAGAAATGCTCAGCTTTTGTTTCTGAAAGAAAATAAGTGCCTGCACATTGAGGCTGTTTTGTGGTTTAGAGTTATTATTCTGAATATAGAAAATCAGGGAAAAAACAGGACACAATGCCTTCTTCTTCTTCTTCTTCTTCTTCTTCTTCTTCTTCTTCTTCTTCTTCTTCTTCTTCTTTCTATTTTTTTTTTTTAAAGTCTTATAGTCGCACACATTCCCTAGATCTTGAATTCCACTGCCTGAATCAGTTCTACATGTTTGGCTGGCAAGAATCCTTGGTTGTACCTCTACAGTGGGTGCACTTTGATCAGCCAAACTGGGGAACCCCCCACTATGGGCAGCTCCCTCACTGCCCAAGTCCCCAGGTTTACTTCAAAAGGCTGTGACCCACTCACACAACCAGAAAACATGACTCAGGGGCACACATAGCACTACAGACACATAAACTATATTCTTAGATGACTCTTAGCTGGAATTCAACCCAAATCAGATCTCTTAAGTAATTTGGGTTTTTTTCTATTTCCTCTGAGAGTTGGAGTTTTTTTATCAAAAACAAAAAATCAACAAACTCTTTTCATTTTTCTCCTTTTTACTCTCCCTTTTAACATACTGTACTATCTTCCAATGTTATTATATCTTGGCTATACAGATCTTAAGAATAATTGCTATCAAAATTAATAGAAAATGACCTGCTTTCTGTAGCTCTGTTCCTTTGTTAATTTTTTTTTTAAATGTTCTACAGAATTCTATTCCAAAGGGAGAATATTTTTCAGTTGTGTTATTGGTTAACATCAATAAAAAATGAATATTACTGCTTTTGACCAAGATCTGTGAAAATTCCCACAAGAGGGTATTCTGTCTGTTTCCAACCTCCAATTTGAGCTATTAAGCTCTATTAAGAAATAGAGCCATTTTTGGAAATCTGGGCACACAATGCCTCACAGACTCGATGCCAGAACCCTTTACAAATGCCACCTGGGAAAAAAAACATATTCCACTGCCGCACAAACAAACTGAAACATGTCAAATCATCTCAAAACAAACACCCTGGAATTATTGCACAGTTAAGCTTGTGCTTTCTTGCCTGGCAAATTCTCCTCAGCCATTCATAAAAAGGGAACACAAATACTGTTTTTGGAAACTCTTAGAAAGGAAGAGAATAGTAAAGCTAAGGACAGCTTAATTGACTGTATATTTCTACCTGAAGGGCACTTCTAGGAAAGCGTTAATTATTTATATCACAGCACCGTTAAGAAAGATCAAGCCAGACTCTGCTATCCTTGAGGGTTGAACTTTCAGGAGAGTTTACTGTGAGTCTGCCTTTGTTTCCATGGAGTCTACACCTATTTTACCTTGTCTTACATTTAAGTAATAAGGTATTTGGTGTCAGAAGAGCACCGTTGCTGTTTGTAGAGCATGCAGCACAATAGGGTCTAGAAAACTAGGGATTTCTGTTTGTTAAATCACCTCTGGCCGAATAAATACTAAGGTTGGGAAGCACCATGTTACTTAGTACATTAATAATAATAATAATAATTATGAAACAGTAGAAATCATCCACTGTTTGGGATTGAAAGGACCTGTTCCTTAGTAGATATACACAGCAGAGCAAAAAGAATTCTGGACTATAGCAAAGGAACTTGCTAGTGTAGCAAAAATAATACTTCTAGGGACATCTGGATCTAAAAAAGCTGTAAATTAAAAACAACCACCTTTCTGTGGACTTCTAGATGTCACCTTTTAAAGTGAGAAGAACCACCTGTGTGCAGTTAATGCTACTAAATTAAATGGAAATGAACCAAACCAGTAGAGCTGCATTTGAAGCCAGAATCATATACAGTATTTTTTGTTGTGGTTCTGTAATAAGGGAAAGTGTATCTTGGAGCCATGCAGAGAACAGCAAATTTACTATAACTGCCACAGACAAGTGGGCATGAAAAATGATCAGTTCCTAAAAGCTTTTAAAGCAGCAATGTTTGTCCTTCTTGGCTTTATGAAGGTCATAAGTCTCTCTGGTATGATCTAAGAAATGCTATAACAAGGTTCACTTAAATGCAGCTGTGTCCTGAATCTGTGCTCAGAGAGACAAAATTCCTTTACAGAAATAGCCACTCAACTTTTATCTGCAGGAGACAATATTCTGCAGTGGGCTTGTTCAGAGATGCTGCCAACTCCAGACCACAGTCCAGTGACAGAATGATATATAGGACTTTTCCTGCCAGGAAAGCACCGTCCAAAACTAACATCATCTTCATTTACTATTTACTTGGCTTAGACATCTCTTTACTGTGGCATCACTAGCTATAGATAGTGTGCACATAGATACACACACACAAATATACATCTATATATTTATGTACGGATATACATACATATTATATATATTTATACGTGCATACACATACAAACATATATATATGTACATTCTTGATTGATTTTAGATGTTATCTAGGGCATCCTACAGTGTGGCCCAAGCAAGGGAGCAGGCAAAGTTTTGCAACTCCCAACACAAAGGAATGACCAAGTTAAAGTTGACCTTTCCTTCAGGGAACCCAGCTGTAGCTGGTCTTTCCCCGCCATAGCTAAGTCCTGTGTCAGCGGTGACTTAGCTGTGCTGGACACAACAAAAGGAAAAGGAAGAACTGAGGCTGAAGCTGCATCCAGACCCAGTAACATGGCTTAAGAAATTGGCAGCTCTGTAGGTGCCCATATATTCCTGCTTGCTGTAGATTCAGTTCTGTACATCACTGTACATTCAGAGATGTACAACTAGACTTGTGTAAAGCCTAATAAAAGAACTTGGCGACTGAGAGGAGTAACTTTGCCTGATGGGTTCTTCTCTATAGCCTTTGTAATTGCCTTGTACCTGGTGAGCAGTAGTAGGGCAGACACCTTGTATAGTGACTGATGATCCTGTTCAGTGCCTTTATATATAGACGGTGGAGTCACCCCTTGTAATGTTATGTTATTCCACAGGAACAGCTGCTATTGAATATTTCCTAAATGTTGGAATTGATACCAGCAAGAATAATATAAATTTGAGCATCAGAATGGTTCTGGTTATTTTGCCTCAAGCTACTTTTGGACTCAATTGAAAAAAAGGGCTCTGCTTTAGGAGGGACCTCAGCTTGCTCTCTACTCCGCTACCTGTTCCTGATAAAAGCGGTTTCCTTCCTGATGGATGTTTCTCTGACCTCTTATTCAAAATGCTTAACAATGGAAAATTCACAGCCTTTCTAAACAATCTGTTTCAGGGCAGTGTCAGTGCTCCTTATCTTATTATCCTTACTGTTAAAACATGTGTGTTGCAGTAAATACAAAGTGAAATTCAGAAGGCGACTTTATCCAGCTGAGTTCTTGGGCTCAGAAGACACATGTATGTACACAATGTCAGAGAAAAATGAAAACAAATAGGAACTTCTGCAATATGTCTTTTATCTAACTCTTCCACAGCACTTTTCCCTTAGTAGATTTCCAAGGACTTTATAAAGAAGATATGTCTTATAAGTCCTTTTTAATAGATGGGGCAAGGGGGGGCAACAATCCGAGTAATTTGCACAATTCCTCCATCACTTCACTGGAAGGGAGGGAAAACAGGACACAAACGTCTGACTAAACACAACCTGTTTTATACTTCATTCTTTTGAGGTAGTTTTGAAAATACTGCCCCAAATGACCAAGGAAAGGTGAACTGCAGTCATCCTAGGTAAAGACTTTCCATCGACTTTAATGGCAGTCAGATCAGATCCAGAAGCCTTAAAGTGAGTATTTATAGCGCTGTTAGTTCCCTGGATTAAAAACCTATTTACTCAGTCGTGAATAATGATATGAGCTCAACCTTTCAAAATAATATGAAAAACAACTCTTTTTATCACCTACCACATTTATACCAATACTTGAGTCAAGTTATGGCATTGTGAAGTACATTATATAGTCCCAAACTAAAGTTTGACAATTAACCTTTCAAAGGAGCTCTGTAACAAGAAGCCTCAGAGAAATGTAATGTGAGCAATTTATTATAGGTTTCTCAGTCTGGATAGCGGGGACACAAAAAAATCCAGGTTAACTCGTCAATGCCAAAGTTGCAACTGTCATTTCACATTTTGCCTTTGCTTTAAAGGTACAGTGATTCCTTATCATCACACACTCGCTGCAAGAAGGGATGGATTCATAATAATATGTTATTTTTAGAGTGAGATATGAAACAAATCATCGGCATGCTGTCTCTTAGAAGATAGATTATTTCAATTTTAGACCAAGGGAAACTGGAATAGTGAGGATATTGTCAGTTCAAGAAACCGGACCAGAATTTCTGGCTTCTTTGTATCCCACAACCATACTTCGAGATCTGAACTGAGCCTAGGGCTTCCAGGTAGAACACAGTGTATAAACATAATTTGTTCACTGATAATGAAGATAACTTTAAGGTCTTCCTCAAGTCCCATGTCTGATCATTCCCCATTCTGTATAACCCTTAGCTTCCCCCATAACACCTCACCACTCCAAATGTAGAGACTCCTTTCAGTTCCATGTCTGAGGGAGATTTAACCCCTGCCCTTGCCTGAGCTTAACTTTTTCTGCCATGTTTTTCATATTTATAGAGGAATGGAGGCATTAAGCAGAGCAAACAATCCCAAAATTCCTGTTCCCAAATTTCACACCCCCCACCCCCACCCCTTCCTCTTCATTTCTTGTTAAGTAAAAACAGATCCTATGGTGCAGTGGACCAAAGGCAAGCCCCAGCGTGCAGCTCAGTGAGAAAAGAGCTGTTCCATGGGCTTGGTTACAGAGCAGCTGAACTCTCCTATACATTCACCCTCTAATCCATGCTCGTGAAATAAAGTACACAATTGAAATGGTTACTGTAAGGTTAAGGCATAATTTAAGAAAAAAAAAAAACACCCCGTCCTGTAGACCAGGATGGAAAACCACCTCAAACCAAAACCAAAAGGTCCATAGACATTATAACCTATCTTTTTCCTCCTTCTCATTTTTTTTCTTTTTCTTTCTTTTTTTTTTTTTTTTTTTTTAATTCACACTCTGTATCAAAGGTACAAAATCTCAGCTGGAACCTGAAACCAAATCCAAAACACAATAAAAGTCACAGTTAGCTTGGGGGAAGTGCGAGAAATAAGAACAAAATCACGCTTTCTGATGAGTATGGATTCACAAATCAATGGAGACAGGAAAGGAAGCAGCTCTGGGCTCGCTTTGGAAGCCTGTGTTGTGGTTTGGCAACAGGGAAGCTGGCTCATCATTTAGCCATTCCTCCAGCTACAGTAAACTTTGAAGGACTGCAGAATTGCTGGGTATGTGAAATGCCACATTTCACAACCCCCCTCCTCCCCAAGTTTAGCTGCTAATCCAATAGAAAGGAATTCCTGACAGCTCTAAATAAGGAAGCGCAGGTCAGGTTTTCACAGGGTCTTTCCCAGCACATTGGCACTTACCAAAGGATCAGCTTGAAAAATTGATTTGAAGAGCCCAACAACATAGAAGGACAGCTGAGCTCTGAAGAAAGGCTGAAAAAATATACATAGCTCATCTGTTGGCCCCACAATACCACTTCTGAGCATGTTTGCAAGGAAGGTCACAACCCTTGGTTCCAGTGAGTCCCTTGTTGCCCAAAGGAAGCTGTTAGGTGCAAACTTAATGAGGACAGGACACCTTTTGCATAAAGTCATTCTAGAATCACAGTCCTCGAGACTGTTCGTAAAATCGCCTTTTGCCACTGAATGCAACAAGAGCTTTGCCAGGCTTTTCCCCAGATCTCAGCCTGTGCACATGAAGCAAAGGTGGCAAAAACCAGCCCTTTTTTTTTGCCTCAGAAGAGCAAGACAAATCAAATTTACTGATGTAAATAAACTTCATGCTTGCTGCATAATTTTTCCTTAGTTGTGAAGAAAGCAGCGCAATGCAGGCTGTTGGCAGACTTGCCTCTACAGAGAGAGAAAATATATGGTTTTTTGGCTTCCTTAATATATTCTTAATATCAGTGCATGGTGTGACCTAGTGGCTATGCAGTCACCATTCTATAAACATGGGGTAAACCCAAGATACTTCAACGCACTTTCCGAACAAGAGAAAAATATACTATTATTTAATATAATTTGCAATTACACAGTTGGAAGCTCTTTAGGAGAATATGAAGGATCAATTTAAAACTGCAGGGACTCTTTTAGGTTACTCTTTTTAGGTTACTGTCATAGTTTCTGAGTACTTATTCAGAGTGACGTGATTTCAAATCTCATTGAATTTCAAGACACGTTTGGGTGCCTCACACTTATCAACTCTTTTCAAAAGTACAAACTAAAGAGAATGGAAGAGGCAATTTATCTAAACTCAGATCAATCCATCCATACCAACACCCTGATTTTATCACTGGCAAAATACCTAAAGTTTGTTGATTGAGGAGTAACTGAGGCAAGCATTGAATGTCAGTGGTAAGAAATATTTCAGCATGAGACAAAATTCTGTTCTGAACCAAGAAGTGTACTTAGAACAGCAAAAACATTGTAAGTTTATCTTTTAATCTTTGACATGCTCAGGTGTTGATATAAAGATGTAAGTAGCCTGGGCACTTCTTTCTTTTCCCTCAACACAAGAGCAATAAATTAAATGAGCTCTACAAAGAACTCCCAATACCTCATAGAGGTGAACAAATCTGCAACTACAAAGCCAGTAATAATAAAGAAACCAAAAAAAAAATCTGATTCTTTCTCTTGAGGCTAGAGGAGTTGGGCAGTAAACAGTAATTTACTATTGTAATATGTGCCTAGTTTATACTAGTCACAAGCCAATGGGTGTTCACTTTTGCATACTCATACACAAACACATAGACTTACTGAGTATTGCTCAAAATGCTAGGAAGATAAGAAAAAACCCTAAGTAAAATAGCTAGTTTCTTACCATATATTTCCCTCTTTCCTGCTGTTGAGATAAACAAGAACCAGTGCTGCAGTTCAGATTTTGGAGCTCTCCGCAGTCAGCGCTGAAGCAGTTGCTTGCAGGCAAAAGGGCCCATTGTGCGACCTCGCCAAGAATTATCTTGGTATGGGAATAGAGAGAAACACTGACACAAGAAAAATGTGCATTGGTTTGCTTTAGAGCTCACATAGCAGTTTACAGCAGCAGAAGGCCAAATGCTTTCAATTCAAGGCACCAGCACTGTGCCTGATGAGATGAAAATTTCATGTCAGATAAGTGCTCAAGTGAGACAACTTGGTTTTATTTCTACTTTCTAAAGCATGCGGTGAGAGATGGCTGATGCCCCCAGTGCACGCTGCCACCAAAAATCAGGACATTAGGAAAATTTACCGTGGCACTTGAGCTATTTCCTTGGATTAGAATAGGAAATCCTGCTGGAACGGTTGCAATGGTAATCACTGTGGAGACGATAAGCAGGTTGGGTTGTAATTGCAGCACATGTTGGAATTATATCACTTTACACCTTTACACCTGTTAAGAATCTGGTTTTTTGCTGTAGAAACCACTTCCTTTCTTTTTACTTTTTTTTCTTCTTTTTTTTTTTTTTTTNACACCTGAAGACACAGCTTTACTGACTTAGAAGGGAACATCCCCAACTTCCAGCAGAGATCCCTGAAACCAAGTGTTAGCACCTTGTGTTTGTTAGGAAGATATTAGCCTTACACATTTCAAAAGAGTTTTGACTCACTGAAAAGGTTTAGAGTATATCAAAGCTATCTGCTTTGGGGATTCATATATATCTCCATGAACGTGGGGAGACGGTTAACCCTCACACTTGTTTCAGTTGATCAGAAAATCTCTTTCATCTCTTAGACATATTCTAAATGCTTTTATCATTAACAAATGATTGGAGTAGACACTTTGGTGAAAGTCTGTCACTTGCTCTTTGCCACACTGTTTTGCTTTGATAATAAATACAAATTAACACCCAAACCCATGCAAAGCTATATTAACGATTTTGACATTTCAAATACTGTGGCTCATTTTACCTACATGAATCCACTATTTGAGTGCGAAAAAAAAATATTTCTTGCCTCCTTCACTATGCTCTGGCTCACATACATTATATAACATATTGCTGGAATCTGGCTAATTTGAAAGGATACAGTAGGATAAACTCCAGAATGGCCTGGAGACAAGACATCCCACATCCTGCATGCTGAGCTATTGGCAGTGTTCACAGCCGAACCCCTCTGGCTACCTAGTATTTAGCAGCTCTTTTAGCATCCCACAGTCATTCGTTCATTTTTCCTCACGATGTTCCCTGTGAGGTAAGTCATGTTCCTCAGTTAAAAAAGGAAGTTACTAAGCTATTCAGACAGAGTACTTTTGAAAATGGATCTGTATTCTCTTAAAACAAATCAGGTCTTTTAAATGGTGTCCAGCTATTTGGAGGGACTTCTAAACCTTTGTCCCTCTGAAGGTCAGAGACCATCATCCAATTTTTATTATAAATGTACCCATAGCTAATTTATGCCCATTTTTAATAATATTAACATTGCTTGGTTTTTCTCTGCCTTTGTGACTTCTGGGTCTTTACCCTTTTTTTTTTTTTTATGGCCAAGCTAAATAGATTAAGCATGATTGGTTTCTGTGAGGAAATAGCCATTTCCTCTTCCTCGTGTCCCTAGTGTCAGGGAACTGAATGCTTTTATCTACGCTGCCTTTGGTAGCTATGTTTGAATTTGCAGAACCAATGCATGGAGCCAGCTGCACCCACACTGCTGGTCGGGGTGAGGCCAGCAAGCAGACTGGTCATCTCACAGTTGGGGTGCTCCAGACTAGAGCCACAGCATGTGCAGTGTGGCTGACAGGGGACTGAGTGTGAGGCACAGGGGCTGAGCTTAACATCTTCACACAGACCTTATCTGGAAGAGGAACGGAATAACCAGCCTGAGCTCCTGACAGAAACTTACGGCAAAACAAACCAGCACCTTTCTACAAGACTAAGCCCTAACTACACAGGTTAATTTCTATGTTTTATAACCCTCAAATTAGACGAGATATGTTAATGGTTTATAATTGAACTTCAAACTCTTTTTTTTTTTTATTGCACGAAGGTGTGACTAGAGGCTGTCTCTGTATGTTAAAACCACATAAAATGTCTGTTGTGTCCAGCAGTAGCATTAAAAAAAATGAAGAAATAGAAACCAGGTGAGATATAGCACAGTAAAAAAGACCCTACTTTACGTGTACCCAGATTAAGCTGTTATTTGTAAAGGAGTGGAGTGAAATTTAGTGCAGTCCCATTCAGACCTCAAGTCTGCAGGTGGTATGTGCATGAACTCAGGTAAGTCACCCACACAAAAAACTTCACAACGATTTAAGTACCTAATTCCCAAGAAAGTCAACGGGCCTTGGGCAGCTAACGCTCTGTGAGGATCTGGGACTAAATTAAAATGTGTCTAAATCCTCCATGTGTTAAGAATAACATAAATTGATTTTCTTCTACCATTTTCCATTGCTTTCCTATCTTCTCATATCCTAACATCTGTAGGACCAGGACTTTCTGCTCTTCTGTGTGCATGGTGTCTCACATGAGGGACAAACTTGATTTCTGTTTCCTAAGGCCTGTGGATATTGCTTGAACAAAATCATTATCATCAATGTTTTACAGAGGAATGTGGGACTGAATTGCCACACCTTATCTGCAATGGACTCTGACAGCACATCTTTCACTGCACTAAAGGATAGTTAAGAAAAAACTGTTCTTCACCAGTTCTTCTCTAGTACAGTTTCTGAAGACACAGGAAGTTCCTGTGATCATCTGACATTTATGTGCCCATCCGCCTTTAACTCTACTGGCATTTTCAACCAAATTCTCCAGATATTTGAAGGTACAATGTTCCTACAAGTTTAATGATAAGGTAAATGAATGAGATCGAAAAATAATTCTACCTTCTTTCTGAAACAGATTTACTTTACCATGAACATTGCCTCAATCATGTGTCAGGAATCTCAAACACAGAACAGATTCCTCATCCTAGTCAAGAAAGCTCATTATGTTAGATAGTCTACAAATACGTAAGTCTGAGCCCCAGGCACTTTGCAATGTAAATGAAACCAATCACACCTTCATGATAACAGAATGTCTCAATTTATTCTATTTTTAGTTAGAACCAGAACTTGCAAATCTGCTGTATAAGAACAAACCGAGTGAAACAAACACAAAAAATCTATGAAGAGGTCTGGGGTTTTGAAACAAAAGAAAAGCAAAATAAGCTAGGTGGGAAAACCTTTTATCTAGGCAAGTATGATCTTGCAAGAAAGGAAAGGTGCAAAAGACATTAAATCTACTTCTGTGCTATTATCCCCAAAATACATCACTGCAATTTGGACATATAAAATGTCTTCAACAAGCTTGGAGAGTAACGTGCTGACAAAGAAATATGTGTTATATTAGTTTGAGCTGCTAGGTTGCCCGCGGGACAGCAATACAAACAACTTGGCTAATATAGCCAAAAAATAAGCAAGTGGTTCAGACTGTAGGCAGAGTAGGAGGGGAAAAAGGAATCACTAATATAATGAAGAAGGACAGAAAATGAATACCAGGTTGAGAAGAAGCATGTTTGTGGAATAGGTGTGTCAAGAGAGATAGCTGCATAGTTCATCTAAATGACAATATGAATGTTCTCTCCTCAGGCTCTGTTTCTTTCTGTCTTGTATATTTATTTTTTTCTGTTGTTCTTGCTTACAGCAAGTTGCTGCAAGAGAAACAGTGTGAACCAATGATTACTATCTCACTAGTCTTTTAAGTCTTCAGACTTCTCCCCTCTCCAGAGGCAACCTAGAAAGAAACAAATAATCAGTTTAGGGAATGTGGTAGCATGATAAAGAAAAAAATGTAGCACAGGGATGAATGTTTGTGGTTTTCATTCAACCCTTGTTAATAGATAGTTTAAGAGGTGAAAGGTGTTATCTGTGCGGCTGTAGTTAAGTCATGTGCTTCAGCTATTCCCAGTTGATTATTATTTTTTTTTTCTATTTCTCAATGATTTGCCAACTATCTAAGGAATCATAGATATCTTATTTCAGCTCCATCAAACTGTATTCTGGTGGTGTTTTTAGTCAGAGCTGTGACAACAGGGAGTGCAACTGAGAGGAAAAAGTGCAGAAAATCTTTCAGTGTTTCCATTCAAGAGAAAAGCGTGCAGAAATATGGAAATATTGGGATCCACCTGTGGAGTCGCAAAGTCTCCCAGGACTGGAAGGAGCCTAGAAGAGATGACAAGAAAGAAAAGATGTGCCTCAAACATTAAAAAGTCTTGACAGTGCCCTAACCTTAGCAGTTTCAGAAATCAGTACCCAGAGCAGTCCTTTGATGGTTTTAAAACTGCAGATCTACAATAATTTCAGTTAATCACTACAGGACCTGAGGATATGGTTGAAGAGGCTTTCCGTTCCAGAACCAATCATAGGGAAAGTTGGGCTGGAAGGTATCTCTGGAGGTCTCTAGTCCAACCTCCTAACCCCAGCAAAGCTGTTTTCAAAATTATGGCTGTTACAACTGGCTCAGGCTGCATGTTTAGCTCAAGCAGGACAATTGCATGCCACAGAGCTTGCCAGGGTTACGAAACACTGTGATGCGTGTTTGGCTTCAGACCTGTATTGCACACGATGATGCCTGGATACAGCATATGCTGATGGTTCCCATCTGTTCTTCAAAGAAAATCAAGCAAGTCTTTGTAAGGTTTTGTTTCCTTTGCCAAGGCTGATCGAAGTAGGATGTTTTGAATGCAGGGTCTTCTCTACCCTTCCACTGCCAAAGAGCACTGAGCATAACAAAGGCAAGGATCCACAACAATAGCACTGATGGATTTATTAGGAACTCTTCCTCTGAAAGTCAATCATACAAGAGGACCCTTGAGGGGATGAGATAATTGACCCTAAAAGAGGTTCAACGGTGATCCAAGATGCTGCAAAACCATGGGATTCCTTGAGTGGTTTTCAAATACTACAAACCCAAAGTGCGTATTTGCAGTCTGGAACCTGCAAACACACTTAATTTCAGGAACATTTGTCTTTCAGTTGCAGGGTATTTTCTTTTAATAGAGAACCAATGACTCAGCTTGTAAAACCACAGAAAAATCCTGGGATATTCAAAATGTGCTGAATGCTGACTGAACACTATTACCACTTAAACAGAAAGAGCAGATTGACTGCTTTTGAAAATCTCATCCCCAAAGCCAACCAGAGTGTTTAATCTACACCTCAAGTTCAATACAAGTTCACATCCCGATGGATATATTGTCCAATTTTAAATCACCCAAAGCATAAAATTCAATATTCATCTATAGTTTTATCAACTTTCTCCTTAGAAACATTTCAGCTCATTTCTAACTACTCTCCCCCCACTTCTATTTTTTGGTGTCTGGGAACAAGAAGCATCTGACAACCCTCAACAGGAATTCCTGCAAGGCACTAAGTACTATTGCAAATAGAAGCTGCCCACTATGCTGCAAAGGTAGAGATCAAAACAAACAGTTTCTTTTCAACATGACACGATAAAGAGGCAAAATGTTGAGAGAGACTGACCACATAAAATTATAAAATTGTCCGTATTTGGAAACTCCATTTCTTTACATCTTCTCTGGTTAGTTAGAAGTAGCTCACGGAAATCTTGCCCAGTAACTTAAGAAGGCAAGGAGAAGTTTTACAAATATTTCTCCTAGGTTCTTAATTGATTTTAACTTATTGTTCCTAGCTTTGCTCTTTTTTGGTGTTATGTCTTCCCTTTTCTCCAGAAAGAAGGCAAAAATCCAAGATCTGAGTTGATTCACAATGGCTGCATTACATGCCTGCTGGGAAATAGTAACCATACACTGGCAAGATTACATTAGCAGCTTGGAAGAGGAATAAAAGCAGCTCAAAGGGACAAGTCAGCTTAGGCATATTGAGGAGGGGGAAAAGGAAAAACTCTTTAAAATTGAAATTGCAAACTCACCTGCTGCTGTCTACTAACCTCAAGCTTTAACGGTGATGAGTGTACAACTGCAGCAGCAATGTGCTGCAAGCCTCTATTCACAGCTCAGGCACAACTGAAACGACAAAGCCCGTGCAAACTGTAATGTGTGTGAGACTTTTTCACCATAGGTAGTTTCCATCTGTGGTGATGCCGCTTCAAGACAAGACTGGACACAGACTGACCAACAAAAGAAGTACATCAAACCACATATATAGGACGTGCCAGGCTGGCTCAGATTTCTAGCCCAACATCCCTTCATTGACAGTGACAACTGAATTTACCTCCAAAGCTGGTTATGGACACCAAGGGAAGAATTACCAGGCCAGCTAAGTATTTGTGGACCCCTTCATCTCCTGAGAAAGGCAGGACAAGCTCTGCAGCGTATATGTTGTGAGCTGCTGCGTTGCTGAAGAGACCGTGGCCTGTAGAAGAGGGAAGACAACTAAGTTCAGATGGCCCTAAGAAAAGTAAACAATGCTGTAGACCTAGGAACATGGCACGTGCAGCAAGTTATCCCTTCCTGCCATGTATTTCCGAGGAATTATTGGAACTGGGAAAGGTTCAGAGACGAGCAGCAATGTGTAGCATTGGAAACAGGAGGAGTGCGGAGAGTATGAATGGGAACTGATTGTTCATCTCTTCATGAGTACAAGAATTAGGGTATGCTATGTGAAGCACCTGGTTGCCAAGTTCAAAACAAATAGAAAAAATGGGATTATCTTTCCCATAGGTTGTAGAAGAATAGTACAGCATGTAGCTAAAGGATGTTGTAGTTAATATGTTAATGTTTTATATACATTCAATAGTATTGATAAACTTGATTAAGTTCATAACAGAGAATCCACTGATCATTATTATTGACATGGCAATTTGGAGTGCAATGGGGGAAGTGTCATATACGTTTGTGCCATTCTCTAATCTGCTCTAGATTTTTGCTCATGATCACAGTTAGAGACTGGGCTAGAAGGAATATTTTTTTCTTTTTTAATCTGACCCACTGCTTCTTTTCTTATAGTTAAGGAGGGTGGCCATAACCCATGTAGCTTCAATGCACTGGCATTTAGCTTTCCTGTGAGAAAAAAACAGCAGGGCTGTACTGACCAGCACATACCACTACACTATGAAAGTCTGACAAGTACGGAGATTAAATCCCCTTTCTCCACTCCAGTGAGTTCAACCTAGAGTGAATCTGGTGAGGTTTCCTCATCACCAGTAAAGCAAGTTCAGATATTTCTGGCTGTCATGCTTTCAAGCTGTCATGTAATCTCTCTGCTCCCTTTCAAATGACTTTTTAAAACATTGTTTTGCAGCCCTTGTTTGAGGACTGGCCACTTGGTAAAAGGGAACACCAGAGCTGGAGTAAGAAGCTGCAAATGGATTTGAAAGCACGACTCTTACTGAGGTTTCTGGAGAAAGCTTTTTTTTGTTCAGTTTTTTTTTTTTTTCTTCAGATTGTTGACAGCAAAAGTGTCTGTAATAATTCTGTGCCTAATTTGATTTTCAAGCTGTTAGAGACTTGGCACAGGCATAGCAGGTTTTGTCAGTGCTGAGGGATTTTTCATTTGACAGACTAAATTAACTCTGTCCTTTCTTCTGTGCTTTCCTGAACAATATTGAAAAATTTAAAGCAAAAGCAAACAAAACCAAAACCAAAAGACCCAAAGGTCCAACCATGCAGAGGAAGACGAGTAATTAGATCTTCACTTTAGCCTGAGCACTGGGATTAGCAATCCTTAGGGTGAGACACAAACTGAGATATCTGAAACAAAGGTGACACACCCTGGGTTGTTTGTTGCTGAGCTCTTCATTATCTGATGCTCACAAACAATTAATCTGGACCAGAAATTATTAAATCACCACTCATCATAAACTGTTGCTTAAAAAATAAATAAATAAATATAAAAACTCAGGTGCTTACAGTTCATGTCCTGCTGAGACACAAATGCCAAAATGCAGAGCCTTATATTTGGCTATACTTCAGTATCATAAAAAACTTGATGAACTCACAGGCATTACTCAAAGAGATATACTGTACCTTTGGATAACTGAGTAAACTGAAGATATTTCATAAATGATGTCAGACATGCTGCACAGAAGGGCAAGCGCCATGGGAAATCCTGCCTTTTGCTGAACATTTCTGAACATCTCAATCAGGGCTGTGCTCTGCTTAGAGCTTGCTAAGCACCAAACACTGCTATAAAGACACTGTGGTGACCACTATATAAACACTGCCTAACTGGTATGGTTAAAGACTAACTAATGAAAGCGCTTCAGCTATTAGTTACAACAGTAGTCTACAATAGCTAATGAGCAGCATGCTTAATAAACCTTGGATGATGCACATAGAAGGAGAAATAAAAGCAGTGTCCTGAGATTGAAGAGACCTGGCTTCAGATCCTGGTGCTTCCACAGGACTTTTGTCTGACGGTAGTCAAGAGGCCTTGTCACCATTTGGCTTTCCTTAGGGTTGGAGGATCTAAGCCCAGGGGAGATCCAGGTCAGCTTTCGGGAGCCCAGGCACGGCCGGTGTGCGCTAGTGCATGCTCACTTCACCTCTCCATGGCTCAGTTTACCATCTTTGAAAAGGACTGAGAGTTATTTCCACTTGTCTAAGTGGCTTGTAAATCACCTTGAGGACTTTGAAAATAGCAACTGCAGTAGCTGGGAGCCTGAACTTTCACAGTGTGTCATCCTTGTTGTTCACTGGTGAGCTGGATTTCCTAGCAGGCTTTGGATTTTGTGAGATGCCTCACTTGAACACATTTTGGCCCATGTTCTTTGTGATGGAAGCCTTGTTTCCTAAGCCATCAGAGACTGAACATACGGACCGATGCTAAGAAAGTCTGAAGATTAAGTAGTGGAGTCTTTGTTTGACATGCAGGGCCACTAATTGCTATAGAACACAAGCTTCTGAATAGCCTTGACATTTTCACATGCACACCTGCGGATGCTGTATTTTGCTTCCCTCACTCAGTTTCCAGGAATTGCCTACAGGAAGGGAGAAGACAAGGCCCTTTTTCAGAGCTCCGACCTTCAGAAAGAAATGGAAAGAAGGAAGTTGAGGCCCCATGGATCTACATACAGGAGATAAGTCAAATCTTCTACTGCAGAGGGAACACACATAGGGGGTCCTCCGTACACTAAGAAAGAGATGTTGAGAGAAAATCACTATGATGCATATACATTTTATCAGGCAGCAGAATAAATGGTACATTCAGGAAATTTAAAGTGTCTGTGATTTTATCTACAGTGAACTTTATTGTCCTCCCTCCATCATTCGTTTCTGAATGGAAAGGCAAGGAAAAGGACCTGGGTATTTATCCATCTTCAGCAGGGACCAAACTTGTGACTAGTTTTGTAAAGTGCAAGTCACTACTGAACTGAACATTCCGTTTCTAGTTTAAGCCATGTGAAAATCATCAACTTTTTATATACAGTCTTGACCCAGGAGTGGCTTCCTGAGGAGAAGACTGAAGAGACAGGAGTGAAATGGAGACTCACCTTCCTGTGTTTTTATCTTGTCTGGTGTTGTGCTTAGCAGAGCAGAGGGTACAGCATCCTCCTCCTCATCCCCAGNATCTTCAGCAGGGACCAAACTTGTGACTAGTTTTGTAAAGTACAAGTCACTACTGAACTAAACATTCCATTTCTAGTTTAAGCCATGTGAAAATCAACTTTTTATATACAGTCTTGACCCAGGAGTGGCTTCCTGGGGAGAAGACTGAAGAGACAGGAGTGAAATGGAGACTCACCCTCCTGTGTTTTTATCTTGTCTGGTGTTGAGCTTAGCAGAGCAGAGGGTACAGCATCCTCCTCCTCATCCCCAGACAGCTGCTGGCCTCAGCTCTTTGCCTGTCTAGTCAACAGGAGTCACTTCACTGATTGCTCCAAAGGGTAAATCAGACTGTCCATATCAAAAAAATGGTATGTTGGACACTGTGTGAGAAGACTGAAAACTAGACTTTCCTGCACTGAGACAACAGTGAATTTCAGTTCATTCAAACCTGCACTGAACTCAAAAGGCAGTTTCACAGCCTTCATAGTCCAGGGCTGTTATAATGCATGCAGAGTGCTTGGGAACCACCGCAGTTGCTTGGAAAAAGAATCTATTATTAATTCAAAGGCAATTATTAATATATATAACAATATAAATTTAAATGCAGTCAAAC
>RSEF01000007.1:27210685-27228740 GCA_003993805.1 Himantopus leucocephalus | reverse complement strand
GGTTTTCAGAAAAAAGAGTGTAAAGTATAGAATATTTTGGCACTTACAAGAAGAAATACCTTGAGTTGGAAAGGCTGAACACTTTTTTTGAGAACTTCCTTTTTTATTTTTGTAATTTTATTTTACTTTTTAGGTGGGGTCTCCTTCCTGTGTTAGACTGTTTGCACATCAGTCTAAACATCCCACAAAACAGTTTAAGGATGCGCTGCAGTTTCGGCCTCAGTCACAAGGCAATGCTGAGGAGTGGGGCTATGAGATGATCCCCAAACGGTGACACATTTTGTCCTGCTCTCTCCAGAGTTCCCATTTGTTCCCACAGACAGTGAATGGGTAGGCTCCTTGGTACAGAACACAAGCCGCTGCCAACACAGTGCAAAAGCACACTGCAAAAGACCTGGAATTCTGAGTCCCATTTCAATATCTTCTTTAGTCCTATGCTTCTGAGACCTTGAGCATTTGTGTTCAAGACAGAGATGAGGGAAAGGCAGCTCAGCTGACCTGGCAGCTTTCAAAAAGCACTCGAGGACCAAGTTGATGAAAAAAATAAAAATAAAAGCAAACCAGCTGATAAAAGTGTACTCAGAGATCTGATAGCAGCCAGGAAAGAGCACTGCAGAGTGCTGATTGCAAAGTGATAGACAGAGGTTTCCATTTCACACATTGTCATTCTAATCTTGCAGTCTAAGTTCTACAATGTCAGGACAGATCCCTCATAAAAAAAGGAACAAAAAAGGAGCAAAAGAGGAGAAACAACTACAGAACCCAGGGTACGAAACACAGAAAGGGGAGGGGAATTAGTTTAAGTGTTCAGAAATTTGCAGCACAGAGAATTTCCATTCACAAACTGATGTTCTTGATAGTAAAGGCAAAAGGGCAAGACGAAAACAGAAAGAGATTTTTGGCATAGTTTGAAGAAAAGTTCCATCTGCAGGTATAATTGTCACAGTTTAAATTCCAAGAGTACAAATGCCAAGAAACTCACAGGACTGTCAGACAATCAGAGGATCCTCTTATGACTCACCCTAATCCTCTGAGATAGTTGCCTGTATCTTGTGAAGAGCCGGGGCCCTTCAGTGAAGAGGAAGATGACATAACAAAGACCTTTGTAGCTCTGCTCTTAGGAGCCTTTATAGGAATGCACAGAATGAGAAAATTTCAATTTTAGTCTATCCACAGAGGCACTATTGAGAACAGGCAAGAGCTGCAATCCTCAAAAAAAGTAATTGAGAGCCACACCGTGAATGGAAGCAAAAGCCTATTGAAGGAGCAGGTGCCACGGAGATATGTTGGTGACTGAAATATAAAACCGGGGACAAGGGATGAGGGAAGGCCCGGATCTCTAATTTTCCCCAGGATAAACAGAGTAAAGTGTGAGGTAGAAAAGGGATGCAATGCAAAGCAAAGAACTGAGCAAGCAAAAGTAGGAAGAAAAGTTACGCCCTAAGGCCAAGATCTATCCCAATGCTTCCATCTAACTATTTGCAAAAAATGTGAAAAATATAGAACATATAAGACATTGTGGAGAGGCTAAAAGGGAAGATAGCAATGCAGATATGAAAAATGATAAAACATGGAAGAGAAAGAACAGATGACAGGAAAGAGGGCAGAGTAAAGGGTAAAGAAGTCACTTGTTTTAATTTCTGCTTTTCATCTCCAGCAGGAAGACGCAGCATTCTTATCTATCATATTCCCTAAAAGTACCTCAGACTCTTTGCTGATACAGTCTTAAAAATGCATCTTTAAAATGATGATAACTCACAAAATACTCATGGCAGACTTAATTTCGTTTCAAGACATCAAGTGAACTGGAATAGAAACCTTCATTTTCTTAGCAAATCTTGCACCTCATAAAGGTTTTATCTGTTGCTATGGCAAAGGCTTTACTCAAAGGAGTTACTTGTAGAACACCACAAGAAGGGGGAATCTTTCAGTTCCTTTCACATACACATTTTCATACCCCAGACATTTTAATTTAATCATATTTTCCCTCCATCCTTCAGAGAGTTTCTTTTATTCCCCAGTAAGCTGTATGTCTACATCAGCAATATGGAAGAATCCATTCTTATCATCTTCCCCACTGTAAACCAAAATCTACTTTTAATTATAGAATATCAGCTATTTCTCTTTGATGACATTCAAGTGCTTATTCCAAATTGAAAGAGCAATAGAGCAACTGCCATGGTATTTTCATACATAGAGCAATGACCTTTTTAATACAATTTCATGGAAACAATAGAGTTACATTCATCAGGTTATATAGAAACTTGCTGCTTCTTTTTTTCAGACATTCCACTTTCAATTCACAATGACATTTGATAGGAGACATAAAAATGTCAGTAGATCAGGCTTTTTTCAGCCAGCTCATCTGACAAGAATTCCCTTCTCCCTATTTCTTTTTACAGTGCTATGTTGTTCCCTCATTTGGGCCTACTTCAATTTCCTTATTAAATATGTAAGATCTTCACTATGCAACCAGGAGCTGAATCATGTAAGATTAACACAAAGCCCTTGTGAGAGGATTTTTTTAACATTATTAATATTAATAGTATGTGCAGCTCACGTATTTTTGTACTTTCCAAACCCAAATGTCAATACAGTGGATAAATTGTACTTTCCTTCCTTGTGTTCTTTGTCTTCTTCAAAGAAAGGATGACATTCAACTTCACTAAAAGCAAAATTTCACACATTTCCAGCCAAGTTCCATTTTTGCATCCCAAAGCGTCATGGTTATAATGGACTGTCTTGCCTGGCCATTGACACAGGAGAAAGGGTAACCTGAGGAAACAGATATGAAGCATAAGGATTTTATTCTTTGTGTTAACTTATGCAACATCATAAATCACACGGGTCTTAATCAAGTAAAGGATTTCACTAATGACCTAATGAGAAGTGCTGTAATAGATAATGGGTGGATTTGAATCCTTGCACAGAACTCAAAGGAAGTTCAGGTGCTCGGATGGGATCCAAAGCAGACAGCATGTTGAGGTGGAACAACTTAGACCTAATCAGTAGGCAATATGAAAGAAGAAAAAGCCATCTTTCATTCTCCTTTCTGTCAGGCTGAAGCCTGAAACATGCTCCTGAAATGCTGGCTTAGAGGTTCTTTTTTTCAAAGAGCTTAGCACACCTCATTCCTTTCTTTCCAAATTTGTCTGGAGGAGCAAGTATCGTGTACTTTTGCTGGACACACAGAGACGTAGGGTTCACTCAAGGAATGGCTTCAATTCTCTCCTATGTCTGACATGACACAATTTGACATCCTCAGAGAAGTTCTACAGTGAAACATTTTGACAATTTTTGTGTTGTTATCTCTGCACTTCCCCATCTCCACTTCTGACTTTTCCATGCTGTGTTTGCCTCCTGCTCGCACAGGCTATAGCAGAACTGCTGTATCTGTTGCTGGAAGGCAGTGACAGAAAGAAGCAAGGCTTGGCTGCACTTCACCAGCCTTGGGCTGTGCTTCTCCATAGGAGACTGTCCTGAGGACCATGTTATTGGGTTACTTTATTGTCAATGTACAAACAACCCTGTTTTCACTTTTAAAAAGGGTCCCTCTATTCCCTTTCTTGAGGATTGTTATTTCTTTTACCACCAGCTAAAATACAGAACCAAGTGTTAAAGCATACTCTAAAACCAGACGTCCTTTCTCTCAAAAAGAGAAAAACCTGTTAATTGGCATGCAAAATCCTTCTCTCTCTCTCACCTCCTGTTTCACAATCAAGTAGTGTAAATATTTTCCTCTACACAGAGCCAGCTTCAAAAGGGAAAGACCAACCTATAGTCTGCTACCTGTATCACTCCAGGGAGAGAAGAGACGTGGAAAAGCATCAGGTAGAGACTGAAAGAATCTGAGTGTTCTGTTTATTTCAAGTTTTCTATAAAAAGAGAGAAAATCATCATTACCACCCTCCTTCTTCAGCTATATTTTAAAAGAAAGCAGCAGTATTATTCTAATCTCTGGAGGGTTCACTCCACATTCACAAGCCATTCTGTGTGACTGCTAGTAAAAACCATGAACATTCAAATTTATATTTTAAGACCACAGTCCGGCAAGAAAGAATGAAAGTTCACTATGATCATGTTGGATGTATGACACTGAAGCTATAAAAGAATAAAAATACTTTGCAGTAACATAGAACTAATCCTAAACCTGTCAGATAGGTCAGGATGAGACACAGTTCTCTTCATTCATGCTGATACCAAGTGACAGCTTGTGCATAGCTTCTACATTCAGCAATGACCACAGTGATTGTCTATTCTGACATCTTGTTTAACGCAGGACAGACAATTCTTCCAAGTTTAATGTTTTTAAATATTGGGGTTTTTTTTCTTTCCTTCTTTCTTGATCTTCCTACATCTTTTCTTTTTCTGATACACAGCAGGGCCTGAAATTACAAGAATTAAACTAAAAAAGAACTAAGAAAAAATTCAAGTCTAGAAAAAAACATGACACGACTAGAAGCAAGACACACTGGAGTTTTAAGGAAGAAGCTTCTTCACTTACAACTTCAGTTTCACTTAAGCTTCACTTGTAAGCTTCACTTATACTATCAGCTTCATTCCTCAGGATGAGGACACCCTCAAAATCTTGGGGTGCTGACCTAAAGTAAAACAGATTAAAGAATTGATTTATCTTAACCATACACTGTGAAATGGACCTTGAAACATGTAACCCATTGGGACACCTCCTGATTCAAGGTGGTTGTGGCTTAAGCTTGGAGTCAGTAAACAATGAGCAGCTCTCTCTTCTGTAATGACTGTAAAACCCTTATGTTTGCATATACAAGTAAATTAATCTGTGTTCTGGGAATGACTCAAAGAAAATGAAATCAATCACATTTATACGCATCTTGTGACCTTTACCCATTTCTCTGGAAGAGAAATAAAATGAAGACAATTGTACCTTGGTTTCCAGAGTGTTGTCTGGGTGTTTGATAGGAATCTGACTGGGAAATGATACCGACAGCGAGATAACAAGAAAACCCATTTATCACTGTGACAGGTGCTCTGTTTTATATGAGTTTAAATTACCAGTGATGGAGTAGGGTTGTCTTTCTCTCATCTCAACCTCATAACCAATGTTTAGACTCAACTAAAGTTTCCATTTCATAGTAATCAAGTTACATGGAGTCAAATTGTTATTCATGAATTCAAGGAGGTTAAGACTTGAGATTCATTAATGCGATATTGTCAGCCACAGCGAGCAGGTCCATGGCCTGAACAGAGTGGTAATTGGTAAATCTGAATGCCGGGTGGTTAATGGCTGTTTATTAGCCTCTAATACATTCTGTGTTATTTAGTCTTACAAGATTTGACACTAGATATTTCTACCGAGTCACAAGACCCTGGCAGTTCACCTTTCTTGTACGTTGGTGGACGTGCGCCAGAGCTTAACTGTGCTACTGAGGAAAAGAAATACAAATCACCACTACTTCTTATACCTGCTGCTGTGCAGTGTGATCTTCCCTGTTTGGACACTCAGGGACTTAAGGAGCAGTCCTGACACCTGGGGCATCGTTTATAGACAAGGCAGTGTCAGCTGTCTCTTTTCTATGCATGTATTGAGTAACCTCATTTTCTTCTGGACTAAATCTGAATTAGGTGTTTATTCCTTTCTTATGGAAAAGTCTCCTCACTTGACTGTTTTTCTAAGGAAAAATCAAAACCAAATGAAACAAAAACATGCTTATGAGTTCTCTGTAACTTCTACTTTTCTCCATCAAGAGAAATCTCTTCTGTTTACTTCAGAAGCACAAAATGTTACAAGGCATCAGTCTGTAGTAGAAATCTCCCTTTTCACATCTCATTTTGATGGTAAGATAGATTGCTAATACAAAAGTTCGCAAGAGCAAGTCATAGTCACAGCATGACACTCAGCTAGGGAGAAAGGCATATGTAAGGCTAGAGAGGATTCAGCTGAGTCATCAGGTCTATCACAGGCTATCAAAGTCCTCTCAACAGTTGCAACCTCATATAATTTCTTCCATTAACGTAGCTCTATGCTTATCTGTGCTTACATAGGCAGGTTTCTCATCATTCAGTACATAGCTTTGAAAATAAGGTGTTTTTTTTTTTTTTATTTCCAACCTAAATGAATTTATACGTACTTTATTCTTTGTTCACCTTGCCCTTTATCTCATACCCACTCTGTGGTTCTCTCTCCTTAGGAATTTACAGAGACCAGTCATAGCCTTGAGTTTATTAGGCTAAGAAAGCAAAAAATCTTCGACTCTCCTATATGGTCCCTCCAGTTCTTTGATTGTTCTCTGCACCTGTTTCAGTTTGAATTCATTCTTTAACATAGGTGAGCAGAAAAATATATAGGGAATAAAAATAATAACTATACAGGCTTTTCATAGACTTGTTAATACTTTGCCAGAAACATGGTAGAGCAATATTTGCTTTTTTCCGTAGGTGTTATGTAGTCATACTGTGACTGACCAAAACACGTAGGCTATTTCCCTTCCCTCCTAGTGCTAAATATTGACAGGGCCCAATATTTTGTATTAGTTCTGACATGCATGACCTTCTGTTTCCATTATTCCAGGACCTCAAGGTCACTCAGTAAATTCTGTATAGTACCTGGATCCTTCTTTCTTTATTGGCATCCTTTCTACCTTTGAAATAGCAGCGTGTTTCAAAAGCATTGTTTATCATGCTAGTCATAACGACTAGCGTGATAGAGAGTATTAAACAACAGAGGTTTGAGGACCTCAGCTACAAAGCTCCCTTCAGCCTAATACTTTTCGTTTGCTGTATTTCAGTTTCTTATGCACCTTACAGTCCTCCTAATTCTGTTCCTTTTCATCTTAATTAATCATTTCTCTTATAGCAAAATATGACAAGCTTCACAGAAGTCTAGCTAGGTTAGATCTATGGAAGTTAGATTTAGGGAGTTTTTCATGGTGTAATGCTATTGAGGCGCTTTTCATCAAAACTCATAGGAACATTTAAAATGAAACCTAAACGAATCAGAAACTCCCTAGCTATTATGTTTATAGCACACTCTGGATTCCTGCCTAGTTTCTTAAAAGTGTGCAAATACGCATCGGGGCCAAGGTTTTCGCAAAATTCACAGCACTTCAGGGCTTTGAGAAAAAAGAAGCAAAGCCAGGCAGTTCCAGTTCAGTTTGCCTTTCATTTGGAGTAAGGGCTGTTCAGATGAGAACCCAAGTCACAGCTCTGTGGGTGCGTACCCTGAGCCAGTGTTAACTGAAGGTCTTTCAAGGAAACTTTATAGTGTTTATCTTGTACAAAGCTCAAAAGCCTAACTATGAGAAAATTAGTTTCCATGTATATTATAAACCCAAGTGCTCTTTATGAAGTGTATGTAACAAAGGTATTATGCATATAAATTAACATTTCAAAAACATGATCACATCTCAGAAATATGAACTGAGATTGAGCCTATGAAAAGACACTGAGATCTTATTGAGAGGGGGTGGTTTTGCTCTTAAATTGCATACCATCAAAAGAACAACAACAACAATAAAATAAACAATCCAGGCTTGATAGGTTTCATATTGTGATGCACTGTCATGCATATTAATCACCATAATGAAACTTAGCCCAAATAATTCACATGCTGCATAAACAGCTTTGTAAAGTGATGCATTTAAATTTTTGGCAAGAACACATTGTTCAAATCTGTGACAATTAGAGCAAGAACTGTGTCTTTGTACCATTTTCTTTGGACTGAATAATTTGCTTCTATCCAAATAATAGGTTTAATAGAATCTAAAGATGGACCCTGAGGAAACAGTATGAAAATCCTTCTTTTTTTCTCAGTAAGCAATGGACTTTGAGAAGAGTGCTAGACCATGGCAAAAAGCTCCCACACCTGGTGGGTTAAGCCTCCCACACATGATGGGTTGTTGAACCCTTCCAAAATTATCGCAGCAGCCTCTTATTCAGCCGTGTACACTGGGGGTATAGACAATGAAAGTGACACAGTTGCTTTCATTATTAACTTCATTATAGGATCTGTAATATTATTAGCAGCAAGACTGCAAGTACAGAAGGCAAGCTGATAATGTAATCAGCATAAGACAAACACTGAAAAATTGAGAATAATACGTTATTTGCACAAAAACAGCCTCTTATTAAAATCACAGCCAGGGCAAAGAGCTGAAAGGTAAACCTCGAAGGTTTTTCAGTAGAAACCACAATAAATTGTACAAAATCTGGAATAAGGAAGGTGTTTATCAGAGGTATTTTTGACAGTATGTGATCCTAATTAATGAGACTCATTAGTATTATTGTTGTCGTTCATATTGCACTTGCTTCAAGTAGCCACAATCAAGAACCAGAATCCTGCTGAGGTAAACTGTTTACCCAAGTGTAAAACACTGTGTTTGCCCCAAATAAATGATGAGATAAATTCAGTGGGACAAATGTTTAAGTGGTTTGCTGAATGGCAATTTATTTTAATCTGTGCATAAAGTTAGTATGCACTAACTGGTCTTTCTCTTAATGGGCTGGGTTTTTTTTTACCCACCTAAGCTTTCTTTTGGGTTATATATAAATGCTTCTAGAAATTATCTCTTCTTATTGAATTATACACAGTATCTAGAAAAATGAGACAACGTGCATGGTTGGAGTTTCTAGAGACTATTGTAATATAAATACCAAGGCTGCAGTGTGGATTGGTTCAGTCAAGATATTTATGGAAAATGTATCTTTAAAGCAAGATATCTATAAAAGTCAAGTCCTTGCCTTTTGGTCTTTAACCTCTTAATTCCTCTGGATCACAACAAAGGAATGAAAACTTTGATTTTCAACAAAGGTTTCATTATGTGTGACAACTTAGTCTGTCCCTCTGAAGCCTAAACTTGAACAACAACAAATCTGAGACCAAAGAAAAAACAACTGTTCTCCTCTGCCTTACTCCTTGGCTTTCTAAGCCCCACAGGTCCAAGTCCAGCTCTGTTCCAAGGGGAGATCTGTGTTCATTTAATTGCCATGGGGGACTCTTACACCCAGACTTATCCTGACCCCATTTGAGTGTGACAAGTCCTTGTAGTTACAGCAATGCAACAACCTACTCCATGAGTTCTGCCAACAACCAGTTACTCTAAAGTCCATTTTGCACAAGTGTTGACACTTGCCAGGCAAAAGAACCACCATGAGCCAAGATCCATGAAGGTGTTCAGATCTTGAACCTCTGTGAGACAGTGCTAGATAAATCTGTTCCCTCCCTGGCATAACTTGCTGCAACCTCCAGGTTTTTTCAGTGTTTCTAAACTAGTGGTTTTAATCATAGTACGGACCCCATCTCAGTGATTAAAGATAAATGCTTACATAGTGTATATGTCGAATTCTACCGATGTCATCATCAGGAGCTAAGTTATGGTCCTTGAGGATGTGATGACTGTTTGTTAACTGCAGTGAGGGGTGGGTTAATTTTAATGAGACATCTAAAGCACTGGAGGCCTCTGTAATTTGCTGTAGCACTTGTTCCTCAGGGGAACTGATTCTGAACAAAACTTCAAAAAATTCATCATTAAAATATTACCATAAAACAGGATAAGACACACAAATCCTTCTTCAAGAAAATAAATAAAACATCAGGTTTTATCGCTCTCCTCTAATTAACATAGCAACCTTTCTACTCCTTCCTGGAGCCTCCAGGGCAAATGATGTCAGGTGGTGACAGGATGCAAATACCCCGGTGAAAAAGGGAAGCAGCTGGTGTGTGTTCAAAGAGGGAGTTATTTCCTAGCAATGCAGACTCCTCTGGAACTCATCTCACACCTTTTGCAAATAAATAACTTACACATGCTGACAATATGTCACCTTTGGAGAAATTATAGTATGTATAGTATGCAAATTTTATACAGTCACTGTGCATTTTGATTTCTCCCCATTTGTAGAAATGGAAAAGATATACAAGAACATAAAGAGAAAAACAGAGGATTAGGTAGCCACAGGCAGAGAAAACCTTCATTAGTAAGTAAAATCCTCATGTGAAGAGGAGGACACCCACATCTGATGTTTTGATATTACAGTTATGGAGGTGAGAATGAGCTACGCTCTTCTTAACCCAAATCCACATCTGTGCGGCTTAAGAAATAGTTCTCATGATAAACACAAGGATGACTATATCACCTGCATTATAAGAAGGGTTAGACAGTGGGATCAAAACAACTTCTTTGGGCCTTAAAATCTATGACACTTATTCTACATCTTAATGTGATAGAGACTATCACACACTCTGAACTAACCAGTTAATATGAGTCTTTCCGTCCACTTTGTGACTAAATGGCTGTAGTTTATCCCCCAGACTTCTCCCCTAAGACAAGTTCAATGGCCTGCATTTTGTTCCTGTTGAACAAAGTCTACAAAGGATAGCAACATAACAAGTGATCCTCAATACATTTTGCCAACAGAAACACTTTAGTGATTATTTCTTCAGCTGGGCTTAGGCAGGGATCTGATCCAATGGTTAATGCAATAGGATTCTTCCCCTTGAGTTCAGCTGTGTTCAGATCACAGGAATTATCCTAAACTGCTCTTGACTTCTTTGCCAAGCCAGTGGCTGGGGTATATATCAAACAGTCCAGTGTCCGTGGTCCACACCTTCTGGTAAGACTTCTCTGAAGCTTTCAAAACCTCCCTAAGCAGAAGCATATGTAAATTGCAGACCCTGATGTAGTTGTACGGAGCAGTGATAGTTACACTCGTGTAGTATTCCCACACTGATAACAATATTTTGAGGAGAAGGACAGCTAGTGACCCAAGTCACATCACAACTGAGGAGTACAGAGCATTCATCACACAACGCTGGTCAAAGGAGATCAAAGTGCTGAATATAATTGTCCTTCTTTGTTTGCTTTCTTGGGCATTTTTACATCGGACTGGCAGCCGTAGGGCTATGTCAGCATGGCAATGCACTAACAAGTGAGGGTTGAAGCCGTATACACTATAGTTCAGACACACCACTGCTGACACCGCCGGAGGAAGCACACAGTGAGGACAGACTGAGACCAGATCTGGCTGTGGATGCATGTCTGAGCATACAGCCTGTGGCAATCTGTGTAGATGAATAATAATGAATGTGCAAAATGACTGCCCCTTATTAGCTTATGGCCTTGTTTGCTAGGGAACCATTAAAAGAGGTAAGAGATTATAATTAGCAGACAACAGATAATGATGCCAGCGGTAAGGAAAAGGTAGGTGCACTCCAGATATTATAAACAGCAAAGCAAAATGTGCTGTGCAAACTACTAGGAGATAAACAGTGGAATGATAAAAATTTCTCCGTGCCAGACCCTTTGAAGTCACTGGTGACCACAGAAAATTTGTGCCTTTATAAAAGAAAATCAAAGAGAAAAGGTGACCATACCTGAAAGCATAGCTGGGGTAGGGGAATGAGTGCAGCTGTAGTGGGAGAAGCCTTTAGGATGTGCAACAGGCAAAACAAAACACCACTACACTATTTCTGTGCTGAGAAGGATCTAGCCTGAAACTGCTGATTCAATGTGGATTTTTGCAAAAGGCCAGAAATTTGGAACAGTGTCACAAATTGTATGCAAGAAATAGTCAATGAGTTGAGGTGCAAAAAAGAATGAAAGAAAAATAACCTACAGTGCAAATAATTGATGGTTCATGATTGAATCCAATACAAAATGTAATAAATTAAGATCTTTGCGATGATATGCAACTCCATTTACCCTATTACAAAGACAATCCCAGAGAATTTCATTTCATCCATTTACCATCATGGGGTACCTTAGTTTAGCATCTAAGCAAATGTTTAATTTAAAAGAGTACTTCAGAGTACGTTATGACGTTTTTACAGACTGAAGGAACACAGCTTAAAATGGAACTTGATACGGGATCTGTGCTTTCTTCTGATTTCATCAGAATTGTCAGAGTCTGCATGAAAGGGTGATTTTCAGGAAAAAACAACAGCAGCAGCAAACAGCAAGTCATATTAGCATTCTGACTTTGATGGACTATTTAAGGAGCATATGTTCCTGATTGCCAAGAAGCTTGTTTTAAATGACCTGAAGTATTCTATGTGAATTCAGCTACACGGCACAGACGGTAGAAGGGTGAATACTCTTTTTCTTCAAAGAAAGCAGCTCTGGAACAGATTGTAAGTGACACTGGAATGTAATTCACATCCAAAGAGTTCTGGTTTGCTGAAAGATATAACATCATACATGTCATATCAGCTCCTTGCCATTCTGTCACAGTGCAGATTACTGTCTGAACTGATGCAGAATTAGCAAGCCAGTTGTGCTATCAGCCTAATAAACAGCAGTTTATAACTACAACTAGCTGCAAATTTCCCAGTGACAAAAAGAATAACCACAAGATCACATTTCTTTAAGTACTAAATGGTGAGTTGTTGTCCTGGTTTGAGGTAAAACAGGACCAATTTTGTTCAGTAACTTTACTTCTTAGCTGGGCCTCTTCTAACTACTGAAATGAACAGCATATTGTGCAGACAATGTTCGCTCTCAGAGTGGTAAGACCTATGTTTATAGTTGATGCCCAGGCATGGTATGCAGAGAGGCTCCTGCTTACACTTATTGCTATAACCCCCAAGGCCAGCCAACTTTGTTACTTCATTCAGCCAGCCCCCTTTTCTACAATGAATGACTTTTGAGGGCAGGAAGATATTTCTAATACAGTAAGAGCAACAAGTTTCAGCAATTTTCCAGTTCCTGTGTTGGGCCTTGCAGACTTTTTCAAGAGACTGAAATTTTGATGTTTGTATGCCCTTTTACTCTGAAGGGAATATGCACAGTACAAAATTTGGTGATGTCCTTTTCAATAGTTTATAGTTGCTTTATCTTCTGTTGCAGGTGATGATCTACAGAAATAGACCTTCTGCATTTGCACGTAGTTAACATTCATGGTTGTTTGAAACATGCACAACAATGTTTTCTCACCATTTTCTTGATGTTAATCAAGGCAAAAAGTGATAAGAAAGGAAATGTGAAGACTTCATCTTTGAAACCAAGTTCATTACCAAAAAAAAGGAAAGAATAATGTAGAATTTGATATGAAATTACTTTTTTTTTCTCCTCTCATTGCTCTAACACTAGAAAGAAGTGTCCTTGACTTTATTTTTTTTTTTGCTTTTTTTTTTCAATTTAAGAATAATTCTGGAACTTCCAAGGAAGACTACTTTGTCAACTGCACCAGAGACCTAGAAACACACAGAGACTGAAAGCAAGAAATCCATTAGATTCACAACACATTCACACCTAGGGATTGTAACTTAACAAATAACAATCTTGGTGAGATTCCAGCAGCATCAGAAAACTGCAACAGCACTGCAAATGCAACAAGGAACATCCTGGTGTAAAACAACAATATCTGAAAATAAGAAATCAATAAGTTTCTGGAAGGATGATAGAAGAACCGATCAAATAATTTGGGCAGAATAATATAAGACACATTAAAATAGCCTTATTGATGTATGTCTAGGTGCCAATACTGTCATTTAAGGTGTACCTAACTTTAAGTATTCTGATTCTAATCAATATGCTCTCCTTTCTGCAAAAGATATTAAACCCCCGTGATATATGACTACTTTTTTTATCCATGTTCAATATAATCGTTGATCCACCATTTTCAATCAGCATTTCTAAAAATGTGATAGAGGTCCCTATTTAATCATTTGTCAGACTCAGAAAGGCCAAAGAGGACAGTCAATAACTTGTCAATAAATACTCTGGAAGTTCGGCTAGAGTTATCTTTAATTTCCTACTGGGAGAACTGATTGTCCATGCCTTGTCCTGGAATGAGAGAGCCAAGTGTGTAGGCTCTCCAGATGTTTGTATAGAAATCAAGCAATGCAGACTGTATGCAGAAGATGTCTTCAGAGTAGCAGGAAGTGGGCCTGGCTGCAAAAACCCATGGTTAAAATGCTTCATGGAATGAGTGGTGTGTTCACTGTGGGCAACAGATGGGTTACAACTATCTCAAAGGGGGAAAAGATTTTTGCACAGGAGTTGGCAGGGCCCATCAAAAGGGCTTTAAACTAGATTTGAAGGGGGAAGGGATGAAACCAGGCTCGGCTCGCTAGAGACAAGCCTGGGGCAGTACATCAATGTTTGTGGGACGGTGTGCTAGCGAGGTCCTTTGGTCTGCCATCCCAGTGGGGGAGGGGATGGAGTGCCATGCGATACCAAAGACATTGATAGGGATATTGATGGTCTAGAAATCACAGAAGTGCCTGTGAAGGGTTAGGTAAGAATTAGGGCTTAGTAACACCTTTGACACCATTTCCCATAGCATTCTCCTGAAGAATCTGGCTGCTCATGGCTTAGATAGGCGTATGCTGAGCTGAGTGAAAAACTGGCTGGCTGGCAGGGCCCAAAGAGCGGTGGTGAATGGAGTTAAATCCAGTTGGCGGCCGGTCACAAGTGGTACTCCCCAGGGCTCAGTATTGGGGCCAGTTCTGTTTAATATCTTTATCAACAATTTGAACAAGGGGATCAAGTCCACCCTCGGTAAGTTTACAGATGACACGAAGTTGTGCCAGAGTGTTGGATCTGCTTGAGGGTAGGAAGGCTATACAGAGGGATCTGCGTAGGCTGGATTGATGAGCCGAGGCCAAAGGTATGAGGTTCAACAAGGCGAAGTGCCAGGTCCTGCACTTGGGTCACAGCAACCCCATGCAGCACTACAGGCTTGGGGCGGAGTGGCTCGAAAGCTGCCTGGTGGAAAAGGACCTGGGTGTGTTGGTGGACAGACTGCTGAATATGAGCCAGCAGTGTGCCCAGTTGGCCAACAAGGCCCACGGCATCCTGGTTTATATCAGAAATAGTGTGGTCATCAGGACTAGGGAAGTGATTGTCCCCCTGTACTCGGCGCTGGTGAGGCCATGCCTCAAACACTGTCTTCATTTTTGGGTCCCTCACTACAGGAGGGACACTGAGGCACTGGAGCATGTTCAGAGAAGGGTAACGAAGCTGGTGAGGGGTGTTGAGAATACACCTTATGAGGAGCAGCTGACGGAACTGGGGTTGTTTACTCTGGAGAAAAGGAGGCTCAGGGGAGACATTATTGCTCCCTATAGCTACCTGAAAGGAGGCTGTAGAGACGTGAGTGTCAATCTCTTCTCCCAAATAACAGGTGATAGGACAATAGGAAATGACCTCAAGTTGCACCAGGGGAGGTTTAGATTGGATATTAGGAAAAAATTCTTCACTGAAAGGGTTGTGAAGTGTTGGAATAGGCTGCCCAGGGAAGTGGCTGAGTCACCATCCCTGGAGGTATTTAAAAGATGAGTAGATGTGGTGCTTAGGGACGTGGTTTAGTGGTAATTTGGCAGCGTTAGGCTAATGGTTGGATCTGATGATCTTAAAGGTCTTTCCAACCAAAACAATTCCATGATTCTATGATTCTGTGGATCTGGCAGCTCTTGGTTGCAATCAACAAAATGTTCTGATCTCCAGTCTGTCTCTGATCTCAGCCCATCGATTTGCCATCAACTAAATCGTCTAGTTTTCAAAGACAAGATGTCTTTGTATTAATGAAAGAGAGCTACACACCAGCTGATTGCTTGCTGTATTAACTTGTGCTTCTCCTCATTGCTCATCACAGCAGTTTCTAAGATTCTTCACTCAATGCAAATCAAACACATTTGTGAACTCCTCAGGCTATCTGTGCACACATAACCAAACAAACCCCTGATGTTAACACACAGAACAGCAAGCATTCTTATATGTTTCTCATCCCTGAAAATATCTGGTGGAACAAGCGTGCCTTATATATAATCAAAGCAGAACTACTGCTTGAGTTGTTATTTAAATATTATCAAGAACCGTGTGTGCATCTGGTGTGGTAGAAAACTTAAAGGTACACAAGGTCCTTGCCACAGGGAATGTATGCTATCAGTACATGTGCTGGTGTGCGACTATGGATAGTAATTGTTTTGCTCAGTATCTCTTTAATGCTTTATATGGCGCACAGACTCTGAACGCACTGAGCCTTCCGTGGTTATTTGTGCTCAAGAAGCTCTAGAAAAATTCATAGACAACTCTTCTTCTCCCATTAAAATTTTACTTGCTGAATATTTTATGTTAGCAAAATCCAGTATGAGACAGTGAATGAGTACAGCTAGCAGCTAGAGTATGCTGGAGTATCTGTGTTAGCATTTCAATGTGCTCAAGTGGTCCTTTCCAGGTGTAAATGTGCCTCACGTTTATACTAGAAGGCACAGGGTACCGGCTCAAGGGCACCGTGTGTGCTCAAGCAGTTTTCCTGTTGGCTGAAGCCTTGTGCCAGGTTGCCATCAAGAGAGCCCCACTTGTGAGGTGGGTGCACCATCATCTGTTGGGCAGAGACATAGGGTGTGTGGCCAGAATTGGTGACCTGCACAAACCTCTTTGCTGGCACACACATGATTCAGATGTGCGATTTGAGAGCTGCAATGGATTGCATCAAATCAAACCCCCAATCTTTCATTTTTTTTTGCACTGCACTGGTTGGTAATATAGAAAAACCTGGGAATCCTACCTTTTAGGTACTACTGATTCATGCAGCAATCACAGGCAAGGTTTATGCCCAAATGTCAGTGGATAATACACCTAACACATGTGACCCTTAAATAAGCAGCCTGACTTTAACTGCTGCTTATCTCTGAGATTTTCCAGTGGCATCTTTATACAGTAAGCAAGGTGTTATCAGCACTTGCTAGACACCATACAAATGTGTCACATCTTTGCAAGGATCACAGGAGCCTGGAAAGAGTCTGAAGGAAAGATGATAGTGCCATCGTTTCTGTTTTATCTAGAAACCATTGTGATTTTGAGTTCCCTTTCCCTTAGGATGCAGTGTGCAATTGGTTGTGAGGTATTTTTAGAAGCGACACAGTGTGATTTAGCACAAGAATAACTGAAGGACTCTCTTACCCAGTAGTGCTGTTTGGGTTGTAGCTGGTGGTAGTTACTGGTACTGGTAGGTATAATTACACCACGCATTTACTCTGCAGAACAAATAATAATGCTGAAAACTAACAACGATACATGTCAGCTCCAGGGACTAGGAAAAAAAGAAGTGGCAGGATGTTTCAGAGTAAGTTTATAAAGAGGCAAAGATTTCAAGGTGAGTTACAGCAGTGTTGTTCCTAAGAAAATGGATTTGAAAATTCACTACTAAAATTGGGATATATTTTACACTGGAATTTGACTTCCAGTAGTGTTGAAAGGATCTTCCTGCAAGGTCAGTATCTCTGTTTCCCATGTCTGGAGTCAATAAAGGAGGTAACTATGGTATGTTTAAATTCTCATGTTATTACTTTGCTTAAGCGACACATTTTATTTTCATTCAGTTGCCTGGTCTATGATAGATCCAAACTTCTCTCATGTACAAAATGCTCTCCTAAGGATTTTTTTAGTGACTTAGTGACAGGTCCCAAAGCACTACGAGTTGAAGAGAATTTATTATACTTAGCACAAACAGCAATTTTGGGAGTATCTGTCAAAAGAGTACAAGTGGTATCTTATTATGAAAAAATATGTAGAGTGAAAGAAGTATGAAGTTTCAGTGCACTGCTTCTCAAGGGAAATGACCTTCCCTACCATATTTTGGTCATTTATGTATGGTGGTTCTCAGCTGTTGAGTTGCCAGGTTTAGGAAATCTGATGTGAGAGCATGTCACTACTCAGCTGGATTCCTAATAGGTATAAATCAGATTTCAGCCTCTGAGATGTCCTATCAGGAATCAGAACATTTTTTTTAAAGAACTAACTCCCATAAATGATGACCAGATGCCTTTGCTTAAATAAAACAAATGAATTAAAAATACATTTCCTATTTCTTTATGATTGTAAAGCAAAAATGAACATGATCAGAACATGATGTTATGGGGGAAAAAAAACAGACAGAAGCTGTATCATAAAAAAAGGCTAACATAAAAGAATTCTAGATGATAGTCTGATAGTTTATATGTTAATAAAGCCAAACCATGATGTACAGTAGCAATTCAGATCAACCATTTTTAAAGACTGAGATGTCATAGAATCATAGAATCGTAGAATAGTTTAAGTTGGAAGGGACTTTAAAGATCATCTAGTTCCAATCCCCCTGC
>RSEF01000007.1:27154640-27190660 GCA_003993805.1 Himantopus leucocephalus | reverse complement strand
GGGGGGGGGGGGGGGGGTTGGAGAAATCCTTGTGGACATTATTACTTGTGATATACAAACAGCAGCTGCAGATGGGATCAGTAGTCTTCCTCATCTGGTAGCCAGACTCAAGTGCTTCATAGACACTTCTATATAAGGTATCTCTACAAAGTAAACAAAACAATCTTTCTAACCTCAGCTGACTAAAAGATTAAAAAGATTAGACCTAAAAACTAAAAATTTGATAATTTTAAGAGACATTTGTGTACAATGAAAGAGGTTCAAATTATTCGGATAAAAGCTTCCCTCCCTCCCTTCCTTCAGGATGGCATCCCATAAGTTTGTTATAAAATGCTTAAAATAATAAAACAAAACAGAAGACACACATTTCCTTTAGTCTGTTTTAACATGCTTCTGGAGAGCTTAATTATTCCTTGATTATGTAATACAAGAAAACAGAAACATGAGCAACTGGGCAACCTTCCTGCAGAAATCTCCCATTCTCCTTCAGTTCCTATTTTTATCTTTGCTTCTCCCATGCTTTCAGTATCCTTTTGTATTGAATCCTTCCCATACTTCCTATCCTTTTTATTTCCTCATTCATACACCTTACCTCTGCAATATTCTTAGGAGAGCAACTGGAAATGCACAGGCAGAGGTCTTTTCCAGTCCTTTTTATCTTGCTGACCTACGTCAGATTATGCTACATGGGCTGCCTTTTCTCCAGAGATGTACCTACACACCCAGGAGGAGGCAAATCGAAGACTCAAGTCCCTTTGAACTGCACTGTAGATGTTAATCTACTTCCTACTGCGTCTCGAGCAGTCCAGCTTCAGTTGGGCAGGAGCATTTTTTCAGTAATGTAGGCCAGGATCAGGATATAAAATGATGGGTCACCAACATTGTTTTATTTTCCTGCTTATCTTCTTTTTTCTTCAGCTGATTCAGAGTCCTTTAAATATGTAGATATTTGAGAATAAGTCAAACAGACCCTACACCTCATGAAACTAGAAGCAGAAAGTTGCAGAAGGACAGAGAGTAGCTCATGAAGACATCACAGAGATGAAGCTCCAAGAGGGAACGAAACTTGGGGCTAAACTTCCTATTGCATGACAGACACCATCATTGTCTGCTGTTGAAACATGGCAGGTTTTTTTGGTGAGAGGATTGTTTTAAAGTACCGATTACCTGAGTTATATGTATTAGAACATACAGAAAAGTACATGCATATATGCTTCTGAGGTCTCCTGAGAGCAGCTTGTGTCTCCAGATGAGATCAAATCAGATCTTATAAGATTCTTATCAGATGTGACTGAGATTAGACAGTTCCAGGAAACACCTTCTAAATGTGGCAAAATTTAAATTAGTTGTCTTTACTTGAAGTTTAGCAGTATCAGAAGTAATTTGTGAAGTATAATAAATATTTCTTTTTAAAGGTGCTGAAAACTGTGTTGTGTGAAATTCTTTAGATTCAGACAGTTCTTGCCACTGTCTTTGGTACACAGAGCCTGAGCAGAAATACGCAAGTTCTACGGATTTTGCATACTAAATGAAAACCACCACTTTAGAACTTGCAAACGCACTTCTTACAAATGAATGAACAACAAAAAAAGTGAGTTTCATCAGTAAATACTTCTGAAATAGTGTAATAATGCAACTGAAATGAGGATTTTTTTCCTATATTTGTACCAGAATTAATGGAATTTTCTTAGTGACTGAAATTCTTCATTTGATCTTTAAATGGACTGTTTATTACATTAAAACTATACCATAATATGAAAGTAAAAATGAAACACTGGAATAAAATGTTTTGATTTTATCAGGAAGAGACAGCTTAATAAGGTATTTTCAAAATAAAATAAAATAAAATAAAATTCCCTCCCTTCCTTCATAAATTGTATGATAATATAACTTTTTGTTTTATTCAATACCAAAAGAAATTTGGAAATACTGGAATCACCTACAGTGGAAATTCCAAATTTAAGACAAAAAGTCTGGGCTCAGCACTTTTCACATCATCTTACATTGAAGACCAGTGCACTTTAAATAGGGAATTTCAGAGGTAAAATTGGTTCAACCTCATTACATTATCTTCTCATGCAAATATGTGCAATGTTGCTTTCCTGATTCATTTATAAACATTGCATATTAGGTACAGCCTGAAGTCATCAGTCACTGTTCAATAGAAAGATGATATATCAAAACAAGAACATCAAGAGTACAAGAAAAAAAACTGGTGCTCTTGAATCAGACACTTCAAAATAAAATACATGAGGTTGAGTTCAAGAAAGACAGCCATACCATTTTACTGTTCTCTTCACCAAAAAAAAAAAAATTAGAAATAGAAAGAAGCACAACTCCCAGGGGAAAGAGACGCTTGCTAAGTCTAAACACTTTCCCAGACTCCTCAGATGCTTATTGCAGATCATAACCATGATTACTTTACAAAACTTTCAGTCTCTTTGACCTCATTTCAGCTGGGAGACAGTAAATTTTCTTTCTAGTAGCTGCTGTGTTTTAGATTTGGTATAAGAATAATGTTGATAGCATGTATTGTTTTAGTTGTTGTTAAGTAACGTCTATATTAAGTCAAGGACTTTTTCAGCTTCCCATAGAAGCTGAGAGGGAGCACAGACACGACAAGTTGGCAAAAGGAATATTCCTTATCATAGACGCCATGCTCAGTACATAAACGGGGCCTGGCCAGGGGGCAGGAATCTGCGATTGCTGCTCGGAATGGTCTGGGCAATTGATCATCAGGTGGTGAGAGCAACTTGTGTTGTATCACTTCATTTTGTTTAGTCTTTTACCATTATTATTATTAACCTTACTATTTTCCTCTTCCATTACTGCTCTGTCTCAACCCGTGAGGTTTTTTCCCCCCTTCTTTTCTCCCTCTTCTCCCTATTGTATGGAGGGGTTGAGGGGCAAGAGGCTGCATGGTCCTAGTTGCTGGCTGGGTTAAACCGTGACACTCTTACACACTGTCTCTGCATTCCTGGTACGGAAGAATCCATGTACAATAAGTTGGAAAAGGAAAGCCTCTGTAGTTGTTTAACAAATGACATCAAATAAGGACACCAAACATAAAACTAGAAGCATATGAGAATATACTTGGTGGGGCAGCTGCAAATAGGGTGCTCTGGAGGATATTACTATGTCAGCACACATTGCTCACATAATGGTAATAAATCACCAGGCAAAGAACAGGCAATCTCTTAATGAACACCACTCAAAATAAAGCTTGCAATTATAAGATGCGTATTTTAGTTGACTCCAGAATATCTCTTTAAGATGCAAGTCATGGTGGAAGTAACCATGGTAAAGAAAAGCATAGGCGGTGGTAGATGCTTAAATACACTAAACCGACATGAAATCAGAACTGATGGCCAGAAGAAAAGGCCAGTGCTGAAGCAGAATTCCCTTCCGTGCTGAAGAAGAATTCCCTTCCTCACATGACTTCAACACAAGAAACTTCCATTAAAAAAATCCATATTGAAAACTATTTTTAACCCCCCTATAATTAGTGTTAACAATGTCTATATAACTGGAATGTCAATCTATGTATTTGCATACTCTATTCTTTTTCCCACTCACACCTTTGGAAGAGGAAGACATTTCATTCACTTCAGTAGTTCTTGGAAGATTCCATGTATAAGCATATGCTTTGGCCCTTGTAACTCATATTTATAAGTAAAGCCAATGTAGCACCTCGTTTAATTCTGCGTAAGAAGAGAAACTGCACTTTAAGGCAATGATGTACCTCAGCCACTCGTGCTAAGGTGGGGAAAGGGATCTGTCTTACCCAGGAGTAGTATAAGTAACTAACCTGGCTGCTCTAACATTCAGAAACATTTTCCAAATTGTGGTACATAACAATAGATTTTTTACTAACCAGTGGAAACATATTGAAGGAAGCGTATAAGGTACATGAAGTTATTGAAAATTTAATTCATGCTGTATTGCCTTTGGAGTCCTGCTGTAATTGTAAATGCTGAAAGCATAACAAAAAATAAGTAGGCTTTGGGGTGGTTTTTTAATGTTTGACTTTAAAAAAGAAAAGGGAGAGAGAGCGAAATGCTTTGGGAACTATTTTTATTCTGGCAGAGTTTTCACTGCTTGTTTAATTTGGTCCCGGACTCTGTCCCCTTTTAATTCCCTTGTCATCTAGAATCTATTACGGGGAGCTAATGCCCTCATGGCACCATCTGGCATTACTTAATATGTAACACCATCTTATAAATCAAATTATAATTTATAATTAATCAGACAATTTGTATTTTTAATAATCAAAATCTCTATTAGAAAAAACCTGAATATATTAATGCACCACAGCATTGTAAAAATATTTACGATCTGTGGTTTTTCTTTTTCTTTTTTTCACTGCTTGAAGACAAAGGGTTTCATTTCAAAAGCATATATTACTTAAAATGCATCTTAAAATACAGTACAAGGAATTTTTCTGAAGTTTTGTAGAAATATGCCAACCCGAATAACGGGTGTTTTAGAAAATTTTAGAAAGGAATACAAACAGCAAGTTGAACTGGAAATCTTTTTCCACTATATTCGCTGCCTATATCAGTCATTGTACACATTGCACTGCGTTCTGTGTAGTTGAGATGACCAGTGGAATTCTCTCCCTCAGTTTAAGTATCCTCAGCCCTACCCTCTAGCATGACTAGCTATATCCAAGGAAAAATATTTTTACCAGTTAGATGCTGCCTATGCCTATTCAATATTTAGTCTTTCTTTCATCCTAACACACAAAAGACAAATGCTAATTGGCATGGCAATAGGGGAAAAATAGGCTATGGGTGTTTTACGACAAAATAGAGTAAAATCCTCTCTTCCCCCCCCCCCCCCCCCCCCCCCCCCCCCCCCCCCCCCCCCCNCCCCCATATAAATTATTGGATGTGTTCTGAATCACCAGGTTGGTTTTTTTTTTCAGTCTGGGATAATTCAGTTGGGTTTTAAGAAAAGACCTAGAAAGAAAAGGCCAAAGGTGAAAAATTAGTAATATCTGCGTCATGCTGCTCCACATTAGAATCTGAACTCTGGGTACCACAGTATCAAGTGCACAAGTAGCACACCAATACCCTTAAAGGAAATAGCTAAATATATTTGTGGCCTGAACACTCCAGTGCTATGAAACCNAGCGCTATAAAACCTCTTTCTAAGACAGTAAGTTTCACTTCAGGGGACTCCTGCTTCCACCCTCCATGAACTGCTGCCACCGGCTGCAAGGCAAAACAGGGCTTTTGTGAAATTAATGTGAACTACAGAAATCATAATAGGAGCAGCGGGCATCTTGCAGCAAATCCTGGTAATCCTCTTGTGTTCCAAATGCGCAGGGGAGAGGAAGAGGAGAAGAAACACTGGCTGGAGACATGCTTAAGCTCCCTTCAACAGAGCAAACTAGAGTGGACATCTGAGGCTTCTCATCTGCACCTGTGTCACAAACCACGGTCTGAACCCTGTGGGGAGCCACGCTTGAGCTGAGTTTAACGCTAGATGCGCGCTGACAGGCACGATTGGTAGTCAAAGTGATGAAAATGAGTGAAAATGTGAGGAGGTGCTCTGAATCTGGCCAGTGTCCCCATCCACACCAGGTCATATGCCACCTGAGTCCAGTGACAGGGAAGCAGGTGCCCCGCCAGCTGGCAGCGTGTCTGGGTCAGTCAGGCTGACCACTGGAAAACAGGCACTGAAAAAAACCAATAAGTTTTACCTCCACTTTCTCATTCTAGGCTCAAACCTCTGCTTTTTATCTAAAACTTTCTTTAAAGTTAAAAATCTGTTTCAGTGAGACATTCCTGACGAGATTTTCAAAGAAGCAGTATTCATTTACTTGATGGCTTCTCATGGCAACAGCAAAACTTTATGGAGCCTTCAAGCAGCACCTTGTAAGTACTAACTTACACTAATCTTAGAAATCCTCATTTTTCACCCTTTCATAGCTCCTTATTACTAAGATACACAAGAAACAGGAACTTCAAGGAGCGTTTAAAGTGCGTGTTCCTCTGCTACCTCTTCACTAAGTAATTCACAAGCGTAATCCTCTGCTTGTAATGTCACAGTTGGTGCTTGCGCACGGAAAAGATTAATTTGTCAGAAACAGAGGATTACACATTTAACAGGGGCACAGACAGGTGAACAGGACGTACCCCTTGGGAAGGGAGTACCACATGCAGATCTGACCCACCAGCTCCTCATTCACTGAGATTACACGAAAGGAGAGTTGGGATAACTAGTGTAAAGAAAAAAAAAAAACAGATATAATGTTAAGCATTCCAGTATCATTTAGCTTTAAAAGCATGCATTGAGGTTACTATGGAGAAAAGAGAAGTGATTTTGGAAAGCAGGATCTCTGAGCTAATGCAGACCTGAGCTACCATGTCCACACTGAGTGGTACCACATGAATTTGGTATTTAAATTCCTTCTCCTTCAGCCCCGTTAACACTTGCTAAGGAGCGACATCACACAGTTCCTTAATTGTATGGAGAGAGAGACATCCCACTGGTCAGCCACAGCAAGGAGCAAAGGAGGTGAGATCCATGGGATCCCAAGTGAACTGCCCATGAAAGGCAGCAGTTCCCAAACGTAAAGGGAGTGGCAGCTGCTGCCTGGTGTAAGGACAACAGAGCCTTAGAGAGACAACAGGTGGCACCTGGCTTCTCTGAGAGGCAAAACCTCTCTGTTCCTTCTTCACACACTCTGGAAAAGCCTAACTCAGATCACATTGGGGGCCGGGGGCGGGGAAATCACTGTAGAAAAAAGATTTCTCTATAAAGAGAAAAGCCTCCATCCGTGCCCTGCCACTGTGACAAGGATTTTAGAAAAGAGCAGTGCACGTGAGTTATTTACCTTCAAATCCATCTGTATTTTTCTCCCCCAGCTTCTAGAGCTTTTATTTACTGTGTAACGAGTCAACCACGGGGCTAAAATAATACACACAGCTTACCTTTTGCAAGGCCTTTTACAAACTCTAGTCAGACGCAGAAGAGTCCCTCGTCTGCTGTAATACAGATATTGTCCCCGGTTGCCAAAATACCCACAACAGCAACCCTGAGAGCAAGCAGCACAGCGACAGGGGCTCTTCTCTGCACTCAGTCCCCTTGTGTTTTCAGGCTTCCCTGGTCAGCAGATGTAATGCATTAAGCAGGAAACTGTAGAAATGGGCTCATGTAGAGTGAGGTAAATCCTTGCATTGTATTCTGGCCCGTATAATTCCTGATGTATATCACATTCAGGACATTCGAGTGTTCATGAATTTTGAGTTCAGTCACGCTGAAGTCTCATTATAGCGTTTCAGGGAGCAGAACTTGCATCGCTTAAGCCACGTGGCTACCCCAGTTTGTACCAGGTGAACGCGCAGCCGGGGCTACAGAAAGAAGAGCGGATGGGTGAATCATCGCCGGAATCTCCGCACTGCGTACAGCGAACTGCTAGCAGCTCCTCTGGCCTCGGCTGCAGGTGTGTGTTGGCTCTTCCATACTTGAGCAGTGAGCGGGGAACAAGACAGACTTCGGGCTTTGTGGCACAGCTGAAAGGGAAGGATAACTCACCGGCAGCACCACTGGCTGACCCACAGGCACGGGCAGCTAGCTGCCTTCGGCCCGTGGTGGAAACCCCACGGCTCGATGGGAAATTCTACTGCGGGGTTTGGGATGCGCTTGAACTCTGAATTGCAAAATGCAGGAGCGCTTGACTCTGTTCAAATCATGCGCATAAGTCTTTCTTGAATTGGGATCTATAGGAGTATGTATATCGCTACTAACAATGACATACTGTATATTATTGCGGGAAGAGAATGACTACAAACCTGCAGGTTAGCCTGCCACTAATTTATTGCTGCTGGCACCACTTTCTGCCTTAAATATTATACAAATTTACTTTTCAAATAATCTTTGAGTAAATATATGTCTAAAGGAGAATATTTTATCAGATGGACATTTCAATGAAATATTTTATTTCGAAGGTAGGACAAATGGAAAGTAGCTAAAGAAATATACTGATAATAAAATATGCAGTCAAGGAAAGCACTTTCATAGCAGCAGCAGCAGCTGCATGAATGACTTGCAGAAAAGAATAAATTGTGTTTACAAATAAGCACATGAGGATAACATTAATAGATGTGTTTAATTGAAACCCGTAAAGCCGGTGAAATTTTTATCTCCTACACTTCAGCATTTTTTTTGTTCCTGTGAAAAAGACTGGGAAGAGGGTGAGAGGGAATATGTGCAAAGCACATGGTATTGAGTAAAAGGTATCCCATTGCAATTGCTCACAGGGTCTGATCCTTATGGAGAGCAGCAGCTCAGGGTGATGACACCGGGATGTTGCATAGGAAATGCTGTGAGTTGGGAGCAGCTCTGAGACCCACCAAAGAATATGTTTTGTTAGTCCCTGTTCTGCCATCAGGCAGGAAAATTCACTCTAAAGCCACAAGCACATGCTGGGTTTTCTGTATTTAGTTTGAAGTAGGCAAAAAGGAGTTTCGCAATATGCCTGGGAGAGCAAATGGCACCATGTCTGTTCGCTGATTATTGGGTCTGGTTCAGGCTGGCTTCTATTCATTTTTCCACTTTTATTCATTTTTCCCACTTACTTTAATTAGCAGTTTCTGTGCCAGATCCAGGAGCGGTCTCAGCCTCTTGGCATCTCCTGGGACATCCATCAGAGCCTTTGGCATGCATTACTCCTTCCAAGGCTGTGCTGCGCGCATCGCCAGATGCCTCCCCAAGGGGAAGGTGAACCCCAGTTGTTCCCCTTCTGCACAGAGCAGCAGCAGTGGAGAGCACAGATGCTTTTTCTGGGAAGCAGGACTGAGGATGAAGGGAGAGGCAAGACACAGGCAAAGAACCTAACTTGTCCCAGTTCTCACCAGTTCCTGTAATAGTGTGAAAGAACTATGAAGAAAAACTAGAAGGCAGAGCTTAAATAGCCTGTATGGTTCAGCTTTGTGCTACCTTCTCCTACATGGTTTACTTGACTTGGAAATTTGACTTTACATTTTCATTCTATTGTACTTGCAATCGTTTCTCTAGGGATAATTGCAACATCCCTGCTTTTCATGCCCTTTTTTTTTTTTTTTAACTTAGAATACTTGATATATCCTAAACCTTAACTTGATCTAACATTTATATGCTAGGTGATAATTAATACCAAAGCATTCATCTCCAGCTGCCTGAAATCTAAAGCAGTGTTGTGTTTAATGGAAACACAATTTGCATATGTCCAGTTTGTGCTGTAAATAAAAATCTGCTTAATCGCCCTAAGGAAGTGATTCCCTCCTTTCTCTTATATCTCCCATAAACCTCTATCACCCTTATACTGTGGCACAGTGTCTGAAAATGTTATATGCCTTCACTCCTCCAATGCTACTTCGTAAATATATTCTGAACCTAGCAGAAAAAATGTTTCATCAGATGGTCAGCTTGGTAAAATATTTTACTTCTAAGAGGGGATGAACAGCAGGCAATGAAAGAAATACAGCTATAATAAAAGACACAGGCAGTGAAAAGGCTGTGGTAAAATCAGCATAAATGTCACCCCCCAACAAGAATAAATTTTCTTTATAAATAAATACTGTGAGAATAACATTAATATCTTTAGCAGAGAGTGGGAAAGTGTAAGAACAGTAAAAACTGCTCTTGTATAAGCATACTTTTCTCTTCTAGTGCAGGAGATATGGGACGAGAGTTATGGCACTTATTTAATTCCAGTTTGTTCCACAATGGGTTTTTCAAATGAGGCTGAGGATGGCCACTGTCGTGTGACTCAGGCAAGACAGGGCCAAACGTCAACTGCCAGTTATCTGGTTTGGTAGTTAGCAGACTTCATCGTATTTTTTCCTGATTACTGACCTAGTCCATGGTACCATCTGGTTCTATTCACATCTTTAGACCCTCATTTGCCTCCTGACTGTCTTGTTTGTTGAGAGCGTTTGCAATTTAGGGCCTTAATTAAACGTATGCGCAGCACCTCTCTCACCAAGCACTTCCAAGAGATGTTATATCACAAATCAAAGTGAAGGGTATTTGCACTCTGCGTTACATTTGGTGGTGAAACTGAGTGTGAGATAACTGAGGAGTATTATCAACGCTGTGCCTCTTTCTCACTCTCCCCATTTTTTAATGTTTTTTTTTTAATTTATTTTTAAAGGCCTTACAACTAACGAACACACCATTAGCAGAGTAGAACAGGAGTTTGATTAAGTGGGAAGGAGAATGAATATAAATAAGGTTGATAAGATGGAAAATACAGCAGAAAAGCAAGCATGAGGCGATGCCTATCCCTGCTAGCAAACAGAAATTAAAACCTGTGTTCTAATAAGAATAGCGATGGCCTTAGATGGGAACATATTTGTAGGACACTGCTGATGTAAAAAGATTCTAGTCCTTGCTGGTACTAGAAGATAAGGTAAAAGAAGAAAGAAGAAAAGCTGAAAAGTTAGACCAAGCATCACGGAGAGACTCTCTTTGTTCAGCCTGGGTGCTGTATTGGTTTCTTTGTGGGATAGGGAAGTTAGGGTATCTTTTAAGACCGGGAAGACCTGCATTCAATTCCCTGATGTAACCCAACACCCTCCTGTCACTCTGAAAAAATTAATTGGGCTCAGATCTTTAAAGTTACCTCAGATTTCCGAATATCACCGATTTCAAGAAAATCTTGACTTGTAAATCAGATAAAATTGAAAAGAATTTAAAGCTCCTGAAGCAAACAGAGTGGAATAACAACCAAATTCAAAATAACAAGTGCAAACACAAAATCAACTTTAGGCAGTTTTGCTTGTGGTGTGTTAAAATAATAATAAAAAAAAAGGCATAAGGAATTATTCTTCTTTAAAAGATTAAAACAAGGGCGCAGGATTATATATGTTTTTCAAGCTTTTCGCTGTTTCCTGATCATCTGCATTTTAGATGGACTTGCTCTTTTCTTTTTTACTTCAAATTTGCTCCATCACCTGTACTGCAGCATCACACACGGAACCCCATAACAGGTTCCCACGGGAGCCGGTAGGGCTGGTCCTATGGCACGGACAGTGGTCTTAGGTTCAGTGAAACTGTTTATTTAGATGCCGGTTACGGTCCAGCTGCACTAACTTAAATCTTTGTACAGATGAACATAACTGCTTCCTACACCCGTAGGAGACACACAGCTGCACCCACGGTAAAATGCCCACACCTTCAATCTCAACCTCTATGACATTCTTGAGTTTTTGGCTTGCATCACACAGACTGCTGACAGATGCCCATTCACACAATAACATTTGCACAGAACTCTAAAAACATGCTGAGGTCCCTATTTGAAACCACAAACTCTCAGTCGATAGCCACCCAAGCCAAGAACCACTGCACAGATGGGGAAGTCCTTGCTTCAGTTCCCACTTTTATTTAGAAATATGGAGGAATAATATATTCCCCCCCCCCCTCCCCCAACTACAAGCTTTCTCACCAAATGTTACAGGAACATCTGCTGTAGTGATACCAGGAATGTTAAGGCAATTAATGTGAGTACTGTCAAAGCATTTAGCTGGGCCTGCAGAGTCCTGGCCTTTCTTCTGAACTTGTTCATCTTCTCAGCACAGGAGATCAGTGAGAAGGGAAAGGAGGCAGAGGAGGGGAAGTGTTGCAGTAGCAGAGGACACAGGGCAGAGGCTAAGATTAAAAAGAGATTTGGAAGCTTCTTTTCAGGGAGTAATTCCTCTTATTGCATGATTCTACCCCTCTCCCTTCCCCCCTCCGTCATCTTTTATTCACACAATTTTTCTCACACCCCCAATAACAAAATAATCCCTCGCATGAGAAAACGGATTAAAAACTGGATCCACAAAAGCATGTTTGGCCTGCTGATTCTTCAGATGCTTTGTAACTGCCCTTGTATTTGTGACTTTCCATTTGCATTTTTGTTTTGACCTACCCCTGTGTAACCAGAAGAGCAAGAATTCTTAGGAGAAACAACCCCTGGGCCCACTGCTTTCAGCTACATCCTTTATCAGGTGTTCATGCAGCCCTGTCATGTGATATAACAGCCTGTCCTGGGGACCTAACACCTCTGATCTGCCCTATAAATTTCACCTGCCCTTTTTGGCATGTTGCTTCAGTACCAATCGACATCCTCTTGAACAGCCAGAAGGACCAAGCTCTCCAGATTCACAGCATGACAGAAGTCCTGTTCAACATCTGCACACCTTGTCAGCACTGAATGTCTTGTACATGCAATCTTTTGAGGATTTGTAGCCAACTTTTTATAAAATAAACGATGTACAAACAGTGATTTTAAGATAATTATAGCTTGGCCTAGGTTTTAGTATTTTTCTCCCTAAAAACAGAGAGACTGGAATGACACGGTGACAAGAAGGTGAGTTTATGCAGAAGGTCTTGCTGTAGCTGGTCTTGCTAAGTTCCCCGACATGGTGAGGACACTTTTGTTTTCTCATTGCTAGAAAAAAAAAAACCCAACCACTTTTTTCCTCTTTGCGTATAATAACAATTATACTTCTCCCCCTTCGTCCCCCCAAAAGCTTTAACAATTCAGCCTAAGGCAGACATCATTTGGCGTGGAAAAGGTCATGTTTTATAGAGTAGATGGGGAGAGCAGAATCACATATGAGAACGTCTTTAGCAAAAATCACTGTTGAGACGTTTAGACAAACTTCACATGCAGAAGAGAGAGACATATGTCCTGATGGCATGCACAGAGTAATTTCTTTCACAAGGAGCAGCCAGCTTGTAGAACAGAAGCAGATGGATGATCTCAAATCGTTTCAGAGCTAAAACATGGGAAGTTTGCAGTGTGCCAACCACAGCACTACTATCTATTCCAGTGCACACTTTAATGACCGGAAAAATTCTCAACATATATTCTTTCCCACCTTCTTCTATTAGTAATAATTATATTTACATGTCTATCACTGTATATATGCTTTGCCGATAAAGAAAACTGCCTTCAATTCCCTGTGTGCCCATCTCATACAAGCACGCACTCCAGCTTCAGTTCTCCAGATCACATTTATGTCTTTGTGCTTCTGAGGGTCAGTTCACCCACCAGTCTTGCTCTGGTTGCTACATTTAAAGGCAAAGCAGCACAGCGAGAGTTACTAATCCAGAAATACACAGTTCATCTAAACCATAGTCCTGTGTCTGTCCATGGACAGATTCCAGATGTTTAGGGTGTTTTTTTAAGTATTACTTGAAAGAGTCAATAACTTTGAAATAATCTTTCTGAATAATTTTCTTTAAAAATCTTTTCATATTTGGTTAATTTAAAATATGAAAAGCAGCATGTTTTCCAAGTCAATGCTATTGCTTGCAAAGAGAGCCAATTCTGTGTAGAAGAGGCAGGTCACAAGACATGCAACAGCCACCCAGGTAATCTTTGCCACATGCTTCTTCAGATAAGTGATCAATATGAACTACTGTTATTTTATTCATACTCACTATTTTTCAGGGATGCACAGTTTGCTCGTCCCTTCACAACAACTCTGGCACACTCCGTTTTCATTACTTTCTGCTGGGCCAGAGATGCTTCTCTGGATTTACCCAACTTGTTACAAACCTACATGGTGTCACGTTAGATAGTACAACCAAACAGCTCAGCTCTGCTGGTTCATTTCCAAACATCCCAAGGGAAACCACAGCAATGCCTATTTGCACCGGTTTTTCTTAGAGCAGTGGATTTTCCCCACCTTCTCTTCTCGAGCTGCTAACCTAAGGACAAACCCATTCCCATTACAGTTGCAGGAAAAGAGGAGCCAGACTGGAAACACACTGACCCCTTTTGCCAAATCCAGTGGCTTATGTAGGGATAACGTCCTCCACCTGATGACCCTGGGATGGTTATCCCTTCCAACACCCTCCATGGTGGAACAGAACATCACAAGACAAAATCACATGCCCACCACTGATCTGAAGATCCTTATGGCTCTAGTCATGCATTTCTTCTGTGTCCTTTGCTCATGCAGATAGCCTGAGACAACACATTGTACAGATTCGGGTGGTCGTGCCATCTGAGATGATACTCGCTTCTCTTCCTGTACCTCACTGATATGGTTTTATTGGGAGATCTCTCCTGTCAGCTGCCTACAAAACCAGCATAAATCATTTGCTCAACCATATCATGCTTACAGCTATTGTGCCAAATTACACCCTGGTGTACGCACATGCAACTCTCAGCCATTGCTGGCTGTAATCCACTGTGCCTAGAAAGAAGCATTTGTTATATTCCCAGTGATACTTTTATACTGTTACCTTAGTAAAGACTACAGTTGGTGTAAATCAGTACATTTTCATTGCCGTCAGTGGATCCATACCGACATAATTCTTTTTCATCTTTATCTCCCATCAAATTTATGATTCTGCACCTATATTTCCTGCGTAGTTACATTGTTCCTGCTTGTGTCAGGCTCTCTATGTCAAAACCAGATTATTTCTTGTAAAGGTTTTACACGTATGGTGGACATAAGCATCGCACTGGGGTTGAGCTGAGCCCATCGAGTTTAGCCTCCCAGGTCCAGCAGGATTCTAGACCTAAATGAGTAATATAATAATGAGGACATATTGAGAACAATTTTTCCTCAGTACAGTTTCCTGATTTATTCTAATTAGTGGTACAGAGACATCTGGAGTTGGAAGTAATGACCAGGCTACTATTAAGATACACGGATTTGTCTAACCCTTTGGTGAACCCATTTGTACTTTTAACATGAAAAGAAAAAAATTTTAAAAAATGTTTTGCTTGTGTCTGCCAGTAAGATGTGCAGAAACCTTGCACAGGGTAGGCATGGGCATCAGTGTTTCACTGCTTGCTTAAAAATGGATGTATCTGAAGTTCACTTTTACAAAGTGAAGCTCCAAGAGATTGAAAATAGTCCTGCTACTTTGAAAGGAATTCCAGAAAGGAGGGAAAAAAAAAAAGGTGAAATTAAGAAGGTCTGCTTTTTCCTCATGCTTTTGCATTTAATTTATTGGAGGTAAATGGAAGTTGTTGGTGCATAGGACTATGTGGTGCAGAACTGATGGGAATGAAATTTCCCCTTCACCCAACTGGAACTGTTGCACTCAAGGTGCCTATCCATAAGATGGCTTTTTAAGGCTTCTATGTATCTTTGTCCACCTGAAAAGATGCATCAAAAACCAAGCCCAGACTTCAACACAGCTTTTAGGTATAATAGAATCACAGAATCAAAGAATAGTTAGAGTTGGAAGGGACCTTAAAGATCACCTAGTTCCAACTCCCCTGCCATGGGCAGAGTCACCTTCCACTGGACCAGGTTGCTCAAAGCCCCATCCAACCTGACCTTGAACACCTCCAGGGATGGGGCATCCACAGCTTCCCTGGGCAACCTGTTCCAATGTCCAGTATCATAACAGTTCTGTTTCATCAGCAATAAGCAATTCAGCAAGGACACAGAGTAATAAGGAGTTATAAGCCAGAAGGGACTATCTGTGCGACAAAGCTTCATTAAACCTCCTGAAAGGATTACTGCACGCCAAGTGTCCACTGTTTTTCTAGCAGCAGCTGGCTCCAGGTGCATTCTCAAATGTTACACATTAATCCAGGTCCTTTCTGAACCTATGCTTCTTTCTCTTGCCCTACTAATCATACTATGAGCTTCAGATGAGAAGCTTGCTCCTTGACCTGCACAGAAAAGTGTTTGGAAAATGACAGGCCTCAAAATGGTGTGATCTCACCAAGTAATGTATTCCAGTCCTGTAATTTATTTTTTCTGGTGTGTGTTCATTAAATTGGCTTCCTGTGAAGTAGGGCTTTGGTTTTAAAAGGCCTCTTTTGATATTCAAATGTTTACAGAACATTCACTCATGATTGCTTGGTTGGAAAGCTGAACTATTTCTTCCTCCGTTCAGGTCATCTGTACAGGGCCTTCTGGTGGCTCCTACAAACATGTTTGCAAATCCCTAGGTGATCAAACTTTATTTTGTTCCTTTTTCACATGCAGCTAACCTTTGAAAATCATTTCCAAGGGCTATTCTGAAAAGCAGAATCCCAGCTGGAGTTTTTTTAAGGTCATGACATAAGATTTATCTTTAACACACATTCTGATTTTCCTTGCTTTGCCTTCTCTTTGATAAGATTTTTTTTCTCTGGTGTTTTGCTTTGTATAACATTGTGCTTTTTGTGACCATACACCATTTCCAATGGCCTGCAAGTAAATTACTTTATTGTGAGCAGTGCTTTGCTATTATACAAAGTTGTTCATTGGTGAGGGAGGATGTATGCCAGCTGCTAAAAATGAGAAAAGATACAAGAGATCACCATCTAACCTGTCCCATGGTGGAAAAGGAAGCAGGTTTTCCTGCAAAACACTAAATGTTCACCATCCCTGGGTGCACGCAACTGTGGTAAGCAGACATTTTATAAAAATCAAGAGACAAAAGGCTTTTAGCAGGGTATATGAGGACTGGTAGGACCTTCTTGTTTTGGTGCTAAGGAATGCCTTCTTCAAGCAGCCCTTGAGAACAGGGCTTGGGTGGTTTATTGTAAAATATGGAATTATTTAGGTTTTTACCTGATACTGTTGACATCAGTGGAGATTTCACTAGTGAGCTCAGTGAAGTGATAGCCAAGCCTTTAAATACTGCAAATTATATACATTTAGGGGTATAGGGAGAGTGGCAGAAGATAAAGTGGGCATTATCAACTAGACAGGAATGGTATGATACCACCTCAGGTGTCTGTGCAAAAAGACTGATCTTAGCAACTCGTATATCTAGTGGTGAGAAGGGCTGATGTAGACATTTGTTCACTGCACTTCCATTAATATATCCATTTAGATGAAAATATCATCCTGGAATGATTTTTCTTCATTTTTTTTCATTTTGCCATTTTTGATAGCACTTTTTATGGAAAGAAGGCTTTGCATCCTCTCTCAAGCTACCGAGCGAGAGCCTCCTTAGCCCTGCACAAACCACTGCCCACAGACAAGCGATAGTGGCTTACAGCAATTTATGCAGATGTAGAGTTGCACTTGTCCGTGATTTTGCCTTGTAAGTAATTAGTAAAGGTCAGACAGATTATCATGAACTTATATAAATTAATCATGAAGCAAAGAACACAATTTCTGGTGGGGTCCAATTGCGTTGACTAATCAATTACTTTGTTCTGGCAGGCTCTGGTTAGCCACTTATTTAAAATTTAGCCTATTAATCTAACAATTCAGCTCCTAAGTTTTACCTCAGAAACAGAAACAAAAGAATGCTTAATATTCATAAGCTTGGCATTCCCATGCAGTCAGGTCCATGTAGATCTGAATGGTAACGGAGCATGGTTTAGTCTACCATGAATATAATAATAACCACACACGAGGTGTGACCAACTGAAACAGTCACCAGAAAAAAACCCAACTAACTTACTTTTAAAAAGCATCCATTCCATCCTTAAATATATTGACCCCATTCCCATCTGATACAAACTGATCAGTTCCAGCAGAGCTCTTCTAATCTACATTAGCAAAACATGAAGACCTTTAACTACTGACCTACTGCTGTGTTAGGGACCATGTCTTTGATACCTTCTGCATTGAAAAAGATTCCAGTTCCACCCCGTGTCAAACACAAAAAATATATTTTCAAAGAGACATACCAAAAAAAGGAAGGACTGACAACAAACTGTTCATCTAGTAAAACATGAGATCAACAGACTTGGAACACAAAGCCAGAATGTATCGCTAGAGACACACAGATTATCTATCCACATCCTAATGAAACAGCAAATAGAGGATTTTTAAAAAATAGAATATGTGTGCATGTGTGTGTTTGCATATGCACTGCCTTTGTGAAATCTCATGGGGAAAAATGATTATCTGTAAAAGAAAAATGGTCTTGTGAGACCAGTCTGCCTAAGAACAGCTAACAAATTTCAGCTGCTATCATAAAATTATGACCTATAAGTACCATGAGTTAGCCCAGTGTGGAGTCCATCTTCTGCTGAGAGACTTTCTAGCTAACTAGGGCCAGCACAACCTGCTCACTGCCCTTGGCAGCTGAAAAAAAAATCAACACAAAAAAACCCCAACAAACCAACCAACCAAACAAAAACAGAAAAAAAAAAATCATAGCAAAATTCCTGAGACACTGATAGAGAGTCTAGAAATTTTTGTTGCTATAGTTTAATACCTTATCAGCTCCAGCAGCAAACATCATCTTGTGCATGGAAGTTACCCTCCATGGACCAATCCCAACAAAAGGGAATGGGTGCTGAGTTTTCAGCTGTTACACTTCAGACTGGTGTTTAATGTTCAAGGGCTGGGGAAGGCAGGTTTGCACTGTGACTATGAACTGTGACAGCTGAGGGATCCTGCTTCTCCTTTTCCAGTCATGGAATGGATGGAAACTTCCCAGTAAATCAGGCAAGGCAAGTGCATGACTTTTTGTTTTGGAAGCTGAGACTGTTTTCCACTTGATGTGGTCCAATAATAGCACAACAGAACCATTTTACAGAATCACAGAATGGTCAGGGTTGGAAGGGACTTCTGGAGATGATCTAGTCCAACCCGCCACCAGAGCAGATTCTCCTAGAGCAGGTTGCACAGGACGGCATCCAGGCAGGTTTTGAATGTCTCCAGAGTGGGAGACTCCACAGCCTCTCTGGGCAGCCTGTTCCAGTGCTCTGTCACCCTCAAAGTAAAGAAGTTCCTCCTCATGTTTGGATGGAACTTCCTATGTTCAAGTTTGTGCCCGTTACCTCTTGTCCTATCACTGGGCACCACTGAAAAAAGACTGGTCACATCCCCCTGGCACCTTCCCTTTAAGTATTTATAAATGTTGATAAGATCCCCACCAGTTTTCTTTTCTCTAAACTGAACAGACCCAAGTCCCTCAGCCTTTCCTCGTAAGAAAGATGCTCCAGTCCCCATATCATCTTTGCAGCCCTTTGCTGGACCCTCTCCAGCAGTTCCCTGTCCTTCTTGAACTGGGGAAGTGGACACAGTACTCTAGATGTGGCCTCACCACCTCACCAGGGCAGAGTAGAGGGGGAGGATAACCACCCTCGACCTGCTGGCCACACTCTTCTTGATGCACCCCAGGATGCCATTGGCCTTCTTGGCCACCAGGGCACATTGCTGGCTCATGGTCATCCTGTTGATTCCAAAACATATATTTTACATTCATAAGCAGAGAGATACAGCATTTGAACATTTTCATTCCCAACCAAAGCCAACACTGGACACTCCACAGCTCTTACAAGGCATTTCATGCTTTGCAGGGTCAGAAACTACACTCCCATACATCAGTCCACGCAACACAGTTGACTAAAACCTCATTCACAAAGTAACTCACAGACACGTGGTCAAAGTTTAAGATAGAAGAAGATGATGTTCCAAAATAGGTATACTATATTTGGGGATTGACCTTATGTTGCAGCTCTTCTGTCTTCTGATTTTTTGGTAAGATGCTACATACTCATTTCTGACATCTTACTTCACAAGTTTACCGCACAACATTTTTGACAAGATGCTTTAGTTGTTAGTAATTACAGAACATTTTTTTTGTGCATCCTTGAAGTTGGCAAAAGAAAGCCCTATCAGCATATTAACAATCTATCTGTGTCTAGACTGATAATGTCAATGTGCATATCAGAAAGAAAATTCTACTTTGCGCTAGGAATTACTATACCTTTTGGTTTTTTCCCCCAATATATTTCGCACTCAAAAGGGAAAGAAAAGAAATTTAAGCCAGTCAGACCCAGGCACAGAGTACAACGCGGTTCTTAATTTCTCATTAACAGCGTGTCAGAGGAACTGATTTATCAGGAAATCTGTCTTCCTGCAAGCAGCATTACAAGAGCACCTGTAGTTTTCTTTCTAATTGATTTAGCAATGGAATTCTGCCTCTGGTTCATTTCCAAAAAGAAAAAGAAAAAAAAAAGAATCTATGATTGCATTGAAATACCTATTAAAAGATTGTGGCATCCTCAGAGGAGGCATAAGGAAGTAACTGGAGAAGGTCAGTTTGTTGGTGTCCTTTGCCAGATGCCTATGGCTCCTGTGATGTGTGAAACAGTGAGATTCAGATCTGGTGTCTGCAATATGTGCCTGCATTTCAATTCACTTGCTGAAATACTAATTTAAATGGTAAATTCATTGAAAAAAGACAGTTGCTAAAATGCCTGCAGTATTTTATTGAATTCTGTGCTATTATTAAGGCTGCATTAACATCATACAAATGCTTAAAATATTGCAAGTAAAAGAAATGTGGTGGTACTGCAAAGGAAGGCTTGGCTCTCCCTCACAGATCAGATATTACCAGGACCTAACTGAATTTTACTGCAAACTTTCAGGTTCACTTCATTTACAAAGACCACATCTTCCTCCCTGAAAAGACAGAGGCACTCGGAAGTGTTGCAGACTTCCAAGCATCGGGTGGGGTTTTGGAGGTCTTCAGAGATCACCGAGAGACGATTGCTCATTTCTTGGTTTTCTGTGTCTCAGAAGATACATTTAGGAGTTCCAGGAGTATTTATAGGCTATTTTGGAGAAGCTCAGACCAGGAGTGGGATGCATGTAACACAAGCCGTGAATATGAAAACTAAGCAGACTGTTGGATTTGGGACCAATTCTTGACTCTGCCACCAATCTGTAGCGCAACCTAGAGCAATGCACTTGCTGTCCCTGCTTCTATTCCCTCTCAGGGGAGTAAAGATCATGATTCTGTTTTTACCCATCCTTTTCTAGCTCTCTAAGAAGGAAACTCAAATAAGCTGGCAGGAATTCAGACAGCCAGTTAAACTAGTAGAGGCTTAACCTCCAAGTGGGTCATGACACTGAGTGGTTGGTGACAGTAACATCTTCAGCTGCTGGGGCAGTCAAAAGGGGATGCATGAATACAGGCATCCAGTTCAGGAGAAGTGCTCTCACACTCAGGAAACTACTGAAATACAAATATTTTCAGCACGTCACATTATTCCATTGCAATTCTACCAGGTTTTTGTTTTCACATGAAAGTTTTGCTGCCCTAAACTTGCTGGTCTTTTAAGATTATATTATTTTGGAGGGAAGTACTGTGAGAACAGGTTCCTCTTGAGCATGCATAGGATGGAAATTAGTCATTAATCAACTGAGTCCCCACAGAACCACTAACTTAATGCAGTAAAATGAATGATGGAAGGAAAAATAAATGCTTCTGAATTAAACAAAGCAGAAATATTATATCAACCAAAACACAACACACACAGGCTATTCCTGTAAGGGAGGGAGTTGAGGAGTCCTTTTTAGATTTATTATTTGGATTATTGATACTGATGGGTTTGGGAGAAGCAGTGAGAAAATCAGTCTTCCATCCTGCGGTGCAGAAACCAAATATCACGCGGTCTAGAAATAAATGTTACAGAGGCTGTTGTGTCTGGAGTGAAGTTGTAGGAAAGAGCAACATTTTTTTATTTACTTTTCTTACCTAAAAAGGAATCTGCCTAGAAGTTTTCTGCCACAAGAAGACATTGTGCACCTTCAGGATCTGGAAGATGGATCCTTCTAAGGGGAATTGATAACCTTCTCTTTCAGAGTAGGAGAGGGAAAGAAAAAATATACTCTTTGGTGAAGTCGTTCTGAGTTTTTCTCACTGAGAAAGGTTTTGCTTTAATGAAACTGGTCCCAAACAGGTCAAAAGGATCGGATGCAACATAGCAGTTCCCAAACTGGAGACATCTCCACACCTGGGGATGTGAGAAAATAAGCTTGTACTCTTGGAAAATGAGAACTGGTATATAAAGCTCGGCATGCCCTGCCTCTGGGGTACAAAGACATTGCTCAGAGCCCGAAGCCCCGTCCATCACACCTGGTGCAGCAGCAGCAGCTGAAGACTGGCAAAACCTCTCTGCTTCCCCACGGGCCCGTCCTGCTGGGAACGTCACATCCTCTGTTCATTATGGAAATAAATAAGTTCTAGCAGCATGAGGGCAGGAGAGGGAATTGAGGACTGAACAACCTTAGGCTTTCAGTCAGGCCCCACTTATGCTCTTTATGGTTTATAGGTTTTGGTTGGGCCCAGGAAAATTAGCCTCAAATTAAAATGGTCTACTGTGAGCTTCATTAGCTGTAAACAATCCATGTTTCATTAAGGGGTGAGAGACCAAGCACACTAACAGCTCTCCTAGGAACAAGTTACACTAAACCAACAACTGGATATTAAAGGTATAAAACAGGTAGTACGATAGTACAGGAGGGAAAAATCAGAGCTGCAGAGATGCAAGTTTTCCCAACTTTTTATTAAATACGCTGTAGCTTGCAGCTGATGAAAATTTCAGCCACTGATGAAAGAAAAGATTAGGATTTCAAAAAGCATTTAAAATCTGTCCAGTTGGGATCAAATATTATTTCTGACTACATTTGCATACAGCCTTTCAGATCTAACTGCATGGCAAAGAAAGGAACATTTTAAGCATCCCTACACGCACCATTTTCCTTGAGAACAGGTTCCTGTAAGTCCTTTATTTCGGTTGTGTCTAAGATTTCCCACACACTCCCTCCTCCATACAAAGNTCTAACTGCATGGCAAAGAAAGGAACATTTTAAGCATCCCTACATGCACCTTTTTCCTTGAGAACAGGTTCCTGTAAGTCCTTTATTTTGGTTGTGTCTAAGATTTCCCACACACTCCCTCCTCCATACAAAGAATTCAGTTTACACTTTCCTGGCAGAGTTAAAGAGACTGCCCCAGGAACAAGTTGACATGCAAGCGAATAAGATTCAAAGCAAAGAAACAAGCTGTTGTAAAGGGCAGCCCCTACCCCTGTGCCAAGCAACAGGGAAAATTGGCTCTAAGCTCTTTCTGATGCTTTATTGAAATGTGTTGGTTTCTCCACACAGGAGAACTACCCTCTGGTTTGTACAATGCAGTGCAAACTCACAGCTCTGCATACAGGATTTTGGATAATCAAAAGCAGCAAGCATGCCAGAAATCTGTTTACCCTATGCAAACAGTGTTACCTTGTATTGATTTCCTCAGTGCATGTTAACATAAATCTGACATTAACACTAGCTTACCCTCCACTCCTTTCATGGAGAGCACTCTGATCTACCAGCTGTGTTAACGTAGGATGTTTTCAGACTTACAACTCTTGGTCCTCTCTACACAGTGATGAGGCATCATTTGCCATTACCCATCAGATTCCTTGACTTGAGCGCATCTTTTGTTTGATTTCTCTTTTTTGGAGGCTCTACCACATAAGTTGTTTGTTTTTCTGGGTTCTGCTGTAATACTTTGCTGCTATGCCAGGCAGGAGAAAGACTCGATTTCCACCCCACCCCCCCCCAGGATCCCAATAGGGGTGACTGCAAGGAATCACTCAGGAGACAGGCTGTCACTCCTTTAATTTAATAGATGTCATATTACCACTCAACCCTTATTTAGGTACTTTAAAAACAACTGGTCTCTGCCTCCCCAAATGGAAAAATCACCAAGTTTATTCACACGTCTTTTGACGTGTTTTCTCTTAAGTAAAAAACAGGTCCTTCTCTTCTATTCTATTTGATGACTTCAAACATGTTTAAAAACAATTATTTTAACTGTTTTGCATGGGATGGTGTATTTTTAACAAGACTTCTCTTTTTAATCTTTCCTTTGAGGTAGAAAAACATACTAATTACTAATATGTTTTGTGCCACATGTTTCTATTTTTTTTAGGGTCTGAAAACAGTCTGGCACTAATCCCATTGTAGGGCTATGGGTGTTTTACACCTCTACTTTAACAAAGAGAACAAACACAAACATGGTAATTCATTCTTTATCCCACCTGTTAAAATGTTTTCCTATAAACCGTTTGCCTTCTCTGGCTTTGGACTATTCAAGCCAAACCCTGACCACCAGCCTCACTCACACACGGGATGTGTCAAAATGATAACACAAGGAAAATTCCATGGGAAAACATGAGGTACATGAAACACACCCCCCTCTGAAACACATGGGAGCATTCCACATGCCGGATTGTCAGTGTACCCCATACCCTGCCTCCATGTTGTGTCTTTGCCCTTAAGTTGGGTACGTATGTATCTTGCCAAGAGCTGTCTGTTCACAGGACCTGCCACTGACTTCCTCTTTAATGTTATTTTTTGTACATATCAGCTATTCTTTGCTTTTGGACGCTCGTCCCAACCTTTTTCCTTCTTTCTGTAAAAACAGTGAAGTAACTCTGAGTACTTAGTTAAAAATAATAATAATAATTTTCTGAATATAATCCAAACAATTAGCAGCAATGACAGCATTTGAAAAGAGCAGAAGCAGAGGCAAGCACTATTAGAAAAACAAGTAACAACTTAGAAACCTGGAGAGTCATTGCTGATGTTATGACAAGCTGCCTCTCTAAAACCTATTGTAAATAAACAGATTCCCAGTACTTATCGGGGAATTGGCAGTTGGATACAAGAAAAGGGAAGGGAGAGAAAGAGAGAAGGAGATATTCTTGAAAATACTTTAATTGCAAAGCTGTTTGCCTCTGTTAGGTTAAATGCTACAATTTAAGCACTCCGTATGTCAGCCCATGAAGCTGCACTGACAGAAGTCTCAAAAAAGTCAGTAATAGTCAGTAATAGCTAATAATCAGTCCCCAAACCAAAAAATTCCTCTCTCGTGAGCCAGTGGTTTGCAGAAATGTGCAGCTGTGCTACTGGCTTCCACAAGGTGGCCTCTTCTAGTAAGTTTACCCAGCAGTGGTACCTCTGCACAAGCTGTATGTCTTTTAGGTGCAGCCTTATTTCTGCTTTTCCCCCCCACCCCTAAAGGACTGGGCAGCACATGAGAAAGACATTAAGATTACAAAAAGAAAGTGCCTCTCTAAAAGCTGTGATGGTATATCCCACAGATCAAAGCCATAGAAGCCAATCCCCAGATTACCTGAAAATGTTCAGACCCTACTGGTGGTGATAATAGTAATAACAATAATAATAGCCTGTACCTTCAGGTTAGATGAGCCCACCTTGATCTGTTACTTTCTCTTAACATCTGCAACGTCCCATGCTCTTCAGACTGATTCTGCAGAATTATCACATGCCAGGTATTGGCATGAGGCCATTTGATTTCTACTATAAACAAATAAATCTAGAAAAAGCACAGAAACACTCCTGATTTGTGTTGGTAAATATTTCCCTAAGCTATTCATGCTGAAAAGACAAGAATCCTCCCTTGTTTCAACGAGCAGTGCAAGCAACCAATGATCATATTAATCAATTGAGGCTGTATCCTTATAGTAAGCTTTTACTCAGATCATTTCTGGTACAAATTCAGCGCAAGTGAGTTGGCAGAGATCTTTTCACATACCATGGAGAAGCCTTCACAACAAATAGTCCTCTATTTTTTTTTTTATTTTTTTTTTAAACTCTTTTCATCTTAAGTGAAGCCAGTGTGGCCTTATCAAAGCTGAAACGCTGAAGTCAAGTGTCAGACGTTAACACAAATGTCAAGTGACTGCAAACTTCTGGATGAAGAGATATTTTAGTGATTGCAATGCTGGCCTCAGACTCGGAAAGCCTGGTTAAATCTCGTCTCTCGTGCACAGCTCCTGAGTGACCTTGAACAAGCTCTGAACTTCAGGTTCCCAGCACTTACAAAGGGGCTGATTTTTCTTTACTCCTCCTCTTTGTCCTCTCATCTATTTGGCCGACTTGCTTCTTCCGCGCAGAAAGTGTAGCTTATTGTGTGTTTATAGTGTCGCACACAGTGTGGTTCTGTTTCTGTAGCGATATTCAGTTCAACTATAATAGAATAAACGAAGCAAAGAGAGGACTCATACAAAGAAAAATACTTCTAGTTTTAGCCCAAGTTCTTTCCCTACAAGTAACAGTTCATGAAACAGGGTCACGAGTAGCTTTAAGTCCAGGGATGTAAAAATTGTCCTGTCTTTGCTATCTGCTATAAAGAGGCTCCAAATTCTTTTATTGTCAATATGCAAGTTTTACAAGGAAAAGAGACAGATACTATGACCTCCCCAGTCAAAAAAGAAAAGCCTGTCCTTAAAAGCTGGTATCTTCACGTTTCTGTTTCTGCAGCTTCCACAATGACTTCATAAATGGTTGATACCAGTTTAAAATAGAGAGCGCTCTGTGCAAAGCTGTATGTTTTATTCGAGGCACAAAATATCTTCCGGACAAAAACATGTTCTGCTGGAATAAACAAACACAGATCAGAGAAAAGACAAACTTAAAAGAACCCTCTGGGTTTTAGCAGATTGCAGCTTACAAGTGACCGTGTATTTTCTCCCCCATGCAGTCTTCTTTTGGCCATCAATTGCCGTGTTTTCTTCTTTTAAAGTCGCTCCTCAAAAGCTGCAAATCTACTGGAGTATTTTTATACATGAACACTGAGGACTCCTTATGAACTAGCTTTCTGTGCCTAAATTAAACCCTGGCATTCATGGATGAATTTGGAGGCATCGATTTTCCCTGTAGGTGGCTGTTGTGCAGCAGTTCAGAAGGGGGACAGCAGCTGGTAGTAGATTATAAATTGGGGTGCCAGAGCTGCAGTGAACCTGAAGGACTGCCTCAATGCACAAAATATTGCCCTGGCCTTTATGGAGTGAGAAAGAAAAGCCAGAAGTCAGAGATATGAGCTATTGCGCAGGACTGGACAGGTCCAGAAATGTGATTCTACATTTTTCAGGTAGAAAAAGCTACATCTTATCCATCAGCATGCACGAGGACAGCAGATATGAGACAGAAGGTGTGAGGACAAAGCAGGGGACACACATCATCTCCTGGCAAGACTGCTTGAAGAAAAATGTTTAAAGTTTTATCAAAACCAGAAAGCAAAGGTGTTAAGTCATAATTTTCATCTCACAAAGTCAACTCAAGAGGAAAGCAAAGAGATAGGTTAGAATCGGTTTCATATGGCCTCCAGTTTTGTAGACATCTTTCTTAGGATGATGGGAGAAGTTGTTTTCTGGAGATAGTTCTTCTTTCTAAGGTGGACCCTGGATAATTAGATTAAATTCAGCCTGGCAAGATGAATCCCTTGCCAAGCAAAGTCTGAGGTCCTGACCACTGACACCTTCCTCCTGTCTCAGTTCTAATTTTTCTGTCTTTTTCCTGTATCTCCCCACCATCACTCCACCAGCCCTGAAAAACCTAACAGAGAACAGGCCTTCCTAAACAGGCAAATATCCCAGAATAGTATATATTCCTGACACCTTCGATGGAGAACAAATTCTTTAATAGTTTCTTACAAGATGGACTTGGAAAAAAGTGAGTAGCTTCTGTTCTCTACTAGTTAGTCTTCTACACATTTCCTTAATCAAAATTTTCAGGTTTAGGAGAAAAGAGGGGTAAAATCAAGAAAAAAACCACAAAAAAACCTGTTGGCTTTTTAACCAATAATGAAGGGAAAATCACAGCTTTTTCAGTCCAGACCATTTTTATTTCTTTCCTCCATTTTCAAAAGGAAGCTTTTGAACATTTCTAACATTAGCACTTCAATTCAGTTGTCTACACACAGACAGATATTATGCTATTGCAGACCCCTTCAGGTGCCTCAGATGAGACTAGCAGGTATGGCACAGGACCTACGGAATAACTACCACTGTTCTGCAGTGTTGGCTGGAGCCTGGTTATGCCATCTCTGTATTTATCATCTAGCAGCTGAATTGATGCCTAACTACCATGGCTGTGGGGAAAACAGCAAAGACAAAACATTGCCTGACACAGAAAAAAGTCTGAAAAAACCAATAAGAGGTTTTAAAAGAAAAACAAAGGCTCTTTAGAACTTTTACAGCTAATTTCTAAAGCTAGCTGGAATGTGGTTCTGGAACAGTTAGGGATTTCTGTGACTGAAAATCACATTAACCTGGTCTCCGACCTCTATTTACATCCCTCACATGAACAATTAGGAGCCTGCACAGTTCTTAACACAAACCCACGTCACCATTTCAGTGTAAATAGGACTGGAGTCCTCTCCTCTATCAGCTCCATTTACTGCTGCTGCCTGAATCCAAAATCAGAAAAAAAAAAAAAAAGAAACAGCCAAACAAAACAAAANACAAAAAAAAAGAAAACAAAAGAACAAAGAAAAACAAAGACCTTATAAACTACGCCTTGAAGAAAGATGAGTGCTTTTATAGCGTCTCTTTACCTGAAGCTTTTGTTCAAACATTGGTAGAGGCAGTGAAGACTTATCCAGTGATTGCACTGGACTTTGGGTTAGATTATAGATGTCAAAACACTTCATGAATAGAAACCTGATCAGAGAGCCAGTTTTGTGGGGTACTTCATTAAAAAAAAATATCGGTGTATTCAGAAGTGTCCAGAAAAAAAGAAAAAACAACATGAGAATATTTGCCACCCACATAAAGACCCAGACCACACTATTTTGCAAAGACTCTTAGAATATTCAAATTAAAATCACGGTTTTGACTCCAGCAGAAGTCACTAGCTGAAGGAGACACTAACCTTAACATGCGCTAGCTTAAAAGAAATTTTGAAGTCTTTGCTCTTTGAAAAGGAAAAAAAGCATGACCAAAACTTACATTATCTTAGCCTGCGAAGTTGTTGAAGTGGAAGTATGAACTATAATAGCATTGGGATGCATTTTTTATTACACAAATTTATTGACCATAAACTTTGGAAATGTTTTATTATTATACAGAAGTGCCAAGCATCAATCACTTCCTCATGAAATAGCAACGAAAGAAGATTGACCTCTCTGGCATTTATGAAACAGTTCAGGATATATTTGCATGTTTCCCAGAATCCTACAGCCACAAAATGACCGAGAAAGAGGGGAAGTTCGTCTCTGGAGTCTGGTCTGAGTGTTAGTTCTTTATCACTGGCTTTCCTAAAATGGAGCAAATTCAGGGTGTCTATTCAAACAAGTTTAAACAAGCTCTAACAAGCGAATTTGACAATCCCTGTTGCATTCATAATTGGCGGCGATCTGACCCCCCAGAATGTGAGTCACCCCTTGGGCTTGTGTACAGCCAAGAGCTGACTTCATGACAGGACATGGGGACACTGATATTCTGGAGGTGGTCTGCCCACTTACTGGAGTTCAAGCTGTTTGCTCCTTGAAGGGCCAGGTTTCCCAAGCACCACGGATGAGTTAAACACTCAGCTCAGATGGCTTTTAAGGGAAGGTGGACAGAAGGTGGCCACATGCTGCCTCTTTGGTGATCCCCCTCTCTGGCTACGTAGGATGGCCCTGGAACTCTGCAGAGGCACTCGAATCTCAGTATCTATTTCCCACAGCTGGGAATTATGTCTGTGCTTCCTCCTGTGCTTCTCAGGTATTCAAAAGAGATCAGGTTCTGCCTTAGTATTCAGGCAGGGCATAAATTGCAGGTCGGGTGGAAAGGTCTTCCACAGGAAATTGCTTCCCATCTCAAACCAGCACAACCCCAATTTATTTATTTTCCCTCACCAAACAGTACAGCCCATAATCTTTTCTTTATTTTTGTGCTCTGTTTTTGCTTGAATGCAGGTCTATGACTTGTCACAGATGAATGGCATTGGCTTATTTAGGGTGGTGATTGGTAGGATGAATTACCAGAATTGTGAAATCATTTTATTTTTGTCATATTTCTTTATATTTTCCAATACCTTAAAAAATAAAACAAACACATCCCCCCACCCCACCCCCAAAATACCAAAGCACACACTGTATTTTCACTCCTGATCACAGGATGAAAAAACGATGTCTATTTTCAACCCCAGAAATGATTACTGACACCTCAGTTTTTCCAATCTATATTTCAGAGTTCCTCACAGAGAAAAATTTCCAAGTGTTTTCAGACACGCATTCCCTGAAAAGCAAAGACACTTATGCAGACACGTAAAGGAGACACCTCATCTCAAAATTCAGTGCATACAGGGAGACATTATTAAAGCGCGCAGAGAAGCAGCTACCCCTGTTGTCACAGTATGTTTAACCAGCCAAGTGACAACAGAACAGCTTTTTCCTCTCCATCACCAGAAGAAATATTGCTTAAGCCTCTACATTCACGACACCTTTTTTGTCACTTCTTTTCTTAAGCTACTCTTGTTTGCTCAGTGTATTTAGCAGACATTTATCTCACTCTATCAGCAAAGATTAAAGACTCATACTACCTAGTAATCCAATTACCCTACACGAGAAAAGCAAATGTATCTTTGGTCAGTGCCCACAGAGCTCCAGGAATCCATCACAATAGAAAATGAAATCTAATTAATTGTGTGCTTTGGTTTAGCTTCATCCACATCATTATTTCATTCGTTTCTAATGGATATGTTAGCAGACACTTAATAGTTTTAAATGCACAGAACCACTGGGTCAGCTTACCCTGAGGTGAGTGTTTGGATAATTATATTTTTAAAGAATTGTATCTGAAAAAAGTTCCTTGTGGTGGGAGGCTCAAAAGAGAGGAAGAGATTTAGAGAGCCTTGGGATAACATAGTACTTATGCAGAAATCTGAGTCTTTCACCAATTCCACTAATCCTCATTTTACATTTAGGGAGAAGGGGACTCTCATCACAATTTTTTTTTGCTTCTTCAAACACATATTTTCACATGACCTATTAAGGCGCCTGGGTGAACCCCAAAACAGCACAACACTTTTCTCAGAATCCCAGAGGCAACTAGTTATCTGAGTAAGGTTTGGTGAAAAAAAAACCCCACCAAGCCCAATAAACCAAAACCAACAACCCCACAGCATGATGCTATAGATAAATGGGTTGGCATGATACCCTGACAAGTACACTGGGGAGCAGAAGAAGGGCCTGTGGTCCTGCCTTGGGTTGTTGTGGAACCACACTGGGTCTCAAGGCTTGAATAGAATCACAGAAGAGTTGAGAGAGCTATTAGAGGACAAGCAAGTTTGCTGTGTAAAGCAGCAGAAACAAAGAAATCCTCTCAATATCATTCAACCAATATAGCACTATAAAGCAGCTTGAGCACAACTGACAGGTCAAGTTTTTAAGATAATGAGAGCCAATGGCTGGAAACTTAAAGCAGGCAAAAAAAGAAATCATCACAGTAAAGTTACAAAACACACCGTTAACAGCAAAGTGATTAGCCACTAGGAGAAACTACTAATAGATGTGGTAAAGTCTTCATTATCTGTGACTATTGAATCAAGGCTAAAAGCTGTCTAAAATATATGGCATAACTCAAATAGAAGTTATCACAGATCAAATTAGGCAGTAATAAAGTTTCTTCTCCGACCTTGAAAATAATTGAAAATAACATTTTCTTGAACTAATTAATTCTAGACAAGTCCTTATAAGTATCTTACTGGCTCTGAATAGCTTGTCTTTAGGAAAAGAACACTTTTTAGACTTTAAATGCTTAATATCTTGTTTAAACAATGCTTCAACTTCGTGATATACCAGAGCTCTAGGAAAGGAATTGGAAAAGAACAGCAAGATCTGTCTCACCAAATAAGCAATCTCTTATGAATATCAACATTCATATTTTCACAAAGCATATATGAAATTTAGTGGCACAACTCCACTTCTTTTTAAAAGTCAAAATCACCACCCATGACGCCCATAGGTTTTTAATAACTGAATTCACTCTGTCGTCTCCTACAGAGTCTTTTCCTTGTTTCTAGGATATAAAGCAAGCTTCCCTCAGCCTTCATCTATGGTGAGCACGCAGGTTTGAAGTAAAGTGTTTTCTTACACACAAACCTTACTCATGGGCCTGACTGCTCCAGGGGAGTCAACATGTAGGCACAGATAACTACAGAGATAAAGCTGACTTCCACGTATTTTACAAGTCCAAACCCAAAGCCCTCCTCCAGAGAAATGTGACAGAATACCTGACATGGCAAAAAACTCTACTTTTACAGAGCCACTGAGCTGCCAGACTATTGCATCCAAATGCTCCATATAGAGAAGCTGTGGGAAACTGCTGTATCCCCATGGTAACGATCAGAACAGCATAATTGTCACACAAACTCATGCCGTGTTTGTGTGTGTGCATGCACATATGCTGTATTTTGAACACAAGGATGTGACATATGCTTCCAACCTTTAGTCTGGGGTCCAAAGCCAGTCAAATACAAGAGAAAGCAGCCAGACTGCAGTTCAATAACAGCAGCACCTCTAGTAGTGTCATGTCTATCCTCAATACAAGGCAACACCCAGACCAGGTATCTTATGTAGGATAGGCTCAGGCCATAATGGAAAGAGGACGTTACACTAACCACCAAACACCGACTGTTTTATTTGTTCTAAGGGTGATGCTCCTAGCCCTTAATATTACTTTAAAAAAAAAAAAAAGAAAAAGGCATATTTGCCTTGGCAACCTGCCCTCCAAACACACATACACACAGTTTCAGACACATCTGGGCATAAGAATCACACACTGATTTAAAGAAAATACATTCAGTTTTTTCCTGTGCTGTTCTACAAAAAAGTAGGGTTAATTTGAAATTGGGCTTTGCTCCGTGTTGATTAAGTGCCAAATATAAATGAAATTCTTTGTTCACATTGCAAGCTACACACAGGTCATTTTAACTCAAAGTGGAAGGATATGAAAGGCCTGAGACAGAAAAGAGAATCAAGGAGAAGAAAAAACAAAACCAAACAAAAAAATCACAAAGGAGACAGGGACATGATGACAGTTCAAAGAAAATGTAACACAAAGATGATTCCATCTGTTTGAAGCTCATGCGCTGGTACTGAAGTTGCCTACTTTATGAGGTCGGTCTTAAAGACAGATACAAAGGGAAAGTTAGTCAGAGGATCAATTCTATTCTCCAAGTTCTCAGCAGGTCCACAGCATCCATCAATAAAATAACTGATGCAGTATTTATTGTTCTATGCAGTGTGGTCTTAAAACTGGTAGAATAAAGCACTTTGAGAAATCACATGAAGGCTCATGCAAAGCCATTGTAAAATTGAAATTCTTTGGAGAACTTCATGAATGAAGCTAAAAGATGATTCATGCAGTCCTCCTTTTCCCCACAGAAGTCCAGAAAGCCATTCCATACAGGTATTTCACAAGCAAGACTTTCTGTGTGAATGAAACACAAAAGTTCCACTGAAAGGCTTGCAAAGTGACCAGAGGCACAAACATCTATGTTTTGTTCAAAGTCACCACTTACATCTTTCAAAAAGCCTAAAAAATGGCTAAAAAACCATGGGGTTTACTTAACAAAGTGCAAATGAAAGAGAACTGAAGTGAATGTAATCTGTCAACTGGTCAATGTATCTATACATAAAGCAATTATGGAAGAATCACGCAGCCTCTTCCTCTGTAAGTAAAATATTTTAATGAATAAGAACTGGAAGCCTGCAGAGTAATTTTCTCTATTTTTTCTGGAAGAAAGAGCAGCCCACTTGCAGACAGACTGCAAAACATTGCAAATGCATACCTGGCTGTAATGCACCAAGGCAAATAGAGGTAGAGAACATCAGTGAGATCTCAAGAAGCTACACACAGCCTGCTTTTCATTGGGTTCCTCAAGACTCCCATGAACTCCTTCTTGAGGGAAGGTCATTTTTATTTTTTTTAATTATAAACTCTTTATCTCAATTTCGTGCTTACTTGCTAACGCCCTGCAGATGCAGTGGTCTGAATTTAGGACCCAGGCTTTCAGAGTCAACATTGACTACAGTGCCCTGTTGGCATCGGGTATCGCAATTCAATTTCTTTCAGTTATCCCTCTTTTTAACAGTTGTGCACAATCCTTCTGAACCCTTTAATTAAAAGTGCTTATTAGAATTTCTGTCAGGCTCTTAAAACTCAGCATAAATGCTATTGAAACAACACCACCAAAAGTTCCATGAATCAAAAAAACCCAGAAAACTTACATAGGCTTCGGATACCAACCAGAGTAGTCGCTGATATGCTACAGTTAACTAGTCTCATTTTACTGCCAGTAAAGAAACGGAGCTTGATTTTTGTATGACACATACCCTACCTCCCTAAAATAGACATTGCAAGGTAGTTGTGACTTTTAATTGCTTTTGTTATTGCTTTTGTTATTACTCACTCTAGTCAGTCCCTTCAAGGAGCTGAGCTACAGCTTGGCAGCTGCAGCTTCCACCAACTTCAGTGGGATTTGCAGGTGTTCAGCAACTGCTTAGATATGGTTCCTTGATGTTTTGACAGCTATGCTATGCACATCATTCTCACATAATAGAATAACACCTTGGAAAACAACAACATAAGTAGGATGAACCACTGTTCAAGTCTGTTTCTCTGTTTCTTCTGAATGAAGACACGTTGGAAATGAGACCTTATTTTCACATATGGTTTTGTCTAGGTATTTATGTGTCATACTGGCCCTCAATGGTTTGCCCTTGTATGATTCTAGGCCAATATGGTCCACTTGCAGCTCTTCTACTTCATCTTAAAAGTAATTTACATTTTTCAGCCAAGCACATGTTTACATGCAGTGATACAGCCTTGGACACTACCAGAAATCAACAGGCCTCAAATGGGTCTCACAAAGAGGTTTCTAAAGATCAGCCAAAGCACTAATTGTGAAGAAATTGAGTCTAACAAAGCAACATGGGGTGAGCCAACAGTATCTGTAAACAAGACTACACCAGTGATGATTCAAGAGACTGTAGGTGTCATTATGAGGCAGTTCCACCAGTTTTGATTTGTTCACATGTCCTTGCTGCTCAGAAATATCAAAGAAACCTAAAGATCATATGGTACTTGGGGGTCCTGAGGTGCTCTCTGCCTGCAGAGACACTGTCGTTGCTCAAACAAGAACATCAGCTCAAGAGAAAGAGGTGTGAAATCAAGCTGCTTGCAGGTTTCATGCCTACATTAGCCTGGTCAAAGAACAGTGTCTCTCATATACTCTTCTCAAGCAGTAGTATTAAGGGTGAGCTTTGAGCAATGGAGCTGACACTGGTTATGGAACCATTCCCCAGACCTGAGTTATGAGAGCCTGTCAGCACCTTTCATCAACATGCATCATATTGCTTAGCTAATGGAGCTTGGAAAGGATCTACTATTTTTCAATATTTTTCCCATTATTGTAAATAGATGAGATTCTGCTCCAGGCCACATATGAAAGATGAAAAATTAGGAGGAAGAGACATGAATAAGTGCAGAGAATGTGAAGAAAGAACGTGATTGCTCTTACTTCTTTGCCTCAGCAAGGCATATTCTTCCCCTTGACAAAAGCAGAATTTGCCTTGAGAAGAAGCCAGCTGATGTTACCTGGTGATCAAGAAGGAAAAAGCATTCAAAAGAAGGAATACTTGCTCTGAAAAACTCCATTTTTTTTTTACTGCCTTCAACATTGTATCAGCATTCTTTTTTTTTTTCCTAAGCCTAAATGCCTGCAGTGTTGTAAGACACTTATCTGTCTTTTAAAGAAAATTTTTTAAAAAATCTCCCAAGAGTGGAAAACAAAACCATATTTTCAAGGCATCCGTGATTCTAAATCTCTTTTTAAAGTCAAAAAATCTTAAGCAGTGTCACAGTTGTGAATTCTAAGGGTAAAACAAAATGTTAAGTTTTTACACAGAGTTTACTAAGGAATGAACCAAAACCACATTATCAAAAGCTCTGTTTTTTAATAATCCAAATTTTAACAACCCAATCTATCCTTTTAAAACCAGAGTTACTGAATTTATCACCATTTAAGCCTGGGTAAATACCATACAAAGTCACGACAGTGCTTGAGAATGGAGAATCTTAACACAGAGGCATTCTGCCACCATTTGCAGGCTTAGATGATTTGTAGTGGGTTTCTTCTCAAATTAGTTCCACCTTTTTCTTCTGATAGAAACTGATTTCAGCTTTCACTGTTCCTCAGCTGACATGTGTTATGTATACATTATATATGCATATGTTTTTGCTGTTCATTTTGTAAGGAAGACCAAAACAATTCTAAGAACAGATGAACTCCCTGCAATTTGCAAACCTGACATGAAGTGCTGTGAGAAATTTAAAGTACCCTTGCTCTGGGGAATTAACTTGGAAGTTTAAAGAAGAGAAACAGATTGGTAACAATACCTCCATAATATTTCCACAAATATAATCTGGATTCCCTCCCCCATTGTTTGTGTTTCTTTTGTTTGTTTGTTTTTGTTTTGGGTTGGTGGTTTGGTGTTTTTTTTGGTGGTGTTTTTTTTTTTTTAACTGAACTGGT
>RSEF01000007.1:27142352-27154630 GCA_003993805.1 Himantopus leucocephalus | reverse complement strand
TTTTAGCACACTCTGTGAAATTGGTTTATGTATGCTCCATAATTCTCTAGGTTTTTAGAAAATAAATCCGATACAGACAACATGTTCCATTCCATGTAGTGCAATGGCTGCAGCCCTCAGGGATGCCAGAGACCGTGGTGGACATGGGCTTGGGCATACTGAATGAAGTGGACCATCTCTCCGGTACTCTGTAGTGCACATTTCGGTGGGTGAGGAAACAGGCAGGAGGATTTCGGTGCAGAGGAAGAAAGTGGGGAGATCAGGGTTTGGGGTTTACAGCATGGGTTTGAAGAAGGGATGTTTGAGATTCATTATTATCATTCTCTGTTTTCGACGTTGGATCTTCATCCAAGATTTAGATTTCCGTTTGTCCAAAGTGCCTGGATACCTAACAGTGCATCATCTGCCTCCAGTACTTCTGTTGTATGTTGACGCTTCCCCAAGCACATGCAAATTAGTCGTGTGTAAGTCTGACAATTCATGAAAGTGTGGGACATTGCCTTCATGTGAACTCTTCTGTTGATTTACATAATCTGATATTTCCAAAGGCACTGGCATTATTGTGTTCTTGTATGTGTGTAGATCGTATTTCTATCCAGGAAATTCAGAGAAGGCACCACTTCCAAAGAAGAGAGCATTTCAGAGTTCATCTGGTCCTAACATTTGTAAGAGTGTTCAGACTCTAACAAACATTTACCTAAAAAAACCCCAGCAACAAAACAATCCATAGATGACAGTTCTAGCATGCCATAAATCACAAAAGCAATGAAGCCACTAGTTTCTGATGGAAAGAACCTTACATGATCTGCCAGCAGAAAGGTTTTTCTGTAGGTATCTATATGGAATTGTGCTTCAGATAGGAATGATTTCTTTGATGCAATTCTGAGCTCCTCCAAGTGGGTGATTTTACAGGGCTCCTCCAACCTAAATATGAAATAAAAATTTAAATGAGACATCAAAGGAGGTGTTTTTATTAAAAAAAAATAATCCTAAGGGACCAGTTGGTTGAAGTACAGATTATAATGTATGTCAGAACCTGCAGATTTTTAATTTAGAGGTTCTTTGCTTGCCCTAAGGTCTGGGGTGGGTGGTATATGCTGTGCCAGTTCAGGTCATTTCACGGCAGTAACCACTTCATCAGCAGGTTTTGTGCTAAAGCTTTTGCAAATCTTTGAGACCTATTCAGACTCTTCTCTTTCTTGTCTCTCAGACTTGGGAATGAAACATAGGCTGGTTTGGTTTTGGGGGGTTTGGGGTTTTGGGTTTGTGGTTTTTTGGTTGTTTTTGGGGTTTTTTTTTTGGTTTTTTGTTTTTTTGTAAAACAGCCACCGCACACATCAAGCAGTTACTTTTCATCTAAATAAGAATAATGCCAAAAAATTAATGGATAAAACCAGGTAAATTTACAGAGATAGCCTTTGAAACCTGTCTGTATATTTGTCTCCTTTTAACTCTTCTTTCTCATTTGAACGATTTAGAAGTTAGTACTGTATAATATATAACAAAGAAAACAATTTTATTCTGATGAGAATAGCGACAGACGTACTATCTGTCCTACCAAGTTACTAAATTGAAAGAATGTGGACAGTCTAATCTGTCTTTTTTTCTTTTCTAATGATGTCAGTTGATGTCTGCAAGATGATCTTTGATGCTAGTGCCTACCTCTGAAAATTTCAACAAGCAGAAAATACAGTCATCCAGACAGAGATAAGACTAGCCATCGCTGCAGCCTTTAGACCTATGGTTTTAGCTGTTACAAACTCAAGGCTGTTGGTCCTTTGCCGGCCAACATGTTAGTACCAACTTTATGCAATAGGTGTTGATAGCAAAAAAAAATCAGACTTGAAATGTATAGATCTTCCAAGAGGAAGTTTGTTATTTATGTAACTAACCTTGGCAATTTTGCTTTGTTGTTTGAGAGAGCATAGTCTCCATAAATAACAGAGGTAAAGTTCTAGGCTTGTAATCAGTCAGCTGTTACTTAAATGAATTGAAAAGTGCTTGTTTCAAATCCAGACCCAAAATAAATATCAGTAGTATCGGCTTCAAGATTTCCTTCACAGCAAGATTTATTGTCTTTAGTTAAGACAGTAAGTTCTGGAAAACTCTAGGCACAACTAAACTTAAAAAACAACAATGAATTTGTGAATGAGTTGCAATATTCTCAAGAGCCTGTTTTTCTTCTGACCGTGAGTCTATTGGGGTTTATCTACAGCAACTTTAAAATAACGTCATTGACATAGATTAAGTGCTAATTTGACCTTTTATTTTATTAGGAAGTATTCCTGACATATGAGAGAGAATTGAATAAGCTTTTTCAGTTTGATACAGGCAGAGTCATGAGGCCAGTGCAAAGCATTTTCAGATAGCTTATCACGGAAGTGAGCATCAGAATCACTCTGGTGATTAAATCAGACTTGATCAACTTAAATTTTTCTTCTTTTTTTTTTTTCCATGAATGAAACAGAAGAAAGTATAAACAGAGTTTCTATGGAGGTTGTTCTTTTTTTTCCTCCTTCATAAACCAAATGCTTAAGTATGGCCTCAGAAGAGGATTTTCTACATGTAGCAACTACTGCATCATTCTTATCAGTGGTATGCTTTCCAGCCAAAGGAAACTCCTTTTTTGAAGCAGCCAGAGACAGAGAAACGGTCATAATCAGCCAACTGGGTGTCTCTGATACCCTGACACTCTCTGCTTTCCTTCCTTTGGGTTCTTTCCAGCTACTCTCCCTGCTTCAGGCTCAGGCAGTTCTACTAAAGCTTTAGTTACTGTTCCTGAGAGCTAGCTGCAATCATAGCTGCCCCAAAGCTGCCTGGGTTTGAGTGTATTTATCAGGCATCAGTTTTGACTCTCAGCAGAATAACTGAAGTAAACTCTGCTTTTGCCACAACTTTGCTATAACTCTGGCCAGAAATACTTTCTCTCTAAATGTTGCTTTTGATTTTGGGCGAACCTAGGAAACTTGTTTTTGTGGGGAGATGGGGACATGTGGTATGCATCTAGTGGGGGAAAAAAAAAAGAAGTATTCTGTTTTATCCATGATGTTCATGATATATTTTTTTAAAAAAATCAGATTTCTAGAAATTCAGACTTTTTGTCTCCACATTAATAACACTCAGGACAAAATGCAGATGCTGAATTAATTACCATGGAATATTTTAGGTAGGGGGGTACCTGTGGAGGTTGTATTGTTCATCCTGCTTCAGCTCAGAGCAGGTCCAACTAGGTCAGGTTGCTCAGGGGTTTGTAAATTTGAATTTTGAATATCGCAAAGAATAAAGAGTCTTCAAACTGTGTTTAACTACAGAGATTGGGTCTGATTCTCCCTAGCCTTTTGCCTCGTGTAATTCTTATTGCCTGTGCAAAAGTGGCTATGAAGTGCCTCAGGCCTTTTGTGCATGCACTTTGCAGAGGCATAAAAAACTGCACTTAATCAAATCCTCAAATCTTCCCACAGCCTTACGGTTTAGACACATCAACAGCATTTGACCATTGTAAGCTCCTCAGGGGAGGCATGGACAGAGGAGTTCCTGGATTCATCTTGAAAAATTCCTCTTCTCTTTTTTTTAAAATTCTTCTCTGAGGAGTTGGTGGTGGCCTCTTGACCTGAAAATATCTTCCAGTTCCATTTTAAGACCTATAATCTTTCTTCTAAGAAGCCCAGCTGTAAGGCATCTGCTTTCTCTAATAAAGGATCTGCCATTTATTTCGTTACACAGCTTCTCTGTCCTGAAGGTTTCTAATCATCCTGGTGATACCAATGCAAATTCCCTCTGAAAGTCTCAAGTTTTAGAGATTTGTGGAAAGCAGAGACAAGATGAAATAGAGATCATACTTAAACAAGGTATATTGTGCCATGGTTCAGGCATATCAGAAAGTATTTTTGCAGTTTTTAGAGCAATACTGTAAGACAGTTAATCCATTGGGAAGATGCTAGTTTTCTGTTTGATACTAGTAAGAATTAAAGGTGCAAAGTACCTTCCAGGATTAAGTCTTTACAAAATTACCTCTCAGTTTGCTCTTATACTGAGTCAGCCTTGTTAACTTTAAAATAAAGCTCTTGGTTTTTTTACTTTATGCAAATAAAGAGTCATGATGGTTGGTTTCATGGATGTCTGTATAATACTACAGTATTTCCACTTAGATTTAAATTAAGATATATAAAAATAAAATTCATCATCTAAAAAAGACACATCGAGAAAATCTAATCTCATCTTTTGAATGACAAATACTTTGCATATGTTTCCTTTTTTGAACAAAAATTAACATTTCACATGTTATATAGGAAGATGTGATTCAGCAGCAGCACTGTGTCTCCATAGATATCTCCAGATATTTGCATGAATCTTTTCCTTGGCTCTTGCTGCTGGTCCTTGCATAATGAGTGGTCTAAGGCAGTGGATTGTGATGGGCAGCCTGCTCCCTCCAGAGCCACTTCCCTCTTGCTGCTCCTGTCTGCTTCTTCATGCCCCATCCCAAAACTCGTTTATTTATGTGTAGGGATGGAGTAAGTTCTTGTAGCTTAGCTATAAATCAATATTTCACAGTTTCACCTACAATACTGATCCTCAAAGGAGTGTCGGGGTGGTGGAATGTACATTTTGGAGTAATTGGAGCTGGAGAGGGACTCCAAGCTTTCAGAGGAAGAAGGCGACAACATTTATTGGGTAGCTTTCATTAGTTTCAGTTGAGTACGTGCATCCAAGCAAGAGGGACAGTTGGCCACAGTATGAGTACGGCCTGCCAAGAAAACCCCGGAGGTTTTAAGACCCAGGTTTCTTCTTTTATCTGCAACTGGAACTCCACCCGCTCCACCAGCACCACTGCTATAAGACAGGCTGAGTTTAGCCCTGGAGGGGAGAGCACTACAGACAGCTCTCGCTGTCAGCACAACCTTGTGTTCCCAGGTTGTCATTCCTCCATGTACTCAGACATGCTTGACCTTACTTAGTAAACATAATATGGCAAAAGTCATGAGGATAATGTTGCAGGCTGAAAAAATGAATATGTGCAGTACCTCATGCTGTCATTTTTTATTACCTCAAATGTCAGGTCAGTCTTCATTAGATAAAAGACCAAATGCATCCTTTCTTCCCTCCCTTAGTGGCAAGGGGAGTCTACTAGTCCCTCTTTGTTCTATATTTCTCTCTCTTTCCTCATCTCATGGTTCTCAGCAGCTTTCAGTCCGGTTAGCGTGGTGATATCCCCCCATTTTAGGTAGTTTAGCAGGGCAAATGCATGATTCACAATTCCCAGCTTTATTGCACTTAAACATGTCTGTATTACAGCAAAGACTCCAGAAGTTCTGTGATGTTATTTCTAGTAAGATGAATCAAACCCAAATTTTCTTTGCAGTTCTAATTTGCCCCTCCTCTGATGACTCATCCTAAACAGGTACACGGGATGCATCTTCCACTTCATCAGTTTCTCTGCATTGTTTTTCCAAGTTATTGGATCCTATATTTCAGTAATTATTTCTCCTGGTTTATTCTCCTATACTTTATCGGTATCTCCATTCTTCTAAGTGCTTTGGGATGCATAAAGCAATTTACAAATGCAATTAGTTAGAGATAAAACATGCACAATGAAATAAAGATATCATAAAACATTAAAGAAAATCTTAGTGGTCTAGTGACTGGAGCCATGGGACAACAGTAGGATCTTGTTTCTTCTTCAAAAATTAGCCTGGGCAGATTACTATAAAGCTATTTCATTGAAGGTGAATTCTTCTGTGCTAAAATGCTGAACTGAGACTCAGGACAGTGGGATTCACTTTCTAGCTCTACCAAGAATTAGGGATATGAAATTGCACAAATCCCTTGATTTCCTCTCTTCCTTAGGTTCCCACCTGAACAATGGGAAGAACACTTTTTTTTTTTTCCCTGAAAGCCTCTGTATTTAGACCAAGATTTATTTGGCATAGGGATTTTTTCATAATTACCAACAAAAAGGGGAAGATGTGAGTAGCTGGGGTCACCAAGTGAAGTTCTATATCTGGTGGACTATGGAGAGCTGAGGAAAAGAGCTCGAGAGATGTTCTTTGTTAATAAGATCTTCTACAAGGCCCTGGGATGATGTCAATCACCTCTCCTACTGTCTCCTTGGTTGCATGGTTGTNTCACCAAGTGAAGTTCTATATCTGGTGGACTATGGAGAGCTGAGGAAAAGAGCTCGAGAGATGTTCTTTGTTAATAAGATCTCCTACAAGGCCCTGGGATGATGTCAATGACCTCTCCTACTGTCTCCTTGGTTGCACGGTTGCNTTGCATGGTTGTACCATAGGTTTTGGGGCTTGGAGCTGTGCTGTTTTGTAATAAGTTGGGGAGTGAGAAGTGTTGGCTACATTTACATAAGGGTGTCTTACTTTGCAGTTCCTCATGAGGGATTTCTGTTTCTGGTACATATGCAGAAAAGCCCCAGGCTGAGAGAACAATTTATTCAGCTGTCCTTCCCGGCACCTGCGTCCTGCAAGCCTCTCCATCCCTCTCCTGCCACTTAACTGGAAGCCTGTCCAATTAAATACAGGAGATGACTATATTCGTGTCACATGCTGATTAAACTTCAGTTTCCAAGATAAAAGAGTACTGTTCTCCCAGGCCTCAGCGCGAAAGAGTCTTGCCCTAATAAATGGGTGTAGTGAAATTCCTTACCTGAACAATATGACCAATCTAATCTGCAAATCTAATTCTCTTTAGTTATTTCATATTTACCCTGAATGGCTTGAAAATCCAAAGCAATCATTCTCAATATTATAGCGTATTGCCGGTTACTGTTTGGGTAGAGGAAATTCTTATGATTTCCTAGTGAGGAATGTGGACTTGATTCCTTTCATAGAGCTGAATAGTTAGAATCATGCCCTTCAGTTAATGTGCACAATTCATGTTTCTCGTGCTACACTATGCAAGAAAGCAGAGCAGCGAGGGAAGAAAAAAACAGCCTGATCAATAAAAGACCTTTCTTCATGTTTAAACTTTATTGAGGAGTAGGGTGGCTATTTATTTTCCTACCCCTACTCATTCTTTCTGCAGTCCAGTCTAACTAGATACCATCTTAAAATGTATTATATCCACAATGATAAATGGAGGAGTTTGTATTGATTTACTGAAATCACACTATAATGACATAATTAGTATACTTATGGATTGTCTCTACTGTGAAGTTAAAAAAAAAAAAAGGGGTAGAAAAATATTCCTGCTTACTCACTGAACGCTTAAGGAAAAAACAAAACCTAGGAGACACTTCCATGTAATACTATGACAGCAGCTTTAAAAATGTTCACTTTGACATTCTCCATGGTTACTGATTCAGGTTTCCATTGTGCATCCTCAGTCCACACGTAGAGTTCTTTGACCCTCATCCAAGAAAGCACTTAAATACCTATGGAGTATTTGTGGTTGTTGCTTTTTTGACACCCAGTTCTCACATTCTGTTCTGGTTATTAGACCACCTCCTTATCACAGCATGGTGCTAATGCATCAATTGGCATGTTCTGTTTTGCTGGGACAAAACATTCATCCAGTTTTACAGTAAGATTTAGCAATTACTGTGGGGTCTAGCATCCCAAAGAACTGAGGACCAGGCACAGACATTGACACTGAGATTCTGGAAGCAGTGCAACTGCTCACTTTCTCCTCTTATGCTACACCAGCTCTAATTCATTTGCAAGCTGCATGTTAGTAATGTGAATCCTGACTCATGAGCTAATAATAGGTGACAGGAAAGAAAAGAGGAATGCTTAAAAATATTAAAAAAAAAATGGTAAGAGAGAAGGGAACAAAAGACTGTTTGATCAGTTGGGGAAAAGCAGCAAATTGAAATAATGAGGCAAGCTTTTATTTTGAGGTCTTGAAAATGAGTTTTCAGAGTATCCCTTTTACTTTTTTCATTTATTAACATAATGCTTACCTGGGAGGTGATAAAGATAACCCTTAAGTTTTTAGAATGAAAAACTGAAGTTTAAGCAAGCTCTTAGGATATGCCTTATTAAAATGTATTCTTGAACCTTGTTCTTGTTCTGAGCAAAAGGTGGTGATATTTTAACCCTTGTCATCATAGCCTTATAATACAATTTTCTAGCTAAATCAATGGAAAGCATAGAAGAAAGATAAAATCAATCTCCTTATGTAAATTCTGTCAATTTTTATTTTTTTAATTAATAAACATGATTAACAGGTTTGAGAATATATCTTTTCTGTTACGGCACTGGCTGACATTAGCTGATTTATGTCAGTAATCTGAGCTCTGAAAATATACAGGAAAATTTGCCCAGTGCAGAATTCGGGTATGCTGAGAAATTAAAATACTTAGCGGTCAGTAGCTAGAATTAAGACAGTAGTGTCTAGTGATCACCCAATTTTATCCAATTGTGCCACAAAATGTAATCTCACTGTATTCCTGAATTAGTCCTTGAAATCCTGTCTCCTTCGCAGATCTGAGTTAAGGAGGAGAGACTGTGACAAGTACAGAATCATAGAATGGTTTAGGTTGGAAGTGACCTTAAAGATCATCTAGTTCCAACCCCCCTGCCATGGGCAGGGACACCTCCCACTAGACCAGGTTGCTCAAAGCCCCATCCAACCTGGCCTTGAACACTCCCAGGGATGGGGCCTCAACAACTTCTCTGGGCAACCTGTTCCAGTGTCTCACCACCCTCACAGTGAAAAATTTCTTCCTAATACCTAACCTAAATCTACCCTCTTCCAGTTTGAAGCCATTCCCCCTCATCCTATCACTACATGCCCTTGTAAAAAAGGCTAAAAAAGAAAGCTAAAAGAAATCCAGATATGGATAAGCCTATGAGGAAAAGTGTGCTTCAGGGATGAGAATCTCGGGAGAATTCACTCTTTTCCTTTTGCAGGAAAAGACCTCAGACTTGTATGCGTTTCCTGATGTCCACAGTATTGCCTACTGTTTCATAAAGATAATGAATGTTACGTGCTACATACCCCAAGACATCCTTATGGTGTGGTTTTCAGCACCATTAAACAGCTGGAGCCTGTACTTAGTGTTTGTAAATCATGGGGCTTTTTACCTAAGGATGCCAGTAATTAGTTGCTCTCCCTAAAGGACGGTACCAGAAGGTCAGCACTTTTCAGGTGGAATAAAACTGAAGTGAAGGTGCTGGGAAAAGCTGGGGGAAGGCTCTGCTCAGCTTGCAGGAGCATTTTGGAGGTGCCACCCAATTAAACTGGACAGTGTAACCTGGGATAGGGAGCAACCCTCTCGGAGCTGAAATAATTTTCACCCCTCTCTGTACTCTGTCCTTGCATTTTAATATTGCAAAACAAAAGACAACTCCGAGCATTGAGTCTCTTCTCCTGAGCACATTATACATCACAATTAAATTTCTGCTTCCAGTATGACTGTACGCTTCATGGGGGTGAACGATTTGGCCTGCTGTCACCCTGTTTCAGAGGTACCTGAAATTTTTGGGCTGTTTTTGGATTGTCATTCATCTGTCTAAAAAGGTTACCATCTGCCACTAGTGTGAAAGAACTGAAGACATCAAGATGATTCCTGTTCCACTGCTCTTTATCTGCCTAAAGAAGTGAGGCTGGCCCTAAATAAAATGGGTGTCACTTACCTGGGTTTCAGAAAGAAGCCCATGTGTTTAAATCAAATAACTGCCACCTTGTGGTCCAGGGTTGGGGAGACTGGAGGCCAAAGAGAGAGACTAGAAGTTGAGACTGGTGGCTCAGCGTGGTCGGGGAATGGGGGGACGGAAGAGAGAGAGGCAGGCGGTGCATGGGGCGGTACGGGCACATGGAGAGGAGTGTGGAGGATCGGGGGAAGGCAGTGTGCTGCGAGGAACTGTAATAGAAGAGAAAGAAACCAAGAAAGCAGTGAGTAGTGCACGTCACGAGAGATTTAAGGTTGGATTCTGTTCCTTTACAAGGGTGGGGGACATGCTACAGGTTTTAGGTAGTTGCTCTCTAAAGCTTCAAATACCAAACAGTAAATATGACTCCCTTTCCCCTGCCCAGAGGTGTAAGACTTAAGCCACTACTAAATTTGGAAGCAGAAAGCTTGAAGGGAGAGATTCTGGCTCCTGGTTTTTATAGGCACATGGCTGGCAGCAAAGTGTTTCCAAAGACCTTATGGGCAGGTGTTGTTCCTGAGACACCGTTCAGCCCAGTTGGTGGCTTCTGGAATTTTGGACTGGTCTCACAAAGTTTCTGAGTTTTTGATGTCTCTCTACTATGAACCTTGAAACCTTCTGAGATTTGCCCATAACGAGAGTAATTTCTTTGCTGTTGTGCACGATTGTTAGGCAGCACACTGAGAAGTGTTTTAATATAGACATCACTTTAAAGTAAGCCAGTACCATCTGTTCTGCCCTCTAATTACAAATAGGAAAAAGAGGGAGAGAGAATAATTTGCAATTGCATCATAGAGGCAGCAAATAGAAAGAAGTGACATAAAGGTATGCAAGTCTCCAAATATGGCCTGCATCACTTATGTTGCTTTCATGATTCATATACAAATGGAAGATGAAACTGTTCCCTTGTGAGAGGAAAATTTCCTATGATAGTGATTTGTTTTCAGGATATCAGAAGCTTAATCTGAAACGGCATGTCTGTGACAGTATACACCAGTGCCTTCTCTTTTGGTGTCAGTTACTTAGTCCTGGAGAAAGCCATGTATGTGGGTTGTGCATGTTTGAGATAAAATAAAAGATATGTTAAAAAGATGATCTGGTAGGTAGTGGATTGAGGCTTAGAAGAATTGAGTTCAATTCCAGTTTCCGTTCATTTCAACCAAAATAAATAATTGGGTATCTAATTCCAAGAGTAACTCTGGATTTGATGTTCTGTGAGACTTACGTAGAACTTGCTTGTGCTTGTAAAACAGGAATAACAGACCCATATTGCGTAGGAGCATTACCAGGATTCAGTCAATTTAGTGTTTGTGGGACATGAAGGCTGTTGCCTGACAGGAAGCATATATGATGCACAGAGATATGAGTGTTTCGATTTGATTCCCTGCAGCCTTTTCTGCCATGCTTATTGCACCAGTATATGCTACCTTCTCTGTAATACTTATACCTTTGCAACAAATATGGAGTAGGCTGACACTGAAAGATGCTCCGTAATCCCTCTGTGGCAGTGAAACCACATATCCTTGTTCCTAAAGGTGCTGCCCAACGTGGTTTATGCTGCTGCAGTGGAACCTGCAATATCTCCTGTGGTTGTAATGTTAATTATAATCCTCAGCCATGGGAGGAATGGCCAAGCAAGGAAACAACAGCTGCTTGAAGATATTTTCTTCACCCTGATTATCTCGGAGGCATGCAAGCTCCGAGCCTCTGTCTCTCAAGGCGGCTGTGTTGCTGCTCCTGGTTGGCAATTATGCACTGCCTTAAGCTGGGGAAACGCTGACCTCCTGAAGCAAATTCCTGCAGGTCCTGCAATATGTTTATGCATTTACTTAATCAAATTATTAGAGGATTTATCTGAAAGCATCTGAGCACACTGCACAAACTGAGGAAGAACAAATTCCCATTTGATGCAGGAAAACAAACTCAAAAGCACGTGGCAAAAAGGAAATGTGGATGGTGGTTAATGAATCCTTCCAGTCAGGGAGGATCTGTTGGTATCTGATCAGTGTGGGTGGACAATCAAATCATTATATGTTCATGGACCTTGTCTTAAATATCCACCAGTGATTAAGTGATATGAAACAGGGCGTTCAAAGGGAGAAAAAGCAGGCATATAGCTCTTCCTTTCTTTCCCATTTCTCCAGTTCGAGCCTGAAGAATTGGGAAAATGTGTCTTGTTTCCTGGCTGTGAATGGGTTCACGAAATCCTTTTCTTTACCAAAATATTGACAATGAGAAACGGAGCAGAATTGTCTCTCCCATTCCTCCCAAATAGTAAAAGTGAATGAGACTTAGGTTGTTCCAAGACAGTACCATCCACCAGTGTGCAACTGTAATCAAGGTATTTGCCACACTGAGGACTCCACCAAAATCACTGCTATGTTTCTGAATAAAAGAAGAAGTAAACCCCAGACCTGTCCCAACGAGCAATAATATTCTGCAGTCATATGATGCAAGGGGATTTTTAGCTGTGGTGAATGCTCTCCCATGCTTGTTTCCGTTACTGTCTCGGGCTCAGAAGGGATTGCAAGCCTGGGTTTAATCATGTCTTTAAAACTAGTTGCATCCATAGGCACTGCAGCAGTGCAAATTACTATTAAGTTTGAATCACAAACATAAAGCGCAGAGGGCTGTGTGCTCTTTCGGTGCATTTCTCTATATGTAACTGTTGCAGAT
>RSEF01000007.1:27121352-27134328 GCA_003993805.1 Himantopus leucocephalus | reverse complement strand
GAGGTTTTAAAATCGATGTTGCTATCATACTCTTTTATAACATTTCATGCAAAATTCTGGCATCAGATCATTAGAGAAATTACAGTGGTGTAAGGTGCCACAATGGGTTAAATGTATAGACAAAAAAGATAGTGTTTTGCACAGTAACAGTGCTTTCAGCATTATACCATAGTCATGTTATTGACCTTGTGTGCTTTGGTCCCTGTCTAAATCAATACAGTACCTTGTGTCAGAAGTTTCCTTTGGGCTGCCTTTGTTTTACCAGTTTATCATGTATTTTCCCAACATGAAAAAATGAACTGTGAGACTAAGTAAGCTCTTTTGTCTTAACTAAGAAATACTGCATTCAGATCAAGCCTTTGACAGATGACAAGAGTCTCAGTCAATGAGAATTTAAAGAACTTACCTGAGAGTTTTCATGAAAATTTTACTTCTAACCATAATAAAAACGTGATCTAAAGCCCACATAAACCAATGGATTTTGTGGAATTTAGTAGCCTTTGGATAAGGCCTCAAACATTAACCATAATTTAATTAAAAGCAGATCCCTTTGCTTATTCATTTTTTCTCACATCTCATTTTCTGGGATGGTCTTTAGACAAAAAACAAATGGGAATAGTTCAGCATTTAGGAAGTATACACCTATCCAACTTAGATTTATCAATCACAGATTTATTTTTTTTCCCCAGAAACAAGCCAATAAATACAGAAGGACTCATTTGTCCATACAGAGATCTCATTTGTTCATTCATGTTTTACCAGAGTAACTGCTTGACTTTGGCAAATCATAACTGTTCTAAGAGGATACTGCATCTGAAGAGACATCTCTTCTAGGATTAGCATCTGTCTGGCTTTTGTCCTGCCCCTTGAACACCGTATCTATGCATCACAGAAGCAGCTGATCATGGTGCTTTGATGGCACTCTTGGAGGTGTATGAAAGGAAGGATCCTCTTGTGGGTACATCAGCTGTTGGAAGCACTACAGAGAAAAATTCCAATTCCAGTGTGCAACAGTTACGTTTCTGGCCTCCAGCAAAACTATAGCTCTGTGCCTCAACTTCCCCAATTGCATTGGCCTCTACCTCAAGGCTATTGTGAAGATTCATTAATTAATGTTAATTGGTAAGTATTATACAAGCAAAAAGCTTTGTCAGAACAGTTGTGATAATTCTTCTGGTAATGGTGATATATATAAGTATATATCAGTGTAAGTACATATTCCATAGGTGGCTCAGTTGACTACTAGGAGGATGATGCAAAAATCCTGATTAATTGCATACAAATAGTTTATTTCAATAAAGCTTTTTGCGGAAGTGTTCAGAACTTGGTACCAGCATTATTAATCAGGACTGCTAAGCGTACCAAGTCTTCATGTACTGCAATTGATACCAAAAACTTCATGCAAGCCAATAAAATAAATTCTTTTCCTGGGTGGCTTGGGGTGGTTCGTTTGTTTGTTTTTGCCAAAATACAGTTTGTATGAGCCAGACTAAGACATAACTGAAAGAAGTGACTTTCATCTGAACTTTATAACTTGGAAGGAAGACACCGAAACAACAATTTATCCTGTGAAGGACCTGATCTTCACTCATCTAGTAAAGGAAAAGAAAATAATGAAGAGGGTCGGTCATAGAGCTATCATGGTCTGAGTGTAACAGGTTGAAAAGACAGATGAAGTAATTGGGTAACTGATATTTCTCACTGCAATTATCGCTTTAATAAGGGTTTGCCTCATGAACAACCACTGGGTGCTCAGGTCTTCTAATGAATATTTACAGTATATGGTAAAAAAGATATGTTTCTGTTATCACCAGATCTCTTTGAAGGTGTAAGCAAGTTAATTTGTCAGTCAAAATAGAAAATAATGGAGAAGATTGTTTTCTCCTTGCATATCAAGAAAGCATTGATCCACAAAATGTTTTAATGAACAAGAATAGCACTTACCTTGACATTTGCGAGCATATTAAAGATTGCATGAATAAATAGCGGGAAATAAACATAACTTTAAGCACTACAACTGAACTGAAGCATGACATTTTAATTTTCTTAAGCCTTGGATCTTCCAGTCATTTGCATTGATGACACATCAGAGCCTCTAGGACTCTGTTCTTGGGTTTGACTTTTCATTGTTATTTTGTTTCTGTGAACTGCGCTCTACGGTGGTTTTTAGAAGTAAGTTATTTGCAAAATTGATCCCATCTGAGATTTTTCCTTCTCTTGCCAAACAGCAATGTGTTATAACACTGCTGCAGAGAGCACTGATTCCTGCAGCAAGCAGGTTGGGAAAGCAGTATGAAAGCCTCAGGATTGGGTGCATTCAAAATTCACGTAGATGGATGTGTTTATATAGCATATTGTACTTCACCTTTTTTCAGGTGTAGATACCAGATCAGAGCACAGCCCTATGCAGTCTAGGAAGAGAGAAAAGCTCGCTTCCTTACTTATAGGAAATGTTTGATTGTCTGGTCAACATGACCCTTTTAGCTACTGAACTGGGCCCCGTGCTTTCCTTCAGCATCTTTTTCTATTATGCTTTATTTTGGATCCTTTCTCCATTCATGGTAGAAAACAGAGTTTTACCTTAGAATGGTTGCATTTTATGGTTTTTTGGGGCTGATGAAAAAAGAGTGAGGCAATAGACAGGTTCCATATATTTATTATCTTCTTAACATAGCACAGAGCTATCAGCCTTTGGTAATAAGTAATAGCAATTAACAGTCTGGCTAGTCATTAAGCAGGCATGTACTGCATCAAAAGTTATATACTGCTTTGGGTAATTGAGGAAGACATATACTAAGAGAGTCTATCTCCAAATCACTGATCAAATGCCTTCATTGCAAATCTTGGGGAAATTACATAGATGCTAACATATGGCATAATCTTCAATGTCTAATAAAGAAATTTAATGGGATCTTATTTTCTTAGCTACTGAGAGAGCTGATCAGAATACTTGTAGTCTGTGATGTTTATGGAAAATATGTCCCGATTTCCAATATGATCCTGATAGCTAGGAATTAATTTGTTATTTTGAAGGCCTTTTTTTCTGAACAGCTTTTATGAACACATTTCAGGTTTAGGATCATTCTGCCTCCTCTGAGGCACACAGAGGTTCCAAAATGAAATTGGTTTCTATAAGGTACTCCCCATTCTACTGGGACCCTGGTTGACTTCTCTGCTTATGCAGCCCTAACACTAATTCTAGAAATGCGATGTAGGTCCTTCCTATTCGCTTTGTATTCCCCAGGGGTTTACACAGGGTGCAAAAATGCTGCTCAGCGGGCTTGATGATGTTACATGCAACATGGTCTCAGAAACTGGCCTGAATGTTGGTGTAACTTCATCCCTCTGGCCACCATGCCTCTCCCTTTTGCTGCTGAACACCAATTTTTTTGGCCAGCTACCATCTTTCTTTGGAAAGACAGCTGTGTTTCATTCATAGTTATAAAATACTTCAAGACAAACATCGCTTTAAACCACAAAGAATTATTGTCATTAAAATACAGGAGTCCTCAGTGCACTTAGATTGTGACCTTTCTTCAGTGCTGATGCAGGTGTGCAAATAATGTCATTCTTTTTTTCAAATGTTGCTTTCAAGGCTATACCTAAAGTGCTCTGTCTGTTATCCCTATTCTTAAGGCTCTTTTTTGCTTCTCAGGGGATCAGAACCCCTCAACTCTATTTCCTTTCAACAATCGAAACCAGACAAAATCTGTTCCTTTGCAAACAAGAGCAACCAACTCTTCCTATCCTTTGTAACACCGAAGCTTTATTCCACAAAGAACACATTAAATCTATTCAGTCTAACATTCCATTCCATTCCATGTTAAAGACGTCAAACAAATTTCTCCCCCCTGCAACTTTGTCATGGCCACAAAATTTGCTTAAAATCATCCTAAACAGCTTTTCAGAAGCTTAGATCTCTGCTTATGAATGCCACTGCAAAAAGACCAGATTCAAAATTACAAATCTGATCATCTCTCCTTCCTTCTACCATAGTATCCTCCAACCCATATTTGTACTGATCTATCATCAAATTCTGGAGGCAATATTAAAGAAAATTGATCAACAATTCCTCTGAAAATCCATTGAAATTCAGATCCACTTCTGGTGAATATTACCAGGCGCAAAACAATGCTTGATAGAACTCATTTCAGCACCTCAAGGTATTTTCAATACCAACAGTCACATTCAGCTGCAGTTTCAGAATGAGGAAAGGAAAACCATCAAACTATATTTGTTTCATTAGAAGTTGGAAAGGATTGATCCTTTGACTGTTGATAGTAAAGCCATGTGACTGGAGAATACTAAATAATCCCTCACTGGAAGGGCTAGAGAGTTCCCTCTTTTCTTCTTCACCCTCTCTCCCATTTCGTCTTTTTTCCCAAAAGTTATTTTTGCCCTTATAGTCAATCAGCTACAGACCCCAATTAAAAAAAAAAAAAAAGAAATCTTCACACATGTGAATCTGCGTCAGTATGCTTTGTGCAACACCAGTCATGGATTTGCTGTATGAGCCACAGCAAAGTGCTTGGCTTTCTGCTAAAGCTGCTTGCATGTTCTGCTTAGAACGATCTAGTTAGGAGCTGCAAGTTAGAGCTGTACACATATGTATTCTCTTTTCCAGCTGGCAAAAGAGACTTATCTCATTCTTTTTGCCTAGTATATTTTAGGGTTTTTTCTTTTTTTTCTTTTTTTTTTTTCTTCCCCTTTTCTCCTCCTCTTAAATGAAACATTTTGCAGAGACTCAGGCTGAAATGTGGACTTTCTTTAGCACTAGCAATCTTCTAGTAGGTATTGAAATTTTTTCAAGTTAAGGACGAGGTTAAGGACATAAGCAATTAGGACACTAAGTAGCAACACACACAGAAATCAAAATGCCCCAATGAACAGCCTCTCTCTACACCACTTTAATTGTTTTTCCTTTGTTGTGCTGAATTTGGTTAATTGTTTTTTCTTCGTTGGTTTTAAATCATCTCCAGGAGTGTACCACTCCTTTAAGATCCTCAAGTGATCCAAGACAGCTGCATCAATTAACCATTCTCAGCCACATTCCCCATAAAGCAACTGGGTTTGATGTATAACTGGGCTAGGGTTGCTAGCAGATATGCAGCGAAACCTGGAACTTCAACGGTTTTATTCAGCAGCCAGAACAAAATCATGATCAGTCAGGATAGTCCCCATTCTATTGAGACTTTCAGTAATCATCACTAATGTTGTTCTTCACAATGTTGTCTGAGCACTATTATTTGAAATCTTTGTCAATATACTCCCTGCCATGCTTTCACTCAGTATTGTATTTGAACTAACTATGCCAGGACTCCTCTCCTCCCTGCTCTGCTTGCCTGTACAGTGCCCAGCACAGGAGAGTCCCAACAGTTTGGGATATGTGAATGCTGCTGTATTACTTGAAGACAAGAAATAACAGTCTAGAGACAAGCCTGGAGCTAGCTGGCAGACTCCAGCTGGAAAACACCTTCTCAGCACACTGGAAGGGAGCGAGTCGAGTTACAAACAGTAGGTTTTTGGGCTAGCAAAGAAACAGTAGATGAGCCTGTCTGTCACTGAAAGGAAGAAAGAGCAGAAACAAAAGAGAGGAGTTCGAAAAAGTGATCAAACCAAGCAATATTTCTCCAATACAGGTCCCGCTCACATGTGACAACAGGGGTTGAATACATTCAAACTTAAATACTGATGATTCCCAGAACTCCCCCTGAACAGACATGCATTTGTTAATCAGAGCACAGTTCCTTCATTGCAACAGATTCAGTTTATTATTCTTGCCTTCAACCACATTTGCTTGTTCCTCACAGCCCTTTCAATCGTGTCAGGCTATTTGCATAGCTAGTGCTCAAAATTAATTTCCAAAAGGGTAAAATACTAAAAAAGAACAATAAAATAGGTCAGAAAGCCAGTACTTATACAGAGAAGGTATAACAACTGTCTGGTAAGCAGTCTCAGCTGTTAACAGCACATTTCAGACCTACTTCCATGAACAATGCCAGAGCGTGAGGTTAACACGAAGATGTTGATCTATTTTCTTCAGAACTTTGTTCCCTGCTAGTGAACAATCCCTGTCTTACCATCTCTTTTAAAGAAGGACCAAAGCCCAACCCTGTCCTAAGTCTTTGATGACTGTAGCATTTATTTAGGTATTTAAAGCCTGTGTAGCTAAGCAAAACAATGTGCCACACACATAGGTCAGAAGATAAAATCCCACCCTCGTGGTCTGTAATTTAATTCTTTAGAGGGCATTTCCTGAGGTTGGAGCCTCTGATATTTAAGCATTGATTCCCTTAAGGATGACTGCTTCATAAAGGATTCTTTCTTGTAAAGAGTATTGGGGGGTCATTTGTAGAGAGGCTTGTGTCGAAAAGAAGAATGTCTTCCATTCTTCATTGACTCAGTTAATATATCAAGTCATTACCAGTAATGCCAATGTGCTCTATCCTTACGGGGCCCACAGAGGTTTTACAGTGTTCACTACAGGCCAATTTCTGCCCATTCCTTGGTGTTTGAGCAGAATGAAAGGGAATGGGACCTCGTAGCAGACCACTCCTAGAGACAATATGTTGCTTATTTTCTTGTACTGGGTCTCTGGGAAGCGATCTTCACCTGTTAATTAATAGAGGATTACTCTTGCCTTCCTAGGGACACAGGAAACCAAATCTGGACTCCATCCATCCCACAGCCAGTCCAGGGATGTTTGCTTTCACCTTGAAACTGCACTGAAGACACTGAACAATAAATAATTTGTGCTTATAGAATCATAGAATAGCCCAGGTTGGAGGGGACATCAAAAGATCATCCGGTCCAACCTTTCATGGGAAAAGGACCACATGTTAGAGCACATAGAGAAAGCTTGCTACTGGAATTTGTATGCAAAAATACATACATATACAGAAAACATAAGAACTGCTATTTATCTGTTTAAATCACTCTCACATTGTGGGACAGCCCATGGGTTTCTGTTCACCCTCCACTATACCAGATTCCTTCGAAGGTTTCTAGCATTTGTCTGTAGTATGCTAAATGCGTCATTTAAAATTAAAACTAGTAACATGGGTTTTCATGCAAGGAAAGTAGTTCAATGTTATTTGGAATTATTTTGGGGAGTGCTAGTGGACACAAGATCCTGGATAAAGTAAGATAAATGACCACACAGCACCTTGCACAGCATGATCTCTCTGTGTTTTTCCAGGGTCTCTCCATCTTCCAGTTTAGAAATAACAACAGCATGTGTTTATGATGCAGGATAATCCCTGACCTCATGCAATCTGCGCACTGTGTTGTCACTGGTTTTGCTCTATTAATATCCTTTTTCTATTGTTACCATTATGTGTCCAACTCCACAATGGTTATTTCACGTACTTTTCCTTCAGAAGAGACCTAAGGACAGCAGCTTTTCTTTCAGAAAAGCCTCTTTTTTTTTTTTTTGTAAATATTGTTTCCAGTTTAGGTCTGAAAGCTCAGAGTGCACCTGCAGTATAAACAATGAAATATGCATTATCTGTTGACCAAGTCATAAATACCACGGTATCTCAGATTCTCAACCCAGTCATATTCTGGATAGAAATGCTTCAGTAAGTGCTGAGGGTACAGTCCTCCATCTCACTTGGTGACACCCCCCCATTACACCTGGTATGGCCACATCCCGTGTAAGCAATTCGTGGTTCAGAAATGCAGGGACAAAAGAAGCTTTAAAAAAAAATATCCAGTGGAACAAATGTAAAGTATTTATTTATATACATTGCAGTTCTTAGGCCTAGTAAGTGTGATCTTGTCTCTCTCTAGTGGCTGCAGCCACCCTTATCTCAAGTGTTGGTTTCTTTCACACAAGCACTACACTTCTCATGTCAAATATCCAAACTCTGCTGATCAGTAAAGCACCTGCTTACCTGAGCAAGGACAACCGGTAATGTCATCAGGAACAGTAAGCGTGTAAAGAGCACACAATTAAAGCATCCTACACTCAGCAAACTGGCCATAAATACATCCATAGTGGAAAGCAGAGAAAAATTTACAACCCTCACAGTACTGAAATTCTGGAACAGCATCCCCGTAGTGAAGGAAAGGCACTCATCATCATCCTTCTATTTTTAAAACTGAGTTTGATCAGTTTATGAACAGCACTGTATGTAATAAGAAGAGATTGGACTGGATTACCCGGGAAAAATTTTCTAGTCATATATTCCCCTGAGATTAAAGATGTCTGTTTTGTTAGTTTAAATGGAATGTGTAATCCCTCATGAGATTTCAAAATCTCATGCTTCTAGTTTACTTTCCAGACATTTCCAAATCCTTCAGCACTTTTATTCTACCTGAAGCAAGAATTTTAAATCCTTCCTTTTTTTTTCTTGTTTCTGAGCAAACTTTTACTGTTCCCTTTAAAGCTAAGGCACAGAAACTGTCAGCCTGGTCTCCTAAAAAGGTGAAGTATCACCATAGTCATTTTATTTGTATATTCCATGGTTAGGGAGCAAACTTGAAGACTTGGTTTGACCAGTGCTCATTCAGTTACCTGTATCTGGGTCTACGGAGAAGTTGATATTGCAGCGCAGACTTTTCATTTCTGCTTTCAGGTTTCCTAAACTCTCCTACACACCACCCCACAGAAGGATTCCTGAATTGAAGTAGCAAAGCACTGGAATTAATTCCCTGGGAAAGGTTTGGCAGCTCTGTCACTGGATGTTTTTGTGAGGCAGACATAGGTAGAGTTGATCCTGCATTGAGAAAAGGGAATAGAAATCCCTGTAGTCCTATTCTCTGTGATTTGGTGGGAAACAGCTAGAAGACAATACTAATCAAAATGATCAGCAGTCTCCTGTAAGAGAAAAAAAAAAACATTTTAGCAGACCTTCACCTGACATTAAAGTGTAACACAATTGCCTGGGCTCTTTAATAGCCTTAGTCATGATTTGGTATTAAGGCACTATGATGGACCATGCTTGGTTACAAAAAAACATAGCTATTTCCTACACACTGTGTTTACGAGCATTTTCAGAAATCGTACAGGTTTTCTTTCCCCACAGGGAAGGCATGCTGTGATTTATGGACTGTAATAGTGAGCTTAATTGGGAAGGAGATATCATTGTTGACAGCTTTGTCTTCGCCTAGTAAATAATGGAATAAATCTGCAGGGAGCATTTACTCACTCCCCATCAGGGTTTTGGGCAGTGGCTTTTGGAGGCCACACACTTTCTAATGTATTTGCAGTATAGTTTGCATGCTGAGACCATTGCCACTGCATCCATGAAGAGTTGTCCCCAGAGCCCCATTGGTTTCATCAGTGAGGTTGTCTGTGCTCAAGACAGGAACTGGATAGCAGAGGGGGAAAGTGCTGGACCGTGGTGCAGATATCCATTTACATTGTGCAATGGTGTGTCACACAGACATCCCCAACCCCATGAACCTTGAGCCTACTACATAGTCCAGAAATCTGCAGATTGATCAGATGGGTCTAGGGCAATTTGGCCCAGAGCTAAATAGCTTGACGCAAGCCCTACATGAACAGGACTTGCCAGAATCTGAATATGAACAGAATCAGAGGCAATTAGCTTGGCTGTCTATCAACCATAAGCCTTAGTGATCCTAGCTTGGGGGAGGTGTTGTTAAATGGGTCCAGCTGGTTTGGCATTTGTTGTTTATTTAGTGACAAAACATTAATTTAGAAGAAGACCATTTAAGCTTTCTCCTGAGCGCATTTTCATTGCCATTATTTTTTCTGCTAGTGTATTTTCCCCCCACTATCATCAGTTTCAGTCATTCAGGACTGAATTTACAGACCCAAGGGACACAAATCAGATGCATTCATATTGTAAGAATAATATATCATTTTCCCTGTCCAGAGGAGCAGCTAGCTCACACCAAGCTGAGGTCTATCAAATTAGGTAGGGTGATGCACAAGACTTCCTGTCGTGGTTTGGGCCGGACTGGCCACTGAAACAAACAATGGATGCTCTCCCCGACCCCTCTGTCCAAGGAGAGGAGGGAGAGAGAGAGACTTACAAGTTTAGGAAAAAACCTAAACTACTTAAATGAAAATATTAATAAAATAAAATAATTAAATATATACAAAACTGTATCAGGCTCACAGGGTGACAATCACGTCACTGGCAGGCACGGGGCAAGTCCTGACTGGACTCAGCAACAGACAGGAACTGGATTCTGGATCTGGATTCAGGAATGCAGGGATCGGGATCAAAGGCAGACAAACAGAGTCCTCCTCAGACACCGGCCATAGAAGAAAAGAGAGCTGACCTTTTGATCCCTCAGCTTTTATACCCAGTATGATGCAGATGGGATGGAATACCCTGTTGATAAGTTATGGGTCACCTGTCCTGTCCGCTCCTCCCCGCAGGTGGGAACCCTCTACACTTTTCCATTTCTGACCCTCCAATGGGGCACAGAACAAAGTTAGTTGACCTTGGGTGTTATAGCAATAAGTATAAGCAAGAGCCTCTCTGCATACCATTCCTTGGCATAAATTACAACTAATCAGGTCTTATCACTTTGGGAGCAAACTACAGTCTTAAAAATATGCTGCTAATTTCAGAGCGTTGAGTTAGTTAGAAGAGACTTACCTGAAAAGTAAAGTTACTGGAAAATCGGTTCTGTTTTACCTCCAACCAGGACACATCCTAAGTCAGAATTCACAGTTCATAGACCAGACCCTGCAGATTCTTTAGGTAAAAATATGATCCATTGGACTAATGGACAACTTAAGCATGAAAAACTACATTATTGTTTGCATGATATAGGTCACACGGTTCTCAGCACTAAGCAATATGAGCAATGTGGACTAAGTGCCACATAAATAGCGTAGGCTGTGGCAGAGGCCACTGAATGTCACTGTCATTCTGGGTAACACACTCCTGCCAGTATAAGGGCATGGTTTACTGTTCTGAGCTGCAGTTCTTTTTCAAAGAAGTTTTTAAAATCACAACACGTTCCCCACACCACGTCCCACTGTTTCTTAGCTGCTGCTTTCCATTAGCTGGTCCAAGACAATTCTGTATTTTTTCAGGCAAGTGGAAAAGAGAAGACGCTTATTACAGAAAGGGCTGTAGAGGTGCTCTACGCTCTACAGAGTCCTCCTATAGCTGCTCTGCTTCCCACTCCTTCATACATAGGGAATGTCAACACTTCCTCATATTTCAACTTTCAGCAACCAGATGCATGGTTTTACTTCTTAAGAGAGCAGAATTAATATATTTCATCTTATTGTATTCTGATTCCAAAAACTATCTTACTGTTCTTAAACATCACTGATATACCTACTTCTGACTGTCACAAACTGCTCATCTTCCTTATGTAATTTTTACAGTAAGATTATGGCAATTTGGGGTCATTAACATTTTGTTAAGATATCAACCTTTCCTCCTCAGAAGAACAAAAAATTTTTCCTCCTAATGTGTGAAAGCCTAAAATAGTTTCCATGGCTTTTTGTGCTATCCTATCCACCCTCTGAAAATTGGGCAGACTCCCTTCCACACAATTAAAGATTCCAGGCTGAAATTCCTTGGTCCCTGTTAACATGCTTATGCATGTGAAATGGCAGCCCAAATTCACTGATTACTCATTTTGGCCTTGAGTTTAATGATCTACCAATTTTTTTTTTTCCTTTCTTCCAGCAGAGGCTACCTCCCTGTTTAAGACATTACAGCACAGTGTAGAAATAAAGACATTTCATTGTATTTTAATATTCCCCCTACAGTTACCCAAAGTTGCTTCACTCTACAATTACAACAAGACAACAAAAGGAAAGTTCTTCAAAACCATTCATGGAAACTAGAAGTAGTTTCTGTGTGAAGATTACTCTCACATCACAAAATCTAGGTGTGGAGCTTGCCAGTAGCTGTTGTTGACCAGACTGAAGTGGTTTTCAACAGTTTTTAATTTACAACATCTGTGCGAACTATCACATTGCTAATTTAACCTTACTGGCAACAGGCTTGGCGTGACTGGTAACCATTCACAGACCCCTAGAACTAGCCATTGGGTCCCAGGTAGAAAGCAGCGCCTCACAACAACACTGTATTTCTCATAATACAAAATATGAAATTTGAGCTTAGCTAAAAACACAGGATTTTCGGAGGTTGCAGAGGGAAGCAGCTTACCTCATGTTGCTCCCAGTAAACCAAAATAACAGCATTCTGCTGGGCTAAGGTTTGATGCCTCAGTTCAGGTGAAATGGGTTGAGTATGACACTGTAATTCATAGTGAGGTTTGTGCCAACTGGTGTCACTTTCCTGAAATCATTCTGATCTCACAAGTCACTGGTTGTGGTCATTGTACCAAATCTCCCACAATTACTTATTCTTACATGGTACACACGAGCTGGTGTCACACATGAACAGAACCCTTCAAGCTTTGAAAGCAACTGCAGAGCCCCAAACTCTTCAGCGAGTAGTTAGAGGCAATCGTTAGGCATGCCCCGTATCAACTGAAATCATAATCCCAATCAGGAACCCAAATCTGCCTAATTTGCCATCTTTCAAAAGTAGAAAAGTCCGCAAGAACAGACCTGCTGATGATATTTGACATACCTCCTAGGAGTCCACAGNCACCTTAGTCTAACTTTTCTTACTGCAGATAATGCCCTCACATGATCCTTTTTACAAACTGAAATTCTGTGAATAGTGTTTCTTTTCTGGTATTTCAGTATTTTGACCTTGTCTTTGAGGCAGGAAGCCCTGAGGTTAACACAAACTAACATGAGTAAAGTACAGTATTAGGTGGTATGTCGGGTGCAATGAAGAATAAGGATGACTGAATAAATAAATTGTATTGCCTCATCTATTACATCTGTACTGTTCTATTCACTCCGTTCCCAAGTGACACTGCAGCATGAGAAAGGATTTGAAGAGGAAGGAAAACAGCAGCCTGGGAAGCACCCTTACATGAAAACAGAGATTTTAAGTATTGGGGAAGTTTATTCTGGAAAAGAGACAGGTAAGACAAGGTATAATCAAAAAAC
>RSEF01000007.1:27040491-27105238 GCA_003993805.1 Himantopus leucocephalus | reverse complement strand
CACAACTGGCCCCCATATTATTCCCTCATGATAGATTATCTTTGGCAATTCACATCCCAAAAAGTTCATTCAAAGGGTCCCTGCTCCTTCCCTTACCCAGTGTCACTTGTGTTCAGGCACCAGCACGAGGACCTGTCCTGGAAATTGTCCTCGCAGACCTGGAAGCAAGAGGCCTGCTGCAAAGGTGAAACACAGCCCCTGCACAAGGTGTGCTAGGCTTTGGCTTCTCTTCCCCCGCATTTGAAATGCTCACTGGAGAGACAGAGAGTAGGAGGCTGGTGGCAGTCCTTACACCTGGCACCGTGTTGTGTTTCTGCCTGGCAGAACGGCTGGGTTTTGATACCTTTCATGAGCTGTCACTCGTGTGGAAGTTCTGGGTTGGTTTACAGTGTTTCACACCAAATGCATGAGAGGCAAGCTGCTGCTGGCGCGGGTGCATCCATCCCTGCCTGTATCCCACGGTGTTCGGCACAGCCTCAGCCTGCAGGGCAGGCAGCATGGACTTTATCTTTGCTCTTGCAGCATAGACTTAGCTGTGGACCACTACAGCCAGTAGCTCAGAGAGAGACTTTCTTTCCAGGCAAGAACCCTTCATGTCCAGCAGTCCCCATTTCAGCCTTATGTAGCAAAACAAGTTTAACAGCTTGCCTGGTACCCCAGGATGGGAGCTTCTCACCAGTTGTTCATGCTTTGTGTCTTAACAGCTCTGAAGTTTTGCTGAGTAGAGGCTTATCCAGAGCTGTTGTTTCAGTGCTCCCTCCTCCCTTTCCTTCATAACTCCACAATCCACTCTTCCAGCCCTATATTAATCTAATCTGGAACAGCCTTTCTCAGGTGTAGAACATCCATCCTGATAATAAAAATCCTTCCCATTGGAACTGCAAAATCAGGGAGGTTATGTAAAGAAGGGGTTGCAGTCTACTGTTAGGATGAAAGAATTTCTTTTGAAGACTGGGGAGAAAGGGGTTTCAGGAAACCTGTCTACTACCAAGAAACAGCTCTATGGAAAGTCACATACTTAGCTAGGGCGTGGTGAAAGGTGTTGCAAATAAGCCCCCAACAAAACAAGAAAGCACAAAAAGATACCAAACGACTCTTGTGTTTTTCTATAAGCTATAAGTAATAGGTGATTCATTAGGCCTTTGGAAAGAGAGCTTTTCCAGCCTCCCAAGCATAGCACTTCTATTTTTAAATATTCATCTTCCTGGACATACTGTACATACATCCTTCATATTATACCTGGTTGTGTTACAGGCTCACAGGGTTGAATTACACTGTGATTGCAAGTATGGCAATATCTGCTCAAACAAGATGACACTTGTGTGTGTGAGTAGAACAACTTATTCTGGTCACTTCTACATCAAGACACAACGTCATTGGCCCTGTGCAAAGGTTCTAAGTTAGTTTGTTAGTGCAAGGATGAGAAATGAATATGGGGTTCAGAATCAGCACTGATCTTCCATTTTTGTCCTAGTTTTACTTTTCTTTTGTGGAGTGTGTATATATATACACACACACGCACATACTATTTCTTCTTTCTTTATGTTCTTGCCCTTTAAAAATTACTGTGCAATTAGATTTTTTTAACACCTTTAGAGTCAACCATACCTCTTCACACTCTTAAGCTCTTTGATAACTGGGAAGTGGATTAATTTTTCAGATTCTCGTTTAACTCTTCCCTACTTTTTTTACCTTTGAGTTTAGAAAGAATCTCTTAAATGTGCACTCAAGGGTGTTGAAAGCTTCTGTTCCGTACAGTATTTGACAGTGTCTAACTGCATTGTGAGAGGCATTTATGCAGAATCTTGACAGCTCACTATAGCCTGCTTGAAGAAAGCAGGTGCTGCATGCACAGAGAGAAAGCAGTTGCCAAAGTTTCTTGGGAAAGCATTAATGCTTAAAATAATAAAAAGAAACCCTTGTAGCAAGTGAGGGAGCTGTGTTACTGATGGTGAAGAAATAAAGCAATGGAAATGCCTAAGATTGACTTGGATGGGAACCACAGGTGCGCAGGGGAGCTGAGGAAATGGGATTCATGGCAAAACTTGGAACATGGGCCTTTCTTTGGAACTCTTTATGCCTGCAGATCTTGCAGGCTGTAAAGTCTATTCACTCTCCCTGGCAGGCTTGGTACTTTTGAGACGCTTAGGTGACCCCATAGTTATGGAGATCAGGTGTAACTGTCTTTAAANCCCATAGTTATGGAGATCAGGTGTAACTGTCTTTAAACATCAGCAAGAGGTGACTAAGACAGACCATTCCAGTTGCAGAACGAAGCGCTGCGTATTGGCTGACTGCACATTGTGGCGAGACAAGTGGTGCTGAGGATGCCTGCAGAACACAGGAGGCTAGTTGTGCATTGCTGCAATGGCACGCTGCAGTGTTCAGGCCCTGACTTGCAGGTTTTTCAGGTCTGTCTAAAAATCTTGATCTACTGTTTAATTGTGATGGCAGTATACCTATTTGGGGATCATTTTGTCCCTGTGACTTTGGGACCAGGTATCGAGACTTGAAGAGTTCATGAGTCTGGGTTCTGTCGTGTGTTGCTGTGGCAGGACTCAGACAAGTATGGGCACAATTTTAGAGGTGTTTTCTGGTTTTTAGATGATACAATTTTGAGAGTTACAGTTCTAGACATTGCAGTGCCCAAGTGTGTGGTGGGCAAGTTCTGCAGAGGACCTTACCTGCTGATTACTTTCTGATAAGCTCAATGTTGTGTGTTCAAATTTAGTCATTCTTGAAAATGATACAGCTGCAGGATGATAATGTATCCATCTGAGGGATTTTGCATGATAGTTTCTTCTGTGCCATTTCGTCTTGTGTTCTGACATCTCATGTTGCCTGTTCCAGTCTGATTTCCAGGATGGACCAATTCTAGGCAGACAGCACTGCTTTCCTTTAAGCCTTTCTTGCTCCCTGCATTGGGCACAAGCAACCACATACTACAGCGTGATTGAACAGCTGGTTGTCAGCTCAGCCTCCCTGATGGTCCTCTGTGTGTGTGCTCTTTGGTTACTCTGGCACCTCTTCCCTGGTGGTTTCTGATTGCACTGCTAGGAAAGTATCATCTGCCCAGGTTTCCGCATTCACCTGAAGCCAGCAAAAAGCTCTACATTTGTTTGCTTTGTTTTTTAAGAACTCCTAGGACTTTTGCAGCAGATGTGGTCATTTTTCCTTTCCTCTCGTACTCTCCTTGGGTCAGTTCCAAATGCTTCTCCAGACCAGGAGTCTGACTTTCTTTTATAAAAGTGGCCAGCTCTTTCCCATCCCTCATTTCCTTTGCTGATGGCAGTAGGAAAAGAACAAATGTGAACTCAACCAGAACTTTCGAGGCAAGGAAACCAAATTGGGCCATAGTGTTGGAAGCAGATGGATTCCCCTACAAAGCTATGCTAGCACTGCCACTTCAACAGCTGGGCAGATTTAGCCTCTGCTTAGAGAGCGCAGCTGCACTGAGAGCACAAAGGATCACAGCATGAGCTCAGTTGAGGCAAGGTGCCTGAGTGGTGGGGACGGCTGATGGGAAACATCTGCCTTTGAAGCTAGTAGCTCTGAGGCAGCTGTCAGAGGTGTCCTGTGGGCTCCCTGTCTCTGGAGTTGTCTTCAGCTGTCAAAATTTATTATGCTGCCCCTCCCCCCAGTGGGACACAAATTGGGGAAGAATAGGAGGAATGCAGCAGGCTGTGAGGAAGGTGTGAGGTTTAGTTGTTGCTTTCCTGCATTCTTGTTTTTGCAGCTACTTTGGGGGATAGTGGGGATCCAGTGAGATCCCACAGGGTAAGAGAAACCCTTTTATAACAGAGATCTTTGTCTCTCAAACTTTTTTCTGTACTTCTTGCATACTTCAGAGGTTGTCTCCACAGGTGTCCTCAATGTTTGCTCCTTCCCTTGCTTTGACCTGCTCTGTGGTGTTGGTCAACTTCTCAACTTTCTCTTCCTTTCACTTCTGTTTGTATAATGTTACTGTCTGGATTTGAGAGTATTTTCCTGTCTGCTTTGCACCACTGTCAATGACACATGCCAACGTAGAGTAGAGCTGGGCCTGACTATGCTTACCCTAGAGCAGGAGAGCGGTCTTATGGGGAGTGTGTATATATGTTCATGTCTGAGCGAGCTTTGCTGTAAAAATCTCCACAACCCTTTCTAGTCTGGGTTCTTGTACTGCACTCTCCTGTATCATCTGAAGGCTCAAACTGGCAAAACAGCCCAGCTTCTGGTTTGAATCCTTTGTTTCCTAGTGAACGAGATCTGTTGCTGGCAGGCCACCTCCACAGTGAAGCTAGAGAAAAAGGTGGTTAATTCTGTATTTGCAAACCCTGCTGCACAGGGCAATTTAGACAGGATGTTTGGGCAGGTCAGAGGTTCGTTGTACCCACTTTGCACTGGGGTTTCGGTTTGCAGTGTGGCAGGAAAAAGTGGTAAGCTAAACTGCTCCCAAACCAGTACAAAATAAATCAATTGTATCTTTCTCCTATATCATACAGATTCCCTTCAGTTACATTTGTTGCATAGAACCACTCGCCCTTGGCTTATAAACTAATTGTTACCCTTAGGACCCTCTCTAGTTGCTTGTATGAAATCAAAACACTAAAGCTGTCTCTGCTGGGAAGAGCAAATCACAGCTTTACCCACATCTTGTTACTTGGTACCCCGGTGGTACTGTTGGCCAAACATGCTGCAGGTCACCGTCTGTGGGCTTACCAAGTCAGAAGGCTCTGGTCTCCCTGTTAACATTTATGTTTTGTGTGGTCATAGGGCTGGCGTGTAGCCCATTTGCAAGACCGTATTTAGAAATGCTTGATGACTCCTTCTTACACTCTCTTTATGTGGGAGAATAACTTATGGTCTTCTCCTTATGTTCACAGTCTGAAGGCACGAGGCTGCAGAAAGACCTCCGAACTTACTTGGCTTCCGTAAAAGGTAAGGTCTGCCTAAGCACAGAATCGTTTCCTCTCTAGCACTTACCTACGCAGTGAGGTTTCTGCAGCCATCCTCTTCCTGGTGTTTCCTCAGGCATGAGTTGTAGGAAAGGTCAGCCTTGTGTGGATAGGGGATTTTTCAGAATCCTTCAGGACCAGCTGGGATGGAATGGGGTTGTGCTTTGATGACAAACAGTTGGGTTCTGTCTTAACAGATAGACTGTCCTATCCTCTGCTAGGGGAGGACGAACACAGAGGATTTGATGTGACTGCATCCTTGGTTCCTTTCTCCCTCTGGTTACCTTCCATTTCTGTGTTATCAAGGGTCAGACAGTCTGTAAGGAAGAGCTTAGCATTTGTTATAACCCATTCAACAGCTCCTGTGTCACCATTCCTCAGGATAAGGGTTAAACTGTGAGGAATGCACTATTTCCCTTTTTCTGAAGCAGTTCCCTCTTCTTTCCTAGCCATGCACGAGGCCTCCAAGAAGCTGACAGAGTGTTTGCAGGAAGTTTATGAGCCGGATTGGCCTGGGAGAGATGACACAAATAAAATAGCAGAGGTAAGACTCTGTCCAGGGTGTGGGGTCACCAGACTTGGTCTGTCAGCAGAGATGAGCTTTGGAAGCTGTGTCTGTGCACCACATTTCTTCAGCCATATGACTTTGCAGAAGAATTGGAGATACAAACTCAGCATTGGGAAGAAGGGAAAGCTGAAGGGATGTGGCCTGTATTTTTGTCTGTGTAGGCACTGTCCCCAGATGCTTGAATGCTACACAGAGCTGTATGCGTATGCACACAAACAATTTGTTCCCCCAGCAGTGGCTAAACAGGGACAGAGGATGCCAAAAGGGAGTCAGTAGGGTCAACTGGATGTATTGCTTATGCTCTGTGCAAGAGAAAGGGGAAGCTAAATCTATGGCCAAAGCATGGTCAGAGCAGCCATTGTGTAGCTGCAACAACCTCCCACTCACAGCAGTACTACCAGCTGCCGTATTTTAGTTGCCACCTTGTTTGGCTGAGCCATGTGTCACCCCAGCCTGCTGTTCTTCTCATCCCTTGGTGAGGTGATGCCTGTCCCACTTGCCCAGGTGTTTTCTGTGGAGCTTAGTGTAAAGCCTGTCATTTGACAGCTTGGATCCCCCTTGGCATGTGCGCGTGGTGGGTCTGGCTGGAGGCAGGCACCCTCTGCTCTCTTGCTCAGCTGTTCCGCTGAGCAGCAGCTGTGGCAATTCAGCTCTGTGGACCCATCTGCCATGAGGCTGCAGGACTGGGCTTATTGCAGCTGTCTATGGCATTGGAGCAGTGGGGAAGGGATAGAGAGGAGAGCAGGAGTAGGATTCTTCCCTTCCCCTGCTTTCCCTTGCAGAAAATATCACCTGAAATAACATCTGCATCTTGCCCAGGAAATACTGACTTCAAAGCAGATAAATCAAACAAAACCTGAACGTTTCCAGGTGAATTCTTGCATTAACATGGAAACTTTCCATTAGGAAGTGCTGTTTCAGTAAATAACGGACTGGTAATTCAGCTGGTTTGGCTTCACATTCTCTGTTGGCCTTGTTTCTTCCTGAGCCACTGCAGTGCCTCCTGGGAGACCATCCCTTCAGAGAATTTGAGCCAGATAGGTCAAAGGGAGCGTGAGTCCAGACAACTAACTGTAGCTACTCTGAGGGTCTGCAAGAATATTTCCAGCCCTCCACCTTCCCCTTTAATGCCTTTGTTTATATTTCTCTCTTTCAGGAAGAGAGAGGCACAAGAANATTCCTGCCAAAAAAAAAAAAAAAAGAATTCCCACACAAAGTGGGCATTTTTCTTGAATATGTTACCCTGAACCCTTTGTTCAAGAGGAAAAACAGGACAGAGGGGCAATTTCCACCTAATCCAAGGTGTTGATGGGAAGTTACTGTGCCTAAGATAAGATCAAGGATAAAGTGTGCACAGGTTTGGGTGTGAGCCTTGGAGGCGGGTGCTGTGAGGGCTGAAAACTGATGGAGTAGCTTTCTGTTATTGTTCATTATTCTCCAGAGAGCTGTGTTGTAATGAAAAGCAGAAAACAGTGCCTAGTGGTGTCAGGTGTCCCATTTTTGTGGCTGCTGGGAGAAGAAGGTAAAGCCAGCCTGATGTTCATCTTACCTTCTGTTGTATGGACTTGAGCTAGCACTGTGGGGGGAAAAGACAAGCCTTCAAAGGAAGGTTCACTAAGGGTGCTGTGTCCTTGGAGAGGTAACCTGAATTAGCAGCATCAGGCTCTATTTCTACATTTCTGGCATGACTTCTGTTTTCAGCAAACTTCTCTGCTCCTTATTTTTTTTCCAAAGATATGGCTATTTCTTAAGAGCTCTGAGGGACTGAAATTGTTGACTGTAGCACTCATGGAGAAAAGAAAAAAGCAGAGCTCTGTGTCCTTAATAGTTAGCTCATTACTTTTGTTTTTCAGAACAATGATCTCCTCTGGACAGATTTCCATCAGAAGCTCGTGGATCAGGCACTTCTGACCATGGATACGTACCTTGGCCAATTTCCAGATATTAAAGTAAGGCTCTCTTTAAACCTTTTGATCTAGAAAGTCACAGCAGGTGAAACCTCCTAAGAATCAATTTCTTGCATCCCTGTCTTCTGTAGGAGGATGTGTGTGCTGTGCTGCTGCAAGCTCTTGTTTTAGAGCAGCCAAGATCTTTGTAGCTCTGGGTCATGTGAAAATGTTATGTTTGCTTTTTGGGCTTGAAATGAGAGTGAAGAATCCAGATGCTGAAGAGAAAACATAAGTGTGAAACAGGAGGATCCATGAAATTTCCTATTGTATCACAGTGCAGGAGGGCAGTGTCAGCAATAACTCACAAGCTTTCAGTCTCTCTTTTCAATCCTTTGTTTTTTTAACTTTGAGGAAGTGGCAAATGTGCTTTTTAGGTAGAGGCTGGTACAGAAGGCAGATTTCTGTGTGTTCCCTGAACTCCTGCTGTGCATGTAACCAGCTTTTTGCAGAGAAGGGGGAATGCTGGATAGGTGTCTTTTGGGGGGAGATCATATCCGAGGACCTGGGTTTAAATGGTGTCCTCTCCCTTCCCCCCCAGTTATCTCCTTTCCATTCATTTTGAGAAGGTTATGCAGGAAATGTCTTCACCATATGGAAGCGCTAGTAATGATATCACCATATGGGAAATATCAGCTTGGCTTCCTCCCAGTGAAAACAACCCTTTCCCCACCACATGTCTCTTAAAAGGTTTGTCAATATTTGTTGCTTCAGGAGGACAGTGCTGTATCAAAGGGGGGGCAGGTCACAGGCTTGTAGAATGAGCCCTGAACAGCGGCGCCCTTGCCTCCTGGGGCTCCTTGTTTTTGCTTAATTTTTCCAGCCTCTTCTGTTCCTGGAAGTCTGAAGTGGGGAAGGGCAAAGAGGCTTGCTGTAGCTTTCCACTCGCTCAGGGCTGTAGAGCTGGTTGCTCCTCGTAGTGTGATGCCATGTGCCTCACTTAGTAGCACGGAGGCTCGTGCACTGCTTCCTAAGCAGAAGGTTTTATTGCAGACTTGCTGTAGACTCAGACTTCTGCACCACTTCAGTCCAAATCACAATTTACCAGCCTTGTCGGCTGCGCGCTGGGTCAACTTGGAGGGTCATGTTTTTTCCATGCTTAGTATCTTTGGGATTTCTTAATTCTGCTGGGATCTCACTGAGGTTTTACAGTGGGATTTTAAAAAGAGCACAAGACTGGGACCATCTAAATTCCCTGGAACTCAAGGTGTTAGGCATTGAGCTCCCATGGATCCTTTCTGTCTTCCAAATGGGCCTCTAAGGTGTTTGTTACTAATGTCTCTTTCTCAGTCTTCAGATAATGCTCTAGAAAATAGGATGTTAAAGCAATTTTATGCACATTTTAAGTAGTGCTTTAGAGAGGACTGCTCGCCTCTGCTTCCCTTCCTAAAACGAGTGAAAATTTGGCTTTCTGTTCCTACAGTAAGATACGGATGTATTTCACGTAGTTGGTTATTTCTTTAAAATGGACTTTCAGTGGTATGAATTTAAAAAGGTCAATATGTGTTTATTGGTAGTTCAGCTGGATGCATCATCCTCCTTACCCCAGAGCAGTGAGAAATGCTCAAATCAAGTCTGGTTTCTTTGACTGGTAGAAACTCTTACAAGTACTGTTGTTGAAGGCTGCTACAGTTATACAAAAGTATAATTTGGCTTCACAAAAGGAATTAGAGCTCTTGAGGGTGGCAGGCAAAAAAAACCCCAGTCTTATGTAATTTACGGAATAGTTCAGTTGGTTTTGGTTGTTGTGGTAATAGTTTTGTTTTGTGTTTTCCACAAAAGCAAATTTGCTACTTTTCCTGGAATTCTGGCATTACTGTGATAATGGAAGATGATTTATGGAGAGGAGATGATTTTAATTTAGTTATGTCAAGGCCTGTTTTTTCTTAACAGCCCAGTAATTCAAATATGTGATGAGTTAGATCATGCATACACTATTTTTTGTTAAATTCTAACATATTCTGAAATCTTCATTTGAGGGGCTGGAAAAATCCTTTCAGTTTTGTGGGCTTCCAACGGGATTGACAGCAGGAATGTAAAAACATAGCATTCCTTTAGTAAGGAATTTTTATAAGTTAAAGAGAATAATTTTTAAATGTTGGGTGGGGAGGGGTGAACAAAGCCTCTCTGTCTTCTCTGACTTGAAAAACGGGAATGCAAAAAGTACTTTATCCTTTTTTTGCAGGTCAGTATCTATAACTTCTTGGAGTAGGACTCTTGCATAATCTATAATATTTCTGAGTGAGTTTTTGGTTGAGGTTGCAGAGCATGCTCTAAGAGTACAGGTCTCTGCGGTGAGCCCAGAGAATATAAACCATAACCCAAGTTCTGAATAACTGTGGAATTGGAGATTTTCTGTCTTGCACTGAAACTAGTGCCCTGTTTCTACTAGGTTTAAAACAAAATATCAGTAAGGGGGGAGGAGGGGTGTTTTGTGGTGGTGGTGTTTTGTTTTGTTTTTTTTAAGGAGGCTTAAATTGATTGCAAAGCAGTAAATTCTGTTGGAGCTCAGCTTTGACCATCAGATAGTGGTAGGTAGCTGCAGCTGTCTTAGAGTCATACCAGGAAGCTACCCTGCAGCCTTCCAGGAGTGAGCTTGGTCCTATTACTGCCATCACAGGCAACTGAGTGATCAGCCCTCCAGGAGGGCTCACAGTGCATCTGTACCTCACAGCATTTCCATGGTCTGTAGTAGAAATGTGAGGGTGGGGTTAGAAGATCGGGGGATGCAAAAAAGGGCAGGAGAGATGGGTGACATTGAGTTAAACTCCCTGGTGCGGTGGCAGGGAAACCTAGAAGTGGCTGTTTGCCATGTCACAGAGGTGAGTTATCTCTACCAGTCTGATGTGGGGGGAAAAAATCCTATCTTTTAAATCCATAATCTGGCCACGTGTTTTATCTGATGTGTGCGGAAGATGCATTAGCTGGCATCTCAGAGGTTGTCATATTACTGAAAGCCCCCTCTGACACCCTGTCTCCGCGCCCGGCTGGCAGCGTGATGTTAGGGAGGTATCTTCTAGTGACCTTGACTGCGAGGTGGCTCAGCTTCTTCGTGATTCCTCTCTTGGAGTGAACTGAGCGCTTTGAAATCAGTTTGGGTGTGCGTGTGACAGAGATCCTGCAGATCCGCTGTGACTCAAACAGAGCTGCACCGGCGTTTGCTGAAAGTGCAGAGGAGCGTGTGTGGGAGATGTGCGAACTGGTCCCAGCTGCTCTGGCAGAAAGATCAGCCCTGAGTGCAGTCTTGCAGCTTATCTGCAGGAGCCTAGGGAGAGGAGACCACATCTCCCTGCCAAGTGCAGTGGAGGGGAGGATTTCGCTTTTGCAAGTAAATCTCACTGCTGATTCTTCATCTTGCACTTTCAGTTTCCCTGGGTGCTGTGGTTAATTAGAAACCCTTCTGGCTTCTTGCCATGCCTGTTCACTCCAGTTCTCCCACCTGTCTTTAGACTGCTGATCACTGACACTGGACCAGGCTCTCCAAGCTGGGGTGGTGCTAGAGTCAGGCTGGGAAGACCTGTGCTCTAACCCAGATAGTCTGGGGTGTTTGTAGAGACCATGGGGGTGAGGGTCTAAGGGGGGTGGATGGTTCTTAATCCAGCAGGCCTGAGTCTTGCCGAGGTGAATCTATGCTAGGGGAAAGAGCCTGAGGCACCTCAGATGAAAAGGGCTAATGGAAGATCAGGCCACAGGCCTGTCTATTCTGGATTCTCACCCACAGACCTGTCAGGACTCCATTCCTGAACACAAGTCTGGTACACAGTTGGCACCCTCCTTGCATTTGTTATGGCTTCAGTGTGTATTGCCTACTAGTGACACAGTGCTACACGTTTTCCCTCATGCTTCTCTTTCTTAATATATAGTTACAATGGACCACTGCCTGTGGCTGCAGTGACTTCTGTCTGGACCTCCTGTTGCAGGGTCCAAAATGCTGTCCTAGTAGTATCCTGAGCATGTGGATGAGTGCTTTTGCTGGTCTGGCAACCAAAATGCCTTCTTTTGTTGAACTTAATCTTTTGAGCTTCCACACAAACTAGGGCTGTGAGCTGGTTAGAGTCTGGCTGCAGCCCTCAGAAGGCCCTGAAAATGATGATGCAGGTGCCCGTAGGATGCAGGTACATGGGGAGGCTTAGGAAGCACCAGAGCCACAGTTCTGAAAACATTAATGTCATCCAGAGGTGGGACCTATTGTTAGTTGAATCCCTTTGCTTTCCCTGGCTGGGTCTGCTCTCTTCCCGAGGAGCTTCCTCTAGAATGGTGGTTGTCACAGGTGGCTCCCAGGGCCACCTCTCTGGGCAGCCTGTGTGGAGCATCCAGTGAGTGTCCTTGTGCGGGCAGAGCATGGGAAGCTCTGAGGAGGGGTTTTTCCTTGAGAGGCTTTGGGGTTTTGGCTGCTGGGGAAGATTGTCACAATTCTTTTTCTCCATCTTTCTTAGTCTCGTATAGCCAAGCGAGGAAGGAAGCTTGTGGATTACGACAGTGCCAGACACCATTTTGAAGCCCTGCAAACTGCAAAGAAGAAGGACGAAACCAAAATTGCAAAGGTAAAGCAGGCAGAAGGATGGGTAACCATCCTTTCGTTTCATGAGGTCTGCATTTGCCTACTGAGTGGTTTCTACGTGCACCTCTACCTCTTTGTTGGGTGTGTTTTGTTCAGAGAGGTGTTGTGAACTGCTGAAATTTGGCAAGGTATTTCCTTCTCATTTGTTTAGTTCTAGAAAGCAGGATGGTCTCTGTTGTATTGGTTCAGGCTCACCATCGTCAGTGAGCATCTCTTGGTGGCTAAGGCCTAAGTATGCATTTCCTCAGATGCTGCAGAACCATAACCTCTGTCAGGAAAGCCCGTGTGCCTCTAGGGGAAGCAAAGCCTTGTAGTACCCCAGCAAAATTTGCCTGTTTGTCTGTCTCTTGGGGCTCTGTCTCCCTGTCTTATAGCAGTGGTAAGAATAAGTGTTTGAGTGTCACTTGAGGTTGGTTGTGTTTGTGAAGTCCTCTGATATTTGAAGATGGAGACCCTTAGGAGCGTGAGTTACAAGTTCATTGGAGGAAATGCACCCTATGCACACTTGATGACTGTGTTCTGTTGTCTGTTGATCACAATTGCTGGAAAATAAATATGGCTCAAAGCAGAAAAACGAGTTTTCTCTTGTCAGGGTGTGGTTTCTTTCATGCCTGTGAACAGCTTGATCTAGGGTTAACCCCAGAGCATGCCCAACATACAAGTGCAGGGTTTTTTTTTAAAAAAATTAAAATAAATGTCATTAAAAGAAAACCTAAATTTTATTTTTAAATGTAGCTGAAGAAAGGTAATAGTGCTAACCTTGTTCTAGAGGAGACACGTGGTTCAAATACCTGTCCAGAAAATAAGCTGTGGATTACTCCTGTATCTTGAGTGGATTTGAACCACGTGCTCCACTCCACAGGACAGGTCTTGACACAACAGAATAGTCCAGGGCTGGGGAGACATCTTTAGTTCTCTTGAATGTGGGCCATGACACATCAGGACTCTTCAGGCTAGAAACAGAGCAGGAGAGAAAGAGCTGGGGTCTTTTAACCAGGCTAAGAAGAGTTGTCATCCTTTGCTTAGAGTTATTTCTGGTAGGGAGAAATATGGGCTGTGTGAGAGATGCATCTCTCCCCTGAGCAAAAGATATGCATTTAATGGCCAACGACAGTACTTTTATTTTTAAGTTGCAAGTCATCGGTCATCTGCTCACCTAGTGCATGCACTGTGATTAACCTTGACAGACAGAGGGGAGAGAGATTGATGGCTCAGGTGTCATTGCATCATTTGTGTGGCAAAGCAAGTCTTGGTTCTGTATGCAAGGCATGAGGCCCAGCTGGTTGTGCCTTCTGTTCAAAGCTGTACTTCACTGTGTTTAGGGATAAGAGCAGAATTTCCCTGGGGCATAGTATTATTATTGGTGTGTGCCTGTGGGATCTTTGCTGCAGTGGGAATGGTTTTTGTAGGAATTCGTCTACTCAGGTTGGTACCTGGTGATCTGCACCAAAGCGGCTGGCTGCCTTTGTCATTGCTCCACTCGTTCGCGTTGCCCCAAATGCTCATGTAAGGCATTGTTAACAAGGAATTGTTTGTTGCTCTTTTGTTAAAGTATGAAGAACAATGCAGTTTGAAGAGTGAAATGTTGAGATTTGGTGAGGTTTGAGAGTTGGTGCTCTGTCCTTGATTCAGCCTGTGCAAATGTCTGTCAGTACTTGATTGGATTCTTCTCGTTAGCCAAAATGTGCACTGGATCAGATCTTTCCACCCTCTGTGCGTCAGGCCATAAGCTCATGCATGGGATAATACCTTACACATCACACTGTCCTGATCCTGTAAAGATGGGAGCAGTGAGTCCCCAAAAGATATGTACGTATGCTCTTCCCAAATGGGCAGGTTTCACAGCCCAGCCTGTGATCCCACACTTGCAGTCATGCAGCTCTGCAGGGCTGTGGGCAGTAGCCAGATGTCAGCGTGTACTAGGCTGGTGTAGGAAGTTTGCCTCTCTGTTCCTGTGACTGTGATTTTGCTCGTGTGACCTTTGAAGTAGGGTTGTTGCGGTATAAGGTACTTTGGAATATGATGACAGGTCCCTAGGAAAGAGAAGTCTTGTTTATGACGCAACATACAAATGGGAACTGACTTCACTGATGTTTCACGGTATAGTAACACAAACAGCAATGCAAATACTTTTTGGGGCTATATGGTCTCTTTTTTTCTTCTCTAATATATGGATGTTCTTTTCTTACCCAGGACTCCTGCCACTTATTGCTAAACTCACAACCCGCCATTAAAATAAAGCACTGTGGACTTTCAGCTGATGCATGCAAATAATTACGATGGTTAATTAATCCTGACCTCTCTTTAAGGAGCTCCCACGTCACAGCCATGACTTGAGTAGGGTTGTCTGTGTGCGAGGTCACTAACAACTATATCTGTTGCTCTTTGCAGCTGCCTGGCTGGTCTGCAGTATCCCAGCCCACACTGGAGCATTAATTACTGCTAAACTTGGCATGCTTCAAAGGATTCATAACTGATCAGTCCTGGGATGTTTGTTTTTTTCTCTCGCCTTGGTGACACTGGTTTGGCCCAGCCTCTAAATACACTCTCTGTTGTAATTTTGATATTTTTTTTTTTAATCCTAAAAGATGTATGTTTGTGTCTCTCTTGTTCTCTGTTTATTTTTTTTTCTCTTTTCACTCAAACATGCTCCCTCCCCCCAGCCTGTTTCGCTGCTTGAGAAAGCCGCGCCTCAGTGGTGTCAAGGGAAGCTACAAGCTCACCTCGTTGCACAAACTAATCTGCTCCGAAATCAGGTGACTGCTGATCTACCTGGCTCTAACCCTGCATGCGCTATTTTGGGCTCTAGATTGTACCATGCAACTAATCTCTAGGCAACGTTCACTCTAGTCCTCTCTGTTAAGCGTGTCCTTGATATTCCTGAGCCGCAGTGGACACATGAACTGTGTCACTGACCAATGAACCAAGCTGTGCCTGCCCTATTGATTTCTAATCAGGTGTGTTGATATTGGACTATTGTTTTCTCCCCCTAAAATGAAATGAGGATGAAGAAAGGCTGTGGAATAATGCCAAGGCAGAGGGTGATGTAGTGTAGTTCCTCCAATTATTCCTTCCTTTTTCTTCTAAGAGAANGAAAGAAAAGAAAAAAAGAAAAAAGAAGAAAACATTGGAAAAATTGGCTTCTGGATTTCTGCTGTGGAGTAAAGCCAGAAGAAGACATTGCTTCAAAAGCAATTTCTGTGGCCGCTGAGTTAAGTTGCAACATTCTCCCATGGTAAAATCCAAGTTTCCAAAACGGGCACTGTCCTGGCTTTTGTGGTCTAAATGAGGGGTTTCCAGGAGTACAGAGGTTCAGTCTGCATAGGGAAAGAGGTGTGCCCAGCCAGGGAATTTGCACCCCCTGTAATATATTTGAACAGCTCCAGGTTGAGGTCATGGTTGCATCATGTGGCAGAACTTGACTGAACATTTAGGTTATAGCATCTTGAGGGATGTAAGAGCAGCTCAGAGAAACTGCCCCGTCTAAGAATTTAAATCCTACTTGCATAGGAGAAGTGTGGCTTCCTGATGAAATCTCCTTTGGTATTTATCTTGGAGCTCCTTAAGGGATAAGAGCGAGCTGACAGAAAACAGTCAGTGAGAAGAAAATGCTTTCAATGGGCAAGGGATAGTAAATCATTACCCAAACTGGGAGAGCGCCAGTTACCTGCTTACAAGTTCCTGGTGAGCTCATCTGTTCTCATTCAAATGCTCCTACGTTTTTACATTCCTTGTCAGTGAATGAATGGCAGTTTAGAAACATTAAATCGCTCTCACCTTATAAAGCACCTGGGTTTTTCACAGTCAGTTTATGACTGCAGATCGGGGAAAAGACTAGATTACCACATCAATAGAGCCTGGGGAAAGAACAGCTGTTAGCAGCCTTGCTCAAGATGCATAGCAAAGGGAGGAAATATGTATTCATTCTTGATGGAAGGGAGAAGGACCTTTGGCAGGCTGCCGGGGGCTTTTCCTGTGCCTCCGCAGTGCTGGGAATGATCTGCACGGTTGTGGTTCTTGACTGGTCTGTTTGGCTGGTGGTATTGCTGGAGGCCTAGAAAGCAGGTATGGAAAGTTTCTCAAGCCACAAACAAATAAACCGGCTCTCGGGCATTTTTCCTCTTCACAGACTGGCTGGGGTGACTGGGAGTAATACCACCACCCACAGATTACCTAGAGAAACTACCTACGAGTGCTCCTCATCCATTGCATTAATCTTAGACAGGCCACGGGGAGTCAATAGATAATTTCACTGTACTGGGTGACTTTGCCCTAAAGCAGGTGACAAGGGGGTATGTCATCTTTCCACCCGTTGTGCTGCGGGGGTGTTAACATCCTGCTAAGTGACATTAATATTTTCAGTTGCCCCAGATATTTTCAAATCAAGTTAAGTCCTCCTTTAAGTTTTTCCTCTTTCATTTTTGAACTAAATAGTATGGCCAACCTTATTTTTTTGTTTCTACTTGTGTGAGTCTTTGGTTGTTTTGTTTTTAAAATTTTTATTTTGATTAGGGACTACCAAAAAAAAACCTCAATAAAGATTAGGTTGTATTCTGAACCTGTAGGTTTTCCAGCTTTTCTTCACAGACACGAGCAGGCAGGGGAAAAAAAAAAAAAGACTTCAGTTTTTATATTTGCACAACTTCAAGACTGAAGGTGTTACTGACAACCCTAAATCTCATTAAGCTCTTGATAAAAGCAGGAAGGCTGATGACACTGCATTTATTGAAAAGCTTCAGAATGTTAAGCATGGGAAAAAAAAAAAAGAGCCCTTCCCCTTACCAGCAGCTCTGTTGCTGTCTCTTCTTGCCTGGTAATTTTACAACCTCCAAGCAAAAATGGGGTCAGCAAGACCTATTATTTCTCCTGTCAAACCAAGTCCCTCCCTCTAGTGTGCAAACTGCTGGCTTGTTAGGCCTTTAGAAGATACTAACAAAAACAATACAGTGAGGGTTTTCTGTAAAGGCTCTTGGGGGGGTGGGGGGTGGGGGTGGTGTTATTTCACGCTCTCAGTTACAAATTTTGGTGACTGCAAAAGGGAAAATGGCTTAGAACAGCAAATTCTTGCCTTTTTGCCAAGCTCCCCTGAAATGCTGAATACAAACTAAAACGCAACATCGTTGGTGCTGCAGTGATAACAGAATGATATCTCTGTAGGGGAAAGACAGCAAGTGGAGTGGGCCATGCAGGGCAGCCAGCTCTCCTCCTTACCCCTGCTTCGTGGATGTCTAAACTATTTACTGGGCAGTGTGTAATTACCACAGTTCACAGCATAGTGTTTGGAGAGAAATGGTCACCAGAGTGCTGGAAAGCACCAGACTGAATATTGCCAGACACTCATGAGTACTGGGATGTATGATGGTGAGAAACATAGTGGGGCATAACTTCACCCCTGTCACAGCTGAACTGGTTGTGCTTGGCCCTCTGAGCCTTGGCTAGGGGAAAAGTCAGGAAATGATTTGTGTTGTCCAACTCCTGCGCAAACCTTCCCCCTTTCAGGCAGGAGAGGAGAGGAAGAATTTTCTGAGATCACATTTCATGCACCTGGGCGTTATGTCCTTCTGCCTCAGTTCTTCATCAGGTTGGCAAAGATGACAGCTAAAATAGAAAGTGCACAGATAATGGCAGCAATGTGTGCTGTCCCTGAAACCTATGTCTTTCCTCCTTTCCCCACCGGACTGAATGAGCTGGTGTTTCTTCTAGCAGGGCTCATGACCAAGTTGATGTCTGTCTTTGGCTCCGGCTGGAAGCAGTCAGGGCTATCCGGTGTCAGGACCCCTGCTTCCAAGCAAAATGAATCCCACTGGTGAGAAGATCCCTGTATCAACGGAACGAAGGATTAATTCAGTGCTATACCTGGGACAGAGAGCACTAGCTGCGCCACTGGCACTAGGTGGATCCCTGATTCCTACAGCTACTCTAGAGTGAACGTTGCCTGTTGCTGATTTTGCCTTTGCCTTGGGATGTCATAATATTCACACATTGCTTTCTAGGTTTGACCTTCTGAACAGGTAAACGAGAGAGGGAAAGACTGTTATTAGTAGTCACTGTATGAAAAACTAACAGCATTTAATGGTGCCTCATCTCCCAGCTGTCCCATCCTTTTGGGTTGCTTCTGGTTCCAGGCTAGTTTGGAAATTAGGATAAGATAAAGCCAAAGGATGGACCTTGGGGTGGCTTTTTTTGTTTGGTTGGTTGGTTTTTTTCCTCTTTAAAACAGTTACATTAGAAACATTCATTCATAGGGGGATTTTAAGGCAGAATGAGTCTTTGTGATCATCGTCTCTGATCCAGCATAAACTGTGTCTCTCTTTAAATGGGCTTTTTGTTTGTTTTGTGCAAACTCTCTTGAATGTTGGGTTTTTCAGTGAGTGTAGCAGTGAAATGCAGGGGTTTCTGGGTGGAAGCATCCTGGCCCCTTTTCCCCCTGCCTGTTCCTCATGAGGTCTGCTTAACTTCTGAATACCTCCCAGTTGTGTTTTTTTTCTGGGGGAAACTTTCTCTTCTGATCTTGAGTACAAAGTCTTAGCCTTGCCTTTGGCAGCAATGAGCAACCCCCTGGAAGGTGGAGTTAGCTGGAAAGTAGGAGCTTCTGTGGCTTGCTCATAAGTCAGGAGAGAAATGGAGAGTGTAAGAATCCTGCACAACACTGTGAGGAACAGGACTCTGAACTGCAAAATATTTTTATGTCCTTTCTCCCATCAATCCTATCTGTGCATATATCTGTTACTACGGAGCAGTAAGCTGGATTTCTGTAGTTAAGCTGGCACAAAGAAGATAAAACTTCAGTTCATAGAAGGGGTAGGAACCTGGCTGCAGGCTGATAGAGAGATCCAGTTCCCCAGTGGTTTGCGGGCTCTTTGCAGAGCCCTGTGGTGGTGTGACATTCCTGCTGTTGTCACGCGTATAAGTAGGCACTCTTGCTGACCTTCCTGTTAAGATGTGTGGTCAAGTGTCACAGGGTTATGGGAGAATGTTGTGCTGTTGCAACTTGCAGAATAGAAATGTTTTAATTAGCAAGCTTTGAGTTTTAAGTCAAGGCACTGAAAAGAGGAAGAGGTCACCTAGAAAAAATATGGGAAGGAGAATGTGCTTGCTGCTGGTGTCTGCCATCAGCAAGAGAAACTAGGATCATCCTTTTTATCACTGAAATCTGACAGGATTCATGCATCAGTGTTGGAGTCTATCAATGTCTAGGTCAAATGAACAGATTAAATTTAAACTCTGAACTGGGAGAAGGAGGTCCTGTACGAGGCATATTTCCTTTGGTGTTGGTGGCCAACAGCCAGCAAGGGATTGCTTTTGTTTTAGATCCTCACCAGTAAGAGTATGTGAGACTGCTGAAACTGAGACCTGCTGCTCAAGCACTCCAACCTGGCCTCCTGCTGGCACAACTCATGCTTTGCATACCCTTCCTTGCTTCTCCAGTCAGCTTTGTGAGAGAGCTGTATCAGCCAGGGATGCAGACCTCCTCCCTTCCTCGGAAGGGACAGGGCTTTGGCATGACCTTACCTGAGCAGAGAGAGTCCTCACGAGGCAGGACTCTTCTTCAATGCAATTTAGGATGGATTTCAACTCTTTCAGAGACCTGGCAAGGGGCAGAGGCCACTATTCATCTGTATCCAAGCTGCCTGACCAGCTCCATGCAGATTTTGAAGCCAGGGAAGTTTATAGAACTTAAAACACATTAGTGGATGTTTGAATTACTTTTGGAGTATCCAAACAGGGCAATCCATTGAGAGAAAGCCTGAGAGTAACACGTGCAAGCTGAAGGGGCATCAGGTCGTTTGTGATGCAACCCTGGTTCCTGGGAGACTCATTCGGGATGGTGGTTATCCCATGCCAGAATTTTGCCTGGTCTCCCAAAGAAGTCAAGAGTCACAGTTGTCCCAGCCCTGCAGGGTACTTTTCTGCGCTGGAGCTGACAATCTCCCTTCTCTGTTATTAAGGCTGAAGAAGAGTTAGTAAAGGCTCAGAAGGTGTTTGAAGAGATGAACGTTGATCTGCAGGAGGAGCTGCCTTCACTATGGAATAGGTGAGTGCTGGAAGTTTTCCCCAAGGGCTGGTTGGAAGGAAGCAGAGACCCAGGCTCTTGTATCGCTGTTGCCCTTAGCTTGGATTGTGTTGGCTCTTGTTTTCTGGATTGTCTCAGACAGTCTGTCCTAGGATTCCCCCTAGCTAGGTTCACCCTGGGCTTTCTGTGCTTCGCTTCATGATCCTCATGAAAAACTCAGTTTTAACACAAAAAGAACCTGTTTTTCTATGCTTTGTCTGATTAATCCCTTTGCACCACTAACTTTGCCCAACTTTCCTGGGCAATGGCCCAGCTTCTGCTGTGGACAGCAGACAGGGCAGGCTGGATCACTGAGATTTTGGGTGTGGAGCTGGCTGGCTGGAAGGAACATATGTCAGCTGACTGATTAAGGGAAGATGATATGTCAGGGGGGTTTTATACAGTCACCGGGGTTGGAGAGAGCCAAGAGGTGATGCCTTGATCATTGTCTCTCACCATGCAAGCTTATGAGCACCCAGTGACGCGGCAGGTTTAACACAAGAGGGAGGATGAGAGGACAGGTTGCTTTGCTTTGGATGCCTCTTTCAGGTTTGGGCAGTTGGGTGAACGAAGATGAGGGAAGGATCCTTGTGTGGCTGCCTTCTCTTGCCCCTAAACATGCTCCTGGCTATGTGACACAGGACCCAGTGAGGAACTAGTGGTTATAACTGTCCTGTTGTGCTGTATTTAAGAAAGCATAGCCTGGGCAGAGGAAAATGGGCTGAAAGAATAGGCAGACTTGAGGGACCATGCATTTGCCATACCAGTGATTATGGTGATAAAAAGCGGGGAGAAAAAACCAGACCAACAGTTAGCTTGGAGGATGAACTGGAGGGCAGCAGAAGCTGATGTATGGGGAGGGCACAGTGGAAAGCAGGCAACATCCTCCTAGGAGTGTCCCAGTTTCTTGTCTTTAAATGCATTGATCACATCTGGGTTGGCAATGCTGATTTGTGGGGGATGGAGAGCATGGGCAGCAGCAGGGAGGGAAAGCAAAGTGCTGCTGTCTGCCCTCACTCCCCTTTGCTCTCAGCCCGGGTCAGGGCTCTTTGCTTGCAGCAGCAGACCTGGCTGAGGAAGGAGCTGGGAGGGATTTGGGCATCCACATGCAGAACGGGTGATGCTGCTGGCCTTAGAGAGCATCTCCTGCTGTTGCTCCTCCAGCTGGGTGCTGGTGCAGCACTCTCTGTTGGCAGCTGGCAGGCTGGCTAGAGGAAGGAGGGCGGCAGGCAGCTGCTGGGATTTTAAGGTGCCACAGGTGGTTCACAGGCTCCTGTTATCCAGCTGATCCTTCTGCTTTCCTCTTGCTCCGTGTGCCTATCCTGTGCTTTCTTACTCTTCTGCCCCTGAAGCAAACAGTTGATGCTTTTTTGCTTCCCCTGGGACTTCAGAGTGAATTAATATCTGTCCTCCTGCCAATTCCCCCAGGTCTCTCCACACTCCATCTGCATCACAGGCTCTAACTGGCTCTCTTTTTTTCCTTCTTTCCTTTTTTTTTTTCTTTCTTTCCCCCAGCCCTGCACCTCCCTCTCCCTTTAGCCAGCACAAATTCAGATCCTATCCCACCTGGCCACCTCCTCACCTTGATCATGTTTGCCCCATACCTGGCCTTTGCTGCGTCACCCTCTTCATGCTTCTCTGCTGCCATTCTCTTCCAGCATGTACTAGACCTGACAGAGTTGAGTTTGAATGGGAATGGTGGGTGGGAGGTAGCAGAAGGGGCAGAATTGAAAGTTTTTGGGAGAGCATTGTGTCCATTAAGTTCTTCTGTCTCATTTTTCATTTGGCAGTCGTGTTGGTTTCTATGTCAACACATTCCAGAGTATAGCAGGCCTAGAAGAGAACTTCCATAAAGAAATGAGCAAGGTAAGGCAACTAACGGCTTATCCTACTAGTACACCATCTCCTCAGTGTTATATTAAAAAAAAAAAAAAAGACAAACGGAAAAAAATGACTGGAGAAAACAGAGCATTTGCCCTACATCAGAGGGAAATGTTAACGCTTAGTTTTTTCTGAGCCACTTAGGAGAAAAACTGTCTGAGACAGTAATGTAAAGGGATGGAGCACAGGGAAGAGACCATGGGGCCATGCAACAGTGGGGAGTTTGTGTCACTTGGCAGGGCTCATTTGCAGAGCCATGCAGGGAAGAGAAGCCACTGTCAGGCCTATCTCTTGCTGCCTTTTTCAGTTCTTCTGCATTATAGATCTGTAACCTATAACCTGGGCACTCTCAGCCTGGTATCTATTTGCGTCTGCCTCTGCTGCCTGGCAGGAAGTTGCTGTAAACTCTCACTTTTCTAGCTGTGGGGATGAAAACAGCAGGGAATCTGCCAATCGGCAGGTCGGTTGAAGACTGAGACTGGAGTGAGGCTTACTCCAGTCCCTCAAGAAGGCATTTCCCAGCAGTACTTCTCTGCTTTGGCTTCTTTCCTGCCCTGTGACCCAAAAGAAAACATTTAAGTACTGAGCATGGCCCATGCATGGGCTGCCAGTTGGCTATGAATTGGGAATCACAGCAGTAAGCAGTGTCATAACCTGGTGGTGGCAGGCTGGATCCTGGTGCTGTGTGCCAGCACCCAGCAGATGCCTCAGGAATAGTCAGTGGGAAAACTCCCCCATTGGCACTTTCATTTACAAGTATGTTCCTGTTCTTTCACTTAAAAGCTAGAGTAGTCTTGAATTTCTTAGGTCTGTACGTTGCTCCTAAGGGTTGCACGCCCTCTGTAAATGTTGCACTAATCTTGATGAGCAACTGAAAGCCCAGCTGGAAAACTCTGGTATTCCCCTCCCCGGTGTCATCCTGACAACAAGACAGCCGCTAAGCAACAAGCAACATTACAGTCCTTCAATTCCCAGCAGTCAGGGGCCCTCTGCCTTGGTGTAATGCATCAATTTTGAGCCCTGCTGACATTTCATGGGGACCTTTCCAATTAATAGCCTGCTCTTCTCCACTGAGGGATGAACTGATTGTTAAGAATAAGGGGGATTGTTATAATTATCCGTTTGTTGCTGTTAACTTACATTCAACAAAACATGGGAAACATGCTTGTTAGACAGGAATTCTCTCATATCATGTCTTGGATTTTTTCTTTCCTGAGGAGTTTTGTATGAGAGCAGGCTTTTGCTTTGTTCCATAAGAACCATCTGTTTCTTATTACTGCTATATCATCCAATTAACTGCTGGTGTTGCTGGCACAATGCCTCCAACATTGATTGCATTGGATCCCTCCTCCTACCAATGATAAATCTGGCATCTCATCTTGTTTATGAATCGGCTGTTTCAGAGAAGGAGTGTCCGGAGTGAATATTGGAGCCTTCAGTGCTAGCAGGATTTTAACCCCTAAGACTGCATTTCTGCACAGATATCCAGGTCCTGCCCAAACCTAGATGGCCCAGGCAGCCTGTGAAGTCAAGGCTTGTTGTTGTCTGGAAGTCCAGCTGCCTTTGGCTTCACAGTTGAAATGACCATATCCCAAATTTTATAAGCAGGTCTGAGGAACAGCTTTGACTACAAATCTGGAGTGAAGCTTCAGTTCTAGCAAACAGACTCTTAGGTAAACACTCTCCCCGCTTCTGCAATGGTACCTGGCAGCACACTGGTGGGGACAGGTGGTAAAGAAGCAAAGCGGATGACGTGTAAGGGAGACAGAACATGCCGACAAGGCACCAGCAGCTCTTCAACAGTTTGAGTGCTCTAGCATTTCATACCCCACAGAAGAGTGGAAACAGATGTAGGGCTGTCCTCTCTTGGGATAGCTGAGTACGTGCACGTGTCTGGGCACAAGCCTGTGTTTGGTCAGCCTGTACAGGCCAGCCCAGACTCTCTCCTGGCACTTGAGGCTCTTTTCTCATTCTTTTTCTTTTTTTCGTTTCTGTATTTTGCAGTTGAACCAAAACCTTCATGATGTCCTGCTGGGTCTAGACAAGCAGTACTCAGGCAATGCCTTCCCGGTTAAAGCACAGCCCAGGTCAGTAACTGTGGGAGTAGTGCCTTTCCCTTGGCAGGGGAGGTGGGACAGGGATGTCTCTACCGGTGGTATTGAAACCTCCATGTTGTCACTTGGGGAGTGATTTGACTACCTGCATATAGCCAGCCAGTGCCTTCCTGGGACTCCCTAGAGCACGTCCAAGATAGCACTTGGGGCTGGGTGACACAATGCAATACCTCTTGCCTTTCTAGAATAGCATCTGGAGGCCTAAACTTTCACTAGGTGCTGATATTTAGGCAACTGACTCTCAGCTCTGCTTTTTTAAAGTTAAATTCTATGCACCGATCTATAATACTGAGCTGCCCTTCCTCCTGGGTCCAGTTGCCCAGCACCTGTCCTGCTCTTTCCCTCAAAAGCTTCCACCATGTACCTGCAGCTTGTGAGCTTGAGCACCAAGAGCCCATTTGTTTCCCCAGCCTCCTCTTTGGCCCTCCAAACTTGGAACCACGTTTGCCAAAGCCTTATGCCCCTCCTGTGTACCCAGCTGAGGTGCGTTTCCTCCGTGTGTGTTGTAGAAGTAGTTGCAGCCTCACTAACATGAGGCCTCCTGATGTCAGAGCACTTCCAGTCTTTAGTTTTCTTTCCTCAGCTGGGTCCAGTCCTGTATGCTTAAGTGCAAGTCTGCACATTCTCTAGCACTGAGAGGGGAGGGAGAGGTCGGGCTCTGGATGAGGCTGTCTGGCTCGCATCCACATGCGTGAGTGATGAAACAGTGTCGGGCTCTGGCTTCCAGCTGCTGCTAATCCCACGTGCCGGGTGAGCAGGAGCACAGCCCAAGTCCTCAACTGGTGTATTGACGGAGGGAGGAGGTGAAGTCAGCATGAAGTAAGGGCAAGCTGTGGTCTGAGTGCATTGATTCGGAAGGGCTAGATCAGCTGTTGAGACCTTTGTGCTCCCTTGTCTCTCCTCCCAGTTTAACCTCCTGTTGCAGTCGTGCATAGACGACTTGCATGTCTTGTTCCAGCAGCGTGTGGTGTTTGCCAGCTCTAAAGAAAGAGGATGTTTGAGTTGAACTTGGCCCCTGAATTTTGGGTTGCTAACACCAAATTTCCAAGATGCTAGTAGGAATGCTTCTTGTGAAAATAATATCTTCTTCTTGAAGTTAGCAAGTGATATCTGTTGATCATCACAACCCAACAAAACTGAAGCCTTTTGAGGAGGCCGTGGTGCCCATCCTCCTACTGCCATGTGCTGCATTGTCTCTGATAGCAGCATCCTCCAGGGCGCTTGGAAGAGGATGAGGTAACAGGACAGATAAAGCCTGTGGCCGTTGCTTTGTCCAGCTCCTTCTTCCTCCTTCCTTTCTTCCTCAAGGAAGTGATTGCAGGTGGTAGTGACAGCCTGGTCCAGACATGTTCATTGTTGTTGTGGCATGTTTCTATCCTGGAGAAGCTTCCAATGAATAAATTACCTGTCCTCACGATTCCCGCCCCCACAAACTGCTAGCTTAATCAGGGGCTGTAATGGGTATCTCAGCTGCAGTTCTGTGCTCGTTGGCTGGCTGTGAGACCACATGGCCCTAAAAACCAAAACCGAGCACACACACACAGAGGTCCCTGGGCAGATAGCAATCTGAGTGCTGCTGCTTCATCACTTACTCCCTGCATCTCGGCTGAGATGCCAGACCTGCCCCAGGTCAACTGTCTTCCTCCTGAGCACAGTGGAGCAGGGTGTTGTAGGAGGATGTAGCAAAGGTTTGCCAGGGCAGTAAATATGTTTTGCAGTGACTAGGAAATGCTGTGAGGCACTTCTGTCTCTCCTGCACATCTGGCCTCTCATTGTGGTGCAGGGCTGGAGTGAGAGCGTGCAGGAGGAAATAGCCTTCACCAATCTGATTGCTTATTGTGGTCTGCAGCAGGAGCAGATGCTTCCCTAACCCTTCTCTACTGGGAAGGAGATTGGCAATGGATACAATGGCAGGAAACGAATGGGGAGGTGTGAGAAGAGAGGCAATTATCTGTGCACATCATTACGGCATTCATGAGAGGCCTTATGGAAGTATTACTGTGGCTGATGAATCTGATGCTGGCTGTGTAACACAGTAGCACAAAGCAGCTGATGTGTTTCTGGGAACCTCAGACATATGTTTGGGATTTGTTTCTGAAAGAGTTTGAACTTTCAGGGCTCAGATGCCTAGAAGATCTAGGAGATGTGTAGCATTATCCTAGTATGATTTGACAAACTGGAAAAAGGCATAGTAGGAAAGCTGCTGGTTACATTCCACGTTTAAGACTGCGCACAGATCTCATAAGTAAAGGACAATGGGGAGTTTGTTTCTTGTGTACCAATATTCACAGGTATTTACCTGTGAACAAAGGACATTTACAGTTCTCTGCTGGTCTATAGATTTCTTTTTCTTCTCCATGTGCACCCTGGCCCCATATTCCAAAGAGGAGGGAAAATGCTAGTTTGCTCAACATATACGTACATCTTTGACAGGCACAAAAAGCCCTCTCCTAACGTCACCTAACCAGGCTGTAGCTTTCTACGAACCCAGGGAAGTGTGTATGCGTATCTGTGTGTGTGAGAGAGAGAGAGGAGATCTTGTCATCTTGGTTGCAGTGACTTTTGTGGCATCAACTGAATGGGTGTTTGGAAGCAAAACTTTTCCTCCCTGGTTTGACTGTGCCATCCTGTAACGGAAATGATTTGCGTGCCATCCTCAACAGAAAGAAAACTAAACTGTTCGCCAGGCTGAGGAAAAAGATGAGCAGGTACCGGTACGGAGAGCAGCATTTCGATATGTGTTTGATTTAGTTCCTAAAACTGGAGAGGCTGTTGCTGGACTCTAACAGCCTGGCACGTGTTAACCCTGTGATGGGAGAGGGGTCCTTTGCATGATACGACGTGTTCATCGCCTGCTGGGTCCTGCTGAGATCTCTCTGTGTCTGGATAATCCCATTAACTGCTTGTGTGCTTGGTTTGAATCCTTGCTTCTTTTCCTATCTAAGAAGGCAGCGTGAAAGCTCAGGCATTGTCTGTTCAGTTGGTTTTGTGTGACTAAAAGCACGGTGCTGGGTTTTCCATGGGGAAATATGGGCAATTTTGGTGATTAACAACTCCTAGTTTTACCTAGTGGGGCTTGCCCTTTTGAACAGGTCTGAAATGCTGCATTCTCATTCCCTGTCTGGCTTGGGAGGAACACAAGGCAGGTCCTTCACGCTCAGAAGTCCTGTCCTTTCTACCTGTTGCAGTTGGGAGGATGATGAGGTGGGAGAAGGACACTTCCAGTTTTGCTCCTTACTTGCTCTGTTCTTGAGGATCCTCACTATCTTGCTCCATCCATTTAAAATTTTGTGTAGGGCTGAAGGAAAAGCAAGCTTGTTGTCTTGTATAAAGACTAATGTCAGCATCTTGGCTTTCAAGACAGGGATGGCATTGAATAGCTGGATTAGCTACGATGCCTAGAGTTACCATAGCCAAGGTCAAGGACTCTGACAAGAACATGCTCTGGAGCAAAGTGGGAATTGCTGCATAATGCCATGGAAACTTGCTGTAGTTTTTATTTTTCTTAGTCTTTGTGTTGGTACTTCTTCTGTGGGGTTCTTATAGGAAGAAAAAAAAAAAAAAATAATAGTTATCAAGATGATGTCCTGCCAGCAATAAAAGAAAGTGCTCGTACAGGGCACAGGGATCCTTGCTTTTCTGATCCTGCCTTCCCACTGACTAAAGCAAGTCACACAACCCTTCTCTCTGTCTCTGATATGCATCCTTTGTAAAGTGGGAGGTTAGAGGGTGGAGAATGGTAATTTCACAGAGAAGCTGATGGGCAAATCTTGATTTTATATCTTCAAATGAAAAGTAGTGAAGGAATGTCTTGTGTTGTTACTATTCTGAGGTTTTCTACTGTAAGAAAAGGAGGATTCACAGGAGTACTTCTCTGGTCCTTGGTTGGACCAGTGTTGTAGATGCACCAGGCAGAAGGTTTAATATTTCCAATCACTGAGAACAGATGGATGCTACAGCAGAGGGAGAGCTAGTAAATCTCATCTCAATGAGCTCTAGCTACAATGTCCTCCTGGTAAAGTCCAACTGGCCTAGCAGCTAAGGTGCCTGACCTGGGCTGTGCTGGGGGTTTCCGCTGACCGAGCAGCTGCTGGGGTCAGAGAGAAATGTGCAACCCCTGGTACAGGGAAGCAGAGTCTGGGACTTGGTCACTCGTTGATGTGCAGCAAGAATGTACATTTGTGCCACCATATGTTTGGGTATATAGGTGCTTTTTCCTCCTTTCTCCTGACCCCACCTTTTTTTTTTTTTAAATAATTCTGCAAGCTGCTTTGGTACTAAAAAGTAAATTACTTTTGGCTAAAAGGCCCTATCTGAGCTTTAGCTGAGATGCCAACCTTTTTTTCTTTTTAACTTGAGAACTTGGCAGGAGGTGACTGGTCTGTTTTTACCGTATTGGAAAGTAGGTTTCATCCTCTAACATAGGATAGTTACAAGCACATGGGAACCCCATCTGCAGATGTTACTCTGCTCTTCCAGAACAGATGAGGCAGCCCCATGAGGAGTCTGGGAGCTCAGCAGCACTAAAAGAGGCTGGGGGATTTTGGCTTTCCCTTCAGCTGTAGTAACTGCATTAAACCCTGTTACCAGCCCTCTATTTGCAGAAGAAAGTTGACACCCCCTCCCGTCCCCACCTGATATTCCTGGATTTGGCATCACTTCCCAGTTGCTCATGGGAAGGAAAAAGAGAGCAATGACCTTGTTGTTTTGATATGCTTTTACTGTGGTACTTGCATTTGGTCAGTGGGGACAGTCCCCCCATTCTTGCTTTTCCCTGTGTTTCCTGGAACAAGCAGTTGGTTTGGAGACAGGATTTTTCTCTGTGTGGGCAGTGTGTGCTCCCCTGGGACCTGTGAAGGACAGGGGATCCTGGTGACAAGCTTGCTTGATGCTGGTTGCACTGGCTAAATGTGTGCAAAGCAACAAGTGCAGGAATGAAGGTGCTGCTCAGGGGGCTGGAAAAGCCTCAGCCAAAATTAGCAGTGGCATTTTCCTAGGGGGATCAGCCAACACATCAAACAAGCTGTAAATAGTAGTGACTTAATGAAGGCTTTAATGTGGGGCCCTCTCAGCCCTTGTAGGATGGGGGTAGAAATCTGGGCTGCCTCTCATGTGGGAGCCTTTTACCAGTATATCTCCAAATTAAGTCACTGCCGGGCACCAGAAATAAGGCACTAAAAAGCTGTTTCATGGCCTTTAGAAAATAAGCCTGAACTCCTTTCTCACTGGGAGAAAGGGCCTCTTCAGGTCCCTAGAAGGAAAAGCCTACCCTTGTGTTGGTAGGCCAGCTGATAGCCAGTAGTCCCAATATTCCCAGTGTAGTTTGGGCATTTGAGGAGTCCTGGCAGTGTAGCTGTAGATCACTGTGTCCCCCATCTTCTCCAAAGTGCTTTCAACTCTAGGGAAGGTCACTTATATTTTTTTCCCCAAGTCTAGCATCAGAGGACATTTTCTGTCATTTCCTACTGTTTTGTGGTGACTCCCATTTAAAGCAGGACTTCCTTACCTTCGCCCTCCATCCATTAATTCTTTAATCTGTAGCACAACCATGTCAATTTTGCAGAGTCCTTCACACAACCCACTGTTTTGAAGTGATTTCTGGGGACCTCTGAGGAAGAACAGTGTAGGCATATCCAGTCAAACTGAAGAGCTGTAGGCGTTGACGTACATGTTCTTTAGTCCCTCCTCTTCCCTTTTTCCTCTTCCTTTCCCTCTTTTTCCCTTGGTGTGCGTGCCCCTGGTTGAGAGCTGCTGGCAGAGAACGTCTTTGGGTTTGTTGCATCATGTTGTTGTGCTGCTGGCATCAGTGTCATCAGAAACATTGGACGTGCATGTGGACCTGAGAACAAGCGCTTTATGGGGAAATGCGCGTGTGGGGTGTGGATATGGGGAGAAAATGGGGGGAATGGGTGAGGGTGAAGTGAATGAAGAGGGAATGGGATGGGGAGCTTGAAAGCTGGAATGCTGAGCAGGGGGAAATGCTTGCTTGGAAGGGGAGATTTGTTGAAATGCCTTGCTCTCCCTTCCTCCTCTTGCTGTCCCCCTACTCGTAAGTGTTTAGGAATGAGGCCATCACGGATGTTAGCTAATGACCACCACACCTCAGGCATCCAAGTGTGAGTAGATGTACATGTCTGGAGCTCTGGGATCTCTTTGGATGGAGCAAAGAAATAATCGACTTGATGTCCCTGTGGAATCAGGTCTGCATTGCTCTAGTCCTGGCTCTATGCCAGGATTTATTGTCTGAAGCTGTAGGAAAGGATCTGTTGCTTTCAGCCTTCTCCCAAGGCCTTTAACTTTGCAAGAACTGCAACTTTGTAAGTGGAGGCAAATATCACTCCCTGTAGATGAGGTTGCACAGCCCTTTTGCAATATCTGTAATAGTCTGTTTTCAGCTATGTATAGTTTTGCCAAACTGTAACCACTTGTGCTAAAATATCCCCTACCAGTGTCTGTGCTTCTGCATGACTTGAGATAAATTGATTAGTTGCTTTTTGGGGAGCTGAATTTCAGCCAAGATGATTCAGCTGTTCCTGAGAATTAGGCTGGGAAAACGGTTTTACCTTTATCCCTGTTGAAATTCTCTGCTAACCAACTTTTTACTAAATCTCTTATGATTCTGTACTTTGAAGCACAGACTTGACACTTGGCCAGAGCATGCCCTTAGGGAAAAGCGTGTGCCTCTTGCCATTCCTTTGAAAAATCTGTCCGAATCTGGCCAAGTTATGAACCAACAAATACCATTGGCATATGCTTCTTGCATTTAATTCCCTGAAGAAGGTGTCTTGACTGTGTGTCAGAAACAGTCCTGGAATAAGGACCAACTGGAAAGGCAAGGGCAGAAAGGGTTCATCATTGAAAACAAGGCTGGGGAGACTTTCCATAGTGGAGGAATCTTTATTAGTAGCCAGAATCTCACTTTCTTTGCTGTCTGGAATGATCTGTGAAACCTCTGACTACTTTGCCCCTCTTCCAGCTTAGCCAGTTTGTACCACGTAGAGGAATATGATATTCTACGACTACAGCCTTAGTTCAGGTGTTGCCAATCTATTAGTCATAACCCATGCAGATGTCAGTACACCACCATGCAGAAAAATACTTATCTGTAGAATTTAACACTCACTGAGCTGCACAGAACTCCTTCCCCCATCTGCTTCCCCAGTATTAAAAGACTATGACTTAATGTCAGGCACTTATGTTAGAATCTAGCAGACTTAAGGATGCCTGGTTGGTTTTTTGGTTTTCTTTTTCTGTGTCTGAGGCAAAGTATATCCATGCAGTAGGAATTTAGTGAGTAGCCTGCTGCACAGTAATGCTGCTGCAGTGTGTTGGACTGCAAGTCACTCAGCAAAGATGCTTCTCAGAAGCTTGTAGAGGCTTCAGATGTCTTCATCGCGTCTCTGGGAAGCGAAGCAAAGAGATAATGGAGGCCACTGATCTGTGCTGGTTAGCACAACTCCTCCTAGGCCTGGCTCAGACTTCTCTTCTCTCTCTTTCTCTCTTTCCCTCTCTCTCCCTTTCTCTCTCCCTGTCCTTCAGTGACAGCACCCCAGCGAAAGCAAATAAAAGCCCCTCGCCTCCACCAGATGGATCTCCCATCACCAGCCCTGAGACCAAGACTGTCAACCATGAGCTGGAACCGTCCACTTTGGAAGCGCCTGGGGCAAGCATCCCAAAGTCACCATCTCAGGTAGCGTCCCCATGACTTTGACCATGTCTCTGCAGTATTACCGCTGATGGCACAAGCTCTGTGAGTCAAAGACATCCATCAGTTGCTTTTTTGGACCTCTTGCTGCTATTGAGCACAGAGAATATGACATGACAGTTGTTCTCCCTCAGTGGTTCCTGAGAGGTTCCTGAGAATGCAAGTTGCTCATTGATGATCTCTATATCATATAGGGAAGAACTAAGCTGTCTCTGAATGCCTCTACAGGGGGAAAGGTCAGTAATACATTTTACTGTCCAGTAGGATGGCCAAGAAGATCCAGGGAGGATGGAGTTGTAGCTAGGTGAGGAAGTTTATTCTTTACATTTGAATTAACCTGTGGAGTTCAATGGTCTGGTTTCTTCCCAAGAACTTCCATAACTAAGGAAGGTTCAAAGAAAAAAGTTTAATATTGATAAGGAGAATATCTGTACTTTACATGATTTACTTTAATCTCAAGATAAAATATTATGCTAAAAATAAAGGCATTATATTCTTATGGTATGAAGAAATCAGGTGGGTACCAGGAAGAAGACAGTCTGTTATATGGAGTCTGATACCTTTCATGTGGCCTTTGTTAGTCCTTTCCTCACACAGGAGACACCCAGTGGCATTATTAAAATAGCAGATGTAGCTCCTGCTACTCAGCATAGCTTATGATATGTTTTACTTTGGCATTTAAGGAAAATAAAACGTTTACTTCCTCTTCCCATCCCCGTATTTCACGGTGGGGGAAAGGCTCAGTAGAGAAAAACAGTAACTATGCCAAATTTATGTCTGGTGCCAATCCTTGCATTTCAGTAAGTGGGACACCAGGGAGGAGTCTTCCAGGAAGAATTAAAGCTGAGAGAGGTTCTGGCCAAACTGGTAAGAGAAAACCTAGTGCTTCTAAAAAGAGGCGGATGCAACACAGAACTTCCTTGCTGCTGTCATATGTAGCAGTGTGATTCCAAATCCAGGCCTGTGATGGAGGCCGTCTCCTGTTTCTGGATAGTCTTTCACAATATTTTTTCCTCCACTTCATTTTTGATTTTCAGGATTATCTAGGGACAAAAAGGGGATGTTTGTACATTGGCAAAAGGGTCTTTTCCAGCCCTGTGAGATGTGCGGATGCCTGGAATTGTCTTTTCAGGACTTCTGCAGGGTGTCTGCGCTGCTCAGCATTGCACAGCCTAGAGTGGCTNTTGCACAGCCTAGAGTAGCTTCGCCACCACCCTGGCTAGAACCTCGAAGGAGGGTACGTGTATGGGGGAGAGAGGATAGTGCATATCTATCCAGAATTGCATTCCTGTCCTTTCCAGAGATTGCCATAACTTGACTGAAACCTGGAACAAGAGATAGTACAGATTAATTGAGCTGTTCACTGCAGACTTCACTCACCCTGCCTGTGGACTTGTCTTGCTGAGTTTGGCTTCTTCCCTTTCCTTTAAATAGCACACATAAGCCTTGTTTTTGCCAGGCTGCAAGTGCTTGCTCATTCACTTGCTGCCTTCCTGCCCACAGGAATGGGGCTGGAGGCACCCCTTGTCGAGCATGCAGAATATTCCAGTGCAGCCCTGGCTGGAACCTCAGATGGGCCACAGGCAAGACCGAAATGGTATTTGCAGCTAATGCTGCCACCACCTGGCAGCGCTTTCCCAATCTACATTTAATTTATTCTCCTGGGCTTCACTACAGTGAAGAACAAGAGGTCCGCTCTGCTCCATATTCGTGCTGGGTGCTAGGAGGTGGAGCCTGGCTCCAGAGGGAGGAAAGAAAAGGACTGGGGTTTCATACCCAGAGCCAAGCCCCGTGTCTGTATGGATAAAGTCTAGAAACTGAGTGCGTGTCAGCTTGCCAGCACGGTGGAAAACAAGTGTCTGCTCTCTCAACGGTGCTCAACTTTAATACTGAAAGCTTCACAGGTGTCATTACTTTTAACCTATAGGTAAGTGATTTGTTCTAGGGTCCTCTAAGGACGCTAGGGGCCACGTCCTCTGGGGGAGAATGGAGCAAAAAGCAACAAGCAAGTAAAATTCTCTGGCCTCTTCCTGTCTGAAATACTAATGCAAACAATAGGCTAAGGCTGTGGAGAGAAAGGCAGCAAAACAGGAGAGACCAGATAAATACTAACTAAATTGTGAACTGTTCCCTATGCCAAAAAAATAGCTCTTTTAGTGTCCTTTAATTCTCAAAAATAGCCTATTTCTGCCTTTTGGAAGAAGCGACTGCTATCAGCACTGAGTAATAGCATGATGATACAGGACTTCAAGGGTCTGTGAAATTTCCAAGGTCAGACTTTTGCTCTCAGTTACACCACTGAAACACTGTAATGACACGTTGGAAATCAGTGCAACTGTGTTGAAGTTAGACAGATAAAGCTCTGTGGCATCCAAGACAGCAGGAAGATTTTAGAGGATTTGTTTTATTCTAGGCAGCGAAGTTGTTTGTGCTTGATGAATTTCCAGGTATAACCCAACATCAAGATGCAATCCTGTTGCCTTTGAGATGTGGTTTTAGACTGCTGTTGGAGGTAATGTTGTGGAAGTGGTGGTCTCCAAGGCACAATGCACTGGAAGGAAGGAGACTATTTTAGAGAAGTAAAAAGCAGAAGGGTCAGGATCTTTTTTATGTTAGAGTTTGTAATTGGAGCCTCCCATTTCTGCAGATGGTGGCTCTGTTCTGAGAATAGCTTTTCCCTGAAATTTCTGGTCCCTTCTTGCAACTAGCAAGCAGGGGATTTTCAGGAAGGGATTGTTCTCAGAGAACATGGACACACCACCTTCTGCAAACAGTGAAAAGTTGGAAGTGAACACACTACTTTCATTATTTCCCCTAGCCAGCTATTCAGTGGAAAATATGTGTTTGCATACTCACTCACACTCTCTAAAGTAGGTTAACCCCTTCGAAAACTGGGCATATCCTTAGCAATCTGAATAAATGCCTTGTAGACCTCAGTTATACGCTGGAGGAATGTGAACACAGGACTAGGAGTTGGGGATTGCTGTGTTTCAGACCTGGGCCTGACATTGATACACTGGGTGCCTGTTGTCAGGTCCCTGAGTTTTGCTGCCTGGGGATCCAAGATACGATGAGAAGATCAAGTAACTGTAAAACATCACTGTAAATGGAAAGCATTGTCATTGCTGAGCATTGCTGTGGTGCTGGGAGCTTGTATGGCTGCTTTATTCCAACACAGCAGCAGCTCCCCAAAGTTTGATTTGATCTAGAAATGATCACTGAGCCTCGGGTGCAGGAAAATGTGAAAAGGACGTGGATGGTTTGATCTAGAGGGGGTCTACCACAGCTTCCCATGGGGTTGTGGATGCAGTTTCAGGCTGAGTCTTTTATCATGAAGGTGGGTATTAGGATGGGTTAGAGTTACAGGGTCAGATTTTGTTATGCGTTCTCTGGGATGTCCGTTTGGGAAACATGACTTTGTTAGTGTCAATGCTCATTGGTGAAACTGAGAGCAGAGTTGGGCCCACAGCAGCCATGCCTTCTCAGGAGTTTAAATTGTTCTTACCTAAAGCTGACAAGTGGTAAGATGCCATCAAGAGCTCCTTCAGACCGTTCTTACGGTACTCTGATAACCAGTGCACCACAGAACCAGTACTGGGCAGATCAGAGTCTGTCCTCACGGTCCCCTACTCATAATAGGACAAACTGAGCCTGATCTATCATTCCCTTAGGTATGGTAAGTATGGCAAAGGGAGGCAGTGCTGGCCTGGTCTATTGAATTGTGTTCTCAGTAATTGATCTGCTCCCTTCCTAGTGGTTCTTTTGAAGGTTGCACATGCTTTAATTATGTATGCATGTCCTGTCAATGCATATTAATTGTGTTACGCTTCTCCTCTGCAGAGGGAAACTTGCCCACAGCTGAAGTGTAACTAATGATGCCAAACCTTCTCTGGAGGCGTGTGGTTGTTTTTTTGTTTTGTTTCAATTCAGCCCTTCACCCTCTCTCCCTCCTCTTCAGATGGAATTGATTGGACCCTGCTATGTGCCTGTGGTTGTGATTTCCCTCATCTTCAGTTTTCGTGGCTAACCTGGTTCCTGTCTCTGGTTTTTTTGGGTGTCGCCGTCTGTGCTGTGGCCGTGTACTCACTTGCATGCAGTTGAGGAAAGGGCCTCCGGTGCCTCCGCCTCCAAAAGTCACCCCCTCCAAGGAGATCAAGCAGGAGAACATCATCAGTCTGTTTGATGACAATTTTGTCCCTGAGATAAGTGTGACAACCCCTTCGCAGGTTAGCTGCTATGCCCTGCCTTATATTTGTCTGCCTCTGAACTTTTCCTTCTGACCTTTCTTCTCTTTGGAGGTGTCAAGCCATGAAACCTGGTCAGGTGAAGGAGGAAGGAAAGCTCAGGACTGGACCTTGGAAGGCAAAAGGGTAGATAGGAGGCCACCTTAGAGGGAAGGGTGGTTACAAGGCAGGTTTGACCAACACATTGCCCTTTGAGAGCTTTGATTCATAGAAGAAACAGGAGAAATGCAACTGGTGAAGAAGCCAGAAAGTAATCACTGCATTTGTTCAGCCCCTCATATCCCATGGTGTGCTTTCTCCAGACCCGCTCATCCTGGGTGTGGGTGAAGCACGTGTTTTTTGCTCTTGTACATCCCCAAGCACTGATCCTAACATCTGTGCCAGTTCCTGAGAAAAGGCAATTTCATGCTCTCTATGCCTTTACACGTGGGCTTTGTGGTAATGTTTAAAGCCCACACTTGCACAGGAAAGGCCAACAGAAATTGTGTGAAGTTATCTTTGCAGAGAATAGGTGCCTCCAGTTTAGACAGGCAGGACTGTGCCTGCTGTGAATTCAGGACTGCTGACACAGTCTGTCACTCTTCACCAGCCAGTGGTTCCCATCAGAATATTTCTTTCTTGTGGCACCTTTTGAAGCCCTGAAAATGGAAAAACATTTTCAGATTATATATTTTCCTCTTCACTTTCCTTTTGATTTACATCACTGCAAGAGAGGATGCCTAGGTGGGGAACTCAGTGTTGGATCTAGGCGAATGGCAGTCCGTATGTATATAGGAGCCTGACCAGATTTCTGGCTGTATCATGAGACGCCTGCATCTACTTTTTTTTTTTAATATATATACATAAATATATATTTTTTTTTTCCTAAATGCATGTTAAAGCACAAGTAGTGTCTCTATCAGTGCTCATCTGTGACTCATTTCCTAACTTTTCCTTGCATCATGGTGCTCCATTGCCTCTGGTTTGCCACCTTCCACCCAGCTGCTGCGTAGCAGAGGTGGAGTGGGGAGGGAAGGAAGTCTGTGTCAGGTTTTGCATTGCAATAGATAAAGCTTGCAGAACAGAGAGATAATTTGACGGCAGCGTTGGAAGGGGGGGGGGACCACAGGCAGCTGAGCAACCCTCTATCATTCTCTGTGCTCCCTTCTCCTGTATCATAATGGACAGATCTGTCTGCCCGATGGTTTGTATCATGTGTTTCCATGTGAATGCCAGCCCTTAGCCAGACATACTCTTCTACACCTGATCAGTGTCCTGACCCAGGATGGGATCTCCTGTGACATTCAATCAGATGGGAGTTCTGAGGGAGGCCTCTGGTTGCCAGAACAATCTTCACTGAAGCGCCAAAGCCACTAGCATTCAGCGCGTTGCCCAGGGCCGTTCCTGTCAGATGTCTTGGCTCCAATGAGCTCTCTTGTGGGAGATCTGGGTAAACACAAGGGGTGATAGCCCCTGCGTGTAAGTCTTAAATGACAGGTAAGATTATTCAATGGCTGGAGCCTTTGGTGTCTCACCACCAAACAAAACTAAAGACTTGGGTTTGAGCCTCTCCAATGCCCTGGATATGCTGGAGGAGTGTACTAGAGTGCAAGTTGGTTTTAGCATACTGATCAGGGTTTATTATTGTGAGACGGGAGAACTTGGTTCCTTGTCCTCATGCCTGTCAAACTCAAAAAGAGGTGCTCATAAGTGGGAGAAAAATCTGTAAGAGAATTGGAGTAACAGGAAGTTAGAGGAGGTGAAGATGATGGCGGTGTGGGTTGTGTGCAGAGGACTTTCTCTTAAATGGTGTCTTCCAGGAATTTTTCCATGGTGGGACTATGATATAACTGTGGACACCAACCTGCCAGACTTGGTGTGTTGTTGGAAAGGTAGCTAAAGCAGTAGGGCCAGCAAGCTTGGGAGGTCAGTGGAAATGGGGGCAAATCTTCTGGGCTTTCCTGGAGAGAGCAGCTTCCTCTGAAGCTGAGTGTTAAACAGTCAAGGGGAGTTACTCTGCAGACTTTGAAGAGAGTAGCAAAGCCTTTCAATTTATATTTTGTTAGAAGACTCGTGTGTGCATATTCCTCGGATGTCCTGATGGAAAGCATTGGAAACAGCATTTTTTGCGTTGGGAAGTGATTGAAATCCCTTGGCTAGGGTGAGATGCCATATTCCATGTTTCTGTCTCAGGAGGCAGGGGGGAATTAGGAGCTTTGGGAGTTAGCTCTGAGGTCCCACAGACTTGCCTTTCAGAAGTTTGAGTGGTTTTCTGCCTGGGTCCGTGTTCCTGAGATAAGTTGTATGGATGGTGGCTCTTCTGTATGCCACTGACATGTCCTGGGCCTTCAGTACAAAGGCAGCTGGATGAGCTATAGGCAATAGATGTAAACAGAAGAGAAGCCCTTCTGGGTCAACAGTGGCAGTGATCCTTTTGACTACAGCAGATCAGGTGCTTACACCATGTCAGCTCATTTGGCCAGGTGAGAAGATGAATGAGTCCTGTGGAAAAGAAAGGTTTGGTTTACAGTGGCACCTATGCGGTCTGCCTGTGATTACAGGCACCAAGCAGTCAGGAGCCACATCACGTATTTGCATTGCCACCATGTCTTCTGTGCTTGCAGCCTTAGCTTCTGGATATCACATACCCTTCCTCTACTGTGTGCGTGAGTGTGTCTAATGCTCGTACTGCTTTTCTTCCTCACTGCTGCCAAGTTTGATGCCCCTGGGCCCTTCCAGGAGGGAGCCAGCCTGTTGGATCTGGATTTTGATCCCATTAAACCAGATGCCACTGTGGGGAAGACCCCCACACCCGCCTCCCAGGTTGGTTCATATCACCGTTACTTCTCCCTTCATAACTGACTTGTTGCCAAGCGTGGCATGACCTCCACCCACATGAATGATAATGTGGACCTGAGCTGTGGGTGGCTGGCCTGGGTGCGCAGACCTGTGCCTTGCAGATGGGTACCTTGGTCTTCTCTTCTGGATGTGTAGGTCCAGTGGGAATTAGGTGGCTGTTAGCCAGGCTGTAGTCTGGCACTATGTGTTTGTGGGATGCCTGTCCTTAGCTCTGATGATCTACTGATCGACAACTCATTCAACTTAATGTATGTCCCTCCCTAGATTATCATCCTCTGTATGCTATATGGATTTAAACTGTTACTCTATGGATGGGAATTCAGCCTCTGTTCCGTGCTCTGCTATAAATTGTCCTCAAAGGGATTTGTAATAAACAGACTCTGGAGTTAAGGTGAATAAAGCTGTAGAAGGATATTCCAGTGATGTGAAGCCCTTCTTTTTCTGAGTATAACATAGCCTCTGTTCACAGTTAAGAAGTAGATTCCTCTCTAAGCATAGTGCTGTGCAGTGCAGTATCAAAAACGAAGATGCCTAATTCTGATCTGGCCTGTACCTGGTCGTGGCCACTGTCAGAGGCAGGTGGACTGCGCTTCATTTTATGTCTAAGTGGCTGGAGGCTTTGAAGTGCATCCTGAATTTGGCTGTTGTCCTCACCGAGACTTTCCATTTCATATGTATGAAATGGTTATTTTTTGCTTGTGGTTGTCATTAAAATTTGTAATAAACATAATTGGGATGTTTACAGTATTTCTCCAGTATCACCCTGTCAAGTAGGCCTGTATGACATGGGTTTTTGTAGCAGTAAAACCTCTCTTGTTAGAGAGATCAAACATTAGGCATCTGATTCTTCTAAATTAAAATACTGTATTTGCAAAGTACTAGTTATTTTCATATTTTGATACACACCAATATGGCAAGCTACCACTTTCTGGAACGTTAAGTGGGCAGAATGGCATTTTGTGTCTGCTTGCCTGACAGAACAAGCTGCATGCCAGGATAAGCTTTTTCTTTTTTTTTTTAAATTTATTTACTGGGATTTTTTTTTTTCTGAATCATCAGTTATAACTTGGATAATTGAGTATACTGGTGTAGGATATGAGTAGAAATTTGACTTAAAATGGAACTGTTTGTTACCCTTCCAGCAAGCAACAAATATTACACTGAGTGGGTTTTTCAAAACTGCTCAGTAATAGCATATTTGGTGTTCAAATGTATTTATTATTAGCTTCAGAAGTCATTCAAAGAAAGAGCGTGAAAGCAATACTTTCTAATGGTAACCACAGTACAAAACCTTGTGAAAACCACCTAGTTTTCAAAGCAGTCAAATTTACTTCCTATAGGGTGGGCACTATGGTAAAGAGGTTAAGATATTTCACTACTGGTCCAAAGACACCAGTTGAAATCTTGTTCTGAAATCATGCTAACTCTGTTGGGTGTGGATATATGGGAGCATATTTAACCCTAATGGACCACAAACTTCTGAGGGTTTTTTTCTGGCTGTGTTGTCTGCCACTGATAACTGAATGTGGCTTGGCTGTCTCCCTTCTTACCAGAGGTAGAACAAACCCTTACTCAAATGCCTTGCTACTTAAATTTGAATATGCAGTGGGGAGGGGTGTATAAATTCAGGTACTAAGAAAATGTTTTTAAAACTTGCAGAGATAAGTGCTGTTGAATGTTTGTCTGCTTCAGTCTGATCAGCATCTGTAATGTTTGTACTCACTGAAATAATCATGTATAAACATATTTTATTTTTGTTGCTCTTTGACATGCTTAGTCTTTACCTTGGGATTTATGGGAGGTAAGAACTTCATACGGCTTTCATCTCTCATCATGTACCGTGCATGTGCCAGTGCCATCTCTGTGTGCATACCTGTCTGCTTTCCCTTGCTGCTTTTCCTTTCTGCACACCCCAAGCCAAAGTTGCTCCATGTGCTGCTGAACCCACTTTTGCACCTTCTGTGAAGCCCCAGGGGTAGCCACATGTTTGCAAGTCGGGTCTGGCACTCTGAAACTTATGTCTCCACCAGCAGACAACCCCATTGCCTTTCCCTGCTAACTCTCTCATCTTTCCCTTGGCATGATGCTGTGATGTTCTCCTCAAACTTAATTCCGCTGTGGCTTCATCCTCACCCTCCGCTCCCCAGTATTTCCTAAACTCTGTACATCCTGTTGGTCTTGTGTGTGATGCATAAATGTCTCAGCTGCCCCTCGTCCTTACTGCCTGTACCATTGGGTATCCATACATGCTTGGGATTATCTGTAGTGTTTGCTCTTCGTTGTCCATTGTTGCCAGGAAGGCTGATGTGAAATAGCTCAGCCTGTGTCTACATTGAAAGTGAAGTGCAGGCCCAAGACTTATCTGGCATTTGCCTCAAGCTCAGCTTTGGAGCTTGCTGGCAAGGGAGACCCTACACATGCTCTGCATCTGAACCAAAGTCAGACCCTCATTTGTGCCCTCTAGGGGCCTGGGAGGGTCTCAGGTTGCTGTGGATTCCCAGGCTGATGCTGGGGAATTGAGTCCTGCCAACCTTTCCCTTCTCAAGGACCAGATCACCACCTGGAGTCAGTACTTGGGAGGACATCACTTAACCCTTGCTGAGAGCCTGGCCCAAGGACTAACTGTGGCCACTGCGCTTCTTCACATGAACTTGGCTCATGTCAAGACATATGTTTCCCTTGTGTGTTTTATCAGCCATCAGTGTTCAACATCTGTCATTCCCCTGTATGTGCATTGTCAATCTGTCATAGTAAGAAATAAAAGAAGTGTCTGTATTTGCAAGGAAAGATCTCATGTGTTTCAAGTGGATGGGCAGGGGTGAAGCATGACTGTATCTGATTGAGCTGTGCTTACAGTCTGGGGTGTAAAATGTGTTTTGGGCCATTTCTCCCATCTTGCAAACTGATTTAGAATCATAGAATGGTTAGAGTTGGACGGGACCTTAAAGATCATCTAGTTCCAACTCCCCTGCCCTGGGCAGGGACACCTTCCACTAGACCAGGTTGCTCAAAGCCCCATCCAACCTGACCTTGAACACTTCCAGGGATGGGGCATCCACAACTTCTCTGGGCAGCCCAAAGGACAATTTAGTCAACCAGGGAGTGCTACTAGACAAGATGTTCTCACCATGCCAGTTCTCATCTTGGCATACCATACATGGTTTAAGAGCAGAGCTCCCTATAGCTGGGGAATCCTCCTCTTGCCTTCAAGCCTTCCGCAGTGGTTTTGCTATAATGTTGTTCGTAGCTGTTATGAGAGGAGACTTGTTGCATGCCACAAGGTTAACAAGTGCATAGGAACTTGGATGCAGGAGAACTTGCTTAGTTTTGCAGACTAGGAAACTTGCATTTGGTGTGTATGACGCTGTTGTTGGAATAAGCAAAGCTTTCAAACCTGGCAACAGCAGTGAACAATTCTCTCTGTTCCTGCTATAGTATCTTTCCACGAGTGTCAATGTTTTTATAGGCCTTGGGATGCCCACAGGTACATAAAACAGAAAAATAAATAGCTGACATGAAAATGCCCTTTGAAATCCAGGGGATTAATTTAGATTCAATTTCTCTGGTTGTTAAATACTGTTTTTGCAAATTAGCTGCTTTTAAAAAAGGAGCTCACCTTGAGCTCCTTTTCACGTGTCCACATAAAAACCGTTCATGGCCAGATAGAGGTGGAAAGACGTCTATTCCAGTTTCACTGAATCCAAACAAAAAACAACCTGGGAGTGAATCTGATTAACCAGGGGAAGCCTTTTTAGCATTTCATATGCATACATTTACCTTATCACCACCAAAGCTGCTGTGGGAATGCTCTGCAGGATGGGAACAGCTCTGCTGTTTGTAATATCCTCCGACAATATAGGCCTGTGGACACAGTGATGGGGAGACGTGAGGAAGGAGGTGGTAGAGGAAAGCATGTGCTAAATGGCACTATTGGAGCAGCCAAAGGTAAAGTAATGTCTTTTTGTTAAATCAAGGATTTATTTCTTCATTACTGCTGCCTTTATTAAAAAAACTGCTTGGAGCATTGTGCCAGTGCTTGGCTAGCAGCCAGATGGGTGTGAAGTTAAAGGTTACCATGGTCATTGCTTTACGCTGGGCTTTTGTAGGATTGGGACTATGAGAAGTGCAACATTAAGAAATCTGGACAATGCCTTGATTTGAACGTGGTTGTATTCAGGGGTACGTGTGTTTACCAAATGTATGAGGCATGTGGGCATGCTAAAGCTGGTTTATTCACGTGTATTAAAAATAGAAAATATCTGTATAGTGATCTCTATTGTGCAAGTATAAAAGTGGGTATCTGGCAAGATTCTGCAAAGAGGCGTGTGTGCTATCTGGTCTAGAGAACAAATCGATGTAGACCGACCATGAAGACACTTGGCTGCAAATTAGACCCCTGAGATTCTTGTTAGGAGTCTTCCCAGCTGCTGCCTGGCCACTCTCACAAGGGGCTGATCTGCAGCATTGATGCTACCAGATCCAACTTAACACCTGCGTTGCTGCAGTTTCTGGGAGGGGCAAATGAGTATCTTTAATTTTGTGTTAAAACATAGTTCGCCTGACTTCAGGCAACGGAGAATAAAAACCGCTGGAAGTGTATCTGAGAAGTTTGGTTGGTCTTCTGCTATGCACAGCCCTGTCCCCGGGCTTCCTAGAGCAGTCTCTGCTAGGCAGTGATTTGTAGGTGATGCTGAGTATTTCTCCCTGGTGGTGGCAGCCTTTGTGCATTAGAAACTCCCCTCTCCATGAACACAAATGTGTGCGTGTGTGCACACACCATGCAGAATATTCATAGCAAATTCTTACTAATAGAATATTCACAACAGAATCCAAATTCATGATTCTTTGGACCTATTCAAAATCAAATTGGGTGAAAGTTAGCACAGTTTTCAGTTCAGTTTGATTCAGTACTGATGTCATGTAGATCCTGGGTCCAGACTAAGTTCCATATCTGGACACATTATTACCATGCTCTTCTGTTTCTGGGAGTATGCAAAGGAGGCTTAAATATTCCTTGATTGTTGGTCCTTGAAAATAGCCTATTGAGAGATCCTTGTCCCTTGGCATGCAATCAGACTTGTATTCACATACAAGTGGGCAATCTATATGTAATTGTAGGTACTGTGCACGTGTAAAGTAGGTCTGCGATTCAGGCAGTGAGAAGAAGGAGGCATACAGGACTTTTGGCATTTCATTGATTTCCTCTGGAGCATTGCCTGCTGTGTGGCTGGAGTGAGGGAACGTAGGCTTTACTGCCACTTCACGTGGTTGCAGAGAAAGAGGGAGACACAAACCTAGCAAGACCCTGAGGTTTCTCACCTATTTGTCAGCAGATGGCAGCAGTCAACAGCATAGAGCACTTGGACAGACTGAGCTGCGCTTTTCTGCACACACATGTAGCTGTAATGAGCATAACTCTCCACCTGGATGGCTTTTGTATTGCAGCCTGCAGAAGCAGCCCATGCAGGAGCTGAAGCAGCTGGATCAGAAGCAGCAGCTGGAGCTGAAGCATCTAAAACTGAAGCTGATTCAGGATCGGTAAGCACCTCAAGGGACAGCAGTCCCTTCTCTCCACATCATCCCTTTGTAATACAGCAGATGTGGGAGGCTGGGCTGGGAAAAGACATGTGTGGCTGCTTGGAAAAACATGTCCCTGCCACCCCAGCATTTACAATGCTCTTACTCAGAGGCCAGACTTAGCTGCTGCATTTTATCCCTGTAATGCTTAGGGAGAGGCTCTGTTGGAAGATCCACAAAAAGATCTGTCCCTTCACCCCTGTTGCGAAGGCAGCCCACAGCCCACACTGTGCTAAGCTTGCGTTGTCTGCTGGATTCTTCCTTGCTCACCATTTACTTTACCTGCCCTGGCCTCTGCCTGTGTCCCCTGAATAGCCAGGGTTCCTCTTTTTTTCCTGACACTGCCACCTTTTTAGGGGACTGGAGTAGATCCCATCTCATGGCCGCTTGGTTCCTGTAGGCTGTCACATTCGAGTTGTCTGTTCCACGAGGGCTCTGCAAGAACTGCGTCGTGACCTCAGTGAATGGGAAATGCCTGGCATTATGGTCCCAGAAAAACTAAATCCTCTCTGCCCTTCTGCAGCCTTAAGCAAAGGAAGACAGCTGCCACCTCTCCTGCCTTCTCTCACTGCTGCTTCTTCTATGCTTTAGGGTGTATTTGTCACTGACTGGTGTGCTGGGAAAACCCGCTGGAGCCATGGGTAGGATTGGGGTGTGGATCCTCCAGGGTGGACTTGGTGCTGTAATTTTGGATTCTGTTTTCTCAATGGCTTTTTTCCTTTCCTGGCTGCTGCTGCCTAGCAGAGCGCTCTGCCCGCTGTCGTTGTGGAAACTTTCCCTGCTACCGTCAATGGCACTGTGGAAGGAGGTGCTTCATCTGAAAGATCTGACATGCCCCCAGGATTTCTGTTCAAGGTGAGTGCATGGTGGTAGGGCACCGAGTTCCTGGTGACTTTCCTGTAATGAATCAACTACTTTCGTTCAGCATGACTGGGGGCTATGCCTCATTGAGAGGGAGAAAGGAAGTTGAAGGAGATACACCGTCCTGTCCAGCAGCCCGGCTTCACGCAGTTCCAGATGCATCAAAGGACTGTATAAGAGCATTGGTGTCTAAAAGTCTGGCTGTGCTGTATAGCAAAACCCCTCATTCTCTGTGCTGCAGTTATTTTTGTCTCTGGTGGTGTTGTAGTGTCAGTCACAGACTCTGGGTATTAGATAAGAAGTTGTGCTCCAAACTAGAAAGGTTAAACTTTAATGTAAGTAGCAAAAGAAGAATTGGAAACACCAGTAGGGATAGAGGGGCTTCATGTCTGGGGAAATTAGAAAGCCAGGATGAACAGAGAAAAATATAAGATTAGACAGGAAAGTATGGTGGGTATTCTGAATATGCCAAAGATCACTTGCAGCTTGTTTCGAAGGTGTGGAGGAAGGAGTGATTCTGGGTGAGGACAGGCCACAAATTTAACATGCGTAATGGAATATGGTAGCAAGTCAGCACAGATGCAGCATGCCCTCTTTTTTTTCTTTGTTTGTTTAACCTGCTATAGGAATGCTTTTTCTTCTAATTTAGTCATGTCCATGCATCTCTTTTTTTTTTTGTTCTGGGACATCTACTAAAAGCAGAAGAATGACAAAACCCTGAAGAACAATAAAAGGCTCATCGCATTTTCACTGGTTACACACAGCACGGTAGTGCTTGAAGTGAAGAGCTGTGGTATGAAGTAGAAAAGCTGTAATGCAGATGTTGATAGGAATTAGGCTGAGTACCAAAGAGAAAACATGGCAGGATATGATCATTGGAAGATCGAAACTGATACTCTTCCCTGTGTTTCCTCTCCCAGCTTGCTGTGACAGAGTTGGGAGGCTACAATCTCTAATACTTCTGCAGTCCAGCTGCAAAAAAAAATACAGGGCACCATTCGAGTGAATGCAGGCTTTCTACCTTGTGAGGTTTTTAGGCCCATCATGGGAATTCAACACTCCTAAGGAAGGATGGGGAGGTGCTGATGCATAAGAAGTTGAATGAGACTCACCAGGATGCTCTTGTGGCAAAGGCAAGCTGCGTGTCGGGCTGCGTGAACAAGCATGTAGCCATTAGATTAAGAGAAGTGGTTATTCCTGTAGATGAGACATTTGTGATGCAAGCTTGTCCTGCCTCGAGCAGCAGGTTGGATCAGATGGCCTGCAAAAATGCCTTCCAACCTGAATCATCAAGTGAATCAATGAAGTGGGAAGCCTTGTCACCCGTTACAGAGCTGGGTGAGAGAAGGCTGGCCTCACCCAAGCTCCCCTCTTGTCTCCCTGTAGGTCCAGGCCATGCATGATTACATGGCCACTGACAGTGACGAGCTGCAGCTGAAGGCTGGGGACGTGGTGCTTGTGATTCCATTTGAGAACCCTGAGGAGCAGGTGAGTGGGGAAGACAGGGTGTGAGCCTGGGCTGGGAGGAGCCAAGGGGATTTCCAGAGCTGCTTCTTCCTCCACTAACAGTTGGCTGGCTGGATGCAGAGCCATCAGTTTGTGGCTGGGAGCTGGCGGGAGAGTCGGTTGTCCTTGAGCTTGAGGTTGGCTTCCTGCAACAGAGGAGGACTCTGCTTGTGATTGGAAAGCAGAGACATTATCCTGCATAAAGCATGTGAACTAGTCATGGCTTCCTGTCCCTATCAGGGCATTTGAGCCAATGCAATGGCTTCCTTGATCAGGGAGCCTGACAGGGCCTATACTTTGCCTCCTTACTGCTCCTGAACTTGATGCACATTCCCTGTGACCACTGCAGTGCAGACTGCGGCATTGGTAGGAGTAACCCACAGCTTATGATGTTTTTCTTCCCTTTTGAGAAATGCTGGAGCTCTGAGAAAGCAGCTTGCCGTGGATGATGTCTCACACTTCAGCACAGCAATGCCTGTTTCCAAAAGACAGTGTTTGGCCAGGAGATGGCAGCAGAACCAAAGGCTGGAGCAGGTTGCTCAGCCCTAGAGAACAGTCTTACTGTCCATCTCCAACCTGAATTTAATTGGCAATGTTTTTCTTTAATCTGAGCTATTTCTAGAAGCTTTGAGTAAATCCTCCTCACTTGCTGTGTTTGAGGGCTTCCAGCTGATACAGTCTACAGCAGTTTTACTACTTTGGCTGAGGGAAGTGGTGATTTTATAAAATTCATGCTCATGTCTCCAGGTTTTTGTTTGGAAAAGGAAGGGATTTCTCCAAATTGATTCAGTAGTCACCAGCTCTTTGGGTTTGGCCAAGCCCAGACACAATCTGGATTCCACAAGGGGTAAAGGGAAAGTGAAGTAGTTCACTGGCCACAGAAGATGTGGATGCTCTTTGTGGCTCAGCTGTTGGCTTTGTGAATTATGGAGGCAGATCTTGCTGCTGCTTGTGAAATGGGAGCAATAATGTGCTGGCAGTTCCCACAGAGCTGAATGCTCTGGGGGAAAGGGTTGTATGGGGAAGAGCCAGTGATTCCTTCTGGAGACAAGACTCTGAGTGGGACTGCTCTGCAGATGCATTTGTGAGCATTTCTTTCTCAGAAGGCTTTCTGGATAGGAAATGAGTGACAGCTCCCCTAGTTTCTGTGGTAGGAGATGGCATTTGTGGAGCAGAGTTTTTCAATGCCGTATGTTTGCACTCTAGCTGGATGTGGGTGCAACAGCCATGAACTCGAGACTCTCCAAGCTGCAGAGGGTGAGCTCTGAGTGTTGCTAACATGATGCTGTAGCTGCACTGAAGCCCTCTAACCCTCCTACAGTGTATCCTGTGCTACAGCTCGTTTCCCTAACCCCGACCATACCCAGCCAGCAAACATTGGCTGTTAACATGTGCATGAACTGTGCACGTGAGTGGAGGAAGCTTAGGATAATAGGCTGTGATCCATGTCCCCATCGTGTAGCTTAGGTGTCAGTTTGTGGGTACATCAGCCAGGCCTGGATGCATCTCTCTTGATAGAAGGAAGGGGTTGAGGGCAGCAACACTTCAAAGCTGGCACCTCAAGTGATGTGGTTCAAAATTGACAAGGGTCAATCTGGGTCCGTGTGTCTAATCCCTACAGCTGAGGGATCCTTTGTAGCAGGATGCAGCAGGAGTGATGCATGCTGTATGGCACAGACGCTATGTGGATGAGCTTTTGTGCTTGCTGTGCTGTGAGCTGGAAGCTGCCTTCCAGACACTTGGGCCCAGCATCTTCCGCCTAGTCGTTTGTCTTCCTGATTTATGGCATGTCAGTCCTTCCTCAGCCCTTGCAGCTGGCTGCTGCAGATGGGCTCCCGTCTCATGCCATTCCCATGACATCTCCTGAATGCTCAAATCTAAGGTAGCAGCAAGGGCTAATTGAGCCTACAAGGCACCCAGTACAGCCTGCAAGGAGCAGGGAACTCAGGTACAGTGGCTGGTCTGAGCTGCAGCCACGTGAAATGTGCAGAAAACAGGACAAGAGAGCAGAACCTGCAAAATGGCAGTGGAAAGCAATACATGCCCCATGGATCATCCCTGGCAAGGGCTGCATCACTCCTGAGTTGTGCAGGTATGTTTTTAAAGAACAAGTTTCAAGGGAGGCATTGCTTGGCCTTGGGTAAATACCCATGTAATTCCTGCCAGTTCAGGAAAGGAGAATTCTTAGAAGAACTGTGTGAGCTGCACGCACACATGCCTCATTTCCCCACAGCTTAGAGCATCTGTATGCCTGAGCGTTTCTGCCCTGATGAGTTCTGTAGCTGGATGTGATGACATGTCTCTAAATGAGCCTGCTGCGTGCTCACCCGGAGGGGGGGATGCAGAGCAAGCTGTCCAAGTTTGGAGATGGTGGTTCCCTGTTCAGTTCCATTGCCTCGTGATGCAATCTTAACCCATAGGCTGCCCCACTGCAAATGAGTTGGCACATTTGCATGTTGAAGGGGGGCTTCCATGGTGGCAGCCCCAAGGCATGCAGCGAATTGAGTAGCTGCACATCTGAGCTGCAAGAAGTGCAGCTTTCCCACCTTGAATATTTCATCTCCCTCATGTGCTTCAGGTGGAGCAGAAATCTTGGTGCTGGACACCCTGCAGAGAGCAGGGAGAGGGTAGGAAGTCTGGTTCTCATCCTGAGCACGTTCTACCAGGCAGGACTCCATTTGCATCCCTGCTTATAGGTCCATAGGTTTGGTGGCTAGGGAGGACCCTCGTGAGAAACCTCAAGTCTTATATCATGTGTAGCACAGGTTGGGGAGTTTTGTCAACCACATCCTGCATCAAGCCCAACAAACAGCCTGTTGGATTTTGGGAAGATGGGTTGAGCTCCTCAGCTCCCAGTTCTCATAGGCCAGATTTTAGCATAGCAAGCAAGACTCATTTTGCCTGTGTCATCTCTCTAAAATGCTAATCACCCAGGTGCCATGATCAGACTAGGGGATCAGCACCTCCAAGGAATGATTTATTTCCAAAGACCTGTGCCTAGAATGAATAGGTGAATTACACTGTGGAGGTGCCTGTCTCTTTTCTAACTATGGAGAATGCTAGACCCCTCATATTTAGATAGTGAAAGGTGTGGTAGGTGGTTCCCATCCTGTAGCTCTAGAGACTTTATGACATGTTTCTCTTACACTTGCTAATTGTTTAGAATGTCACTGTCTCTAGGCACTCTGGGTCAGATAGGAGTTTTGGTACCACCTCTGATGGGATATAGCTTTTTCCCTGTTTAAAAGGGAACAAAAGCATTTTTTTTTCCTTCTCCCCCATCCTTTTCCTGGATTGTCTCCAAGCCAACTACAAGCATGGCTTCGATATGCCTTGACACCTCCTTGGCCTGCACTCTGTAAGAAAAATCCCCACTCGCATCTATCCCTCAGCATCTGATCTCTGTCTTCTCCTCTAGGATGAAGGATGGCTGATGGGCGTGAAGGAGTCTGACTGGATCCAGCATAAGGAACTTGACCAATGCCGAGGAGTTTTCCCAGAGAATTTCACAGAGCGGGTGCAGTGAAAGCCCAAGCCCACCAGCTGCATTTCTGCTGGAAGAAAGCAAGTTTTCTGGTAGATAATTGGAAAAGAACAGCGAAATGAAAAGAAGAGAATTTTAAAGGAACAGAAGCCTGAAAAAAATGTCAACTTTAAGAGTGTGTTCTTCTCAAAGGGCAAGGTTTCAGAAGTAAATTGAAATTCAAAGTGTTATCAAAATATATACGTATTAATAATAATAAGGCAAGTCAAATACCCTCTTCCCCCTTTGGTTTTAACAGCATTTGGATTCAGAGGACTGATGCAGAAGCAACTTGGTGTGGTTCTCTACATACTGCATTGACTGAATTAGCGGGATGTCAGTCTGATCCCTGGAAAGGCAGTGTCTGTCTAATGGTTTGAGAGTAGAAGCTGCATTTGCTCTTGGGTGGGTTCATCTGTTTTGTCTAGAAGGTAGCTTGCATGGCAACCGTAAAAATTCAGCCTTCCCTACATGTTCAACCTACAGTAGGCCAAATTTCTGTTAAGCTGTTGAAAAAAAAATATTTAGTGTATAGTGTTCACCAATACAACGTATGTGTGTGCGTGTGTGTATTTTATTTTCTTCCTTTAAAACAGTGTTACACAAACTGTGATTTCGTACATGTAAAGACAGAAGAAACTACATGGAAAGGGCATGGAGAAGATGAAATGTGTGAAGCTGTGCTCAGTTCTTTCAAATGCAGATACCTAAATTCTCGAATTGGTATTGGCCTGTGAAATGCGAGGGGGAATGGGCGTATTCAAGAGGAGAAACAAGACAAAACAAGCGGGTGCCATTTAGGTGGCTCTGAAATTTAGGAGAGGGAATTCTCTGTCCCCAAAACCCTGTAGGCAGTTTCAGAAAAACTTAGATTCACGTAGATGGAAGGTAGCTCTCAAATCTGGCTGGTTAGAAAATTTGCTTTTAAAGAAAGAGATAAGGGAAGAAAAATTTTCTTCTGAAAGAAAGTCCAAGAAAAAACAATTTGCTTTCTGTGGTTTTAATTGGCATTGTTATTTGTGGACTTGTATTTCTTATTTTCCTTTGGAGAGTTCTCTAAGTGAAATATTGTTAGATCAGCTTTCTCCAGTGCTGTGCTGGTGATCAAGTTAACCTCTACAAAAACTGGACTCTTGAAATACTCATTTAAAATGGCTGCATGACTTTGTGATATTTTAATGCATTAGAAAGGAAGGCAAGAATATCAAAGTGTCAGTGTCAAGAAGACACTCTGCAGTCTAATACTGATGCTGAGACCTTTCCTATACCTTTCCTTTGCTCCTGTTTGTTTTTGAGTTTTGTTTTTTAGTTTAGACAAGCAGATGACAAGGCTGTTTCAAAGTGCATATTACACTTGTTAAAATAAGCCGGTCTGACCCTCCAAGACTCTGAAGTCCCACAAAGGTACTTTAAACTTTACTTGAATACTGATGCAGCTGGCAAGCAGGTCGGGCTATTACCGTTTTTTATGCCCTCCCCTTCTCACCCCCCCGATCTTTTTGCCTTGAAGGGATTTTGAACAGTGAAGTTACCCCCTGCTATAAAGGGACAGGATCACTCTCTGAAATAATCTTCCTAACTGTTAGGAGCTGGTTTTTGTCAGAGATGCACAGAATGCTGACACACTACTGAAAATCCCACCTTTTCCAATCTGTTTTGATTATTTGTAGGACAACAGAAAAAAACATTGTAGGGCAAAAGTGCATATATTATATTTTTTTTTAATTTTAGTTCAGAGGGACAGATCAGATTTTGATCAGAAAATATATTCTTATAAATTCACGACTTGCTGGTGGTCCTCCTGCTTTCAGCTTGGGAAGTGATCTGTGCTAGTTATTTACAGCAATGTAACAGGCATCAAAATCTGTCCTATATACCAAATCCCTTCTGGGTGGTTTTTTTTTTTCTTTTTAAATAAATGTGCAGGAATTTATATTTTACATCACTGTTCCAAAACCCAATAGTATTTAGGAGTAACTGCTCACAATACAGAAGGACTGGACTCCACAAGTTGTAGTATGGTGAGCCATTGCTTTAGAATACTGCCCTGTTTGATTTTATTTTTTCTTTTTTCACCAGGGTTGTCTTTATTATTACTCTTTTTTTTCCAAAATATCTATTTTTATGCATTTGTGACTCCATTACTCCTTTAAAGAATATTCATAGAAAAATATACATTTAAATATACATAGAAATATATATATTAAAAAGCGGGTTGATCCAATTAACATTATGCTGTCAGCTTAAAATGTTTATTTTTATGCAAAACCTGTGGATTATTGTTTTTTAAAAAAATGACAAGATTCTAAGTACCAGAGCTGTGATTTTTTTGTCTTGCAAGTAATTGTTCTAGAGCATTTAGAAAGCTGTGCTGATACCTAATTTATTGTGGGGTTTTTGCTGTTTTTGTTGTTGTTGTCTTCTGCTGTGTTTGAACCAGATGACTGTCCCAACAAAAATCCTTGTAAGGCCTTTTCATTTTATTGAGCTTGCAAAGCAACTATCCAGTACTGTATTGTCCCTGCAGAAGTCGTAACGCTCTGCGAAAAAGGGATGTTGTTTTCAGGTCACGTGAGTGATGCTCAAATATTGCTAGTGGGGAGGATGTTGCGACTCTCTCCGTTTGCTTCCCCCCAACCCGAAAATCCCAACCCCCAAACCCCCTTGCTTAGAGCAGGTAGGGTGGGTTACCTGGATCTTGCATTGCTCACAAAGAAGTGGTGTCAGAACATCTTGGTCAAACGCAGGATCGGACCCACAGTTTATAAATTGCCTTATATGAGAGTAGGATGGCGTAGCAGGAAGCTTGTAGATGGCAATGTTTTTTTGGAGCTCGGAGATCTCTTATCTCCTGGGTCATGTTCAGCCCATTGGAAACAGCCGCAACTCCTCCCATTTTTCAGTATTTTTACATCTGCTAAATATCTTGATTCTGATTGGTATTACCTGGTGAAATGAACTTCTCATTTTCTTTGGCTTAGGACTGATTCAGATAGAAAGAGGGACAGTAATCTCCCAAGTAGGCTGTGCCCACAGTGGTTTTTCAGTTTGCGGGCTGAACTGAAAAATCTGGGAAAAAAGTTGTAAGGGTGACCTGAGACAATTTTTTTTTTTTTCATTTTCTCAGTGAAATGAAAAAAGGAAAAATCGAAACATAAAAAAAAGAAATAATCCTTTCAAACCAAACCATTTAATTTGTAGGGTTGCTTTTTCACTTTTTTAAAAAACATTATGACTTGGGCTATAACAAGTTGCTTTGAAGCAAAAATGTGAAACCTTCTGTTTTGAAAACGCTGAAAGAAAATTGTTTTAATGTCAATAGTCTTTTTGCCTTTGCCTTTTTTTCTTAATCTGATGACTGATTTCAGTTAACCCTAAACTTCATTTTATGGTGAATACATTATCCACTGAAGAGAACCCAAAGAAGCCTATTGCCCAGTTCTGCTCCACTGACAGGTACACTGGACACGTTTCAGGGATTACCTGGTATCTGGCCCAGCAAAGCTGCTGTTTCCCATCTAATAATCTTCCACTTGATTGTTTTACTGGGTGAACAAGAAAAGCATCTCTCATCCTGTGCCATTGACTAGTTTTGTAGCCTGGCTTAGAAAGACATCCTTGCTCTATTGGTCTCAGTTTGGTCACAGATTTATGACTATAGATTTAGGATGCTGCTCCACATTGAGCCTAATCCCATTGTGCAGTGGGAATTATCATTTACCCAACTGATAAGAAAGAAATAAGGCATTGCTTTTTCTCCTTTTTTCTGTCTTAGCAATGTCAGTAATATATCTTTATTAGATAGAATTAGGGAAAGGTCCCAGGGCAAAGATGAATGAGTTGTTCCAGGCAGACTCCTGCATACTTTGTGCTACTTTCCATGGGCATTCCTCAACATTTCCCACCTTTGCGTTGTTTGGCTGTGAAGGTGATGCAGTAAAAGGGATTGTGCAGGCTCCATTCCAGGTGCTCAGAGCTGGTCCTGCTTTGTGATCTATTTGCCACAGTTCTTGAAGCCTTGTTGACCTTTGCAGGACCCTTTCCCATCATGCTATCCAAAGACCATGGCCAAGGCAAACACCCCCAAGTCAAAGGGGTCTCTCTTTGATGACCTGGAGCAGGTGGAAGGGCTCCATATTCTGCCTGGAATTGGGATGTTGGCTTAGTTAATTTTGCAAGAGCTTCTTGAGGGGGAAAAGGCCCAAGGCTAAGGAGATACGTAATCATTTTCATTTGGGTTGATGTGCTAACTGCCTCACCTCTTGGTTCCAGGGAGGTCCAGAACCTCTTTATTTAGGGCTGAGAACAAAATGCAAGTGGTCAAGATGTGCATGGTCAACAGTAACACGTGTCTCTCTCCTGCAAAGGGCACTGAGTTCAGAGTTTCCTCTTTTCTGCTCCGTGCTGGACAGATTGAATGCTCTCCACCACTATTGTAGATGTTTTGGATGCTCTGCAGTCCATAGCCAAAAACAGTGAATGCCCTTTGCTGGAGGATGCAGAGATGTCTCTCTCAGCCCTTTCTAGGAAGAGCTACTGATCTTACACAGACAAGGCTTGTGTGCTTCTAACGTGGTAGCCTGTGATTTCAGTAGCATCTGGCCCCGCTCTCCAGCTCCTCCTGCTTCCCAACCTCTCCCATGCTCTTTGAGGATGACAGTAGCGTAGGGCACTTCCCAGCAGCTTTTCTTCTGTGAGCTGCCAAAGGGAAGCTGTGCCTTGCCACGCAGGAACCATCACACCTGACGCTGGTGCAGCCGCCTCTCTGCTTGCATGCTCTGGTTTAGATGTTTCTGAGTAGCAAACTCCTGATAGAAGGGGGTCCTGTGTGACCCCCAGGGCTGGACTGTGCCACCAACCCTTGCAAAGCTTGGGGTCTGTAGCTGGCGCATGGGGGCTGAGAATTAGAAGGCCATTTCAGAAATCCTGTTTATGAAACTAAATGGGGAAGCTACAGCTGCGAAGACAGGTCTGTATAAGATTGTACTTTTATGGCTATAATTCCTTCACCTATTTTTACAGTGTATTCTGCTAATCCTGTCCCTGGTAGGCATTTCACGTAGATGGTCCCTACTTGGAACTTGCCAGATGCAGTCCTGGGCTTATTGCTTCTCTTTAACTGAATCAAATGGCAACGACTTTGGCAATGTACTGGCAATCTCTTTTCCTTCTGTTAATTCGGTCTCTGAGTTTAACCGCAATGACCTAAGAAATGTTTTGGTTTTGAGTGTTTTTCTAAATATTTTAATTTTTGTTTTGTTTAAACAAAGCTGAACAATTCCCATTGTATTCAGAGCTGTGATGCCCAGTTCCAGTGACAACTACTCGATGGATTTGTCCCATTTTGTTTCTTGGCGATGTTCAGAAATATAATTTGTGTCATCCTAAGTCCTGTGTCAGTTTTTCTCTTTCTCTCTCTCTCTCTTATTTCCCCCCCTTTATATTAAGAAGTTGAAACAATTCAAGGCTTCTTTCTCCTCGAAGTGGTGAGCAGCTTCAGAAAGATTTGGTTTGTCCAGGCACCATTAACACTGGGAGGCCTTACAAACACACGGGATGGAGAGGGCGATGCTGGTCCTTCCCCGAACAACAGCAGAATAAACTCTTCTAGCAACCATCTCTGTTCAGAGTCTGTTGTGAGGATCTGACACCAAACGAATGCAATGTATGGAAGGATTTCAGACCTTTGCTTTTCAATAGCTCCTAATCCCAAGGTGATGTGATCTTCATCCTCTAAGGCAAGTTGGTTGATGGGGAGTGTGACACTGTGTGGGCACCCTGCCTCATCTGGCCAAACATCTCCCACCTCCCTTCTCCCTGCTGGCACACCTGGGTGAGTTCCTAGTTTCCAGGCTGGCTTTGGGGTCTGCTCTCTAATGGGGTGTTTTCTTCAGCTGTAGAAAGGGCTTGTTTCTGTCCTTTACCAGAGTGCTTTGGGATCCTGGAGGGAAAGGATTAGAGGGATTCACGGTTCATAACCGACTGTTTTGGGGCCACTCCCTCGGGTGCCTCATTCCAGCCAGGCTCGGTGCGGCTGCACGTGGGATGCCGTGTGTAAATAGCAAGCGCTGGCCAAAGGTTGGAGTATGATGTGATGCAAATCAGTGCCAATTAGCACTTTGATGAATGGGCTGTCAGAGTCCTCTGCTTTAGCATGCGGGTGCGCGAGCCTCAGCCGGCCCGGGGAGCTGCCCAGACTGTGCTCGCACGGCTCCTTCATTTCCAGGCGGCCCACGGAGTTTAGTGCCTTTTAGCCTCTCTGTGGTGCTTGGAGGGACCTGAGCCAAATCCTGCAGCAGAGGGAGGGACAGAGGAAGGCTGTGCCCCTGAAACTGTGGCTGCAGTCGGTGACTGAGACTCGGCTTGGTGCTGTGTCTCCCGCCAGGCTGAGCCGGGCCAGCTCTGCCGGGGCCGGGAGTGCAGCTTGCAAGGCAGGAGCAAACCCTGAGGTGTGGGGGCTCTGTGCGTGCCTTCTGTTTGCCCTTCCTCATGCAGTTCCGTTCTCATCACCCACAAATATAAAGAAAATAGGGGAGGGGAGAAGGCGGCCGAGGGGGAGCAGTGTACATAATTCATTGTCAGCTGCCTCTGCTCAGCTGCATAATTCATTCCCAGTGATGTCTTCTTGCTGCAAACAAGCAGCGCTCGGGCTCGTTGGCCATGTGCAGGCTGTGGCTACGTGAGCCCTGGCAGGTTCCTGGTTTGGAGCAGGAACAGGCTCACGGACCCCTGGGTCTGGCCCTGAGAGCCCTCCCCACCCTGCCAGGAGAGCTGGGCTGCCCTCTGGGAACACCGCTGGAGAAGGAAGCCTCTATAGATGGAGGAGGCACACACAGCACCAGGGGAGGCCGGGGTGCCTGCGAGTGGGTGAGGTGGAAGCCAGGGCGTTACGTGCTGCAGGGGACTGGAATTGGCTGGTGTCAGTGCCTCCGTGGCATCCCCACACGAAGGGAGAAGTTGGCAGCAGGGCTGTCCTTCAGTGGCAGCCCACGCCACCCAGGAAGACCCTGTGGCAGGGAGTTTGAGCCCCAGAGCAGAGCTGGGAGTTGCTCTGCAACCCTGAGGAGGAGAAGATGGGAGTTTGGGGCAGCTCTCGGCAATTTCTCCAGTTTGCTGGCGGGGTGAAGCCGGTGCCCTTTGCAGAGCAGGATTGCTGCTTCAGCAGGTGGAGGAGCCTCTGCTGCCCGTCTGCTGCACGGCCCAATCCACAGAGCCATTAATAACGGTGCGGGAAGAGGAATTCAGCAAGTGCCCATGATTAATTAGTTCATCAAGGGCAGTTAATGGCCATCCTGCTGTCCTTGGCCCTGTGGTGCAGGTAATGGAGTAGGCATCGCTTCTGACTGGGCAAGGCGCAGCCCTCTGCCAGGAGCGATGGGCAGAATTTGCACGCTGTTTTGATGCACCGCTGATAGGTATTTGGTGAGACTGTTTTTTCAGACGCTGGGGGGAAAGATCTGTAAGGGGACTTGCTACTTATCGCAGCCAGGTACCCAGCGCTCTGGCAGGGGCCCAATCTAGTATCGGCTTTTCTTTTCCTCGCAGTGGCGTTAGCCCATGCCTTGCCTCTTGACTTCTTCACATGTACTCTGCTTGTCTCAGCACTTTCTCATGAATTAATGTATAGAAATTCAGGTACCACCTACGCTGCATCAGGCATGGTGGGGGGTGGTAGAGCCATGCAGTAATGAGGACATGCTAACATGGCTGGTTTTTGAAGTCTAAGTGGGATTAAATGATCTGCTCCACAGGTGACCCTGCCAGGCAGGGGGCTGAGCAGCACCGAGTGCAGGTCATCGCCTCCATCCCAGCTGCTTTGCAACAGGGCAGGAGAAAGAGCTCTAGCAGGAGTGCAAGGTATTAAAATTAAATCACACGCATTCACATTGTATGGTCAGCATGACACAGCCCAAGGTGTGAAATTAATGTGATGGGACTGGCGCTGCTGCTGTGCCAGTAAGAGGAGCAGTGCAAGCCTGTTGTCCTGCGTCCTAAAGGGGATCATGTTCCCCTTTAGGGCACCTTTTATGACTGCCACAGTGTTGGCTATTATGGAGAAGTCAAGTGTGTTTGGAAACCCCTCTGCCGCAGACTGTAATTTCCTCCTATCTCCAATTCGGAGACCTGTGAGAGCCTCCTGGAGTGACTTCCTCTCTCTGATGTCCAGGATTGCCACTGTACGTCTCTATTAGAGGCCGACAGGAGAGACCCGACTGCTGATTTAGCAGAATGTGCTGTATTTGCTGTTGAAGGCGATGCTGTGGTTAGGTGTGCAGAGATCCAGCCACACAGAGGCACTCGTGAAACCTGTGAGTGCCTTACCTCAGTGCAAAACATCCGAACGTCTGGTGAGCACCTTCCGTATGCCAGACTTCTGGTCCCTCTAAGGAAATCTGAGGAAAGCTCATGCTGAGAGCATCCATGCTGGGAGCAGGCAGGGTGTTTTAGGCACCAGGCTGTGGCTTTGCTCTTGCTGATCACATGAAGGATCACATTAGCCAGAGGTGCTTTCAGCCCTTTAAGAGCATTCCCCATAACGCCACCAGAGGCTGGCTTTGCTCCTCTGTGACAAGTGGCCACCTTCCTAAATCCTTAGCAAGTTGCTCCTGGAGACGTCTTGTGAAGTCTCGTGCTCATCTTCTGCCACCCAAGCCCTCTTTCCCATGGGCAGGCACATCAGGAAAGGCTGTATGTCCTGCCCCACAGAAGTAGTGATGTACCAGATCAGCAGAACAGGTATTGTATTTTGCTTTTCCCTCCCCTATCTGGCAGCTCCCAGCGTTGCTCACTGTGGCTCAGGCTTTCTGCTGTGTCTGCAAAGGATTCTTGCTCTTTCCCATATGATACAGATGTTTTTGCAGGAGTGTAAATTACTCCCATCCAGTAACTCTTTTATGAAACACTTTTCGTCTGCACAGTGAAGAAAAATGCAACTGAAATTGGTAATTAAATGTTTACTGTTAAGTACTTTATATATTATATACTATAGATCATTCCATCCATTAAACAAACCATTTAACTCCCCTTAACAGCATTATTGTCTATTATTAGGTTAATCAGCATTCACATCCTGTAACTCTGCATTTCTATCTAATTAGCCTTTCTTTCTTACTTCATATTTCTATTTAATTAAGCTCAGCATCAGAGCTGAATTCCCTGTACTCAGCACTAGGAGAGGACTTGATCCTTTCAATGCCCAGGGGGGCCGAGGGGCCCAACTTTTAAGCGGTCTCCTTGGATACCTGCTAAGGTTTCCTTCCCCGAGTCAGTCCCTGCTTAACTGTAGACAAATTTTTGTCCATGTGAGAAGCTGTAGGTTTCCCACCTTCCCGATTATCTCAGATTATCGAAGAGCTCCCCTATGCATGGTGGCTGCAGCTGGTGTAAGTGTCCTGCAATGACTGCGAGGAACATCCAGCCACCGCTCCAGCAAGAGGACACGGTGGGTTTGCTGCTCTTGCCTTTGCCTCCAAGTCTTTTTGGCCCATGGATAGTCTGCTAACAAGTCACTGGCAAATTTAGTGTCATACAAATGACTCTGTGTGTTGCATCTCTGGGTAAAGGCACAGAGAGTTTGCAGTGCTGGGAGTCGAACAGATGCCCGTTGAAAGCTCTCCTGTCCCATCACTGAACCAATCTAACCTGCTATCTTAACCACTCATCCACACTGGCATTTGGGTGAAATCTTTGCGAATCCATGGCAGGGCTGGTGATTGACCCGGTATCCCCTCAGAAGAAGACCCCACCCTGAACCAGTTTGTGCTAGTGCTTAGAGCACCAACGTGACAGAGGGTTTAGCACTTTTTTCCCCCCCCGGTGAAGAGAAGTTTGTTCACCGGAAAAGAAGAAATACTGAAAACAAATCAAAAGGAGGTTCACAGATTTTTAAATCTGGATTGTGTCACCTCCCTGGGAGTTTCGTTCAGGTATGTGTTGGGTAAGGAGTTTTTTTTCTTCCTGGCTAAAAAGGCAGGGAGTTGGTGTTGTGAGGGGCTCACACTTCACTCTGGATGTCGGGGTAAGGATCAGCAGCTGGGAATAGCTCGTGTCTTACCTGACACGGGCAAAAAAAAAGTGTATGCTGGTGCTCTACCACTCGCTCTTAGGCTCTGGCCGTGGGTGAGAGCTGGGGCTGGTGGGACAGGCCATAACACCTGCCTGTGCTTGGGGATTTGTCAATGGGCATCAGTTTTATATGTAACTCTATGGGGTCCCTTTGACAAACCTTTGTGGAGTTGCTCAGGCTTTGATCTCCGGAGGGATGCGCTCTTAACGGGTGTGCTGGCTGGCCGATGGCACTGACCCATGAAATTGTTGGGTACGAGGAGGCCGTGACACCGTGCACGGAGCTGCCTGAGGCTAGGCTGGGTTTTGAGCTCTGTTGTGACGCTGTAGCTCATATCATGCCTGCTGATGGTGTGCTCTTTTGGCATAAATGTGTGCTCTGTTCTCCCAATCCCCAAGCCCTGGGGTCTGCTACACGAGGCTGTCAGTTGTAATCTCTCCCCCTCAGACATTTATGGGGATACCCGAGGCACCCAGTGTGACAGCATTACTGGAAAGCAGATTAAATAGCAAGCGGGGAACACCTTGCTTGTCACCACTTAGCATCCAAACTGCAGTGGCTTTGAGGAATTGTCTGGGCCCCTCCAGAGTCCCTGAGCAGCTCTTTTTGCTAGTACCAGTCCAGAACAATCAGCAAATTGAGTTCTTTTTATTAACTTTAAAAGAAGACATTAGCCTCAGCCAGGAGAATAAAACCAATTTATGAGGCAATTAGCTCTGCAAAAACATTTCAGTCTCCCCAGAGCAGCCATCTGAGGAGCATCCTATTCCAGCTGCACAGCTTCTTCTGGCCTTGGGTTTACACCACATTCCATTTATCATAAATAATAATAATGTATAAACAAATGATTTCCCAATGTGTGTGTGAGACAACCAGGAAGGTCTTCTCTGCCTGAGACTAGACCGTTCTAGGGCTTCCTCCCTTCAGGTGCCGTTTCTGCGGCCTGTTACTGGATCGTGCTTCATTTTGATGCTCAAGCTCTCTATAAGCAGCATTATCTTACGTGGGCTTTTCGTGGGATCTGCAACAGGGTTAGTTGCAATTCAAAGAAATTGAACTACATGACAAGGCCATAGCAGCAGACTCGGAGAGCTCTGTGTGTATTTTCTAAGGCCCTTTGCAAGAATTGCAGCTTTCTTGATCCGCAGGAATTGTCTGTTAATGCTCGAAGTTCGGGCAAAAGACAAAAATGGGGTCTTCCCCTGCCATTATTGTCCAGATCAAATAAATTCTGGATGATGAAGGTGGCGCAGGGATGAATGTGGATTGGAGTTGATGCACAGGTTTGATTTGCTACTTGTGGGCTAGCCTGAGACTTCCAAATTTGCCTTAAAAGCAAATTGAGAGAAAAGTTAAAATTCACGTTCAATGAGCTGATGCAAAATATTATTCTGCCAAACACAGAATTCCTATTTTCTGTATTTTCCTGTTTCAACTTTTCCATTTTATTATAAACATCTGTTTCCTGATTTTAATTACATGATGTTATTGTGGAAGTGAAAACTGTACTATTAAACCCAAAACACCAGACCGCAACATTTTTACTACCAATATTCTCAGCAAAGTTAGTGAAGTTCTACAAAACTTTACGATTCTGTTAAATCAACATTTTTTTTGACATGAGGTGATGCAGCTGAAGCAGTGCTGACCAGCTTTGGCTTATAAAAGGAGCATTCCTCAGGAGAAGAGCCCCAGGTTTGCACCATTTTCGCCTCCGTCAGCAGGAAGGAATCCTGCAGGGCTTAGTGTGCGTTAAGAAACCCAAGGGGAAAGAAAGTGCAATTGTCTGCCCAATTATACGTGATCATATTAAAACAGCCAGAAAAAGAAAGGGCTAAACCCCAAGCTTTTCAATATGAATCAGGATGCCCAAAAGAGACTTTTCAGGTGTTAAAATTGGGGTTTTCTGTTTCCCTGTTTCTCTCTGCGCCCTGTTTCTGAATCTCAAGAAGGATGTCCCCAACCCTGGAATGCAACAGTCCTTATATTTATTAGGCTAAAGACCATGAAAGAGCAGGGGAAAAGTGATGAAAGCCAATGTTCGGAGTCACAACCAGCACCAGTCCTGTTGGTTGCTGTGACTCCTGGATACAGCATAGAAAGCGCGAATCCCAGGCAGATCTTCCCAGCCTTGAATGTCCACTGCTGCCTTTGGTTGGTGAATTGAAGACCTCACAGGACCACTACCCCAGGCGTGGTGGCTGCAAGCCCTGGGGAGGCGAGCGGCTCGGAAGGGGACTGTGTCAGTGACCGAGCACACTCAAGCCTTTCACAGCAACTTCCCGTACGATTTCCAGTTGTGCATTTTGCTCATGCTCCACACTGCAGATTAAGTGTGGGATTTACAGCCACTCAGAAGTATTGCTATCAGTAGCTTGACCAGTCCAAGTCTATCAGTGGCTTTGAAGGGATTTTTTTCTTCTTTATTTTTTAAAATCCTCTCCTGCCCCACTTCTTTCTCCATCATTGAGTTAAAGGTCTGGTCAACATCTCCTTTGGAGTAATTCTGCCTTTAAATTTTGATGACTCAGTGAGTCCAGTCAAGGCTTTTTAAAAGCTTTTAATTCTCAGCTTTGGGGGTTTTACACAGCTGCTTAAATCTGTAATGACTTTTCTTCATTCCCATCTGAACTTTCTACTGTTCTGATGCTCTTTAACTCCTGCAAGGCCTCATTTAAGTTCCATCAAAGGACTTGCACAAGGAGAAGAATGGTTATTCCCGTAATTCTCTTTTTATTAATGTGTGGGTGTATAAATGATGCTGCCACTGAAGGGATACAGCATATCCTGGCGAAAACAACCTCCTAAGGTATTGGCTATCATGGCTGCATCGTTCTGTATGGAGCCTGTCGCAACTGAAATGCTTCCTCTAAGTATGTGTCTGTGTATGTATGCGTCTGTGTATGTATGTATGCAATACACCACGTACTTACAGCACTAAGTTAATTCCTGCTTCTGCCCTCCCTAGGCCCATGCATAGTACTGTTCGTTTCACATCCAAGCAGCTTTCACATTTTAGCCTGTATGGCCAGCGACACGGATGCTTCAACAAGCCGGAGGAGCATCACTGGCCTCAGAGGAAGAATTGGACTCAGCCTGTTCTTTAAAACTGAGGGGTTGGTTTTATGGTCAGGACTGGTGCCAACCATCCCACCTGCCGAGCAGAAAGGTCTTGAGCTGCAGAAAACAAAATTATGCTCTCCGTGGCTAAAGGCGAAGGGACACATTGGCACAACAGTAGCAAAGAGGGCAATTTTTCAGCAGCCCTTCTCTGCAGGACGGATAGCCAGGGCCAGCCTTTGCGACACACGCCTGCTGCTGACAGCCGTGGGGTGTCTCACAACAATGGCAGTCCTAAAGCACCTCTGCTTTCCCTGCCTTCGGGTGTGAGGTAGTCACTAGGCAGTTGCTTGAGTGGAAAAAANAAAAGAAAAAAAAAAAAAAAGGCAAAGAAAACGAGGGAGAAAATGGTGAATGAATACGTTGTGTTGTACTTGGAAACCATCTTCTGTTATCTGTGTTGTTACATGTATCAGCTTTGATAGGCTGCTTAGTCGTCTTCTGGCCAAATATTCCTGTGCTGATGTACAAAAGCTGTCCCACTTTGATACTCGCTCATACGAATGTTAGCAGTGCTGTAGTGGAAGCAGCTGTCAGCTGGATAATTGCACGGAGGCTGCTGGGTTTTCGTGCCGATTATGAAACCATTCAGACATCCTAGTGGGAGGCTACAGCGCGATGCTTGGGCTGGATTTTCAAAGGTGTTTAGGTGCTGGAAGATTCAGATAAGTGCCTGCGGGGATTGACAATGCCTGAGAAGCCTCTGTGCCTAAATCTTACTGAAATCATGGGTGTTCTGGTGTTGGAGCTGCTCAGATGCTTCTGGAAAGTCCTCTTTGTAATAAGAAATGTTAGTAACATACCTCGTGTCATGGAGAGGTGGCAGCTACACAAATACCCAATGCCAAGTTAGNGGCAGCTACAATGCCAAGTTACAATAAACAAGATAAATGTATAATTTGATGCCCTTGCCATTGAAAAGGGGTTTGGAACAGGGATTTGAAATACTAGAGATCATCTACAAGGGATGGTAGACAGGTCAGGAAAGAAAGTTCAGCTGGAGCAGGCTTCAGGAGAGCTACCTTCTGTCTTTACCCTGCCCCAGACTTGCTGTGGGATCACAGGAGGTCACAGAGGCCCAGCCTCTTGATAATATAGCAGTTGAGGCTGGGTTAGAAGTCTCTTATGCCGAGTCCTGTTTAGTCCCTGAACAGGTGCTGATGACCACTGTATCCAGTTTCCATCAAGAGTTACTAACACGTTCATCTTTAGATGTTTGGGTAGAACGTGATTTCCTGCTACAGAAG
>RSEF01000007.1:26960891-27030377 GCA_003993805.1 Himantopus leucocephalus | reverse complement strand
AAAAAAGAAGCTCCCAACCCTGGTTACTTCATGTTCCTTCTGATCTGTCCAGGGCTTTTCAAGTGAGTGGGAACACGCCGACAAATGCATTCTGAAGAAATCTCATTTCGACCCTAAATGGTGCTTCACAATTTCCAATTCACGCTGTTGCCATTTTTACAGGAATTGATGGCTGCCATTGTTATCAAAGCTGACAGGCCTCTGGTAGGTTGCACAATCAGCGCAACCTGCTCGAGCCTTTCATTATTCCCAAGTGGCAGATTCTCATGATATCTCTCTTTTGTAGGCATTGCTCATTTTTATTTCGCATTTGACATGGCTCCTCCACTCGCTTGCTGCTGGGGTGCGGAGATAAAACGGCTCCTCTGAAGTTAAAGTAACAACAGCTCCGACACGTGCCGAAAGTGGTTGGTGGCTTCTGTCCTTCCAGCGCATTTCAGATCAGATGCTGCTTTGTTTATCGAAATTAGCAGTTGGGTAATTGCCCAACTGATTCATTCTCAGCCCTGGCGTTGAGGCAGTGTTTTGCAGACGTGCAAATGTCCTCTGAAAGCAAATCCAAATCAAGGGTTTTGGGGGCTTTTGTGCTTGAAAAAATAAAAAGGACAGTGTTTCCGTTGAGCTGGTTTTGTCTAAAAGTCTCTCTTTGTCTCTCACGTCAGCTGGCAGAACCTGGAAGGGTGCTGAAAATCCCCTGAGCGACTAAACTGGGCATCAGGGTGATAAACGGGATGAAAGAAAAAGGGGTGACCAGCTCCCTGGGAATGTGAAGGAGCTGAATGGAAGATGAAAATCCCTGGAGCTGACAGGTGTTTACCTGCACTGAGTACAATTTAGGTAACCTGAAAGGATGCTATCCCCCTCCCTCCCCCATTTTCTCTTTGATAAGACTCCAGCCAGAGGCTCTGCTCAAACCCCATGAGTTCCTTGTATGACACAGACACCGCTAAGGGGTGAAAGAGAAAGAAGGCCTTTTGACTAAACCTTCATAAACCTTATTTTTCAGGATTTAACTGTGTAAGATTTACATAATGTCAAATAGGAGATTCCTGATGGATCTGTGAAGAGATCTACCAAATCCTCCAATGTCATCCCAAAGGCTTTGTGTTTGTCCCCACTGAATTCCCATAGGATTCTCATCTTGCCTTTGCCTCCAATCCCAGCTGTGCTTTCAGCATGATTTTTTTTCTCTTATTTAACCTGGAATTGCTTTGAAGTTGTTCTTTATGAAGATAACTTTTCTGTGAGGAAACTGATGTGTGTCATGTTCAGAAGGTGATCTGCAGTGGGTTTCTCCCAGCTGCTGGACTTGGGGACAGCTTTCTGAAGGTATTTAGACACCCAAAGGCATCAACTGGGGTATGACACCAGCTATATAAATGTAGTTCTGTAGCTGTTATGTGCTTGTACTTATACACACAATTTAGAGGCAGTGTGTGGGAGGAGGGAACTGTGCTTCTGCACCAAGCATGGCTTCTCGAGATCAAGTTTAACCGGCCTCTGCTAAGTGTTGTAAGTTGAAATTCTGAAGAAGTCAAATTTTGCAGTAGGGGAGTGCCCAGTGAGAGATGTGGGTGAATGCAGCAGTCGGTGAACACCACAGGAACAGGGATGCAAGGGAAAGCAGGGCACAAACCCACAAGGACTACTGTACTAGAACAGGCAAAAGAAACATCTCCCCCATATTCTGGCCTTGCGTCATGAAGGTAGCCAAAACCAGGGGCTTTCAAGGTGTGAGACTTATGTCCTGCCTCTGGTGCTTGGGATCACTGTCATAAGGGAAGATCTACTGTTTAATCGAAATAAGAAGGAGGAAAAAACAGCCTTGCAGGTAAATTAAGAAAAATATTATAAACAAATAAATTAGTGAGCAGATATTGACAAATAAGTAACTCTACAGCCCCTAGTAGCATAATTGCCATAAATACCGAAGACAAGATTGACAGACAGGGATAATATCTTTTATTATTAGATCAAGAGCCATACCTAGAAAAAAAAAATTGAAGGAACTTGTGGGCCCAACAGCCTTTCTTTGGGTGTGAGACAGAAGCAGCAAACTTCCAAGTAAATAAACATTAGGGACAATGTTCTACTTTGATTTAATTACATGAATCGGTTAAACAATTAGACAGGAAATGGCTGTTAAAATCTCAGAAGCAGGTGGGAACATTCAGGTTTGATTTCCCAAGACAAGCTTTCATGATGATACTGAGTCAGGTATTCAATCCCTCCCTTCCCCTTGCTGTTCGTTCCTGTTCTTATCTTTGCTGCACAGCCAACCGCTGCTCGTGCAAAGGTGCTGTGAACAGGATCAGGGAACTGAGTGAATTCAAAAACATGAAAAAAAGTATCTTTTAAGCTTTTTCCTTTAGGTCACAGGATGACTGTAGGGGTAGGAGGAGAGGGCAGTCACCGATAAAAATTTCAACTCGTGGCCCCACTGCTTCCAGGACTAATGCTGTGAAGAGCTAGCTGATGTCCAATTTGCTTAGCTGGACCTGGCATCACTAGAAATTAGCAGAAAGTGGGAAAGGGCTGGCTGGCCACTGTCACGCTACACAGGACAACCGTGTTGTACCAAGGGCATGCTGCCCAAAGATTGTTTGTCATGTAAGGTGGAGCCTAAGATTTGACATGGAGAGACCCTGAGGACAGGACAACGTTTCATGGTGGATGGTGGAGAAACAGATCTATTTGGTATCTATGGGGAGGGTTTAGGATGGACTGTTACTATTTGTTTTGTTAAATTTGAAAGTTAGATTTGAAGAATAATGGCCCTCCACATAATTGTGAAAGACTCGATTTCCAGAAATGGCTTTGATATCACTGGAGGCCAGATGTGCTATGAGGATAATGTCTTCTTACCACCACGGTGCCTTGCAGCAGCTTTGACAAACCTGATCTTGCTCTCCTGATAAAACTCAGAAGAAAACAAATTCCTGACCAAGCAAGACGTTGAATGTCCTTTCCTTCTTAAGCACAGAAGAAAGACCCAGCATGAGAGAGGTTCATACTATTTCTCACCTGACAGGAAGGCATGTAGGTACCAGCAACAAACACAGACTAAAAGCCTACAAACCAGCCAGGTGAGCAGACAACCCTACATTTGTACCCCTTGCCTGTTTCTCATATATATAAATTTTTGCCTCTAAATATCCAAAGGATATGCTGAAGTCTCACAGCCTGGTGAGGATGCTGGTCTGCAGACTCCTGCTACCCAGGGCACTCTGCTCACACCCATGTTCCCTACGGTTCCTGCTGGGAGGTATCACAAGAGATGAATTTCACACCGTTCACCATCACAGAGCTAAGTGGCAGCTTCTTATCTGATGTATAAATTATCCTCTTTCATTATGTTAGAAGCTTAAACGCACTATCTGAAGACGCGTTCTTCTTTGCAATAAGAGATAATAGGTTTGACTATTTTTAATGTGACAGAGGAGCTTGTTTAGAGGATAAATCCCCAGCAGCGCATACTTGCCTAGAAACGAGACTGAAAATATTTTTTCATGTTAAGTTATCCAAAAGCAAGCCCTCAAAGGCTATGGATGCACATCCGATGTGTGGTTCTAGCCCATGAATCTTGAACAAAACACAGCAGCCAGAAATCAGTTGCTTTCATGGACGTTTCACAGCAGCTGCAGCAGCCACATGGCTGTTTACTCAACCTCTGTGCTTTATGTTTTTGTCCTGCCCCAAAGTAAAGCCCTGACCGAAATTTTATCTTGAATCCATTTTGCCGTGCTGCTGAGATGGAGGAAGGTTTCAACGTCAGAGCTTAGTTCTTTCTGTCTGATGAAGCCTCCTGCTTTTTGGGAAGCATTATTTAGATGAGTGACCAAAAGCTGATTCAATGGCAGGAGTTTCAACTCTTCGAGGTAAGGACTCAAACAAGCTGGTGCCGCGCATTCCTCCTCCTGCGCTGCTGGTCCTTGTCTCATTCCTGGGGATTTTGTGCCATCACTCCTTGTCTTTTCTGCTTAATCTCTCACTGTTAACATGAATGATGGACCATATACAGAGCATGTTATCTCTTCCTGGAGACCTTGTAGTTTAAGCAACATAATGTCTAGGTTGAAATCACCATTAGGTGATTTTTTGAAGGAATGCAATTTATATTGGGCTGGAGGCAGAGTGTACTGTGCCCTGCTGTCTGCCCTCTGCCTGCTCAGTAGAACAGCTTCTGAACCAAAATGATTCCTGATTTACCTTCAAATACCAGAGTTTTAATGGCACCTGCTGAAAACAGGCTTTTACAAGTATGGGATGAAGCAGGTAGTGCTGCAGGGTGACATCACCAGCTCCCCAGCACGTTGTCCACAAGTCTGATCTTTTTTCCAAACCAAACTGGAATATGTTTACATAATTTCCAACATGATTCTGTGATGTCCCTTATAGCTGTCTGGGATTTTACATTTGTCATGTCCTAGTGCTGGAAGGTCCAACCGCTGATTGGAGCTACACAACAAATCCTGCCTGCCAAGTGCAGGTCCAGAAGTAGATCTCACTGTGATGGTACCAAATGTCTGTGACATCTTGTCTTTAAGATTACAAGGTACTGATTTTCTTCTACAGTGTTTCCTATCATTAACAGTAAAAAAGTAAAACAGTAATAAAACAGTAAGAGACATCTGTCCGTCCATCCATCCATCCATCCGTCTACCTTTTAACTCAGCACTCTTTAGCATCTAGCTGATGCCTACTAGCGCATAAACCTCCCTAAGTTTGGAGGAGGTACATTTCAGATATTTTGACCTTGAACGCAGCCCTTAAAGCCATATCCCTTTGATCTTGCAGCCAGTCGCGCTGGCAAAGGGGCTGTACTTGACTTTGTGTGAAATCCAAGATGATGGCTATTAACCCATATAAGTCTGTTCTACACGCCGCCTGATTTGTTGTTTTGGGGGAACGTCTGAATGGGAAGGGTTTTTAAGCTTTTTTCAGATAATTTTAGACAAACCCAGGAGGTGTTTTTGGATGATGCTAAATAACATACTTTAGCAGTACTACTGTGTTGGCAGATTACAAATATTAGCCCTTTGTAGTGACTACCTTCAAAGTGACAATAAAAGAGCCAGATCGGCACATCTATAAGTCATTTGCATTTTGTGTTATTTTCGTACAATTTTGTATTTGAAGAGAGAATGCTTTTTTCTTCTTTTCTGTTTCCTCCCCCCGTCCAAAGCTGCCTTAATTACTTTCAGTTCAGGTTGACTTACCATCTTATTCTAGGTAATGAAAGTCAGATGGGAAATAGTGAAACTTAGTCTAAAGTCAATCAGTCTATTAAGTTGAATACAAAATGCACTTGTGGTTCATTCACTCCTGGTAGGGAAACAGAGATGCAGATGATTCCCACTGAACACCCGGAGAAGAAATGAAAAAAGATCATTAAAGCAAATATCAATGCTGCAGATAGGAGAGGGAATGAACACAATGTGCGCTGTGTCTCTGAAGTGCTGCTGTGTTACAAAAGCACAGGAAATAGTCCGCATGAATTTCAGAAGTTTTTATCTTTCCTTTTTTTTCTGCCTCCCTCCCCAAAAGCTCCATCAATCCAGATTATGAATGACGGAGTGACACAAAGCAGTGGTACTTTCACTGCAGTTTGCATATTCATGTGGGCAAGACTAAAGTGAAGTCCCTGTGAGTTAACATCTCCAGAGCTGGGCAGCACCCTGGGAAGGGGAATGGTTGTGTGGAGGGGACGCAGCTCTATCACCTCTAGTTCAGAGGCTGGTGTAGAGCTGGGAGAGGCTACTATATTATGGGCTGTTGCACATAACCTGTGCACTCTTATGCTTTCAGGCTCTCTTCCCTACCCAGAGGGCTGTAGTTGATTGAGAGAGGTCTTGAGCAGAGGTTGGCAGCTGCAACTGGACCTCAGCAGCTTGTTGGGCTGTTGTCACTACCAGCATGTGCCTGCTTTTGACAGCCAGGTGTCTTAGTATTCCTGTCTTCCAGCTCCCTGATGAAGCAGCGTGGGCTAGTGGGACTGCAGACTCTGCCTGCTTGGCCAACCCTGCGCAGGTAAACAACCGTGTGTGTGCCCTTCCTCAAGGCGGGACTCAGAAGTGACCACTTCTACTGCCATTGTGCCTTTCCATCTGTGCTTCACTTTCCTTGTCTGTAGATGAGGGAAAGGTTTCCAAACTGCCCCAGGCATGTTCTTCTGAACCATCTAATGCTGTGTGCTACAGTGAGGTTAACTGGGCACTGACCCCTCTAATCTCCTTCACACCTTAGCTGGGAAGATCTCTTTGAGCAGAGGAAGTCTCATTTTCAGTTCACATCCTGCACATTAAAACTCCAGAAAAATTTCCAAGGTAGGGTGGCATATGTAAAGTATTGTGACTGCTGATTTCTCTCTGGCTTGCAGGTGTTGAGTTTGTTTTCGGCTCATTGCCATTAATTGGAATGAATTTTAATGACTTCATGTGGCTTAGATTGGAGGCAGTTATAATTAATTCCATGTGTACATGCCAGATATATGTGTATGAGAAATCTCTTGATCAAAGAATTGTTTCCTTGCAGGAACAAAAGCCGAGAATGCCAGCAGCTACCCAGCACCAGTCTGGACTATGCAGCCTGAATTACTCTGTGGCTGCAAAACCAGCTCCAGTTATTCCCAGTCCTTGAGACCACAGGCAAGGTCCCTCACCATGATACATCTCAGTTCCCCCATTCTGCAGGGATATCAGTGCTTAGAGTCACCTTTCAAAAAGGTTTTTGAGATGACTTAACAAAGCATGCAATGTGACCAAAACCAGCCAGGTAGGCAAAGTAACTGGAAATCACTCCAGGAAAGGGATGGCAGCTTAGCTCTCCGTTACTATCATTTAGTGGCATCTGTGAGAGAGAGAGCGCGGGGAAAAATTGCTCATCTCGGCAGCTCTCACAAAAGGGGGGCTCCCTTTACAGTCCTGACCACAGTATCCTTTCCTTATACGACAAGAAAGGGGTGGGAAGGTGGTCCTGCGTTCATTTTTTAGACTTCTTGTGTCCTTTCCTAGTATTCAATTTTTCCCTTTCAGATGCAGGGCTCTGTGCTAATGAAGATTAAAATGTCTGTCCGTCCTTCCTTGGTGCAGGCATAGAACAAGTCAGTCTGTGTCAATATGTCTCTGGCTTTGCTCAGCCCCTTGTTCAGGCAGCCCGTGGTCTCACAGGGAAGAAGGTGGGAGGCTGGTGGAAATGACCCATTTGTCTCCGCAGGCAGAAGGTGTGTGAGAGGCTCCCGCATGGCCACAGCGCACACGTATTCTTTTAGGAGCTCAGAGTTAAACATCCCTTTTAATAAGGATGAGACACTTCCATTTGCATAAGTGTCAGCCTTAATGGGACTTTAAAATGGATAAAGCAGCACAGGGATCACTCCTGTACAATTGGAGAGGCTGGCAAGATGGCCTGAGGAGAGCGGTGCATGTCTTCCCGGCGTGGAGGGTAATGCCTGCGATCCTCCCCAGCCCCTGCACAGGGTGCTGTCAGGAAACTTAATAAACTGTGCTCCATAAAAGACCACAGAAAAGCCCTGAGCTACACAGCCTAACATCAGAAACAGCCTCCGGCATGCATATTAAGAGAGATACTACAAACTACGAAGCTTTGACAATTTTCCAAATTAAAGCAACCCCGCATGTTACTGGGAGGCAGCTGGGCACTGCTGTCTGCCCCTCCACTCACGTTTGCAGTCTGCGGTGGGTGCAGCATGATGTAACTATTTTTTTTTTTTCCTGGGGATAAGCCATGCTGTATTACCTGGGATGTCACCACAGGCTAAGGATGAGCGTGTGGACAATTACTGTAGCCCAGCTGCTGTGTAATAACGTACTGATCAGCAACCTGATGTTCTGCTCCAACCTGATTTGGAGCCCGAGCTTTGAGTGTGATTCGGTTTGAGTGTCCCTTGGGTGGGTTCACAGCTGGCTGTATTTTAGTTAAGCCTGTGGAGGACTTTCCATAAAGTATCTTTTTCCTTGCTGCCCTGACTCTGTGCTGTCCTTTTTCAGATTGGAGGGTGTGAGAGCCTGCAGCAGGGCCAGGGTGACTTTGACATAATGAACCGAGACAGGTCTCTGCAGAGACACTGTAGCTGAACACAATGTCGGTCCTTCGGAAATCCAGTATAGGAGTTTCTCTGAGAAGATGAGAAAGTGAGTATCCATTGCTAGTCAAGAGGAAAGGATCTTAATTCAGTCACAAAACTCTTCTTTGTAGCTATTTACATCCAATTGCAAGTGACAGCATTTGTGGACAGGCGCTCAATCAGCCTTAGAGGCATGACATATTTACCTAGTTTATTTTAGGAAAAGGATCCCACAGAGCTGCCATAATACCTCTAACTGGACACTGACAGAAACCTGCCATTTTCTCCCCACAGCTACTGCTGCCCTGACCTACTCCAACCCTTCTTTGGGGATCTCAGCAGGGCTTGGCAATTGTGGCACACCGCTGTGCCAAAGCAGAGCGGCGGTTGCTAAAAGTTTCCGGTAAATGCAGAGTGTGGCCAGGGGGCTTGGACCCAGTCCAGCTGTCAGCGTAGACACAGCAAATAATATATTGACCGAACTTGTCTATGTCCCCTTGCAGGGATCAGATCCTGGTTCCTGCTTCACAGCAGCTAAAGCTGCTCTGACAGGAGTGACTGATGGTTTTAGATCCGAAAGTCACAGTTCAGTTCACGTGCATGACCCAGCCAATGGACTGTGGCATGGTTTTTCAGAAAACTGTTTCTTTGCAGTCTAAATTTGGTTTCAGGCTCTTAAATGAGAATGCTAGTGCCTCAGAAAGGTTATTTTGTAGTTGCCTTTATTTCTGTCGAAGCAGTGCTATTTTTTTAATTGGAGCTGCTCTGTAACAGCTATGATTATAAATCATTTTTCATATAACTTTGCAATGCCTTAAAATTCCACTCGCCTGGCCCTTGGTTTAGAAAGACCTGATCCCACAACACCCCTTATCCCTTTCCTTGATGTCAGCAGCAACCCCATTAGGACTGGAGTCTGAAGGGTTAATGACAAAACCATAATTAGTGAGAGTTTCAGCTCCCTGGTGCAAGCTTGGGACATCCCATGCCAGTGATGGGAAGTGAGCCCTCAAAAAAGAAAGCTGGATAGCAGCAAGACAGATTGCTCATCAGCCTGGTAGCCCCATGTAAACCGATGGATTCCTGGTTCTGTGTATGTTTTTGGGTTCTGCAGCCTGATCAGTTGCCACAGTCAAATCCAGTCCTGCCCAAGATCCAGTGGCCTGCAGACGACTTGGTCTTGCGACCCTGTGAGAAACTTCATGTCAACAGCTAATGGGTCCCTCAGGCAGGACCTGGTAGGGCTGTCCATCCCAGGAATGCAGGTAGTCGTTGCACTCACTGGGGTTCTCTGGAGCAATTTTGCAAGAACACATATAGTTGTGGTATAGAGTAGGATGTATGGATTAGGAGCCCAACCACCATGCTTTTTCAGATAGGGTCCCAAAAAGTCGATGCATGTCCTGATGCACGATACTCTTGACCTCGTGACCTTGAAATGAAAGCGGCCTTGTCATCTCTCTTTCTCCGGTGACAAGGAGCAACATGGTGTGATGCTACTCTGGGATTTGCTGCAGCTAGTGCAGAGAGAAACAGAGGTAATGCCTTAAGCTCCACAGCCTTTCCCTCCACAGCCCTTCCCTGTGGAACAGTGAGGCTTTGAGGCTGCTGGCGATGGGGGAGATGCTGCCTTTCTGCCATGAAACTTTGGTCAGAAGTGGAAACGCACATGGCTTTATAAAGGAGAGTCTGTTGGGTGGAAAAAACAGAGCAGGAGAACCCTCTTCTCTTTTTTTTTTTCTTTCTTTTTTTTCTTTTTTCCTAAGAAGGGAAAAACAGCTGTCTCAGCCCAGTGGGGTACATTTGAAATGCTTTTGAAAGGCACTGTGAAGAGCTGGACATCTTCTCTTCAACCATTTTCTGCAGCTAAACAAGAAAAAGTAACAAAGCCCGAAACAGCAGTGAGGAAGTCTAGAGGCCTCTCACAAAGTTTGCTGCTAAAAGATGAGCTTTCCCTGTGACTTAGAGGGTAGCTGCTGGCCAGGACAGCCTTTCAAGCATCTGAGCAAAAAGATAAGCATATGTGTGTGTGCGTGTGTGAATCCTTTGGACAGCTCTGAGTGAGGAGAAAAGCCTCACTGAAAGTGGGAGAAGGCAGTGTAGGAGTTAGCGTCTTCAAATGCTCCCCCTACTTTCTCTGAAAAATCACACCAGGCTGCATATTGTCCTCACAGATTAGAATGAAAAAAATGGCTTTCCTAATGAGGGAGGCATTTTCTGTACATACATGCATCCCTTGATACATAGGTACACCGCCACTTTACATATATAAATATAGACATATATGTATACATGTATGTGTAAGAAATCTTAGGCATTGTTTGAGCCATTTCCCTTTGATAATATCTTTCCCTCTGCTTCTTTACACTCTTTTTTATACTTTTCTTGCCCACCAACACATTTTTCCATATTTTCCCCAAATCAGAACCTGTGTGGCCAGGCCCCGTCTTTTCTGCAGCCGTCCCGCTCATAGCCAGAAGAAAAGAAATACAGGGCTTTGTGTGTGTGAAAGATTTTCTCTTTTCCCCAGATAACTGAAAATAAATGGTGATTAGATTAAAACAAACAACCATGTGTTCCTACACCCCACTACTGAGGCTGGACCTGAGAAATGGAAGAGATTGCTGGCGTGGGGCTGTAGTAATCATAGCTTGGCGTGATGGAGGACCCTTCAGGCAGAGGAAATAGACCCCCAGCTTGCTTTGTGTTTTATTGGTCTGATCCTGTGGAGCTGTGTTGATTTACCGCAGCAGAAAGAACTGTGTTTGTAGATGTGTGTTAGCGAAATCAATTCACCCACTCCGGAGCGCAGGCTGGTGGAGGCTGAGCACGGCAGGGGCTCCGTGCCCGCGGTAGCAGGCGAGCGCTCGGGACAGCAAGGGAGGGATGGAGGAGGCAAATGACATGCGGGTGGCGGGGCTCAGGATGTAACCAGGTGAGTAGGAAACAGTGATTCACGGTGATGGCTATTTCCTCGGCCCTGTACTCACCAGCTCCATGCAGGCACTGTGGTGGGGCGTTTCCAAGCCTGCATTGCTGCTGTGTTGAACCACTGGGGTCGGTGCGATGTGCGCGCACCTGCATCTGCTTCATCCTGACGTATGAAAGATTTTCATGGATTTATTTCCTCTGTGGTCTTATGCTGTGCTCTTCGGTTTCCAGGCTGGGGGCACTGGCGGTGTGGGCTCCCTGCTGAAGGTGGGGTTTGAAGCCTTGTGACTTTTCGTGCCTGGTTTCCTTCAGGCAACGGGACAGTTTTAAAATGCTCTACTCTGGTCACCCAGCCGTGGCAGGGGTCACAGCTCAAGGCCATGGCCATGGCCATACCTTTTGCTCAACCTTTCCAGCTTGATAGGACTGGTGGCTCTTTGCCTTTGCTCATGCTCCTCAGCCCCTAACAAAAATCAAGAGCTGCCTTCTACATTGCCATTTCTGTCCCCTCAACACAGCTTGCCATGACAGACTTATTTTGGGGAGCGTATTATGACCTTGTGGACATGATCTTTGGAGCCTACTGTTGTAATGAGGGTTCCTTGCCAATGAATGCATTCAGAGACATTCATCATGAAGGGTCCCCAGCTCCTGTCTCACAAAGAAGCAGCAGGAAAGGCATCAGAAACCAAGGTGGTCAGAGGAAGCTGGGAGTGGAAAATCTGAATAAATAAGCAATTCTGTGAGCAATGGAGTGACTGAAATGTTCTCGATCATCTCTTTTCCCCTTTCTTGTAACATCTGTGGCCTGGGCAGACTTTCAAATATCTCTTCCACACAAGAGTGCAATGGGGTAAGGAAAAATTCAGCGTATTACTGGAAGCGTTAGCAAGTGTGGAGAGAAAGGTTTCCTGAGATGGGGCCAGTGGAGTTTGCAAGTTAGCTGAAAGCACAATGAAAACGCACCACTTAGCGAATGTATAAATAATTCCATACATTATTCTATAGCACATCAAAACACAGAGCCAGCCTCACACGCTTCAGCAATTTTTGCTTCTGAGTGTTTTAAATGAGCTTGAAACCCTCTCAGACGCTTTTCTTCATAGGTGAATGGCTATCCAATGTACCAAAAGCAAAAATGTAATTAAACTTTAAACTCTTAAAATGCCAAGTACCGCTGGGATAACACATGGGTAAAACACAGTAATTGTTTGTATTTACTCTACGTCTAGTTAGCATTTCTTTTCAGGTGCCTGCCAGAAATGCTAGCTTGGGGAAGGCAAAAACTGTAAGAATCAGTTTGTCTTTGTGAATTCAGAGCTTCAAAGTCTTAATTGACTTTCGATGTGGTGTGATCTCATTACCTGCACGCTGGGAATAGTGCTCTACTGGATGCTGGTAATGCAGTGGGGCTTCTCTCCCATATATTTCAAAGGCCTCCCCACAAACATACAGCCTTCCTCTCAAGCACTGCATCCCGTCTCGGAGGATCTGAGCACGCTGTGTGCAAAGCCTTGAGGCTGCACCTTTAAAATGGAAGAACAAGCCTCTGCTTTCTTTCTCTCAAGTCCTTTCTCTGTCTTCCTGGGGCCATGGCCATTTCAGAGGCCCTGGAAACCTCCATGTCCTGGGCATCAGACTAACATTTGTGTGCTGTTTTGTCTTAGTAGGAAGTATGGAATTAAGTTCTTACAAGAATAAGGACAGAGCAAAGGTGGTTTAAATTGCCATACCAAGAAAGTTGCCAGGCCACCTGGCAAATCATGTTAAACCTGTTATATTCAAGCGTAAAGCCCTATATCTCAATGGTGATGATATACATGCACATGGAACACCTAAGTAATCCTACCAGAAATTAAAGGATTTATTGAATGTATGAAGAGACTTGAATAATGTTGTCAAATCTCTGCTCTGGATGAGAAGAAATGTTTGTTACATTTCCAATTCTGATTTTAGTATGGTAACTGTAAAAAAGGTGTGGGAGAGAAAAGAAAATATGGCCTTAACCCCACCTTTCTTGAGCATTTTGGATGGTTTGTAGGAGAAAGTATGAACTTGTTTTTTGATCTTTGAAGGGGTTCCTGTGTGTGTAACTGGCAGGGGCTGTGCAGGGACTCTGAGGTTAGTAAACACTGCAGGGAATTTTTATTTTTACAGTTCCTGCCTTTTGCAAGATGGACTTTCCACAAATATTTTCCACTACCGATAAACCCTGGTTTCCAAGCAGAGGTGTTATGCGCAGGATGCCTTTTTAACTTGGCCTCAGCTTGCTTTTGAGCAGATGTGAGCGAGTCCAATTTTCATACTAATGGGTGTGTTGAGCTTATAAAACATTCAAAAGAAAACTGTGATAAAACTTCTTAGTAGCATTTGTGAATTTGTGTTTTGCCAGACTGCTCCAGTTTACTGATGGTTCAGGTGGTTCCACGAGTTCCCAAAAGGATCTGCATTTGCAGAGCAAGTTCTGCTAAGGCTCAGGTATTTTGCATCGAGTACATTGCAATCTGTTACAGGATTGTATCTTTGTTTTTGGGGGACTGAAAAGGTTTTATACCAATCCAATCTAAAGATCAGACTTCCAGTGTATTGCTCTAAACAAGATCTCTGGAGTGATCAAAAAATTGGAAAAAGCTTTTGCAAAGTTTCTGAACTTCCATGGAGGTTTGATTAATTCTCAAGGCAGAAGATTCCCTTTGGCATCTAGACTCTCCCTCCCCTTGACATTTGCTCTATTTAACCTCAAATAGCTGATCACCTGGGTAAGGCAATTAAAACAAAAATAACCCTTTTATTCCTGCCTTCTCTTTTTAAAATGGCTGTTGATAAAACCTTGCAGTAAAGACCAGTGGAATCAGCACTATAATGATCATGAGAGATTAGACCCAAGCAGTTTTGTCTGTTTGGTTTTATTTGTTTGTTTGTTTGGTTTTTTTGTTTGTTTGTGTGTTTTCCTTTCTTCATTTTGCAGTCTCCAGAGCTCATCTGGCCAATTTAGCCACCCACAATTCAGACACCTAAATCAAACTGTCTGTTTGGATTCCCTTAGTGGTGAGGGGGGAGACAGATGCTTCCAAGGGGTCGTTCATGCTTCAGAGAGTGCTGCTTGCAGGGAGGGATTAAACCAGCCGTGTTCCCTCAGCAGCTTCTGTAGGAAATATAAATGATAAGATCACAAGTCCAGGGGTTTCCAGCTGCGTGGTGTGGGCACCGTAGTTTAAAATGCCATTTGGTAGCAGTTTATCTCTAGGCTCAATCTGCACATACTGCAGAGCCCGGAGAACATGAATCAGCAACCCCTTTGCTTGATCATAACAAACTTGGGGCAATTACTCTTTCCTGGTGTGATCTCAGGCTATCCATGGGGGATGGGAAGCCAATCCCTTTAGAAGCCTTAGTTGAATGCTGTGACCCACTCTTTTATTCTGACCTTGCCAAGATAACAGATGAAAGGCTCACATGCAAGAACAGGCTTGTACGTCTCCTCAACACTGTGCTCCAAGGTAGCCAAAAAGTCAACTGAAAATCAACCTGCAGAGAGGCAGTCAGACAAGCCAGAGAGAACTGTCTTCCCTTTTAGCACCATGGAGTCTGCAGGCTTCTCATCCAATGCCTTTTGTTATTGACAGCCAAACAACATGGCAGAAGCAGTCTCTGCCCTCTCTCCAGGCTGGGAGGTGTTAATGAATGGGTGTGAGAGGTTGCAGTTGGGGTGGAGGTTAAAGGCAAGCAATCTGAACACATCTGTCAGGCTTGTTCCTGCCAGCTGCTCTGAGCCAAGTAAAGTGGTATAATCACAGAGAAGGCAAACCAAGCAGATCTGAGGAGCAGTGGGTATAGTAGCCAGCTGTATGCATCTCCTATAGTTGGGAGCTGCCAGGACCATGGGGTTTGGCTGTTTTAGGTGGGGGACATACCTGTCCAAGTCAGAGGTCACCACCAGCTTCTCCTTGGGAACAACATTCCTGCTGTTCTTTCCCAGGGAAGGTAAGCGTGGAAAATGTGTCACATCTTAACAACTGTTTTGACATTTTCTGTAGGGTTATGGATGAAGCAAAAGCAGAACCTTCTGTCAAAAGCCAGAAATAACAATGAACTAGGTTGTGAGTACCTCAGTGTATGTCAATCCCTTAAGATTCCCCAAGGACGACATGTCCTGGGTTTTAATTAATTTTTTTTTCTTTGCACCCATTTCTCTGTTTCTTTCAGCTCTCCTCTGCCTTTCCACTGGGAGTNTCTGGGAGTTCCTTTCCCTGCCTCTTTTCAACTCAAATTTTGCAGTTCTGCTTCTTCTCTTCCTTGCCCCATATTTGCTCTCAGGCCTCCTCCACTGAGACTCCTCAGTGCAACAGTTCTCNACTGGGAGTTCCTTTCCCTGTCTCTTTTCAACTCAAATTTTGCAGTTCTGTTTCTTTTCCTTGCCCCATATTTTCTCTCAGGCCTCCTCCACTGAGACTCCTCAGTGCAACAGTTCTCGTCCCTGTCTTTGAATACCTGCCTGCTCCTCCTCCCAGCCCCACATCTTCTCTTCTCTAGACTTCAGTCCACTCTGTTTGAAATCCTTCCTCAGTTTCCCCATGTCCTGGTCAACCTCATGCCCTGCTATATATCTTTCTTCACCTCTCAGGCAGTCACTCATCCTTATTCCTCTTTAATTTTTAGGATTTCTCTCCCGCACTACTTTTTGATTCTGTCACACCCTGAGTTCACCTCTCCCATATTGTTTCATTGCAGGAAGGTTTTGCAGACTGTATTAATGAGCTAAGTCTTATCTTCCTAACTTCTCTGTGACAGGGGTTGAAGATATTCTATGTGTAACATGGGCTGGGCTTTCCCTAACAATGCCACTAAACCGTCAGAGACTCCATAAAGGTATACACCATTATACTGTATTAGGGCTCTACAGCATAATCACTTTACCCAGCAGAAAAACTCCAAAAATCTGAAATTGCACTTCTTCCTACTAGGTGGTGAATTGTGATTAGGGAACCCCACGGAAAAATTGAGTTGCTTCATTTAGTTCTACTCTCAATTCATCAGCCTGAGAGTTACTCTCTTGCCTGCAGCTGTGGCAGACTGAAATAGCACCATTCGTTCTAGCAAGTGGGCAGAGAGGACATGGCTAACCTGCTGAGCTTCTCTCTGCCAACTGGCTGCTCTCTGGAGATGTGGGCTGAAGTGAAGATCTGCTTGTCTGTGGTTTGGATCTAATTATGTTTGTCAACGTTTTGACATTTTCTGTTTTGTATCAGGTCTAAAATTGGAAGCAACGTGCTAACTTAATCCTCAGGCAAAAAGGGCTGCTTAGGTCCCACCTCCCGTGTCTTTGTGTGTCTGGGGATAATGATGAGTGCTTTCTTTTCCTAAGCTCACAGAATTAGCCCAACAGGGTCTCTTAAAAAGATGTCTTAAATTAGATAGCATGGTATTTGGCTCTTTAATTACTTTTTGGTGAGGTTTCTATGCCAGGCAGCACGGGTAGATATCACAGGATTGTTATCATTATAGTTTCTTTCATGAGGTAAAAAGGAGAGTATCCCACTTTATTTCTCCAGCAACCTTAAATTTAATGAAAATTAGTTTGGCTTCATTCAGTGCTGTATAGTCTTTTATTGAAAAAGCTGGTAGGGTTACCTATTTGTCTTCTAAGAATCATCCTGGGTACATCAGCATCCTAACAAGCAACAAATGTTAAAAGATGGTATCTGGATACCTAACTTCTCAGTAGCTTTTGTGCTTTTTATCACACTCCAAAGGCTTTTAATCGTTACCTCATTAACTAAATGGGTGAGATCCTAATTCCCTGAAGACCTGGGTTGTGCCTCTCCGCATCTCTCTGGCTTGCTTACTATTAGGTTTGAGCGAAGTGATACTAGAATAGTGCGATGGCATGCTGTTTAAAATTCAGTGTAATCCTTTCAATTTAATATGGAATTTCTATTGGGGTAAATGGAAAAATGTTCAGACTCTTGATCTGCTCCACATTTATGCCTTCTCTCTCTCTAGCCTGAATCTATTGTCTTTGTTCTGCTTTCCATCACAGATGAATGGGGCCTGCCTCAAGCTGGCCATAGTTCTATATTTTAAAACCATTACTAGCAAGAGACTATGTTATGATACATTCAGTTCCAGTGAACTATGTTTGAGGGACTGATAAAGAACTCACGACTGCCAATTGAAGAGATATTAATGTACAAATGTGAATAAATACCTGTATGTAAGTACATATACAAAGGCACATATATATAAAATCGTAATTTCCACCTTCAATTCCTAATGGTGNTGTAATTTCCACCTTCAGTTCCTAATGGTGTTGCTCTAATGGACACTCTTTCTGCCACATGTTTGAAAGCACAGTGGTTATTTGTGCAGTTTTTCCCCCTCTCCCAGAATTTTTTTTTCTTTCCTAATTGGTCCTCATAGTTCAAGTTTGTTTCTTGTTAAGTCAGTTGCATCTTCTGTTAGCTCAGCCCCTCTAATTTTTCCAATAGTGAAGCATGAGATAACAAAAGAATAGCTATTCTCACTTGGGATTTAATTTCTTGCAATGTTGTGGATAGAATGGTAATTAAACAACTCACTGGTTCAGGAAACTGAGCACAAAGTACTGATATTTGCATAAACTGCTTGAAAATTGGTCCATGCAGTGTCTGAACACTTCATATCATCGAAGTATTTATCTTCAAGACAACTTCCCCCAGCAGGTGAGAGTATAATATCTCATTTTGCTGATGATGAAGGGATGCACAGAACTATTAATTGACTTCCTGATGACATATAGAGAAGAGTTACAAGTCAAACCTAGGTCTCTTGACTGCTGAACTTTTAACCATAAGATCAAATTCCTTTCAATAACACATATAGTGTATATTTGAATTTAATAGATCCTCCGTCTTTTTGTTTGTGTGGCCATCTGATACTGCTGGCTATAATTTTAGGATAATATCTTTTGGCAACAGTAAATAAGAGGAAACTCAACTTCTAAAGGTTGTACCTTGTTACGAACTTTGGTGTTTGGCATCACAGAAATAGGAATCAGCTACTTTTAGCCAATTACTTTTCTCAACAAATGCAAATTATTCCTTCCATGTCCAAGGCTTTAGGTTCATGTATTCTGTTAATTTGTTCAACTGGAATGTGTTTAGAGGATGGCAAGACTGCTTTCATATCAGGTGATGAGAAAATCTTGGTAATATGGCTGTGAGGCTAGGTGTTTAGACAGTCAAGGTTTTGATAAGATATGAAGAGACCAAGTAGCTACAAAAGGTTTGGGAAAACATTTTAAAAAGTATTGCGACCTTAATGATACTAAAAATTATAGAATTGCTGTTAATGTAGGTTAATTTTAACGACTGCTTGAAGAACCTTCGTGTATATATATGTATGCATATATAATGAACTACTGCCATGCGGAAACTAGTTAGTCTAAGTTCTAAAAGGGCATGTGTGATTCTTTGGGGTTTTCTTTAGTATGAGATTTTTTTAATATCAACAGCTAGCCTGCGAGCCTATGAAGTCTGTGAATATGAAGAGACTAACAAACTGCTTGCAAGCTTTTTGCTTTATCAGACTATTAATTTGTTTTTCTTTTTTTTAAATGAAGACCATTAAGATGGCTCTGATCAGCTTGTAGCTGGCACATTCTACAATGGGCTGGCAGAATTAAACCTAACCAAAGTAACAAGTGTAAATTAAGTTCTACCTAATGTCTTGTGATATGTTACTACTCTGTTCTACTCTCTCCCCATCTATCCACTCATCAAAGCCCAGTCATTGAATATATTGGACGCTTCTTCCTCACAAGTCCCAGCTAAAGTCAGGCAATGACATATTTTATTTTATGGGAGAAATTTAGGCACAAAGAAACTAAACAGTTTGCTGGACATCTAAAAAGAAAAGTGGAGAAGTGAACAGCTCTGCTTACAAATCTCAGTCCCCAAGCAGGATACAAAACATGCATATTTTGATATTGTTTCTATACTGCTTTAAATTTTGGTCTGTTCCACTCACTGAACACCAAAAGGTTTCAGGGCTGCTGGCTGCAGGTCCTAAAGACCCCTTGCCATTCATTTGTCTAAGCTGCAATTCATCACTGTCTTACTAGAAAACAAACAAACCCAAACTCTGTGGTGAACTGGCAGTCTGGAGCACTTCCTTTCCTTTTTGCTTGATTTCTCTTTTGTATTACAAATTACTAGCCTTCACAGCTGATGCTGAGCTTTCTGACATCAGTTTTCTGGGAGGACATCTGTACTTTCTTCCACTGGCTTTGTAAGACAGCGGCAGCGCATGAGCAAGGATGCGTTTGGTCTCCAGCCAAGAAGATCAGCCCCAGGTGACAGTAGTGCTTGACCTACCACAACTCAACAAGTTGTCACTAAACAGCCGATCTGCAGTAAAGGTCAGAGAGTCCCAAGCTCAGTACAATTGCAAGCCGTCCTACAAACACATTTAGCTGTGTCATTGCAAGAAGCTTACAAATGGGTCCGCAATCAGGGGTGGTGACCTAGGGGAGAGATAGTAATGCATGGAGGGGCTGTGACACTATCTCAGGTGACCCACTCACGAGGGAAGGCTCTCTTTGCCAAACTAGCTGTTTGGCAGGTGGAGTACATTTGTTTGCCACCACTCTTGGAGGACAGCATGCTCACTTTGTGCACTTTGTGCCTTAGGGGAAAGGCTTAAAGGAGATGTTTGGATCAGCCCTTATCAAAATCAGGGCTAAGCCTGGAGTTGCAGTCCATCTTACCACACTCCCAGGAACCAGTCCTATCCATAGTAACAGAAAGGCTTAAGAAAGTTGATCAAGAAATGCTGTGCAAGACTCCTCAGAACCGGATTTCCTTTCCAATCCTCTGCCTAAGACCATATCATAGTTCTGCTAATACCCCTTGCTAATCCAGCCGCGAGAAGCGAGCCTTATAATACTGCTTTGCAACCTTCCCAAGGAGCTCATTATATGTACTAGCTGGCTATGTAAAACTGGAAAAAGGTTTCTTTAGCAATGGTGTGTGTTTCTGCTTGTTGCAAAACCAATCAGGACAAGTTGGTACCACCACATGGGTATGATATTGCCCTACAATCCTACCATGTCTCTGTTTCCTTCCTAAAATATTTACTACTGTGTATCAGCAGAGATTTCTACAAATGTCATAGGTCTGCAGAAATCTGGTGTCATGTGGCACTGAGACTTGTGTCTAAATAGCTCTTAATTTCACACCGAAGGAGCACTGTGACCCCAGGCTGTTCTGTCCTGTTGTGTTGCTAGTAAGCACGCTATGATTTTTTTTGCAAGCTGCAGCCCAGGTGCACTCATTAGCTCAGCTACTGTGAGGGAGGGCTGATGGACAGGAAAAGGATGCAGTTTCAGTGAAGAAGACATCAGGAAAACGACAGACGAAAAAGCTGTGGTAGTGGTTGTATGTGAAGCGCTTTTGTATTCATGACAACCTGCTCACTTGCAAAGAGCACAGAGAATCAATCAAAATCAAATGCAAACAAAGAAATGATAAATTAATCAATAAAGCCATGGGCTAATCAAATAGCACCCTCCTCAATTACTCTAATAGAAAAAGAATAATTGCTGGTTATGGCTCCTGGTTTAGAATGGCAGTCTCTGCAATCAAGTACTGATTCAGATGTTAGTTAATTAAGTCAAGTGAACTGTATGGAACGGGATTCCACTTTGTTTTTTTTCATGTAATGAGATAAATCGATTCAGTTTCCCAATTTCATACACCTTCCTCAAAGACTGTAAAAGAACCACGTGCATGAGTTTATATTTGTGTATAGCCTCACAGCTGTAAAGGCCCTACAGGACACAGAAGAGCTCTGCTCCACTGCAGGCACTTGCGCCTTTATGCTATATAATCCCTGTCATATAATCAAGCTTCAGCTTCAAAACCACTAGTCTCTACTTCTCTTGTGCTAGAAATCCTCTCCTCAATCTGCTAGAAATAATTTACTAGTTTCCAGATTAACTATGTCTAAACTACCTTGTATTTAGTTCTTTCAAAAGCTGAGTGTTCATGGTTGGGCTATCTTCCCTTATGTCTGATACTTACTTGGGGATGCAATGGTGAGCGTTTGTATCATGGAGACAATCCATCCCATCTGTCAAAGAGTCACTTTCTGGTCTGAATCTTTCTGAATTTACATGTGAGAAAACACAACTCTCTTCATCTGCCATGGTGTATTCCCTTGGTCATTGTTCCTCTTCTAGTACAAAAGCAAGGAGCAAATTCTTATTTCAACTGATTGGAATTGGGAAGGAAGGGGTTGTAAAAGGAAACTATGTAGATTTAGCCTTGGGCCATCACAATAATTTAGGGAACAATTTTGCTTAGGTACCTGGGTGATCATACAATTGACTTTGGCCCTCAGCCTCTCTGAGGGGGCAAAGCAATGGAACTGTTTCCTCCAGACAAACTCCCTGAGGTCTGTCAGACTGCCTGTCAGGCGTGTGCTTGTGTTTCATGGCCATGGGTCACTGCAGAGATGCTGTCTGGGTACTGCAACAACCTCTGTGTGCTTTGATGTCCTTTGCACTTTGGGGATCCTGTCAGCCAGGCAATGGGTGCTTTTACGAAGGTAGTCATCACCAATGAGTGCCAAACCAATGAAGGGTATAGTTTCTCCTGGGTAATACTAGGATGTCTCTGGTGCTGGAGTATAACAACCATTTGTGTGTTTAATGATGACTCTTTCCACCTCTCTGCTGTACCAGACTAATTGAAAGTGTTTCCTATTATCTCCCCTTGTTCAGGAAGAATCTAGGACTGGGAAACCAGCAGCAACATTTGCACAGAAGACAGCTGCTTTCCATCTTGTCCAGAAACTTTGCTCCCATAAAGTTTTCCATGAGTTTTAATTTTTTTTTTCTTTTCTGTGAGAGTGAACCTTGTGTCAAGATAATGAGCTTCATGCTTTCAAATCAGGGCTTGAGTGTTAATTAGGTCACTCTTACTACAATGATTTATTGACCTATATTCGGTATTAGCAGCCCTAAGTTTTCGTCCAGAGAGAGTCAGTGAAAATCACTTTCATCAATCTTCAAGACATTGATAATCTTAATTTTTTTCTCTATTTTAGGTTTTCAGAGCAGATTAATAAATAATCTACTCTGAGGGTCTGATTGAGTAGTTCTTTAAGATGTTGAGAATCCTCAAAAGAAAAAAAAATCTTGATTTTTAGATTTTCAAAACAGATTAATAAAGATCAGCTTTTGGAGACTGATTAACTATTTTGAGTTGAACTGGAGGGCTTTCATTGATTCTGGTAGTCACTGGATGATATTTAATATATCGTACATAGACAAAGATGTCCCAGGTATTTATGTAGGAAAAGAGCTTACAAAAGTCTCCAAAGCCAGAATCAAATATCTGATGTTTCAAAATGTGATGGATCGCGAAGAAAGGGAGTTCAGACTGAGAACTTATAGTCCCTTACTTTTCCTCTTCTGGATTTCAGAATTTTTTCAGAGCTCTTGACATGGGGGATCAGTAAACCAAGTACTAGTAACCTTCACGTTTGTGCATATTTGAACATCTAACATGCCTCATGAGACTCCGGTCTTGGTCTCTGAAGTATCCTGCAGGCCAGATACTTTCTTGTACTGATTTTTTTTTTTTTAATTGTAAATCTAAGGAAATACAAGCTCCATGCCTTTTTCAATACAGGGGCATGAAACTGCGACAATGCAGTTTTAGAGCAAACAAAAGGAAGTCATCTTCACAAAACATACCCTTAGGCTGTGGAGTTCCTTGCTGCAGATGCTGTAGATGCTGAAGTTTACATGGATGTAAAAGATAAGTGGACAAATTAATAAAAAAAATCCTTTGATTGGTATCCCCTTTGGTTTGGGAAAACCTTTAATGGGATTTCCTGGAGGCTGGAAAAATACTTGAAGAAGCATCATTGAATGCCCGGTTCTAATATGTTTTCTAAAATAGCTGCCATTGATCAGCATTGGAGGAAAGATCCTGGATCAGCTAATCCTCTGTCCTGGGCTCCTTGGCTTATGTGACCATGCTGCCTGTGTGTGCAGGCATGTGTGTCCATCTTCTGCCTGCATGAGTTTTTTTAGTGGGTTGAATTATCACCAAATTTGGCAGAGGGGTAGGAATCTCAAATATAGCCAATTCCTACACATTTTGTAAAAAGAAGTGGCCTGAAAGAGCTTAAGGAGAATTTATCTGTATTGTCAGTGCATGATCACAGCATTAGCTAGACAGTAGAGAGTCTACATAAAGAGTGCGCTGTTATTACAGTCCAAGCTTGGAAAAAAGCTTCAGAAGTCACACTCTATTAGACACCAGAAAATCCAGCCAAAGACGCAGCCAACCAAACAACTAATTTCAATTACCTTTCATCCCAGTGTTTTCTTTGCAGAATCAAACCTGCAGAAATTTCCCTGAAAGAAAATTGCCGTCTTTTTCTTTCGGCCTGATTCTACATAACGAAAATGGACTCGTGGGAGAAAGGAGGCCCTCTCTCTTCCTCATGAATTCAAGGATCATTAAGTGTTCTTAGCAATGTTCCAAGATCTGTGTCTACAGAGCCTCCATGCTACGATTTTTATATAGTTCAGTTCTTTATTTCAGTCTATAGGAAAGGTTTGCAGAGAACAACCAAGCCCTGAAGTCCTTGCATTAGAATACCTGAATCAATAGGAAAAAAGAAAGGCTTGTTCCAGCCTGCAGGTAGGAATAACGAACACATGCAAACCCAGATTCCGCATCCTCTGCTGCTTAGTTAGCAGGTTGCTCTGACTGGGGTCCAGCTGAGTGCAATGAAGTAAGTCGGTGGTTAGGAAGGAGGGGCAGAAGCAGTCCTGTAATGAACTGGCTATAAGGAGGCAAACCGGCTGCAGGTCTGGCACCCAAACGCGGGCTTGGTGGTGTTCCAGGTCTTTAACAATCCCAGGCTGGGGGGATGCTCCGGTGCTAACACCCTCCTGGAATTGGTGCTGCTGGATTAACACTGCAGTCTGTGTTAGCAGGGCTTAAAGGCCACACAGGATTTCCCAGGTGGGAACAGGAACTTGGTAATTTATATATATTTCCTGCTTTAAAAAAAAATAATCAAATCAACTCTTCCTTATCTCCCTTCACTTTCTAGTCCCACAGTGTCCGTTCTAATAAGATCAAAAGGGCATCTAAAAGTAATAACAAGATTTTTTCTCTCCCCTAGTGAGCTTTCTTCTCCAGCATGTTGATGCTCCTGATAACTGACCGTGCTTTCGTATTTGTTCATGAGAGTGATTCTGGCCTACAAATGCATACAGTTGATAGCAAACAGATCACTGTGGAGACATGATTGGACAAGAACAACTAATTGGTACACAAGGTTGGGAACATTTGCAGTGAAAACTCTTCTCAGGGGAGACTGGAAATGGTGAGAAATGTCTTCTGCTCAACATCTCTGTATAGGTGCATGTGGACTGGCATTTAGATAATTGGGATGAAGGAAGAGAGCACTTGGCTCTTCCAGCACCAGCATAGATTAGCACCAGTTAGTTATCATAAATTAACACTGAATTTGAGCTGCATGGACTACATGTAATGAATTATGTGCAAGTGAGTGTCACTGAACATGAAGAAAATACTGATGGCTTCATGTATGGAAGGAGCGTTTCGGGCAAAGTATTGTATATGCTTACTTCACCTCCATTGAGCATTGCTTATGTGTTGTGGAAAGATACTGGGCTAGACACTTGTTTAAAACTAGACTGACAGTTCTTAGGTTCTACTATAACATAATAGCTAACAACTTTGATTAGAAAATCTATTTTCCTTTCATACGTTTGTGTAGTAAAGAAGGGGGAGAATGAGATGGATTGGAAAATGTGCACAAAAAAAAATGGCCAAAATGTGGAAGGGTTTTGCCTCTGTTCTTGAATTAGAGGTGGAGTTGTTTGATTTTGTTGATGCATTTCTAGCTTTCTGGCCTTTAAAAAAGTTTCTAATAAAAATCAAATCCCAGAAAGAGAGCAGCAATTTCTCAGAGGTGGAAAATAACATCAAAGTAGAAATGATTTTTAGAGCTGGCATTTCTGGGATGTTTAATGATAAGTCAAACTTGCCAGAGCAGAGAAAAGCTGAGCTAATGCACAACGATCAGAGATTTTTCCCTTGACTACCACATCTAATACTATCAACAAGCCTACATATTCCCTACAAAGAGCAGATGGGAAAGCATCGGCTAATGACCGTATGTACAAGCTTGGGAATCTCTCCTTTGCAAAAAGGCAGATACTCCAGATAAAAGTTCTTCTTCATATATATTTACGAGTTACTACTAAATGAAGGTCAAATTCATTGGACAGAATCCTTGCAAAGCCTCTTCTATTTATTGTATAGGGTTACTTCACTGCTGTAGGAAGAAACATTCCCTCCTTCCCAATTTGGAACTATTCAAACATATGAGGCAAGACGGATGCAAAATCTGCTGGTGCAATGGGTCATCAGGAGGAAGAAATCTGAATCGAGACATGTAGGATTATCTGGGAAAGGTCTGGCTCGCTGATGGATAGCAGAGGAGGACTGACTGTTGGGCCTGGCAGTGCCCATATTTGGTGGACCAACTGGGAGTCCCACTGAGTGCTCAGGTGCGTTACCAGACTGGAGAAAGATGGTTAAAATCCTGCTGATCTCTTTGTTGCTCCACTCATATTTTTCTTCTTACAGGGTTGAGCAGGCAGTAGAGTTTAGCCTCCCAAATGAGTTTAGACGAGGTGCAGAATGCACAGAAAGAAAGGGAGTTGCAAGCATGAACCGGAGGAGGTACAGAAGGACTGCTCTGAACACATTATTTTAACGCAGGGCATGAGCTGGTCCTGGTATCTGGGAGAGGTGTCTATGCAGGCTGAGAGACATCTCTACCCAGGGAAAAGCCTTGTGCCCAGAGAAAACTGAGTAGATTTTTGGTTTTAGACCAAGGACTAGCAGAGACCTACCTCTGGATCCCTCTCAGGAAACCTGTTCCCAATCCTCACACCTATATTCTGCTTGCTAACAAAATAACATCTTTTAAAAGAGAAATCTGTCCATTAAAACGAGAATATGGAAAGGCTAGTTATAAATATTAACTTTAAACAGAGATTTGAGGGAGGCAACCATTATTTTTGCTCTTGCCATTAACTGTGGTTTTCAGATTTCCTGTCAGTATTGGGATATAGCATATATTAAATTAGCACATGCTTCTGGTTTGTGTGGAGGACGTACTGCTGGGTTAAGAAGCTCATTAGCAATATTTGCTGAATTCATATTTATTCCCAGAATCAATACTTGTAATATACTAATTAAATCATCTGTTTAGGACAGCCCCATGCTGTAGCAGAAGGAGTCCGTTCCCATCGTGACACATGCAATACAGCATTTAGTTCCCATTATTATTAATGAGCACTGCAGGCTTAATTCCTGATGTGAGTCTCTGAACAGGAATGCACAGTCTCATCCATCTGCTGAATGTTTTAAGCGGCGCCTTTTCCAGCACTCAGGATGCATTAACCCTTCTAGTGCCTTTGCTTTGGGGTCATGAATGGACTTCAGCAGCAGCTCCAAAACCACCAAAGGGCTCTTCATTATCTTGGTGGACTTTGGAAGAGGGCCCGGGGGACTTCATAAGGAAACCAAACGGATAAGTTGGATGTGATGGACCTGTGGAACTGCACAGAAGAGTGAGAGCACCAAGATTTCCCCATGATCCTGGAGACTGAGTGATTTCATAAAGAAAGTAGTGGTTCTGGCTATTAGTTGCCTTTCCCTTAAGTTAAAATAATGATGATTTTAATGATTCCCTATTCTTAGTACTCTTTATTGTATCATGAAACATTTTATGACTCTAATTTCTTTAGTTGTACTAGGGTACAATTTCCTGCCCTGGAATTTGGCTGCTGAGCTTGGCCTTTCATCAAGGGACTCTCAGTGTTGGAAGAAGACATGCTCTGGTGTCTGCAAGTCCCAGCTTCCAGCTGCAGCTTTCCTTCGAGACATGGATTTCTGCAGCTCTTCTTCCAAACCCTGACCAGCAGCCACAAGGAACAGGTTCAACTTTTAGAGGTTATTAATTCATCAGCTCTGATTGTCCCCTTGCTGAAATCCAGGAAATCGAGTCAAATCTGCTGTAATTGGCAGAGGTTGGGTGTGCACAGACATAACTGTTAAGCTGATGCTTCCTTCTCCCACTGCAATTCCTTGCTCCTTTTTTTGCCTTTGTCAAAGCGGGGAGGGGAGAATATCTCCTTTACGGAGTTTTGCATTTCACAGCTGCAAATTGGAGCAGGGGTGAGTGGTCTCTTGCTCCAGGACACGTGGCAGCTCCAGGCTTTCACTCATTATTACAGCAATATAAATTCCTCTGCTATGACTAGACTTTATCTTACACTGGGACTTTTCTGTTATAAAAGAAAATGCACGTGGTTGGCATTTTGCTCATTAGTCCCTCTTCTCCATCTCTCTTCATTTCTCCCATATGCTGAGACAACCTCTTTGGGGCTTCCCTCACTCTGGGATGTTCTGGAAACGGCTGCTCTTCTTGCTGAGGCTCTGCGTGTCTGGCAGATATGTTCCTTGAGTTCAGGAGACACCACGTACTGCTGTAGGTGCTTGGCCCAGGCAGCGAGAGTGAGCTGAGCAGATGTGGAAGTGAGTGCCCAGACAACCAAGGGATGGCACTTCCATGGTTGCAACAGGTCTGAGAAATACTGACTGGCTGCACTGAGTGTGTGGGGCCTCAGGAGGAGGAGATGGCGGCGGTGCTGCACGGCATGCATGGGAGATGGGATGTGGTGGCACCGGCTGGAGGAGGAGATGTGTGGCTCGCGGGGGTCTGTGAAATGGTGGGTTTCTGCTTAGACTAAGCATGGCACAGGCGAAATTTCTCCAGTGTTATCACAGGCATGAAGTTTCTTTTCTCCAGCTCGCTCAATTTAAATCAAGAGTAACTTTAGGGGCCCTAGTATGGGCTGTCCTGATGTACCAACTGCAAAATCCACAACTTTTCAAGGATGGGCCAACAAGGAAAATTCAGAGTTATGGTTTCTCATGCTGTCTTTGTGCAGATTGCTAGAAAATCTGGAAAAACAGAGACTCAGCTAGAAGGGATACAAGTACTGGAGGTTTTGTTTGTTTTGGCTTGTGTAGTGCCTCTGTACAGGGGTGTTTGTGTATTTTTGTATACGGGCACTGTGGTTGCTGTACGTGCAATGCCAAGCAAGCAAAGCCACAAAACCCATTGCATGTTAAAACCAAAAGCTACGGTTCCTTGAGGAGTTTGATCACTGCCTTTGATCAATCTGTACAACTGTCTCTCAGGACTGTGAAGGAGCTGTGGGCACCTGGACATATTCTCTCCTGGGATTCCTGGGATTTCTATGAAGTTCATCCTGAAGATCCCATTTTGTTATGATGAAGGTATATGAGAAAATGAGTGTATTTTAGGCATTCATTTACCTTGTTTTCACTGGTTGCTTTTTCTAATTCCATCCTATTCTCCCTCCCTCTCTCCTTTCAGGTAATTCTTAATATTAAAAAAAAAACCCAAACCAACCCTGCCTGATGCAATTTGAGGCAAGACAGGGACATTTTATTAAGGACTGCAAAACACTTAGCGGCACGAGGGTTTTCATGTGTAATCAGATACAGCAATTGGCTTGATTGCAATTGCTTCTGGGTCTGTTGCACACAAGCACCTGATTAGATTTTAGCGGTGCTGCCAATTCTGGAGGAGCTTTCGCCTTGCGATGTGAACGGGCCTGGGGGAAATCATGGGCCTTGTCCTTAGTGCCACCACCTGGAGAAGGGAAAGATGGGACAGGCAAAAGAGTTAGCAAGGACTCGCCCTCTACAGAAACTGTTGTCTTGGTGGGCAAAATGGATGAATTTTCAGCTCCTCCGCCTGCCCAGTTTAACACTGGGGAACGCTTTCTTGTTCTTACTTCAGTTTCCCATTGGTATTGGACAACTTTATGCCAGCCACCTCCTCCTTGACTGCAGAGCTCTACAGACTGTTGTGCAGCGGCTCTGCTCTGCTGTCCCACCCACATCTTGGGGATGGGGACGAACATTGCCAGCCAGCGAGGGAGCCTTTTCCTGGTCTTCTCCCTTCACGTGGATGGGTAACAGGCAGCAGTGCCCACCTGGATAGAGGAGAAGGGAGCAGAGGTGGCAGCATGGTGGCATCAGACAACAGGCAAGGCTGGTAATTCTGAGTACTCAGTAATATTTCCTAATCATTCTGGGTCTTTTCATTGTGATATTACTTATATTTACTATAGATACTCACCTGTAGAACCTCATTGTGAGGGCTGTGCTGTCCTGTCTATTTACAGTCCTAAAATGCAGAGGAAGTTGCACATCTGCCTGTTCAAAGTGAGCCTCTCATTGATCTCAGCAGATCTGGAGCTCTTCAGCTCATATGAGAGAGGTGAGCACTTGAGAGGGTGCTGTGTTGCTCCCAGTCATGGTGATGCTGGATGCTACTGCAGCCATGCTGTGCAAGTGCCCAGGAATGAGACTGTGGCAGGTTGGCCCTGCCCAGGCTGTTCTGGGGATTCCTGAGACACACAGCCGCTGGTGGCCCCAGATATTTCAACTAGGGACTGGGAGAGCTTTTTGAAAAGGTGTTTTTCAGCTGTGAGGAAAATCAAGTTTTTGTTGAATGCCTTTGCTCTGGAAAATCCCAATTCTGAAATATCAGATTGATGAATAGTGACATCCTTGAGCTAAACAAATGCTGATGTTCTTGGCATTTTTGAAATGTCAGTGCAAAGCTAAAATCCTCTTATTTGACTCTTCTCCACTAAAAAAAAAAGATCATCAAGTTGAAACAAAGTTTTCCTGTGAAAAATATCACCTGTAATTAAAAGAAGAAAACAAACTCTTGTCTTTCATGAAGGAAGTATTTTATCAAAAGAATTCAACCCACTGTAGGGTGGTAACTTAAGTATTCTTCACATTGGCCACCACCCCAAGTAGTGTTTGAGGGACCACAACTTCAACATCAGACTTTTTGTTGTCCAGGTGGAGACACCTTAAGAAGACCAGGTTTTTAGAGGTGAAACGTTCTGAAAATCGCCCACCTTCTTGCTGTTTCAAGTTTGATGTTCAGAAATGCCCTGTGGCTCTGGAAACTCTTGATGATTTCCAGCCACTTGGTCCCACTCTGGGAATGCATACATGCCCCTGCCAGTGAAACTGATGAGAATTTTGCCTGAAGAAAGTTTGCAGAATTGGACTCCACTCCAATTTGGTTTTCATCATGTATAACAAAGTGCTTATTTACTTTTTTTCACTTTGCCCAGCTTGGACAATTAAACCCCTGAGTCATTTTGCTTTTATTTCAAATCAGTTGCATTCCCTGGTTCACTGACTTGCCTGAAGTTTTATAATGCTTAGATACGAGAAGGGAAAAATGGCATTAAAACCCCTGAAGATGTTAAAATTCATATGCTTAGATTTACAGTGCTGCAGGGGCTATCCATTAATTTGATGAATTTCTTGATTTCTCTGTATGTGTATAAGTGTGTGTTCTTATTAAGATTTTTAGCAGCAGTGAGATATGTTAATGGTCATTCACCCCTTGAGAATAAAGCTGTACGATACAGCAGAGGGAGAAGGTGGTCTCAGCCCAGGGGATATTAGTGGAGACCATACAGCTGGGCAGCACGGACAGCCCCGAACCTGCGACAGCAGCCTTAGGGCAGCGCTGGCTAAGAAGTGTTGTTTGTGGAGAAATTGTTGCCCACACCTAAGGCTGGAGGTCTGTCTCAGGCAGGTGATAAATGCATCTCATTCTCATTAACAGAAATAAATGAGTGAAAATTAAAGCTTTTGTTGGCTGGGAGCACTTCTCCTTGGACTGGATTTAGCACCTGGTGACAAGAAGCATGGCAAAGCTTCATACTTTCCCAGCTGAGCTGGCTGCATCTGAGGAGGGCTTTAGCACTCAGTGAGGGCACGCGGCCTCTTTCTTTCCACGGCTGGGAATGCTTTCAGCACAGTTTGGTTTTGTTACATTCAATCGGTAAGATCTGGGAACTTTTAACCTGAGAAGAGTTTGCTAGAAACACGCACACAGGTGGATGTCAGAATACAAGGATGGATTAGGTGCTCACAGCTTTATAAATCAAAAGCTTTTCCAAGCAGCTGCAATTTTTTGACTCCTAGACATTTCCCATGGATTCGAAGAGACCCTCTGAAATTCTGCATCTGTGGGTAACTGTACAGCACACGTGATCTTTTTTTTTGCTTAGCCTCCTTTCACAGGTGCTTAAGGAACAATTAAACCATGAACCTTGGGATGACTGTGGATAGCTTTCAGCATTCATAGCTGGATAAGACTTAAAAATGGACCCTTCCCAATAAGAAGAAAATTACAATAAAATATTCCTCAATCTTTATATATATCTTTTTTCAAAGTCCCATATGTTTGTTGGTTTTGCTTGCTCTGTTTGCAAGCCTGGAGCTGGCAATGCTGTTTGAGGTTTGTCCCTTTCAATCCTTCCTATAGAAAGCAGAGACAGCTGTGATAGGAAAGACAGCCAGCTTTCCACATCTGAAGAGATCAGGTGCTAACATAAATATTGCCATGTACTAATCCCAGAGCACCTCTCCCCTGAGGGCGCAGTACTGGTTTTGTTTCTGTTGATTCCATCAGTTACGTATTTAAATAAGTAGTTCAACAAGGCCCAGTGTCAGGTCCTGCACTTAGGTCATAACAACCCCATGCAGTGCTACAGGCCTGGGGAGGAATGGCTGGAAAGCTGCCTGGTGGAGAAGGACCTGGGGGTGTTGGTTGATGGCTGGCTGAATATGAGCCAGCAGTGTGCCCAGGTGGCCAACAAGGCCAATGGCATCCTGGCCTGCATCAGGAATAGTGTGGCCAGCAGGACTAGGGAAGTGATCGTTCCTGTGTACTTGGCACTGGTAAGGTCCCACTCGAGTACTGTGTTCAGTTTTGGGTCCCTCACTACAAGATGCTGAAGTGCTAGAGCATGTCCAAAGTAGGGGAACGAAGCTGGTGAGGGGTCTGGATAACAAATCTTATGAGGAGCGGCTGAGGGAACTGGGGTGGTTTAGTTTGGAGAAAAGGAGGCTCAGGGGAGACCTTATTGCTCTCTGCAACTACCTGAAAGGAGGTTGTAGAGAGGTGGGGGTCAACCTCTTCTCTCTAGTAACAAGCAATAGGACAAGAGAAATGGCCTCAAGTTATGCCAGGGTAGGTTTAGGATGGATACTAGGAAAAAGTTCTTCACAGAACGGATTGCCAAGCATTGGAATAGGCTGCCCAGGGAAGTGATGGAGTTGCCATCCCTGGAAGTATTTAAAAGACATGTAGATGTAGTGTTTAGGGACATGGTTTAGTGGTGGTTTTGGCAGTGTTAGGTTGATGGTTGGACTTGATGATCTTCAAGGTCCCTTCCAACCTAGACAATTCTATGTTTCTGTGATTCTAAATACTCTGATTGAGGGGATGCGCTGCCCTGGGCCCAAATGTTGTACAAACTCTGAACTTGTGTAGAAGATGCAGGGGCAGACAGGCATGGATCAGCAGAGACAGGCAAGGACCCTGTGAGCCAGTACTGAGTGTGAAAATAGGCAGTTGTCATGGCATATCAGAAGTTTGTTCATTCATAGGGGTTATCCCGTCTCTTATCCTCCCAGGTGACATTCAGTGGGACACAGATTAGGCTAGATAGTTTGTAGGCAATTCTGTTCTCTTGTGTCTAAAACTAATGCTGCTGCAAGACATCCATGGCCACATCTTTCATCACCACTGGATTTTGAAGACAGGCTACGAGCAATTTTTCCTCGTTACATATTGAGGCTCACTTTTCTGAGGAATTTTAGAGAGGGTCTCAAGTCAGTTTGATTTAGGTAGCAATTTTAAGGTGGTTATTTCAGTATAACCTGTTACTGGAAGGATAGTCTTCAAAGCCAAACCAAACTCCTGGGGAAGAAATAACCCCCAAACTACAGGAACTCAAGCATGGCTGTGGGCTTTCCTGCCATGCCAGGAAGCTTGCTTAGTTTGCTGGGGGGCACAAGTACAGCTTCTCTCAACAACTTTCAGCAACAGAGCTGAAAGGCAGGTCTGCTCCCCATGCATCACTACTGTCATGCCAAAGTGCTTTGCTCTTCCCCAGGAAGCACATTTCTTCTGCCTCTCAAGAAAAAGCCACACTATCCGCAGAGTGTTGTTGACCTTTTGACAAATAGCAAAGAGGTGAGTCTTGGATGAGGGATTTGCTGTGCTACATCAGGGGCAAAGCAAATAAACAGTCCCTGGCTCTGGGGAGACGCTGCATATAGCATCCAAAGCCCATGCAATACAGTCATCCACAGTTACCTGCAGTCATTTGCAGCCCACTGCTTGCCCAGGTTACAAAAGAGTGGATAGTTCTTCATTCCTTTGATTTGTAGAGAGCTTTGGCTCAAATTCCTTGCTGTGAGCACAGCATTGTAACTATCTTGGTGAAAGCTGGGCTTACAAAATACTCCTGCCTCAGTGTGAGACACTTCATTAACTGCAGGAGAAAGATGGGAATGGCGCAGTATGATGAAGGGCAGGTCTGCATTTCAGTGATGGGATTGCAATTAGCAGCTTCAACTGCCTGTAGAAAGAAAGCTGGGCAAGTTGGGATGTTTTCAGGGTTTGGTATTAGCAGGAAAAAAGCAAAAGAGAGATAGAAAAAAAAGGAAGAAAAGGAAGAAGTCCAGGTCACAAATATAATGGAAGAAAACATGAAGTCAGCATTTCCCGTCTTGTTGTTGTACAAGTCTTTTCTGTGTCTGACAGATAGCTGCTTCACAGCAGAAGTGACCCATATTACTTCTTTATTGTTTAAACAAAGAAAGTTGCCAATTAAAATGACTTGAGTTTATTTCAGCACTTTGTGCTCCGGGAGCCTCATCGATTGGAAGGGAAGGTACAGGGTTGTCTGCTCTGCTGTGAAGCAATACAGTCCTTTCAAGTACATCCTACTCGCCCAGCTTTTGTCAGAAAATGTATCAAATCACAGATATTAGACATATAGCAGAGACTCAAGAGATCATCTAATCCATCCCTCTGCCTCAGAGGCTGTTCCAGGGAGATGTTTTTCTACGCATTTCTTAAAACCCTTCTGCAAGAGTCATCACACCTTCCTGAGCTACCTAGTTCCCAGTTCTCCTGACATCTAATTTAAATCTCCTTTGCTGCAGTTTAGGAGTTTGCCACCACTGTTTTGCTCTGTCCATAATGGACACAAGCAGATGTCATATCATGGAACTGGGCAGGTGTTGGGTGAACAGCCTCCTGTTCAAAACAGGACTAACACCAAAGTCAAAATAAGGGGCTTTCTCTCCCTTGGTGACAACTGTTAACTTATTTGAATACCATTTCCAGATCTTCTCCCCTCTCCTCTAAGCAGTTTGGCATCAATTATTCAAATCCTTTCCCACAGATCACATTTACTAGACCATGTTTATTAGTTATTGCTGTGTTATTAGTCATAGCTGTACATCTGATGGATGCTCTCATACCTACATGAGTGCACCCATACACAGACACGCGCATACACAGCTAATTTTGATGACTAGAGCAACAGGAGCAGAAGCCTTTCCTTGGCAAAATGACTTGGTAAAGTGAACTTAATTCTGCATGCTGGGAGTAACACACTGACTCGTGCAATGTGAAGTGCAATGAAACATTAAATGGCAATATGTTATCTGGCCACTAGAAGCATTTACATCTTGTAGTATGACGGATGTAACACAGTTATTGGTATGGCAACAGAGCATATGCTTGGCTTTAACTGTTTCAGGAGTCCCTGTTGAAGTTAAGGGTCTCTCAAATCTCCTTTCAGAGTGTATCTACCTACTTGTTTAGCTGGCATTGCTGTGGTTTTGACCATCAGCAAGATTTTAAGCTGCTGTCCCAGCCAGCTCTTCAGCACCCCTGTGCTCACTGATAAAGTGATTTTGAAGAAATGGACTGTGAACAAGAGCTGGTGCTGTTTGCAGGTTCACCAAGAGGGTTGCACTTTGGAGCCTGGCTGTGAGCAACAGGGATCACTTCTATGTGTTGGCTGGCATGGCTGTGCAAATATCTTGATGGACAGGAGAATTAGTCCATAATAATCTATCTGAAATAATAATAATCTAGCTCTGAAAACCTTGTAGAGCAAAGAAGAAAGGAAGCCAAACTGCAGTGCCAGTTTATTTATCTGGGAGCCACCTTATTTGCAAGAGGTTCTTTGCCCTAACTTGGCCCAGGAGCCATGCTACAATGCAACTACATCTAAGAGATAAAGTTATTTTAATATTTGCTTATTTGTAGTGTCAAGGAAATCCAGTTATAGATAGGACTACATTGTGTCAAGCACTGTAGAAACTCAGAGCAGGTAATTTAGTGATCATGAACTAAACCTAAATAAAAGATAATAGAATGATACAGGGGGACTTAGTACATCGAGGACATAAATCTTGCAAAGCAATGAAAACTACTTAATGTTTGCAGAGTTTTGGGGAGTTGCAATGGCACAGGAGTACTGTAAGCAGGACTCAAGGAAGGAAGATGAGGTAGCTTTCATAAATTAAGCCAATTCCAATAGCTGCTCTGTGAGGAACATATTTATCACAGTTAAAGCTTGGATTTTAAACAAATTCAGACACAACTGATTGTACAGTTACTATGCCAATAACATTTGTGTTGGTGTTGTCATGCTTTTTATGCGTAGGTATTTTTACTTTTATCTTACTTGTTATGCTGTTATTAGAAAGTGTTGATCAGGACAGTGATATTCTACCTGTAGCTAGTCCTGGGTCTCTGGGTACTTCCAGGACATCCCTGAAAAAGGCCCTAGAGAAAAGAAAGTTTATTAACAGTTGGCTTGAATCACTGCAGGGGGTTTCACATGCTGCCACTGGAATACTCTTAGACCCCTGCAAACCAAAAGAGGTTGAAAAATTACTAGCAGAGAATGAATAAACAGGAAAGAGTTGAACTTGTTTTCATTTTCCCCAGCAGATGTTCAGTTGTTGAGGCATCAGAGCCACCGGATGCTGGAAGAGGCATTTATGAATGACCTGCTATTCTGTATCTTCATCTCTGGGGGTGCCACCAAGCTGGGCTGGAGGCGGCGGCAGCAGCTGGTATGTCTCAGTGGGGTACTCCGAGTAATGGCTGTCATTTGCTGGACTGGTGGAAGTCACAGTGGTCTTCTGCTCAGTCACCACCTGGTCCCTGTCACATGCCACAGAGATTGATATAAATCAAACCCCTCTCTGCAGTGGGGGCCTTGAGAAAACAAATTGATGTTTTAAAGCACAAGAAAGGAAGTGTCAGAGATGCAGCCCTAACAGTCTGACAGTAGCTGGGGGGTTGTCACGCTGCTTGGACTGAACACTGAAGGAAGTAGTCAGCCAGTGGGAACATCTCTAGAAGCAAACTGGAAGAGCAAAGTCCAAATCAAAGGCCAGGACAAGACAAACTACATATCTTCCCTTATTGTATATAGTGACAGTGAGCTCTGGGCTGAAAAAATACTTAGGGGAAGGGACTGACTCTTCCTTTAAAGACATGCAGGCCAGATGTCACCTAAGAAAATAGCTTGTAGGGAACAACCATTTACAGGCTTCCAGGTGACAGGAAAACTTCGAGCTCAGAGACCCCTATCATGTGTCTAATTTTGAACTGGTAATCTTTGACGAGCACGTGGATCAAGTGATATCTTCACCCTTTTTGCTGACGGCCTAGGTTTGCTTCTTTTCTTGTATAGTAAAACTAACCTCAAAATGTATCTGCATTGTTAAGGTTAGTCTCTTGTAGCTGGTCTCAGCAGTGGGAGAGCAGAGAACCAATAGAGTATTGGATGTTTACACCCCTTGGTGAAGTCAGGGCAGATATGGGTTCGTGTGCCAAGTATTAAGCAGGACATCCAGAAGCTTTGTCTTCAAATTAAAAATAAAACTAATAGGGAAGCATACTCTATGGAGTGCATTATCCAGGACTCTCATTTTTCTGTGTGATGTCTACTACCTGAAAACAAAATGCAAAGGTTGTCTCATCCTATCCCTGGAAGGAGATTAGCCAGAGTAGTTACTGACTCTGTTATGAATTTTTCTACAAACACTAATGAAACGGACAGGTACAGATGATCCAACAGCAACCAGGTCTACATTCATTTTAACCCTCTCTGCAAAAAACCAAAATAAAGCAGGAAAAATAACTAATTTCTATCTTTATCAATCTGAATTATTAAAGTTCCCTGGTGTAAATCACTCATGGAGCATTAATTTTTATGCCAGTCTAGGAAAATTAAGTAGCCTAATCACATTACATGTTCACCATTACAAGAACCATAGAGCTTTTCCTGTATTTGGTTGGAGGCTATTCCGTTTGGCTGGACTCTTTTGATACTGCTTTGCCTGTGTGTGCAATTAAGAGACTTTTTTTTATTAACCAGTTTTTACATTACACTCTGCGGCCCCGTCACACAACTAAATGACCCGTTTAACAAGCATGATAAAATCCTCATTAGGGCCTATTATAGGATTTAGTGGAATCTTCCTGCTTCACTACAGCACAAGCCTAATCTAATTAACTCCACCACTTAATTCTCTCCCTCCCTCTTCTTGCTGTTTATTGGGCTTTTTGTGGAAAACAGATCCAAGGAACACAATTAACGTAATTTATCCCGGAAAATCCCCAAACATTAGCAAGCTACAAATGTAATTGGAAAAGGCATCATAGAGTTCAAGCATAGTAGGCAATTACTCCAAAACTACAGCACTGCATATTATCGTATTACTTCTTATTATACTTTCCCAAGATGAGCAAGGAGGTAATTCTAACCAAGTGCATTTAAAGCCACAATTAAGGGTCATCTTTGTGTTTGAACAGCTTTCATATTTAATTGAGGAAAAATGTGTGCCTTCAAGAACGAAGTGTTTTGCTAGGATGTGCAATATGGAAAGGAACTGTATGTTGTGTTCTTGAACTTATTGGTATAAACGTAAAGCAACTCCCAGTTATAAAGTCTTGCGCAGTAGTTTGTGGACAGATTTCAGAAAACAGGACTCAGCCACAAGAGGTAGCTAGTCTTTCTATTTTTTTCATGGCAGCAAGGTGTAGAACATTTATGAAACACAAGATGTTCTGCAATAAGGTCTGTTGGCCACTGAACATGGGAGGAACACTTGAGAAGACACCACCATGCTATCCTGCTCATTTCATAGGCTGAAACCCTTAATTTGCTGTTAGTTCTTTTCCTAAAGGTGGTGAACTCCTACCAGATCCCAAGACAGCCCAGCCTAGTTACACTTCACCTGAGATGGGCAACCGATCCCAGAGATGCCCTGAGGAGTTAGGGTCTGACCTTGGTGTTCAGAACTGAAGATCTAGCCAGTTGTTGGGACTCCCAGTTAGATACCCATAAGGTGAGGCTGCTGTGTTACCATTACCTAGTAGTTAAGATCAGTGTAGAAGGTGACTAAGTTTCTATAAGAAATGAGAGTAACCTCCACCCAAATTCCCATAGATGATGGTACAAGATGAATGTGGGAGTGCTCAAGAGGTAAGTGCTGGTGCAGAGAGGCAAAGGTCTTGTCTAGCTTTTCATTTTAGCANCAAGAAATGAGAGTAACCTCCACCCAAATCCCCATGGTACAAGATGAATGTGGGAGTGCTCAAGAGGTAAGTGGTGGTGCAGAGAGGCAAAGGTCTTGTCTAGCTTTTCATTTTAGCAGTGTTTGTGTTTGTATGTGTGTGAGAATGAGAAAGAAGCCAAATTAACTCCTCAGAGATGGACAAAAGGAAGCAAAAGAAGATGAGACAAAGGTCCACAATGCAGTGAGACAATGAGTGAACATTTTTGGGTCAAAAATGTTGAACATTAGCTTAGAGACAGACACAAAGGGTTGCCCCTTACTCAGAGGAAGTTGATTTTATGCATATTTGCAAATAAACCATGTGATTTCTGTGGACATGGATTTCCGCCTCATGGAAGAAATTAGCCAAATGCCTTGGCTAAACTGGGCAGCAGCCACGTGTGACAAAGTTCAGTCCATATCTCCCATCTTTCTCTGAACCAACAGAGAAGGATTTTTTAACCTTGTATGGATTTGGCCTCTTTTGAAGTTGTCAAATCAGGGCAAGTTGCCTTTTGGGCAATGTACTTTCATGCCACACTGAGTGCAAGATGGAATTATCTCATTTGCATTATGCAGGGAGTTGGACAAGATGACATGATGTTCCCTTGGGGTCTCTGATGTTTGATGCTATTAATCTTTCTTATTAGCTTGGGCCTGGGTTTTTGGAAGCTTGACTCCCAGGGAAGTTCAAACCTGATTTCCTTGAATGTGGCAAGCTTTTGAAAAATTTGACACAGTCTGCTGCTGCTATTCCTTCTGGAAACCCCAGCTTTGGTCCATCTTGTCTAGCACAGCTTCCTCTAAAGGCAAGAAATATTAAGGATGCAACCTGGGAACAATCAGACAGATGCTGAAACTTTAGTGGAAAGGACCAGGAGCCAAGGGTGAGCTATACGACAGCCTCCTTACCCAGGGCTAAGGGAGTTACTGTTTCTGACCCTAATTCTTTCATGAATCAATGCATTTGGAATAATAATAATTATTTGTGTAGGAAGGGAAACCTTTAATTAGTTTGCAATAATCTGAGAGGCATGGTATGCCCACACACAGCTGCTCTGGCATGTGTGGTTGAGATCATCAAGAAAATCTCAGGCATTTCTTTGATTCCTCAGGGGACCTGGGGTCTAAAAAATGCAATTAGGAGCAGGAAAGATGCACTGAATAGTGCCTGGCTTTGTGGAGTCTTTGCTGAGATGGAAAAGGGTCACTCCTATCAGTTCTTGCAAACCATCTCAGCACAGTGATCGAGGTCTGACAGTCTGGTAGAGAAGAGGTTGGTGTACTGGGGGCAGGTCACAGGCACTTTGCACTGCCTGGAGTTAAGTTTTGTCCTCTCCACTGATCTTCCTGCTGAGCAAGGAGCACTGAGTTTGCCTTGGCTTGCTATTGCATAGGCATGCACCAGAACCATTTTGGGGCCAAATAAAGACACAGCTTATGCGCTCTAGTGTTGGCAATAGCCCTGCTCCCAGCAGTAGGTAGGACTAGGTGACCTCCAGAGGTCCCACCCCACCAACATTTCTATGATGCCGTGTCTGTATTGTTTTGCTAAGTAGACTCCATAGCAATAAACTTTATGTGTTGACTTATTGTCATTGGAATGGGTTTAAATAAGTTGAAAGAAAAGAATGCTTTGATATTTATAACAGCTAATGCATTCCATAAGAGGAGAGTGTTTTTTTTTTTGGCTTCCAACTTTGTTTTGGTTTTCAGGTTAAGTAAAATAATGCTATGATTTAAGGTTATAGTGAGGTCACTGGAAACACAATTGTGGTAAGCCAATACAATATGATACCCTGAATGTTTTTGTGGGGTCATACTTGCCGTATTTACCTAATTAATGATTATGTAAATTAGACTTTTGAAACAATAGCTGCCTTGAGTGGTTTCCTAAGGTGATTTTGGAGGAGCTGCTGTTCATCTTATTTCTACTGTACTGGGGCTGTAAATATAAGAAAGCTCATCTGTCATTAGCACTAACGTTGATTTGTAGCAATAAAGGAAGTTGGCTCATATTTTGTTTGTTTTTTTTTTTCCCCATGCAAACACAACTCCCTGTGTGAGACTACTAAATAAACAACTTAATAAAGAAAAATAATTAGAAGCCTCCCTCAACATTGAAATGGATCTGCCTTCACAATCACCATGGAATGGGGCATCATGGAGGAAAAACACTCCAAAGGATGTGTAAGAGCTAAACTTATGGCAGCTTCATGCTTACAATATGGTGCTGTTTGTTACTAGTAAGCAGGTGTGCTCACAATGTGACAATATCATGGCTGATGCCAGGCCAAAAAATGTCCCAGTAATTCTTGCTGGATTACCGTCTTTGGAGTAAGAATGGAGGATGTCCTGGTTTATTATGGGTATGACTGTAGAGGAAAGTCCCAAACAACACTATCTCCACAGCTGGGCTCAGCAGGAGTGGGCTTTGCTGTGTAGTTCGCTCTCTCTCTCTGAACTGCATTGCCTGTTTGATAGTTATAACTCAGGTTTTGAGTTGGAGGGGCATGTCTCCAAGGCAGCGTGATCCTGGTGGCTGGGCAGGGAAAATTCCTGGCAAGGAATGAAACTGCCATGCCAAAACAGTAAGGAAAACATTGAAGCTATGAGTAAAATAGGCTTCTTACCCACCATTCACTGAGAAAAACTTTCTGGCCACCCCAAACTAATCCCCATGCTGCAGGTGTTGTGATAGGCACCAGGTATGTTATTATCAATAATTGAAATGGATGGTTGACTCTTCAGAAGGGGGTTGTCTCTGGATTTCATCTGGAGTCAGCTTTAGACTGTCCCGGAGCAACTGGAGGAAGCCTCTGAAATGACTACAAAAAATGAATGAGGCAGCAAGCTCAGTGACAGCTCCCATCAATGATGATCTCTCTTAAGGTGAGAACAGCTGCAAACCCCTGGAGAGAGATGATACTTGCTCCCTGGGCAGAATTTCGTGCTTTACTGCACACTTTCCTTTTTGCACTGGGAACACGGAGGCATTCGAGTTTCAAATACAAGCGGAATGTAAGGAATTATTGCAAACAAGCTTGGCATTTGCAGGTAGATGCACCAACGTGATGCCATCTGCCTCTGCTGGGAGCATCGCATCAGAGAGCCGTGCTGGAGTGAACGCTCTGGCTCCAGGCAGGCCTGGCCTGTGGTTTGTGGATCGAGATGAGTCAGCGTGGAGAGGTTTGCCATTAACACAGGCATGGGGAAATGATGTCCACACAGGGAGTAACATTGCCTTCAGCTGGGAAGGCCGAACAGACGGAAACACTTGGAGCTAATGTTGTCAGAGCACGTGTGCTCTAAGGGGGTCATTTCCAGATTTTTTTATGCCTTTTAGTCTTGTGGTCTGGCCGTTTCTTAATTCAGAAGGTCAACCCCCCCCATTGTGACTGACTGTTCTGGTATTTTCTGTTTGGTGGACCAGACTGCTTCCCTGTATTGACTCCTGTTTCATCGACAGCTTGACTGGAAAAGCTGTCCAGTCTTGATTCCAGGTTTCCCAGTGACAGAAAATCATCACAAGCGCAGGCAGTCCTAGCTCTTAATTACCAGAACTGTTATGTGTTTCCTTCTTGTTATCTCACTGCAGTGACTATTTTTGGGATTGCTTTTGTACCAACCTACTGGTTTGAAGAGTGCGTTAGCCAAGTATTGTTCCCCGGGTAAGCACCGCAAGGCAGAGAGCAGCTTTTGCATCTCGGCTCTGAAGACTGACAGCTTGTCTCTCAGGTGGGAAGTCTGAAGGAGGGCAATTTAGCTGCATGGATGAAATTAAATGAAGAGCAGGAAACAAATCTGTTGAGAGTCATGTCTGCCCTTAAAAGGCAGGAGCCGATGGTCAGGTCTTAATTTTTGCAAATGTGCTGACAGCCACGTGATGAAAATGGGTTGCGATTTGTCATTGTCACTGGAGGCTAAATAAGCGTGCTCTTGTTCATGCACGCTGATTTCTGCCATGCCAACTCATCTTGGTCTGTCGTTTTCTGTGGGGGTACCTGGGGGTTGGCAGGCTTTGTACACCACATTGTTTTGGACCGTGTGAGTCTGTGAGTATATTTGAAGGAGGGGCCCTTGAGGTAAACCATTTCCTTGTAAAGAAAATGAGGACTGGTCTCCTCTGATCATGTTTGCTAAGAGGGCAGTGCTTTCTTGGCTCTGCAGACTCAGCGTGGCAAGAAATTCCTCCACCGTGGAATCTCTTTGTTCTTTTTCTATTTCATTTTACAGAAAGAAAAGGGAAGTAATAAGGAATTTCATTTTAACTCATCACCCCAACCTTGGGCTGACTAATATTCTTGATTTAAGCCCTGAGAGTGTTTCTGTTTTCATGATGGCGTTTTGGTTTGCTGTTTCCACAAACATGAGAATGACTCATATTCTCAGCACTGTGAAGGATTGGAAGGAGGGAGTGCGCAAGGTTTTGTTCCCACTGGCGGACTGTGGAACACATGGTAATTTGAAGACCTGTCTCCCAGAGCAAGAGTGGGCTCAGGCACTAGAAAAAATGGCCAGTCAACTTTTCTGCTAAAAAATTAGCTTTTAAAAAATAAATGTATCAGTTTTCTGGGGAAAACATAGTTTTTGATAAAAATGTGAATATTGTGAAGACTGATTTCTTTTCTAAGTTAGCAATACCTCTGTGATACCTCCAGGCAGCTGTACTTCATACCCTGTTTTCTTCTAAGAGAAAAGAGTTCAACTACACCTCCTGCAATGCATGCTGGTGGAACAGCAAGAATTCTGGAAAACTTGCAAAGAAAGGCTCAACTTGCCTTTTTGATGAGTTTAGTCTCTCTAACTCAGTTTCCCTATGTATTAAAATAGGTGCAGCCGCTATGCCACTGGGGTGCTCCGTACGAAATAGCTGGCTAAAGCTTGCAGTCTACTTTTGACCTGAAAAATGCCGTTTCCTTGTCAGCAGTAAGAATCGTCTGTGCAGCACTTCAGACTCCAGTTCCTTTATCACAGCAATGAGTGCTTGATTTTCTTTTTCTTTCACATCTGACTTTGTAATAGCCCAAGTATCTTATTAGCTGCCTAAAGCATGCCTCTGTTGGAAAGCATGACTAGTTCAAGGTGGGGCACCTCTAATGGCTTTAAGCACGCTGCCTCGAGTACCAGTAACGCTGTGGCAGCAAGCACTTGCTCCAGCCATTTGCTGCTTCTCAACCTGGGGGACAAGACCCACCAGTGCTGGAGGGTCGCTCCTTGCATAGCCTGTCCCTTGCTGGCTCCTTGCTGGCATGGGACAGGGCATGGGTATGCTGAGGCTGCCTGGTGGGGAGGCTGGTCTGGATGATCTCTCTGCTTGGGAGAGTGTCACTTGAGAAACTTCCTCTTTGAGGCAGCCCAGAATTGTGGCTACTGCATCTTTTCTGTACCTCAGGATGTGATTTTCCTGCCCCTCTTAGATTGCTGCCCTACCTGACAACTGCTTTACTTTGCTGGTCCTCAGGGTCAGTGTTTCCTGGGATCCAGCCTGGGCTTCAAAAAGCCAGCCGGATGACATGGACACTCAGACAGATCAGGAAAATGCCACTCACCTCTCCCTCTACAGCCCTGCAATATAGATGTATCCTTAGTGAACTTGCAAATCAAATTGAATTTCTTTCTCCTGTTCAAGTAATAAGGAGATTTTGTTGTTAACTGGCAGGTGCCACTTTGAATTTCAGTGGTGAAGCTCAAAATGGTTTGTATATAGGTCAAGCATGGATTACTCCACTTACAAACGTGATTTGGAAGAATCTCTTCTCAAAAAGTTTTTCTGCATTTCTAGGTATATGTAAGCATTGCCAAGAGCTAAAAGGAACAGAAATGCTGCCAGAAGCAGTGTGAATGAGGTCTCTAGTCCCCGTTTCATAACTGCAAACAGTTTTTAGATTAAAAAGAAGGAAGAGGCTTAAATGTCTCCCTGCTGCTTGTATTCTTCTGCAATCCCTGTAAAACTTCTTCAGTATAGTGGGCCTCTGTGAATTTTAACTCCCTTAGAAAGAAATGAGCAGCAGCTTTTTAATCTATCCATGCATCAGAGAAACATATGGAAGACAGCGACCATTGTAGGTGGAGGAGTATCTTTTACTGAGCGCTGTTATGGAGACAGCTCTTGGAATGAGATGATGATGGGAGAAGTGGAAATTGTGATTTCGCTTCACATAAAGGATGAATTTGTTCATAAAAAAGAGTTTTCAGAATCACCCAAGAGATTTGGGAGTTTGAGTCTCACTGATCTCCTGTTGGATGTAGGTGCTGGACTTGCCACAGGCCTTTTTGAAGGTTTGAGCACAGATGGTGAATAACAACATGAAAGGATATGAGGGGCTTTGTATGCATGGAAGCTTGGCGTTTTTTTTAGCTTTATGAGTTGGTCTAATAATCCGTTACCTTGAGTTGGTCTTCCTAAAAACTGTTCCTTGCTGAGGTACAACATCGTTACTAAAACTCGCAACTCTTTCCAGTATATGCTATGTGCTTGTTTCTTGTCCTGGAATGTTGTACTGCTCCCTAACTGGAAGCAGAGATGAGCTTTGGGATGGGTAATGTGGAAAGGCTGTAGGTTCCTGGACCTGAAAATATTTAAGGATGAGTGAGACAAACCTCTTACAGGAGATGAACAGTGTCTATTCTGTCCAGTTGGTTAAGGGGATGGAGCAAATCCTATTGAGCTCCTTTCAGCCATGAATTTCTAAGATCCTACCTGAATGTCCTTCAGTTGTGTGTTAAGTCCCATAACATCTGCCTTGTGAGGTTTTCTTTTTCCTTCTCCGTTTTGCTGTGGGAAGGAGTAGTATAAGACGAGGCATGCTTCTCATGAGTTTTTCCTTGTTCTTATTGCTTCTATCACCCTGTGTCTCTTTTGGGGAAAACAGACTGAAAACACATACCTAGCACCCTCCAAAAAACTTTGAAATTGTTCTTGGTCTTGTGGGAGTCTGATCCAGCACATGTAGTCTGAGATAATTCTTGTTTCTAGCACAGAAGAGATTTACAGTAGAGACACTACTGTGGCAGGGGAAAGCCTGAGATCTCTCTTCCCAGCTGAGTGTCTGTTCTTTCGATGGGATACTGTTCAAGGGGGTTTATGCTTAATACGTGCAGGAGCAACTGAAAGAATGGCAGTGAAATTCCATGGGATGTGTGAAATGTGAGATTTGTAAAACTAACTCTGTGTAGGAGAAATCCTGCTTTAAAACTGTAGGTTTGTTTTTCTGAGTGCACGAGGTACCAGGATCCCAGGCATCGTTGAATATGTACACTTGGAGGTATTGGGATCCAGCTGTCATTTCACCCTCATATTAGAACTAAGCAACTTTCCAATAAGCTCTTCTGGATCCAAATTGAAAGTATGGAGACAAAATTGAAAGAGCAAACATTTAAAGAAAAATATTAACTCTGTATGTATGAAGTTTTTACCCTTACTTATGTTTGTTTATTGCTCTTGGCAAAAGTGCTTTTAAATTCTTAAATTTACAGTCAGAGATTTATTAGACTAGAGCGGATCACTGCTGTCATTCACTCAGACTTCCCACATACCAGAAGCAAAACATTGCAGCTAGTTTGCCTGTTTTGAATTCCAGATGCGAAATGTGCTAAGAAACACAACCGATTTGGAAAGCTCTTCTGCCCATGGCAGAGATGTAATTTCACTCCCAATTTATCAACTGGCAATAAACAAAAATGCTTATCTTCAATTTGAGGAACTCAGCTTTGTATCAAATTAGACAGGAGCTTTTTTTTTTTTTACCTACTAAGGCAGTGAAGGGAAGTTAACCTCAGAGAAGCAGATGTGAACCTTTGCAAACCCAGATCGTGTGAACAAGCGGTTGTGCAAATTGCAGGAGGCCTCTGACAAAACTTCATTAAGTAAGAAAGGATTTTTGTTTCTGTGAGTGGGGAAAGAAACTTGAAACTCAGGAGTTTTGATTCAGCCAAAATGCATTAGGCTGAAATCCAACATCTTCTTCCAGTATTTGATGGCAGTGAGCAGAGCAGAGGAAGGGGTGTAATTAAAAAGGAATCAGGACAATTAAAATGAAGGAAAAGCTCCCTCTGTGTGCACAGAGGCAGTGACAAAGGCAGGTGATTAGGTTCTTTCTGAGGGTGGTTTTGGATTGGCAAAGGGAGATTAGCTCCTGTGAAAGCCTTGCTCTGATTTCTAATTTTTAGCTGTTTTTCTCATTTCTTCCAATCTTTCTTTGCTGTTGCTGTGAAAAAGGCTTTGATTAGAGGACAGAAAAAGAAGTGGGAAAAGACAGAGAAGTCACAAGACCATGTTTAACTTTCTACTGTTACCTACAAAGTAATAATAAAAACTCCACTAACTGTAATTAGGGTAATTACCCACCCTCCCAGCTATGATGTAGATTTGCAAAGGAACAGTTTCTTCAGAGCTTGCAGGCGAATATCTGATGGAGTAACTTCTATTGAAGTTGAATAATAGAAGTTGAAACTTCCATTATTCCACATCATCCATGAAAACAACTTGATGCACTTTACAAAAGAAATCACTTTCATTACCTCCATTTTGCAGATGGACAAAAGTGTGAAATGAATTAACCAGGGTCATTCAGGAAGAAGTGAACCCAAATTTTGTGGGTTGTGTATTTTGTTTCGTTGTGTGTGAAAATACACAAACCATCAGAAATGTCCATTGAGCTTCATAAGAGGTATTTATTCTCACTGGATCCCAGTGTGATGTTGGTTCAGTGAGTAAAGATGGAGGATCTTGCCCCTAAAAAAGATGCTGCCTTGGCAGTCTGATGAGACAGGCATGGTGGTGGTAGCCCAGAACTGGATTGAAGGGGGCATCTGAGTTGCAATGTGTCCCGTCCAATCCCATTTTCACTTTACATATTATACATTGGTTGGGTCAATCTTATGAAACTTAGAAATGGTCTTACAATAAAGCTTAGGAAATCAGAGTTTTTTTCCAGTGGACTAATTAATAGACAGGTGGATTTTTGAGATCACTAGATTACTCTTTCCAGGATCCTGTTCAACTCAGGATGCAGAATTTTACCTGTTTCCTCCTCAAACATGCTTAAATAGATCAAAGCTCTTTGATTTCCAGTCGGAAACCTACAGCACTAGAACAAGCAAGAGAATTTTCCATTTAAATGTTGTCTCAAACACAACCTTTTGCTATGAGATGTGGTAAATTGCCAAAGTGCAAGACAGGAAAACACAGACACCTTGAGGAATAAAAACTTATGAAGGATTCTTAACACTGTGTTAGGAAGACTTTCCCATCAACAAAGAGATGTGGAAATAACCCCACACAGTTGTTTATTCAGTTGAATCAAAAGGAAATGACATATCTAGAGTTAGCTGTACATGGCAATGTCCAGATACGCAGATGAAGGAGTTATGTGGAAATCAAAGAAGATATGAGGTTACCCAGAAGATACCTTCAGAAGAAGCAATAGCAGAGAGAATAGACAGACTAGATAGGAATAGCAGCAAATAACTCACAGGAGTGGAGCTGCCTAGTTTCTGCCTGGAAACTGATATTAGGGAAGGAAAGAAATTCAATGGATCACGTGCATGTAGCCTTGACTTAAGGACATGAAGAGATGGAGGAACCATGACTTGCTTTGATTTGTTAGTGCTTTAACAGCCATAAACATGGTTTAAAATGTTCACTTTGCATCTCTTTGGGATTTACCTGCCTTCAGGTTCTTGGCACTGCTCCAGTTATGTCTCTGATGTTACTGGTATACAGTACTCAAGACACTACCCATACTTTGCATGATGGAGTGTCACTGTGCAGCATTTCCAGTATAAAACGGTGGATGATGGGCAGGCACACCGCAGCGTTTCTCGACTGTGTAATAAAATATTGTTAAAATGACTTCACTCCTGAATAGAGCCAATGGAACAGAATGACAACAGGGAGAGTCAAAGAGCAATGGCTATTTTTTGTCCATCCTTTGTCATTCTGAGACAGTTACATTTTTTTCCCAATAGGAGTCTGGTTTTTGATTTAATAAAAAAATTGATTTAATCAATTGATTTGAGCATTACAGTAATGGATAGATACGGCTGGTTGTTTGCAGTGGGGTGTGTACGAGAAGGACAGTGACTGGGAATGTACCTTATGTTAAAGCCTGGGATGTAAATGACCTGAATGGAGCTGGTGTAAGTGTAAGATCACACTGCCCTAAGTAGAGGTTCCTTCAGTTTGTAACAGAAGGAAATAATACTTGCTTGACACCATCTGTAAATCAATGCAGAGCTGGCTGTAGGAATTTAAATATACACAGATGTAATATTTATTAGCAGTAATTACTTACCTTTGTTGGTACAGTTATTTTAACTAATGTGCTAATTAATTGTGGCATGGTAATTAATTATCTACTGAACTCCTGGAATATATATGGAGACACCTTATGCAAAAGTCTGTTTGGGTGGGTATTTACTTCACTGTTATTACATGAGCTGCTTTAAGCATTTACAAGTTATCACTAAGTTATGTTTCCGATACTGTCATTATGGTTTGCCAGCTGCATTTCACAAGACTATCTAGCATTGCAATGAGTATCCAGTAAAGTACCTGGATCCATTAAGGTATCCCCATTTCAAGCAGAACTGTCCCTGTAGCTGCTCAGTAGTCACTGCAGAGAGACTCTTTTGAGAATAATTTCCATGCTTTTTGCACTGCACAAGCCAAGAGGAGGAAAAAATCCCTGTGTGGAAATAGAGAGGGTCTCTTGGGGTTTTGTCGATGGCCTGCTTCAGCCTTTCTCTGCTGCATGAAGCAGCAGAGTCCTATTTTGTTAGGTGAATGGAGGGGATACGGAGTGAAATAATCCAGACAGTTTTAAGTATTTTGGTTTTTGATATAAATTGTTCTCTATTACCTGGTGTGTATTGCACACAGAANCCTGCTTCAGCCTTTCTCTGCTGCATGAAGCAGCAGTTGAGTCCTATTTTGTTAGGTGAATGGAGGGGATACAGAGTGAAATAATCCAGACAGTTTTAAGTATTTTGGTTTTAGATATAAATTGTTCTCTATTACCTGGTGTGTATTGCACACAGAAGATATTTCCCCAGATGGCCCAGAACTTGAAAGGATAATCCTGAGCTTTACTTTCTCAAGCTGATGTAAGAATCCCACCCATTCTGCTCCATTCCAAGCTTGAGCTTGGAAACGGAGCCATGAGCCAGTGTCAGCCAAACCATGAACAAATGATCGCTCATGCATCTCCTGTCACAGCCTGTAAAACCTCAAGACCAAGAGAAAGAGAGGGACAGAAGTATATTGAAGGGAGAATTCACATCAGAGGCGACCAGTGACATTGAGCCTTTATGTAACCCTGTGCCAGAGTCAGAACAGTGGAAAGAAATCTGTGAGTTACACAGGACTCACAAACACAATTTGGGGAAAAAATATCCTAATGCAGGAAGAATCATTGCCTTTCAGGTAGGGTAAGCTGTTTCAGGAGAGCAAACCCTCATAGGGTGCATTGTAATCATTGGTTGATACGAGAAGGAGCACAGCAACCACTGCTGAGAGTAAAGGCAAACCAAGCCATAAAAATTAAACTGGCAGGAGATGTTGTGGAAGCTGCAAGGAGGTCTCCGAGCCTGCAAGGCAGAGCAGTGGGGTGGCAATGCTTGGGGAGTGCTGGGGCCGGGGGGACATTGAGACAGGTAAGCTGAGCTGTAGGAAAGGGAAAGAGAGGACAAACTTGCTGTATTGCTAAATGCAAGCAAGCAAATTTAGAGGATGCTTCACAGAGCACATAGAGAGATACGAGATGTACTTTTGGGTTGTGTACCAAAGGGGAAAGTGGAATGATTCACACAGTTGAGCAGAGTTGCCTTCAGCTGCCTTGGCATGAAAAGTTTCAGGCATGGGGCTGAGAACTCAGAAAACTAGTTAGAAAGTCTTGAAGTTTGAAAGTCTGAGATTATGCCAGTACTTCTGACCTTGCTTTCACCAGGCAGTCCCTGCTGAGCAAATTCTAGCCTCAATCTTCAAAGTGCAACAGTCATATAGTTCCTGCTGCTCCTGACGGAGATATTCTGCTGCCTGTTCTGAAGGCAGCTCACTATCTCTGTCCTGTGGTTTCCAGTGGCATTCAGATAAGTTGTTTGGTACTGAGCTCTGCAACAGCCCAGAAGTTATAGAGGGAGCCTAAAGCAATTGCACTTGGGTACCTTCACTCGCTAATCTGTGTACCTTCATTACATGTCCAAAGTTAGCTGAAACTGAGAACCCGGAGAACAATCATTACTTCTTTGGAAATTTTTTTCCCTTTTAAGTATGTGACTATTTCCAGGCTTTTTTCTGTCTGTGCATTATCTCTTAACACTTCTGAAGTGCTTGCCAAGGAGTGGCTTGCTTTGAGACATTTTTACCTGCTTGTTTGTTCTTTCTGGACAGCTCCTATTAAATTAAACCATATATTCATTCATACAGACAACATCCCAGTAACCAGGTCAATACAGACTAGTCATAAATTATTACAGAACGGGTCCAAATCCATCACTGAGGCATCCATTGATTATCCATACAGCTACTCTCTGTAAGTGAACACTTTGTATGCAAGGTCACTGTAGAATTCAGCTATTTTTAAAAGGCCGTTAATAGCAACACGGAAGCAGGCTTTGATTGAACTGGAAGTGTAATTTTCAATTAAGAGCCTTCACTCAGTCTTCCTTCCATTAGGGTCTAATTAGATTTCAGGAAGACATGAAGTTTCAGATGCTTCAGCCCTACAGCCTCTCCATTAGCTGACACCATATGCTTCGTGGTTTCCATTGTAAAGTCCCGATTAATTTGCTAACGTTAATTTTAACTCTAGCTGAGATGCTTCACCAGGGAACTGATTAATGGACTAGCTGTAACCAGCCCATCCCTGGTTCTTTCTGCCATCAGTTATACAGTAATGAGGTTAGTGAACATCAGACTGATAAGTTTTTTTTCTCTACTACTCTGGGAAATGCATATATTTCATTTGGACTATGTAAGCAAAGGAATAGTCCCTCCAGTTTGTCACCTGGATTAGCTTACAGACCATCTTGCCCGACCTACTCTTTCCTGCATCACTTCCTCTGTCTGTGGTACCTATAGTATACTTACGAACGATGGATCTGTAAAGACACCTTGGACAGCCATCTTTTCCATACTTTCCCTTCCTTCTGTTCCACCCTTTTCCAAATGCTTTGCTTGATCCAGAGAGTGAAGGCTTGGTAGAGCACACCTAGTGTGAAGCAACTAACTTTACTTCATCTGTTCTGATATTCTTTCAGCTGAAACAAAAGCTTCTGGGACTGTGGTTGCTGATATAAATTGAGCAAGTTCTTGTGAGTACTTCCAACAATTGCTGTTAATTTAACTAAAGGTTGATTGTGGTAAGAAATGAACATTGGTGGTCCAAAAAGCATTAGTTGGAGACCCATCTCCTGTTGGTGATGAGAGATGCAATAGACTCCTGCCCATCAGAAGGGTTTTTGTAACAGACAAAATACTGCAGCAGTGGAAGTCAATTCTGAGTGAGGATCAACTTCTGCTGGGCTCACACTAGACGTCACAAGTTAGACCTTTGGATGATGAGGGTTTTCACAGCTGTCAAACTGTAGGATTTACACCACTGTTAAGCAACTCTATTCGGTAGGCATTCAGATACGCTAAGACATGGATAAAGGGTGTGACATAGGCAGACAGGTGATGGGATGCCCACCAAACGGGTAATGAGATCACCTTGGACAGATTTTGCAGGCAGTTCTCTTCTGTACTTCAGCTGTAGGGCATGTATAATACTTTTCTTGCAGCTCTGCTTGCTGTTTGGATTTCAGCCCAAAGCGCGCTAGCTCTTCAGCATAAATCTGAATGATCTGCAGTAGATAAAGAATCGAGTTAGGTCACTTCTGGCTTGGAAATAGTAAAATCCACCAATGAAGAATAATTTAGTACAGTGATTTTCAGTTTGTGAGGTTCTTGTCTATGGCTCAAAGGGAGGAGAGCTGCAGCAGGGCTTGAGCTGGGAGGGACTGTTGCACTTCCCTATCTAGTGCTGCTGTGAAAGACCATAAGAGCATCTAGGCTGTGCATCAAGTCTATCTTTGTGACATTCAGACCCTGAACTGCTGCCTCAGACACACTTGGTGGATAAACACAGACCTCCTGTATTTAGGGGATTCCTCCCAGTCCCCCTCTTATTTCTCTGTGTGGTTTTGGCTGGCAGGCTTTCCTTTAAAACAAGCCACGACAATAATATCTTATTGACTTGGTTTTATAGGAAAAGAAAGAATTGTAATATCTTTTTATTGACATCGTTCTTCCAGAGAAACATAGAAATAAATCACCAGCCTGCAGGAGTCAGAATGCTCTCATGCGTTCTGGGACCACAGTCCCCGGGTTTCCCAGCAGGAGCTGCCCAACGTTTCTGGCTATCTGCTGTCAAAAAACTCCTTCATCAAACATAGTTGAAATGAGCCAAAAGGATGGAAAGTTTCTGGGGTTGTGACTGACAATAGGACAGACCAATAGCGCTTGAGAGCCGAGGTTCTCTCTATCGCAACTAAGAAGCTAAGAAAGGGTTAAGTCAGCACACAGTTGCAATGAGGTAGCCTGTACAGAGAACCTAAATCCAATGTGAAACTTCATCCAAGTTGTTTTGCAGTTGATCTTAGCTCTTTGCAATGTGAATCCTGGAGGGAATAAAGGAGTTGAGGGAGGGAAGAACAGTTTATATCTTTTGGGTATAAATCAGATAGAGAGAATGATTAACAAGTGTAGCTTTTTGCTACAGTATTTTAAGAACTCTGTCAATATCCTCCCTCCCTCTTCCCCTTCCCAGCCTCGATGCTAAGGCCTAAAATTAGATAGCTGATTAAGGAGAGCTGCAGGGCGATCTAAATACATCAATCTTGCTTGTAATGAGGAACACGGCTACATTTCTGCAATGATGATGAACCTCGGGGCCAGGGGTGGCTGGATACTGAATGTTCTCTGTATTGAACTTCCCATGCAGCCATTACTTCTCAGCATCTCTGAATGGCTGAATCTGATTACAGGAGCTCTCTGGGAAAGGAGGGTGCTGGGGATTGAACTGGGCAAGTTTTTTTTTTTCCCAGGGTGAAAGGAGCCGAGCAGCTTTCTAGACTCTTCACCTTGTTTGCCAGCAAAATGGGCTGCCTCATGCCCATTTCCCCTTTTACCTCCCACCAAGAAATGTGTAGCAAGACCACACTGAAAGGTCCACCTTGCCCTAACCAGCCTTTACTTACAGTCTTTTACACTTAAAGCCACATCTTACTGTTCTTTTTAAAGACTAACGGCCCATTTCATGTGCCAAATGAAGAGCTTTTATTAGCCAAGGAGTAAAAATATGTCCTGCACCAGAGAAGCAGAAATCCACCAGAGGGGAAAAAAAGCCCAAACCTCCCATAACAGCAAGAGGAAATAAAGGTCTCCTAAAAAATTTGAGTTTTTTTTTTTTTTTAATTGAATAATATTATTGCATACCTCAAACAAACTAAACCTCTTTTCTTAGTCTCTACGTCAGCTCCAGAACTGCCTTTTCTCTTGTGAGCAGAAAGCCCTGCTGACCAAGGCTCTTTTTATGCCTCTGACACAGTTCAGTCACACCTAGCAAACCATTTTAGGAATGGCCTAAGGACTCTCCGGGGATTTATGTCCCTAAAGGATGATTGAAGGGACAGGTAAGTGCCAAAATATGGAGCCGCAATCCTTAGAAGTATCCACTTTAGCTGCTGTCTTAACCTCACAGACTTTCTTTCCTTAGATAGTAGTTCCTGAGGGAGGTTTCACGCCCCAAGCTGTCTTGGACTGAGCTACCTGTTTTCACCTAGGTTAGAAAACTAACCTTCATCTGCCCACATTTCTGGGGATGTCAGGAAGTTGTTCTAACACATGTAGCTGACAGATTAAAAGTCCCATGATCACCCAAATGATGCTCAAGGAGGGAGCTGTAGGGTTCTAGCACCCGCAGGCTCAGGCCAGACTTGCTCTGCTCCCAGAATTAGATCCAAAGTGTTTATCTTGTCTATTATATCTTCTGTTTTGCTGTTTGTGAGAAGGAGCTGTTCCAGCAGCCAACAGACAAACAGGGCTAGAGAAGCAGCATCTCACAGCCTTTTCCGAGGGCTGAGGACCCTGTGGGACTGAAAAAATCTACTAAGAAGGTATGTCCATGTAGGCTTTTTGTTGCCATTTTGTTGCTCAGTTTTTCCACTATGCTTGGGACCAGCAGCAGGGAAAGCCAAGAAAGAGCTGCTCCGGGACATGAGTCTGTCACATCCAGACATCACATCTTGCTAGTGGACCACAAGGGAGAAGACAGAAGAGAACATCTAGGCTAAGAAAGATCCCCTTTCCCCTCCCCATCTCTTGGAGCATACTTATGGTCACTTCAAATTCCGGGTTGAAAGCCATTTAAATCTTCACTTTGTCCTAGAGAAAGGGCACTTTCTGATGACCAGAGCAGTGCTTTCAGGCTCTAGGTGGCAAGAACGCATTTCCCTTGTTTGCTTGCTTCCCACCACACCTGACTTTTCTGGTTTAATCAGTGTTTCAGGGAGGAAATTAGAAGTTCTGTGAGCTTAAAGGGCTCTGTGAAGAGTGGCATAAAAAAAAAAAAAAGATATGAAAGAAATAGTGCTCCAGTTTACTAGCTAGTGGGTTGTGTCCTTTTCACTCATCTGTTACCAAAGGAAAGAGAAGGGGGAAAAAAAAAAGAGGAAAAGAAAAGCTAGCAAAGAAAAGACTGCACAGGTCTGTCAGTTCAGACTTAAAGCTTGAGGAAGGAATTTGGTATTCCGCACAATTGCTTCCTTCTTATTTCTTCTTGCTGCAGTTGCTTCTCCACTTGCTAATTCATCTTAATTATAGAACATTTGGACAGCTCAGAGCAAAGTTCTTTGTTGACAGCGCTTGAACAGGAGAAGGTATTCGGGCTCATGAATACGCATTGTGCTGAGAAAGTCTAATTGGCTTGCTATGACCGACAACGGTACAGATCACACAAGTGAGGCTGGTGGTGTGCCTGGATTTTGCACAGGTTTCCTTGATCTTTCTGTTCTCGTGCTGGTTTTCCTATCCTCCTACCCTCTCTGCCTTCCTGCATCTTGTCTTTCCCACAGGGCGAAGGAACAGACTGGGGTAAAAAGGAACTTCAACTATGTTGAGGGTTTCACCAGGATGTTTAGAAACCAACAGAGGGTGCCTTATTTCTGAACAAACCTATATGAAGCTCTGCTTGATCTCGGAAGCAGATTATTAAGAGTAATATTAATAATATTAACAGTATTAGTGACTTGATTGCTATAGAAATATGGTCTCAAGTAAGGTGAATTTGATGACTGGATAACTACCCAGTTTTCACCTTGGAGCCACAAAAAATACTGGAGCGCCAAACGGGGGGTCAGGCTCGGATCACTACAGGTACAGAACTGAGAAGAAGCACAAGCCAAGGGAGTGTGAGGGCTTCTCTGCATCTCAGTGGGTTTTGTACCTCTCTGATGGTGAAGATGCTCTCTAGACAGTGCAGAGATGCCCTCTGCTCTGGGCTTGCCCATTTTCCTTGGAGTCACGTGGTTACCCTACAGAGGAGTGTGAAATACTCTATTTTAAGGAGGTTATTATCTCCCGGGACAACCAAAGTGAAATTGCCTCTCTCCTTGGAAATAAGCAGCGGTGCTTGAATACCAGGCTATTCTAATGCATCTCTGTCCTGCTGGGAGTGACCTTCCGGAAACTTCTTTTCTCCACAAGACATCTCACCCCCAAAGCCATCCCATTTTCTGCTGCCCATCTATGCAGACCAGGAAGGAGGTTTTATTTAGGTAGCTCTCTGTTTCTACTTAAAGCCAATTACTTCTTTGTGCGGAGAGCACAGGGTGGTCAATTTCAGCCCAAGAGGATGTATCTGGATGGTTTTGAGTGGTTGAAAACAAATGACACAGTTTACTAAAAAGGAGAAAATTTCAGGGATAAGTGGTCTAAAACAGAGCCTGCTGCTTTATGTGGTAATGTAGAAAAGTTTGTATTATAGTTTGTATACCACTCTCCACCTCTTTCCCAGGATGTCTTTTGTTTATATAAGGTGAAAAAGTTACACATTTTTCAGTCACGACAAACCCAAGAGTCAGTCACGAAACGGAGTTCACTCTTAGCAGTGTCCAACTCTGTTGCTTCCCATTTCTACAATTGGTTATGCAGCTGGTTATGCTCCTCAGCATTCATAGCCACACTCAGAGCAGGCAAAGTAAGACATACTAACTCATGTGGGACTCACCAGGACTGGCTTTTCCTACTGTTTGGACCCACACGACCATCCCCGCCTAGTCACCAAGACATGCCTTTGATAAAAAATGAACAAGAACAGAGGGTAGCCTGCTTACTGCTCTGCTACTTAGACATGTTGTTAATATTAATGACTTTACTACTGAAATTGCAGTTTTATTTTAACAAACACAAAATCAGAAGCACCCAAAGGTACAAATCTCATTGAAAGTCTAAGGAAGTTGAGCAACTTTAGGATGCCCTTGAAATCTCAACCTATGAAAGCGGAAAGCAGTGCTATCAAATTGGCACTGTCAGAGAGAAATGGTACTTCCAGTGGCTGGAAAAGTGGCTGGAAACATGTTCCTAGGACATAACTTCCTCCAAGGGGTACCATCTTCTGTAGTAAAAATGCAGGAGGAAAGGACAGTGACACATCACCTCACCCAGATCCATCCTCAGGGCAGAATCAGGTCGACTCAAACCACTCCTGAGAGGCATTAGTTTATTCAGGGCCTTGCCAGCTTTTTCCTGATGTCTCACTTAAATACTCCTTGCTTGCTTTTAAGCCAATACCTTCTTCTATCCACAGTGGACACGCATTTATTTATTTATGACTCACTCTGGAGCTACCTATAGCGCATGTGAAATCTGCTATTTCAATTCCTCTCTTTTTCAATCATTAGACTTAAGCCAGTTCATTTCTTTCATTTTTTCCAAATTAAGTCGGGCTTTCTAGATATCTGGTGATCCTTGTTGTTGTGCTGATAATTATTTTTAAGTTAGTTAGGTTACATATTTCTCAAAGAACAGTTTCCAGCCCTGGGTGCAGCACCACAGCGGGGCAGAGAAGGAACATTTCACACATCTGTGTGAACAGCAATCCTGTTAATACACCCAGTCTGATGTTTGTGTTTTGTGTAACAACACAACAGCATCCTAGGGCTCCACAGAGCTCTTTAAAATGTTGAGAACCAGGAATAGACACAAGATGCAGTATTTTGCTTATATTTAATTGTATAAGCATTTTTTCACTGTCTTTTTTTAAAATCCTGGGGTGAATAAAAGAGCGGCATACCTTTTTAGCTCATAATGCTCATATTCCCATAGGAGACTCTGAGAAAGACACAACTTTCGGTCTGGTTCAAGCCTAGACCCAGCAATAGCCACACAGCAATCAGTGAGGTTTCCAAGACTAAGCGTGTGTTTGGATGCTCTGCTCAACTATCACGTTCATGCGAGGGAATACAAAGTGGTATCTCTAATACCTTTTAGCTGGTGGCATCTCGACAGAAAATTTTGTAGTAGAATTTTTTATGTGTGCACATGCACACGTGCATGTATAATGCAAAGGAAGTTTAAGAGCTCAATACTATATGAAATAAGATCAGTATAGATTATTGAATATCAAAATAATACCTAAGAAGATTAGCGTATTTGATAATGTTATTATGAGTTGGAAGTAGACACTACCTTGTAAAGTATTTTGAACTTTCTCTTATGTGGCCTTTTCCATACTCAACCCAAGTTGCTACTTGCCTGTCTGCAAGCTTGAGGGCAGCCAGCAATATCCCCACCAAGGGCTACTGTGCAGGCATACAAATGCATGGGAAGTCTGTAATAAACTAGTAAAAGACATGCATATATACAAATATAAATATATGTAAATATACATATGTATATGAAATCTTGTTACATGTAGCACCAAGCTTCCATAGATATTATTTTTTCAGCTAGTGTTTAGACATGCTATAGAGCAGACACTGGGCTGACTGTGAAAAGGTGTGAGTAGGAGAGTTACAACATACAAGGAAATAGCCATTTTTTTCTGTTTTCTATTTTACTATAAATATTATTGTCTTGCTAGTGTTATCTCAATAACAAATAAGAGATACTGTTGCTTTGTAAGCTACTGTTCTCATAAACGTTGGTTGCAGGACAGCACAACTGCAGGTCACTATCAGGGCAGACCAGCAAAGCAAGATTTTAATGTTGTTTATGAAGTTCTGGTGAGATTGGATTCAGCTGTTTCTGGGATAAGAGCCGCCCTTCACTATGCAACAGTTTTGACCAGCTTGAGATGAATGAAAGAATAGAGGTAAGGAAGAGAACAAGGAGAGGAAATGTCCACAAAAGGAAAATAAGTACAATCAGGTTTTGCTGAGACAGGTGGGGAGCCCAATGAAGGCTGTGTTATCTGAACCACAGATGGTCTATGAGAGGCTGTGGAAAGAGGGAGGATGCGAGTCACCTTTGGAAAACACTGGTGAATGCAGCGGCTCTGTAGCAGTTCCCTTCCGCCAGATTGCTTCAAGAACACTTTCCTACCTTGCCTTTTCTTTTCTTTGAAGTGAAGCACTGTCAGAATCGCTTGTACTTTTCATTTTCAGCTGTCACCCAGTCTCACTGCAGTCAGAATTGAATTTATCAGCCCAGTCATAGAGGTGCAGCAACTGAAGTAACTGCAAATAGGAAAGACTTTGAATGCTGAGGCAAACAGCTACTGGCTGGATGGACTCTCCTGAGGAACAGTGTTCAGCTACAACCAGAAGGAATTAGGAAGCTACTCAGTAGGATAGGCTGTTTTCCCAGGAAATTGTATCTTCCTCGTTTGGCTTGGTTTGTGGCAGTTGGGGATGGTTGGATGGATGGATGGTGCTGTATGCAGCTTTCCTCAGTCCAGCCCCATGACATGGCTCAGCCAGCGTCATGGTGGTAGGAACTACCTGCTGCAATGGCTGCATTGCCAGCATGCACCACTGGGGTGGGTTACCCTGCGCCATAGCTCAAGGGATTGCTACAGTCCCCTTTTATGTCCCCTGAAACATGTACCTCCAAGTCTGGGCTGTAAGAGTGGAAGGAGAACTCAAGCCCTGTACCCTGTTCATTCCAGCATCTCTCTCGGGAAACCCCTACATAAGGAGCTCATTTAGGTTTAGATGCCATGAGTAATTTACTATAGAGGCTTCTGTGCATTAAAACCTCTTTGGTAGCAGACTTTGGGCATGTTACTGTGCTGAGGAAATGTTAAAACGGAGAAGTCAAACCTGCTGGCCAGGCTTTCAAGGCAGATGGCCTCAATAGTTGAAGAGGCTTCTCCACCTTGAGCATCCCCACTACTTTACAATCGACTGATTTTTTTTTTATTTATTTTTAGCTTTGGCATTTCTGGAGGCTGGAAGTTCAGCAGAAACCTCGCAACTGCCATTTCTCTTTTGAAACTCCCATAGTGCCAAATAGCAGCTCCGACCACACTTGGCGGGAGGGTAAAGTGCAGTGAGCACCTCCTTTCCTCCCTCTCAGTCTGAGCTTCTGTATCAATACTTCACAATGCTGCTATTTATTGGCAGAAAAGCTCAGTGAGGTGTTTATTAAAGCTTTTTGTGGAGGAATAGCACAGTTGTTTTGAATGTGAGGAAATGGGAGCAGGTGGTAAAACAACCTCCTCAATAGATTTATGGCATGACTTGGCTAAGAAGGAGCATCCCCAACTTTATGGCTCTTGGATGAGTAGTGGGCAGCAGCAGCTGACCTGAAGATGTCGGGCTCTCAGAGGGACCGACTGGCCACCTGCTCCAAGTTGCTTTTGCCAGGAACTGGCTTGAAACAGAGGTGTTGATGGCTCCGGTGGAATGAAGGCTTTCTCCTGATGGACACCTGATCAAATCCAGCTCAGCAGGGAATGATCAGAAATTATTCATGCTGCTGTCCCCTCAGATGGGTGCAAAACTGGGAGAAACACCACCGATGTCAATAGTTACCCAGAGATACCTATGGAGCAGTGGAAGCAGGCAGGGACTCATCTGCCAGTCCTCTTTTTCCCCTGGAGCAGCAGTGCTCAGGCAGGTCTGTGGGAAAGAGACTGCTGCTCTCCTCCTATTCCTTCACTGTCGCTCCTTTAGAGCTCTGCAGCTGAGGCTCAAAAAGTGCTTTACAGTATATAAATAAGTAGCTGTGGTGAGATGCAAACACAGCTGAGACATTCTTTAAATGCTTTACTGCAACAGCTTTTTACCCTTAAGATTTTTGGGAATCCAACTGTCCTTTGCTGGTGGATAGGCCAGGGTACAGCACTGGTTAAACCTTTTGCAGGCACAGGAATTGTTCTGGTTACCTCCCCTTAATGTAATTTAACAAGATGCAAAAAGATTTAATAAACCATATGTGTATGAGTGTGCCTGAAACAGGAAAAAAAAGGAAAGTTTTCCGGACCCATTTAGTGAAAGCAGGGCACTTGAGCTGTATCTCACAAATTATAAACCTATTACACATTTATTATTTTCCCCTTGGAATGAGCCCAGCTCTGTGAACCTCACGCTGGGCAGAGTGTCCCATTATGAACTGTGTGAAACCAGCAAAACAAAACCATCTTAAATTCTTTTTTTTTTTTTTTATACCTTTCTGAGTCTTGTTAGGCATGAAATGCCTTGCATTTGCTGCATACTGTGGCAATAAATACAAAATGAAGTGAAAGAGGATGCGGATTATTAAACTACACTCCTTAATAGATTTGATTGCATCTAATGTCTAAATCATGCGGCATTGCTGAGACAAGAGCAGCACTTCCTGATACAGCAGAGCCGTTTAAATTGAAGGCCTGATGAAGGAAAAGTCCCTCTATGGGAATACATATTCAATGTATGATAGCATAATGCCCTACTATAACGGTAGGACACACATCTTCCTTCCCTCTATGGAACCATGATTACTATCCTGGACTGAACTGAAGCGGTCTTCATAATTTGGACATCACTTGCTCCTGCTGTGTTTTTCTGCTTTTAAATTGGAGGCATTTGTTGCAAATGTCTCCTATTCTTGCTGTCAGAATCCTCACGTCAGAAGAGTGGCTAATTGACAATAGAGCTGATCTAAAAAATAAAAATAAAAATGGTCATTGAGGAAGCCAGCAAATGTTTACCTTTTGGGTTTAGAAACAAAATTTTAATCACATTAAAAAAAAAAATTGGTTGTAATTTGGTTGTAATTGTTAAGCATTTTTTTCTGAAATATTTCTGAAATAAACCTGCAAGGGTGTGGTTAATGAGATGAATAATTGCCTTAAGGAATAACCCAGGTAGTGTCTTAGCACTCTAGGGTAAAACTTAAATGGGGAAGAACTGCCAGGACTATGGGCTGCTTGCAAGAACTGTTAACTCCAGGAGGGTCCATGTGACTCAGGAGCTTTTATGCAAGGGACAAAGACATGGTGGGATGGTTCCATCTCTGTAAGCCCTGGAGACCTTCTCCTTGCCACTCCCACTCTGAGGCAGAGAAGGAGCTGCTCTCGACCTTGCTAGCCTAGCACGAGGGGCAGCATCTATGATCATGCACAGGGCCAACCCAGCCATTTTATCTGGTCCTGCTCACTCCCACTTTCCCCCTGCAAACAGCTGGGTGGCCTCTGACATGATACTGCTGGGGGTGCTCCTAAGGTCTTGCCCAATACCTCCCTCACCCTTCTTCAAGGCACATTCTTGCTTCTTTGCTGCATCTGTCCTTCCCTTCCCTTCCTCCTCTACTGCACCTCCTTGTGCCACGGCTGCTTTCCTTGGGGTAACAGATTGCTGAGCTGACTGTTGTTATTACCACACGGTCTAGCACAGCCTTGTGTTAGCATGGAGCTATGGACAGTTTGACAGGCTGGCCTCCTTGCTGCCACTGGCTCTGGGGTCTCTCTGGGTTGTACTCCATGTTGTGGTGCAAATTTGCCTTCAAGATAACAACAGAAAATCTTGGGGTTCCGATTATAAACTTCTTGCGATCACCAGATGCTTCATTTTCATTTGTTCACCTCCCTCTCTTCCACTGACATTTTTATGGCTATTTATATACTTTCTGGAGCAAAAGAAAAGGAAACTCAATAATACATTTTTCCTATACTTTTTTATTAGTCTACTATTGAATTAAGGTATATTTATTTTTATTAACAGTTATTTTTACTGTTCTTTTCCAGAACACAAGAGGCACCAGTAAGTAAGGCTGTACATCAGCCCATGACTGTATGTGCAAGTGTCACTGCTGCACGGAGCTCCTTCTCTTGCTCTCCTCATTGTGTGTCACCTTCACACCACCGCCACCAGCTCTCAATCACTCCCTGTGACAGAGGTCAAAGAGTACTTGCAAAGTCTTGTCCAAGGGGCTGATGGAGCACTTGAGACAGGCTTCAGCTCCCTTTCTCAGCCTTCACAATGAAGGCTTCTTTTTCCTGACCTTGAGGCACTTAATATTTCTTTAGTGCTCTGCTAGCAATGGTGTCAGCCGGCAAATTGTTGTGACTTGGTCAGCCTGAATTTGTCTGGGCTTATTTCTTCATAGACTTTCATCATAGCAAAATCTAAATGTAATTTAGTACATAATTCCCTCACCTTTACCAAATCTTCAGTGGGGGTAAATTAGAATAGCTCCTAAATTCAGCAACCCCACTGTTACTAGGTTATGGCTCACAGCAATGGCCTTCATGTTAATGTACTAGATTACCAGTTAAAATGCTTTGTGACATACTTATTAAAAGACCTTGGGTAAGTCATTTAGTCTTTCTTTGCTTCCACTTGCCACTCATAAAATGGACATCACGTTCTTCCTTCTTCTTGAATATTCCACAAAGCTTTTATGATTGTTGTCTACATTATTTACATGCCGTTCACTTTCTATGTAATTTGCAGGTTCTTTGGGACTGGAGTACCTGGAGTCTCTCATAAAGTATCTTTGTGCAAAGAAAATGGCAAACTGTCTCCCTTCATTTCTGTGCAGCACTTATGATTTATGCTTCTGATTAAGGAAAAAAATAATATGAACATTTAAAAACCAATATTTTCTAAAAATTGGAGTTTATTTGGCATCAAAACAATCTCCCTCTGCAACCACGAAGTCCCACCCGGAATGGAAAGTTTAGAGAGAACTGTGAGCCTGAGACATCCTGCCCCATTTCCATGTCAGCAAGCAGTGGTGCACTCGAGTAGCCTGCTTAGACCATGCAGTCCAGTGGCTCTGGAAAAGTGACCTCTGGCATTTTGAAAGACAACAAGTGCAATACATCCTTCCTGACGTTAGGCAACATGGCTGTGTCATACATAGCCTGCTCCAGGCGGTGCACTCCAGCCACATCTAAGACCTAGCTTGCCACTTACAGTCTATGTGGCAGCCCAATCTGACCATGAAGGTTGCCTCAGGACTACCTTTAGCATGCAATGAAGATGACCCAATAGCCACACAACACCACAGCGCACCCTGAGCGTGCCTGCATGGCAGTTGTCTCCAGCTAGCTCTATTTGTATGAATCCTATCCACAGCCCTTCTGAGAGGTGTGCTGTCCCACCATCAAATGGTTATTTCTCAATAATTTGGGTGGTGCTTGCCTTGGCCTGAAGAGAGACATTCACATTTCATTTGGGCAGGAAATCTATATTTTGTATTATTCTTGTGTTAATAATACAGAGGGCTAAATCAAAGGTGAATTGATTTCCTGAAGCTGAACAGACTTTTGGCGTTAGCACAGATACAGCCACAGTCAAAGAGCAGACCTTTCAATTTAGTTCTTCTGCTGTCGATGTAAATAAAATTGCTCATGAAGCAAATTGCAGCCAGTTATTGTCTGCACTCAGAACCATTATGTTCTTTGGAAATGATCATTTATGTTAGACAGCGGATTATGTTTCTATGAAAGTGTGTAAGGCAAATGCAAAGCACAATTTACCTTGAAGGTCAGCTGAATATTACAATTGGCACTTACAGGTCATTATTATGCAGCTAAAATCATCCCAGGGAAAGGAGTGATATTTGTGAAATGATACAAACCCAGAGATTCTTGATTAGCTGATAGGAACCAAGAGAAAAAGCCACATGGTCTGTTAATCCATATGACCATGGAGGGCTAGAGGTGCAGTTTCAGCATAATTATCTGGCTTGTGTGGGCAACACATGGGTGTGGGAAAACATGCCTGTAAGGACATGGCAAGGAGAGGGAGACATCTTCCCTTTGGTGGCTCATGTCAAGAGAAGGACTTAACCCCAATTTAAGGGATTTGGGAGACAGAGCAGGAAAGTAACCCTGGGCAGAGAGGTGGCCTTACTGGTAGAGAAGAGGACCCATCTGACTATTTCTGTGCATGTTTTTGTGAGCAAAGTTACTGTAACGTAAGGAAAATGATTAGCCACCCACCCTGAGGTATGGCCTGTTCTGCCTCCTAGGGAAAAGAATGAGTTACAGCCAACTACAGCCAAAAGGTTGGTGGTTACACTGCTGTGAAAGACTGTCATTCTGCTCAGGTACAGTCTTTGTACTGGTACTTGTGCCTGCATAAAAAGTCCAGTCACCAAAGCGCTCTTTAGCTTTGAGTACACAGAGCAGCAAGAACTGGGTTACTGTGCCTCCAAATTTCTCTTGGAGGCAGCCTGAGCTCAGCGGGGGTTCAGGCTGCCGGCCCATCCTGTGTGTCCTGGCAGTGGCGTGTCCTTGCAGGGTGGGTGTCCTTGCAGGAAAGACCCTGAGCTGCACAGCCTGCATGATCTCAATCACATAACATTGCTGCAGAGACAGAGGGGAGATTTGGAGGTTGCCAAGCAAGTACCCCACAGAGAGACAGAGCCCATCCACATGGCAGCGCAGTTGCCCTTGGAGCACACCTCGAATTGCTGGGTTCCTCTTAAGTTCACCTGCTGGGTCACCCAAAGCTAACTCACTTTCACGTGGCTTGCCAGCAAGGAAGATAGACCAGAGCCTCACGCTCTTGTCGTGAGTTCCCAGACAGCTGATGTTGGAATAAGGAAGCTCTCAAAAGACAGGATGCCACTACTATCAAGAGTGAACGATCATAGAGAAGCATGCACCCAGGGAGCTCTGCTGGGAACTGCCTCTCGCTGTGGGCACAGGGACTGGTCCTCCTGCACAACTGGCTCGTGTAGCCGTTACTCACTGGGTGTGCATCCTCTGCCGTGACAGCCCAGGCTCCAGCAGGTTCAAGGATGATTTTCAGTACTTATTGGAGACCCATGGTGGCTTTGTGTTCAGCAAAAAGTATCTCTTTTAAAAGTGCTTTGCTACTTTGGAGATAAAGGAATAACTCCAACAGTCATGCCTTTTTTTGTCACTGGCTAATTACAAACTGCCTTGTACAATCATTTCAAAATCCTATAGGCAGCTGCTTTGTGCCTTTACAGAGAGCAAAGAGAGTCCTGAGGGCTCTGAAATGGTGACTCCTAGTCCTGGTGCATAGCCACCTCCAGAAAATGGGAAATAGTGGACCTGGATGTCAGTAGGAATCATCTGGAAGACATGTCCTAGTGCCTTTTCCAGACTAATTGGATGAGATACTGCAATCATTTCCAGCACAGGTCTGATGTTTGATGGAAATAGAACAGCCATGACCTGGCAGTATTGGTGGTCCCATGCTAATGGTGCATGGGAGAGAAAAGGGACTATGTGTACCTCTTTAATATATAAAACTGGCTTCTTTTACTTCCAAGCTTACAGCAGGAGGCAGGATGGGAATTACTTTAAAACACTGCTGGATACAGACATAATAAAAAAGCCTGAGTAGGTTATAAGTGAATGTCCTTTTTAATGGTGCTGTCCCTAATGAAGTATAGCTCTCCCACCTCTGTCGAAACTTTCCTTTTTCTGCCTGTTAACATCAGACAATCAATCTCGTCCCATCAGCTTCAGCAGTATGTAACTCTCTCAGCTCACTGGGGAAAGACTTCGGTTTTTTTATTTCCTCTTTAATTAAGCTCTGTGGCATGCTGCTTTACTTGCAAGGCTCAAAGACGTATGGGCATTGCTTCAAACAAACCATTGGAGAGAAGACCATTAAAGATAGCCCTCTCTAACACTAAGTGGTCCAAAGCCACAGGTAAACTAATGCACAGGCAACATCATCAGCAACAAGAGGAGGCAATGATATGCAATTACTGGATTTGCAAATACTCTGCTGGGATTTGGGCATCTAAACACACTGTGGGAGGCTGCTGAAATGTACAAAATATTTTTTTTACAACTGCAAAGCAAGAGGGCACTTAGTAGCAGCACACATGGTATGGCAGGCTCTTTGATTAGTATGAATGGCTATGTCAAGCTAGTAAAAGACAGGAACAGACAAATGCTTTCCATCCAGTTTTACTACTGCCTGCACCATTGTTCCTATAATGTAGTCAAAGGTGATTTTAAACAGTTATTAACAGGTAAAGTTTGGGCTGTACAAGTACACATTCATCAGGCACCTGCCTGATGATAACCCAGGTCTCTATAGATGTGAGCTGGTCCCTCACCGTTGCCTTCATTGCTCGCCATCCATGCCCAGCACATTATCTTGCTCTTGTTGTTCAAAGGAGTCTGTGTGCCATTACTGCCTGCTTATGCCTGTCTGTTCAACACAGGTGGCCGGTTCCCCTCTGTCAAACACTTCAGGTTATCCTTGAAATGCTTCTACTTCCCATACGCTGTTGTGCTGTTCAGGCACTGTCTGGACATTCACCTGTTGACTATACAAGCCACGCGTTTTCCCCTGCATCTGGGCCATCATTAGAAAAACTGGTAGACATAACTACCCATCAAAACTTCACAGCATTATCTGTATTTAGACCCTGAGACATTGCTGGTGGGGTAGGTTAGACTACATAATTATAAACTGAAGCAGAGGTTCAATGCAATGTTTTTGGCCTTCCTGACCCCATTCTCTGGGTCATTTATTGTTTCTCCCATGGCAGCGCTCAGAGACTTTTGTGACATATAAGATGCTGTACATCAACACAGAAAGACAGATAGCGTTACAGAGAATTTGCCATCTAAACAGGCAAATAATCTTATGTGTCAGAGCTCAGGACCTGGGTCCCTGGCTGTTTCCCACTTCAGTTTTTCTCTATCCATAATGTATCTGAGCTGGATACACCATACTTTCCTCGTAAAGACATGTGGGGTCTTCTACCTAATTGCCTATTTTCATTCCACTAGGCACTCAGTGTCCCTGTCACCAAATTTGGTTGAAACTGGTGAAAAAATTAAAAAAAAATTGCTGTGGAAGGGCTGAGTCACATCGAGTGACTGCATTGACATTAGTTTATTAGAAGACCAGGCTAAATAACATGGAAGAAATTACTATTTTAAACCTTGCTTTTCTGGTGAGGAATGTAAGAAAAGAGCAACGCAGTAAAGTACTTTGAAAGGGTTTGAAATATAAAAAGCAGCTTGCCCTGTGAATTCTCATGTTACTGGGCTGTTTATGAAAATCTTTTTGCACAAGAAAGTATCTGGTGGCTTCAGATTAGATTATACATACCTGTTAGGAATAAAACAGAAGGGGATTCTGATAAAAAGACCAAAGGCATAACCCATAAATCAAGAAGGGAAACAAAAATGGAACCTGCTGCTGATGGAATTTCCATTGATTTATTTGAACAGCACCAGTATGAATAATAACTTAATCTGTCTCAAGACTCTCTCCCCACAGCACACTGATTTACAGCAGCCATCCATCTCTCTTCATAATTAGCAGGCTCTGACAGTATTTATTCTTCTCTGCCCACCTTCATTACCATTAAAATTTAGGCTTCCTCCTGCTCTTGGAGCAGGCAGCGTTCATGCTGCCTGGTGCACTGGGATTGCCCAACAGCTTGATTTGTGGAGGCGTTTTCTTATATCCAACCTCCTTTGCTCTGGCAGGTAAAGTCTGCTGCTTGCAGGAGGAAGCTTTTCTAGGAACGCAGCAGAAATCAACACAGCTTTGGTACTGGGTGGCAGAAAAAGAAATGGGGCTGTAATGCTGAAAGTCAAGGCATGGAGCAACCAAGTCTCATCTGCCACCTCAAATGCTCAACAGAAGTAAAGGGAACCAAGCTGGCCAAATGATCAGGAAATGGCAGGCTCCTTTGTTATAGGTGATTTTCTTCAATCTCATGTTCATTTCCAGTATAAAGTTTAGGGAACCACAGAAACAGATGACAAATTATTTTGAGGCATAAAAAGCATAAATGAAGATCTGTCCTTTAAATTCCAAAATATCTCTTAAATAGCTGAATGTAAGATCAGAAGGTGATTTTCTGTGTCAGCATAATTACATTGATCACTAGATAATCTGATCCTAGAGTCGACTTGGTGAAGAGAAAGCAACCATTTCTTCCTGGACTGACTTCACTTCCAGAATGCTAGATGGGCCTGAAGTTTCATAACCAACCTAATTATATACAAATGGCTTATTAATATGGTAAATCAAGAGATGGTATTAGGCATTTAATTGGCACATAAAGCTGATGTGAAATTAATTAAATAGTCATTGGCAGATGTATTTATGTGACCATTTTTGGTTATTAACTGAAATTTGAGTTGCTTATGGCAACATGTGAAAAAATCTCTGAAGAAGTTTATTAGAGATACAAATTAACCAGTTACTTTTGGGTTCAGAGGTACCTTCTTCTGTCTATGGAGTGCCACTGGTTGAGCATGGGCCTTACAGTAGGTGGACAAATCCAACTTTAGTTGCTTAGATCATTCTGGGTGAAACATTGAAAATGTTTCAACGTGTGCTTGCAGCCCGGAAAGCCAACTGTAGCCTGGGCTGCATCAGAAGTGTGGCCAGCAGGTCGAGGGAGGT
>RSEF01000007.1:26932868-26951151 GCA_003993805.1 Himantopus leucocephalus | reverse complement strand
TTTTTTTTTTTTTTGGCCATGGTATTTCATCCCAAAGTGATGTCTGGCTTTGCAAAATAAACTTAACTGCAGGTCTTCTTTGTATCTTTTCCCCTTCCTATCCAAACACTTCACAAGACAAATCTCTTTGTGCACTCATACAAAATAATAATTGATAATAACAAAGTTTTTAGCATTTGATAGTTGATTTGCACTCATTTTGGAAAAAAAAAATATCTATTTGTTTCACCCCGTGCGTTGTTTGGGAACTGCACTCCAAGCTTAGCAAAGCTCTTTCTGCTGGCTGTTGCAGCAATCACACAAATTGAATTGAAGCTGACCTTTGTTTACTGGTGTGGCAGGATCTCCTGCATCTCTGCGTATTTCACACAGTGGGAGGTCCAAGGTCAGTCTTGCTGCTGAAGACCAACAGCTCTCCTGCTGGGGAGGTGTCACAAGGCATCTAGTCAAGTTTGTAGCAATGCAAACTTGTTAACTGTTGAGGAGGCTCTGGCATTTGACCAGTGAAGACCCTCACTGCCTTGGATTCATTTACTTCTCTGCAGGGGGTAACGAGGAGAAAGAGACTGAGACAGATGGAAGTGAAAGAATCTGTGAAATTGTCAATCCTCCTATCAAAAAGGCAACAGGAGTGTAAACTGTCTCCTGGAAGTACATATCAGTGGGCTTAACCTGCAGTCTTGGATCTCAGCTCAACAGGCTGCTAGGGAAATTGGGATCTGACCTGAATTAATCTCCTAGGCAGAGGAAAAGGCTGTGTGAGGCACCTGGGGCTTGTCTTTGCACCCTATAGTGTCTACAGTTAAACAATTTAATGGGAGGAGAAAAACAATTGCAGTTTATTGGAGCTCAGTTTCAAAATAGATGCAAAAATATTGTCAGCACCAATACACTGAGAAAAGTGTTTGAGGAGTTAGGGCCAACAGAAATTGGCCCTTCCACTGGGAAGGGCTGTCACTGGGGACATGCTTGATTGTGGGACACCCTGTAAGGAGCTGGCTGCCATGGAGCTGTTTGAAAGCAGTGGAGCTGTGTAAGAGTGGCATTGTGCTGGAGTCAAGAAGCCCTGCCTTGTGACTTTTTGGTGGTAATTAGCGTCACCCAATCAGCCTCTTAATTAATGCAGCTATTCTGGTCATGGGACAAGTTTAGATGTCTCTGCATTGACCTCCACTGCACAGCAGACAAAGAGAGAGGTGATCAGCCATGCTCATTATAGAATTTATACGTATTGAAAGAGCTTTACAAAGGTGATCGGTATTTTACAGATGTGCAAACTGATGCAGAACGCAGTAAGAACTTGCCCAAGTTTTCCAGCGGAGCAGCATCAAAGTCAGGGCTAGAATGAAGGTCCCTACGTCCCGGCTCAGCTTTGTAGGAATGACTCTGTTCTCCAAAATGAGAGTGCATGAGCACAACAGGTTCTTCCTAGATCATGTTCTGGTGTAGGATGCCAGAGAGTCCCCTGGGTTCTGTGTTAAGGCTGTCACAATATGTTTCAGTTCAGCATGGTAATAATGAGTGGTGTTTTTTGCTGTTATTGTTATTATTTGCCCCACTGCACTTACATTTTCTGCATGTGTTTGTTTTAGGTTGGTTTATGGCTTTAGCAAAGTTTTTTATCACGTATTTAATTTTAAGCATATGCTCTGGATTCCCAGCAACCTTAAAAGCATTTAAACCTCATGTTCAAAGTTAAGTGGGTACTTAACTGAACAGAGGGAGACTCACGTGTTCAGTAAGTGTGTGACTGTTTTGCCAAAGTAAAATGTACAAAAGTGAGAATGAATCTTCAGATATTGGTTCAATAAGCATCATTCCAGTGACTGCAGAGGAATATACCAGGAATATACCGCTTGCCGCCTAGGTGTGTATCACCTGCATTGGTCCGTGCAGCTCTGCCTCAGCCCCTGGCACTCTGGGGCTTGAGATTTGACATCGGATCCACTGAGTTTGCCTCATATGGTACTGAAGTGGGGAAGGTCATGATGTTGCCCTGGCACTGGTGGCACAGGGACTCCTCAATCTTTTAAAGCTCTTAAACTTTTAAAGACAGCTTGTTAGAAGGTGATCCCCATACACCCTAGGCTTACCACTCTCATGTGACACGATGTAGCAGGGTCCACGTTTTGGCAAAGACATTGGAAGTCTATTTATGGACTAAATCTGCCGCTGTGGGAAAGGGAAGGGCTGAGTAACCCCAAACAGGCATAGCATCCTGAATTTCAAATCAAGAAAGGACTAATTGACTCCAGTTGTTATGGCTTTGGCTCAGGGCCTGTGGCCAGCTGCAGCTCTGGCTCTGCAGAAGCCTTTTTCTAAACTAAAGGTCTCATTTTAGGCTGTATTCAGTAAGTGGTTGAAATATGTCTCTATTTAATGATGGTGAAAATTGAAGGTGTCCAGTAAAGCAGTTGTAATTGTGTTTAGTGCTGAGACAATGAACCTAGTTAAGATTCAATTTGCTCTTCTCCTTTGTTCCCCCCTTCCAGTAATAAATGGTTAATTGCCAGTTTCAAAGGCTTAGTGAAACTCGTCAGCTTGCAGAAATCACAGTGATCACCAGAAAGAAGTGTGACCCCATTGTTTTTACAGATGAAAATATTTATTCTTTTACAGAAAAATGCGAAGCGATCCCCTGGCTTGAACTGTCAAACCACAGCCTTTCCCCTCCTTGATGGCAGGGGTGGGAGCTGACAGGATTGTGCCCATCTGCTGAGTGCCATGAACACGAGCTTTCTGCAGTGCAGCCTCATCCTCCGTGTTGGTGTCTGTGTGATCCCTTCTCCTCTGCCACCAGGAGGTACCTGGCAGGGCAAAGGTTCAGCACTAGACTTGTCCCGTCTCCGTGAGGGAGAGGAGCCCCTCAGCAAGGTCGCATATTTGACCCCTCATTTGAGCTGACTTGTAGCAGAATTTGCTCTCTATATATTCCCATTGCCAAAAGCCCCAAGCCCTACAAACCCAAAGTCACTCAACCCCAGCCTGATCCATACTTGCTTGTCTTAGAGAAAGGACCAAAGGCCCCATGGGTCACCAGGCTGACATGTTCCCTTTGCTCCGAACACTGATCCCCGCATTAGAGAAGCGGGGTATTTTAGGAAGTCATTGCAAGACCACTGTTCATGTGTTATCGCCTGTGTTTAAAGTGTTCAGTGGATCGGGAGGGAAACTCAGCCTTGAAGTTTTCACAGCTTGGGCCAGAAGCTGTCAAGTAAGCTAGCTGCGTATATAGTTGTTGAGTAGAGTATATATTTCAGTCCCAATTAATGTACGCATCACAGTTAGGATTTCTTTGTTTTTTTATTTATTAGGGATGCTGAAACAGACTGGATTGGTACAACCCAGGCACAGGAAATCAGTGTTGTATGCTTGTTGCCACTATGTTATTCATCAAGATTTCCCGCAAACAGCAGTAACTGCTGATTCTCTGAGCCAAAGACACCGTAAGCACAAAACTAACAGCACCTTGCTATGTAAATGACGAGCGTGTTATAAATAGACAGTAGTACCCATCTATTCTGTTTTACTATATGCCACTCCAAAACTCCAGGTGCCTTAAAAATATGGATGAAAAGTATAATGATTTTCCAAAAAAATAGAAGTCTGAGGAAACATAGCAGAGCATAGAAAGACCACAGCGCAATTTCCATTTTGTAGCCTGCTCTTCTTTTCAGGCTCCACATTTCCTCAAGGAAATAATCTGCTGACTGGGATTATTATCCAAGATAGCTTCCTCAAATTTAACAAACTTCTCACTGCAGGACAAAGAAAAGGAAGGACATGTCCCAGTAACTGGGAGATCTGCAGCAGGGTCAGGGTAGACACCAATCTGCTGAGTCTGGCACTTTACTGCACAAAAACTATATGTGCAAAAGGCATTTGCATCTTTTCTCTGTCCCCGACAAGTCGTGCTCATAAAACAATTAAAATTGCACCTTCTCCCTTGCAGTTGAAAAAGAAACAAACCCAGAGCAACCCCCCTCCCTTTACGAATATTCCCCCCACTTCCAGGAATGCTGACAAGCACCGTTCAGGTCTAACAGCTTTGGGAAGATTCATAATTAGGATGCAGTGTCATTGAGCCTCGTGCTCAGTTTTTAAGAAGACAGATCACAACTTAACAAGCATAGTTCTTGTGAGTTGCTGGTAACAGTGAACACTGGGGTTACTCACTTTCTCAGTCTTTTTCTTATTCCTTTCATCCCTTGACCTGTCCTTCTATTCATTCCCTGTTCAGCAGAATATTTGAAATTGGCATAACAGAATTTCTGTAATTGGCCCATATATAGGAAGCAAGGGATGTTTCTCTTACAGAATAGATTTGATTTGTAATCCTTTTTCATAATTAAAACCCCTCAAGAGCCCAAAAGTTCACACCAAATACGTTTTCTCATGAACTTTTAGTGCCTCCTTGCACTACAGAGTCTCCGTTCTGGCTCGTCACCTGTCTGTAAAGTAGAATGCTTCCACAAGCCTTTATTCATTACCAAAATGATAGCTGAAAAGCAAAACAAGAGGTGTCATTACTATCTTGATAGCAGAGTGCAGGAGCTGTCGGCAATCTAATGGCTCCTGCAATTACATCTTGATTGAACACACTGATGAAGCTGCATCCCCTTTCTGGAGTGCCGTGTTGTGGGCACTTACTGATGACTACACAGCTACTCATCAACTTGCCACGACCCAGACCTGACTGAGGAATATAGTTTGCACAGGTGAGAAAGGGAAAGCCTAAATGGGGGAGTCTTTGCTTAGATTTAGCTCATAGTCTTTTTGGAAAGTGTCTTGCATTGGACTTGCAGCCAACCAATAGGGAGTGAGGAAAGTTATCCAACATTTTTCCTTAACAAAATATTACTATGGTAAGTGCCTAGAAGCCTTTATCAAGACTAGGTCCCAAGCAAAAGTATTTTCTGTATTCCAAAGTAAGAATCAGCTTTGGTCCTAAAGAGCTACCAACCTAAAGAGACCGGGCAGGGAAACATATTGTGAAGGTCCTCTTCATTATGCAGGAAAACTGAGGCTCAGGAACCCAAATGTCACAGACAAGTTGCTGGGGCACAGCTGACAGGAGAACCCATTTCTTCTGCTTTTAGATAAACTCTAAGTGGCATGTGAATTTGGCAGGGAGGACAGATTTATGCATGTTGACACGCACCGGTGCTAGATCCTGACTCCATTTGCTATCTGTGGCCTGTAGCTGCCTTATTTAACCTTCTTTCAGGCGTGTTACGATTTCCTCTCTGCCACGGCTGTAGAGGATGCTGAGTCCTCACAGCACTGAACAGGCTGAGCTGCTCACTGCTTTCTTGAGATACCACAGCAAGGTCCTGTTGGATGCCATGTGAGGTAGTGTAAAAATAATGCATGGCTACCAGAATCCCTTTTTCTTTCAGGCCCGAGCCAGAGCCTCTTGGAGACCATGGGTAATTATTTATTAATTCTGATGCACTTTGGATTAGGCAGTAAACTGTTGCCATTTTTGCGCTCTTTTCTCTGCTGTCAGTGTAACTCTCTCGAACAGGTGGAAACATCATGTTTTTAAAAATCAATAGTTCTTAGAGAACTAAAGTAATGAATGAAACCTAAGTTATCAGTCTGGAGACATGGAGGAAGGATTTAAAGATGTGAAGACACTGACTAACAAATCAGTCCTTCCCTCTGGGCTGCTGTCACTGAAGTCCAGAGGGCACCTGAGCATCTTAGATGCTGGAAGCAAAGACCCTCAGTCAGACAGATGGTTCATCACGGTGCAGAGTGGGGATGGCTGCACAGAGGAGGGTGTCTATTACCGTGTTGCTACAGCTGCTTCCTGCTGAAGTCTGGTACATGCCCATTACTTTGTAAAAGGTTAACTCATGCTGGGGAGTTTTAATTGTCTATTATCTACCCAGAAGGAACTAACTATCTTAAATAGACCAAGGCAAAAAGCTTCTTTTTCTGGTTTTTCTTTGAGTGTCTTTGAAAGAAATTTGTACATTGGTCAAACTCGTGAATGAAGAAAAGAAACATAATGGCAGTGATACTTTAATTGGGGAAGGAGACCCTGGGTTGCACAGATCCACCAGCAATGAATTTAAATAAAGTCAGGGGCTTTATTTAGTAATAGTAGTTTAGTATTCAGGGACTGACTACTACACTTCAATTATTATTGCAGTGATTTATAATGTGGTTGCTCAGCTAACATGGCAACATACATGGTCTAAAGGTCAGCAGCGCAGCTGGTGAGGTGGAAAGCCATGCTGTTGTGATGGGATGGGCTGATGCCTCATGGTCTGATACACAGCTTTTGTAAATCAAGATTGATTTGGATTACAGTGCCCTGGTCCTGGGCTGTTCTGCATGTGGTAGGTCTGCAGGACTGGTCTGCAGTTTGTCCAACTTAAGCCTTTTCAAGTTGGGTTGCTAACCTTTACTGTCATGGCCATTTCCATTTGGTGGTGCAGCTAACCCCACTCATATCTGATCCCTTCCCTTAGTTTTAAATGGAATCTAGGTTTCAGAACAGAAACAGAATGGATTTATCTGTTTCTGTCAGAAAAATAGTAACATAATCAATCCTTTTGTAGGGATATGACTAGCTTTACTCACTTCTGAGGAATACAATGTGATTTAATAAATGATTTGGAGAGAGGAGAGATGTAGTGAGATTCTGGTAGTTCACTCACTTGAGATATTTTGGGCAGAACAGAAAGAGGTACAAGACCTGAGGTGAATGCTAGATAACCTGGAACAATGAAGGAAACAGTACAGTATATTAAAACATAAAGGGTGCTAAGGACTCTTTTCGGTGCAGATTAGTATCTCTGTTTTACTCCAGCAGTTCAAAACACTTCAGATTGTGGATTTAGGCAGTGTCCAAGAAGCATGAAGTTGGAGTAATGCCCATATGACATAATGGAAGAACGGGAAATAGGTATACATCGATGAAGGAAAATAAAGGAGCTCTATGCTCTTCTGTTCCCACAGGCATGGCTATCATATCCAAGTGTAACCCATTGCTTGAGTCCAAACTGAGAAGAGAAGCAGAAGAGACACATAGATTTTATTGAAACTGCTGAATGTAGGACAGAGCAAGGCACTCAGAAAGAATGAAGGACTGGAAACTTTTGCCACAGTAACAACTATAATTAGCACCTTCTTATTTCTCATACCATAATCAGCAACAGGGACACGAAATAAGATTTGCCGTTGAGTTTTGACTGTTTTTGATAAAATGTTGGGATGTGCCATGTGTAGTTACACTGCAGAGATGAACATTTTCTTTTGCTTCTCAAATTTCTTCTCTGGATGTTTTGAGACCTCATATGTTTGGGGCAAGCTTTCTTCTTGTGCTAAATTATTCAGGCTGGAATCGCATAAAAATAGAAGATTAGACAGTTTTAAAGGCAACTAGAAATCTGAATACCATCTTTATTTATTATCAAATAGGGAACAAATTTGAAGCTGCTTTACTGCATTGTTCTATAAATATTGACTAAAGTATTGCTGTACAAGGGAGCGTGTAAGTTATTACTCAGTTCTCTAAAGACAGAAAGGGAGAATCTTTCATTCATTTCATGTATTGCCAGTATCTTAGAAGTCATTCATTTTAGGAAGAAGAGACATCTTACAGGTAATTTACTGTATTTGTGCCTTCTGTCCCATGGGCTATAATGCAAGACTAAGTGTCAGCTACTGCTTTCAGTCTTCATTTCTCTTAGATTACTCCATCCTCTTTCTCTGAGGTGCTCTTCAGTGTAATCATTATACTCCAATTTGGTTCCCTGCAGAAAGCTTGAATTGCCCTTGCAATGAAGGCCTTGGTTGGCTCCTCCACCTCAGGGTCTTTCTGTTCCTGGAAGTGAAAGGAGAAGCCAAGGGAAGATTTACCTCTACCATGTCTTTGTACAGTGGAGACACTGAGCTGAGACCCATTTGTACTCTCAAGCAGGAGAGGGGCACTGTGATGGGAGGTCTTTGTCATCATGGGCAGTTGTTGGACATGGAGAAGGGCCAATGGAATAAAGACACAATTTCTGGATTTGAGATGCAGATGAGCCTCTTTCTGTAAAAAGTCTTGAAATGAGTCTTTGTAGACACTTTTTTATACCTATGATTCAACAATTGGGCAGTGGCTTCTGTTAAACTGGACACAAAACCACATACAAGGTCATTACAGTAAATCATCATGGACATCAATGTTTGTTATTAACCAAAGAATATCTTGGTGGAAACACAAAAGTGGTGCCCAGCACCCTGTTAAGTCTTTGCCACTTATAGTGCTCAATTGTACTGACATTCAGTGTTTCACATATTGGAAATAAAAAGCTCATGAAATGTTGGTTCTCCATACCCTGAAACACAGGCACCTTTGGGAGAAACCTAGTGGCTGTTTGAAACAAACAAGGGTACTGAATGAGAAGAGAAAGATAAAAATTATCTTTCCTTAATGAAAATTACAGGGAGGGTTTTGGGCAGTTAGAAAACAGCAATGACTCTAGCTGAAATTGGTCAGGACATTAAAAAAAGGCAACACTTATGGGAAATGGAAGCCCAAGCCTTCCTGATGATTACAGACATGGGACGATCTCTGTGTTATCTTCAATTAAAGCATAGAGTACCTTTGGCCCGAGAAAGAAGAATCTCATTCATGAACAGGATTCACAAGTGTGTGCGTGAAACCCAGCTGACAAACTGTGGACGTCTCTCCTCAGTGAACCCGTCAGCAGGACAGATGGTGCAAACTCCCCTTAGGTTAAAAGAATCATTAAAACAGCCCCCTCATGCTTTTTCATGGACTAATGTTATTTCATGACTGAATGCTCAAAAATGTGCCGGGTGTTGGCCTGTAGATAAGGGTCCTTGTCTCTGAAAACTGTTAATACAGAAACCAGACATGTGTGACATTTCTAGCAGGGTCTGTGGCAAAATGGGGATGTCTCCTCCCTGGGCAGGCAGGGCCAATACTTTGCTTCTCAATAGTTAGAAGTGTGGCTGAAAAAATGCTGTTCAAGGGAGCTGTTTGGTCCCCAGGGAACTAGCTTTTTGGCAGTGCTGGCCACTGACTGCTACAGGAAAGGTCCTGCCCCTCACAAAGGGTTGCTAGTTATCTTCTCCTTTGAACAGGGAAGAAGCCACAGGCTGCATTATACGGACTGGGCTGGGGATTCTTCTGCTCATGGCTCTCACTCTAACTCTCCTGTGCCTCTGTTCATCATGTAAAAAGAGGAGCTAACACTCGTGTGGTACCTGTTTTGGAGTACAACTATCTCTATCTGTAGGCACGTAGCACAAGAAGATCCCACCATTGGCCAAAGCTCCTTGGTGCTTCTCTCAAAGTAGAGGAGAATCAATGGTTTACACAGCTATGACCTTCCCCTCAAAAGAAATGTAAAGTTTGTCTATGTGCATGGGAAAAGCCATCTTCTGCATCAAGATGAGAGACCAGAGAAAGACAGATAGTGAAAGAAGGCAGAAGAAAAGCAGAAAGATACCTTGGTGTAGTATGGCAGGTGAGAACTCATAGCAATAATATGTTGTAAGACCAGACACGGATAAAATATCAGGATAAAATTTGCACAAATTTGAGTGCCAGTGCATGGTGTGTGCGTATGAGAGTTAGGTGGTCTTGCATGATTGTTACAGAATCACATGCTGTAGCGATCCTGTCTCTTATTCTCCATTAGAGTCCTGCTGCTGGGAAAATAGCAAAAATCTCCTCATAAAGTCTTGTCCCAGGGACCCCTTCCCTTCCTGTAAAGCTGAAAAAAGCATATGCTAGGAAGGGTATATAATGAAGGGATTTGGTCAGCTTGGAGGAAAGTCGGATCAAGGAGCACAGAGAATGATCCCCTTCAGTAACCAGAGGTGCTGGAGTCACTGCTTGGAGTGAGAAGATTCTGATTCCTGCTGGGCAGCCCTCCTAAAGTAGAGTCTGCAGCCTTAGGAGTAGTTTCCAGATGTTCTCCCCTGCTCTGAAAGACCACATCCATGGGAGCACATGGGCAGACAGCTGGGACCAGCATGAGAACTCCACTAAGAGAAGTTCCTCATGGAGCTAGGCATGACAGCAGGAGCCCAAAGTAGTCACATCCTTGCCGAGTCTGCCCAGGGATTATGATTTGGAGGAGAATAGGAATTACAAAGCTGTGGTGCTGCGCTTTGGTCCCTCCCCTGTCTGAGGCTGTTCAGTGCCCCCATCTCTCACCTCCCCGGAGCCTGGACCTGGCAGATGCCATTTACAATGCCAGTTTGGAGCATCGTGTCCCTGCTGTAGCCTGGGAGAGCTTGGGCACGTCACAGTACAGCCCCTACACTGTACGCACCACCCCATTAAACCACACAACCATTTTAACATTGTCCCGTGCTCATGTCTGGGGCAGAGTTAAGGTTTCTTTGATCTCTTAAGAAGGAAGTTTATAATATTTTATATATATAAAATATATATATTTCAGTTTATAATTTTTTTTTTCTCTGAAAGATTTCAACATCCTCCTCCTGTAATAGTTTATTTGGAATTTATGGGATCCTCTCTCTACCTTAGAAAAAAATGTAATTTTTTCCCCTTCTTTCTGTGAATACAGTGTTCTGTTCTGTTTTGTTCTTTTCTATTCTATTCCTTATGCCACAGTTGCTCCTGGAGGTACTGTATACCTCCATTACCAGCTGGCAGTGAAGGTATTGCATACCCTGACTAAGCTCAGAGGCCGAATTTAAAGTGAAATTAAAAAGGTATGTGACACACCCGACTTCAGCTCAGGGTATTCTCCATCCCTCCTACTCAGCAGATTCTCACTCAGTCCTCTCCCCCACAGAAAGGTGAAAGACCTCAGTGAGTTTAACTGAACTCTGCAGGTGTGGAGCCCTGGAGACCAAACTCACCCTTAAAGCAGGGCTTTGTTCTCAAGAGCTGTCAGTGTGAGATCATGCCATGACACAACGAAGAGGTTCATGATGCCACCTTAGCAGGAGAAAACAACGTAGCCCTAAGCTGTATTTCAGGGAATAAAAAGACTGAAACAACTAGGGGAAAATCCATCAAATAAGATGAAAAGAAGAAGATACTCCGCTGAACATCACAAAAAAAAAAAAAAAAGAAAGANAAAAAAAAAAAAAAAAAAAAAAAGAAAGAGAGAGAAAAAAAGGAAAAAAAAGGAATGAAAAAACCCACCCTGTGATGTACTAGGCTATGAAGCACAAAAGTAACAATGAAAGTAGTAACTTCAGAGAGCGCTATTCCTTGTTCAGGCCTGCCTTTGATCTTTCTTTTTGATTTCCACAAGGGCATCTTCACAGCCCTCAGATGTGGAATTGCTGGTACTGAGTCTGCAGCCATGGGACAGCTAAAGAGACCACCCTGCTTGTATGATCTACTTTTGCTGTGGCACGTCTGCATCATGCAGCCCCTGAGCTACCCTCAGTCCCCGTAGTGCATGCACAGCGCAGGTACCAGCGGAGGTTTCAGAAAGGGAGGGCTGCCCTTGGCCAGCCCCAGAGCAGTTTACTAACTGTTCCCCCTTCCCGTTCCAGTGCTGCAGGGTGGGCTCAGTGTCTCTGCTCAGCACCTCCTGGGCTTCTTTTCCTAGGGCAAGCTTGTGTGCGTCTTCACAGACCTCCCCAGTTCTCCCTGCGATAGGGCTTCCCCGGGAGCATCTGCACCTACTGAGTAGGCAGTTCCCTCCTTTTGCTGAAACAGCCTTTGGGCTTTTTTTCCCATATGGTTTTAGAAAGCAAAGGAGAGATCAGAATAATCCTCAGTCCTCCAGAAAACACAGCATTGCTCGTGGCTACTACTGTCTCTTCCTTGCTTGCCATTTACTGCTGCGAAGGACTCGGAGAGTTAGCTATCCTAGACTATAAAATGAAGCCATCCTAGCTGTGTTAGGAAGGTGAGTACTTCTGTGTCATGACATCATGGGGGACTCTGGTGATGGGCTATGCTGAGCACAGTGAGGCCTGGAGAGAAGATGACAAGGATTTTTTTAAGCCATCCCGAGGAATTTAAGCCTTAAGTGCCTGTAACGAGGCCAGACCTCTCTGTTTCTTTCCCTGTTCCATGCATGACTCGATTTTTGCATATTCCAGATTTATTGTCTTTCATATAATTTCCCTTGGATTTCAATGTTCCTGCCATTATCTGAGCTGTCACCTGTCTGTATCTGACACTTCAAAGTATCTCTTTGCTGTGATTGTATAGTGCTGTTTTAAGACCCTGCCATTAACCATCCATGCTTGCTTGTGGTGTCTCTTCAGGCTGGTGCCACATCTCACAGACGCTGCCAAAAGGGAGCCTTCAGCACAGTGGCGAGCCTCTTGGTTGAAAGACTAAACTCTGATCAACTTTTTCATGGCATTTTCTGAATCCAGCCCACCAGCTCTCTCAAACCCCTCCATGGTTACTCATTGGCCACCCATTTCTAGGGCTTGTAGCGGTGCTCCAAAAACTTTCTCCAATGAGAAGCATGTCTCAACAAATGAAAAATATCTGAGCTTTTCTTATACCACTCTGTGTTGACTGTGCATCCAAAGAAGAGCAAGGAAGCTGGTGAAGAGTCTGGAGAACAAGTCGTATGAGGAGAAGCTGAAGGAACTGAGGTTGTTTAGTCTGGAGAAAAGGAGGCTCAGGGAAGACCTTACCACTGTCTACAACTACCTGAAAGGAGGTTGTAACGAGGTGGGGGTTGGTCTCTTCTCCCAGGTAACAAGCAATAAGACAAGAGGAATCAGCCTGAGGTTACACCAGGGGAGGTTTAGATTGGATATTAGGAAAAAATTCTGCACAGAAAGCATTGTCAACCATTGGAACAGGCTGCTCAGGGAAGTAGTTGCGTCTCCATCCCTGGAGGTATTTAAAAGACATGTAGATGTAGAGCTGAAGGACGTGGCTTAGGGGTGGACCTGGCAGTGCTACATTTGTGGTTGGACTTGATGATCTTAAGGGTCGTTTCCAACGTAAATGTTTCTATGATGCGATGATACTATGACTTTTATTTTTCAATCAGTTCTGCTGAGCCATTTTGTCTGTCATTCATTTAACAGCCTGAAAAGCAGAACATTTTAACAACCAGCTTCACTTTGCTCTGAGCAAGCAAGGAAGTTAAAGCAGAACCAGGAGCACCCTGCAAAGCCAGTGTTTGATTAATCTCAACCAGCTTTAATTAAGAAGTATTCCCTCCTTAGTTAATTATGTGTTTTATGAGAAGTGGATGTGGTTGTCTGAAATCAAGCAAGGGATGGTGTTTCTGTCATCTCATCAATACAGGGTATATCAGTTCTGGGAAGCAAGACAGTTAATAAATAATCAGATACAGAAACACGCCCCCACCAGACACTAATGGTATCCACCTTTAAATTAATATATGAATTTACTCCAGTGTACCGCGTATCGCAATGTACTGGCTTTCATATTACATGCTATCTCTCTTTCTGTTGATTGCATTTTAATTTTTTTGTAATGCTCTGTGTGGAAAAAAGGATTATTCTGAAGTAAGGTATGGCTCGCGTTTGAAAAGTCTGCAACAGACATGCTTTTAGATGCATTATTTTCAAAGCATTAAAGCATTCAGCTTGCGACCTCTAAAAGNTTTTTTTTTTTTTTTTTTTTTTTTAAACCAAGGAGTGCTCAGTCTTCCCTTTGGTGATCAGGACCTTTTAAAATGGCTCATATTGGCACTTAGATACTGGGCACTTTAAATCAACTGTAATTGCTGAAAATTTTGACCATATTTAGGAATGGATAATAATATATATGCTCTTCATCTGCAGCAAATATATGTGTACCAGCTCATGCTGTTAGTAACTTGATTATGAGACTGAACAAAACAACATTTTTTGGTCCTGTAAGTTTTCAGTCCGACAGGCAGGATGCAACAGGTGAATGACAGAAATGAAACAGGACAGGATAGGAAGTCGACAGCAAGTAAAATGTGATCAGCGGGAAAGCAGGAATCACATGGACCGCTGCCTGTTTATTCTCCCCAGACTCTCTAAATGTGCCTTTCAGCAACTTATGCGGACTGTAAAAAACTACAAATCTCCACTTTTATGGTTTTGAATCTTAGCTGTGAATTGAATAATTTACATTACTGAACAGTGAAATGGTGCAAAGCGGTTTGAACATGGAGGTAAATGCAAGCCTTTGATGAGAGAGACACTTTGCAAGGAAAGGGTGTGGGGAAGTCAAGATGTGTAAGCGAGACAGAATAACCTCAACGGTGATGTTCTTAAGCTTCCCTGAATAAACATCAAAATGATTTGATATCCTTCCCAATAAACTTTACAAATATTACTGCACTGTCTGAACATATTTCATACCAGCAAGCTAACAGGGTGTCAGGAATGGCAGCATCCACATCAAGACTCCACTCTGCCATGCTCCCCAGTTAAGTGCAGGAACAGTAAATTTCACAGCATCTTTGTCTCAAGTGTAAATAACTTCTCATGGGCTTTAAAAAATAATTAAATAAAATCCCTGCTTTCTTGCAGCTTTAATCTCAGTGCTGATGCCTGTTGATGGATCAAACACTCAGTCCCCAATTTTTAAATCATTTAACTGGTTCAATAGCCGTCTTATCCTTTGCTTTTATAGTTAAATCAATTCTTAGGAAAGAAAATAGGCTTGTCAGTGAATCATACCCACAGTGGTCTACCTTTCCTTAGAGCCAGTTGCAGATGATATAAAATAAATCAATTCTGAACTTTCTTAGAAATGAAAGGGAGCGAAGAGAAAAAATGCAGGAATTGCAAACCAGAAGCAGCGAGGGGCTGATACGTTGCCATCAAGGTAACACAGACAGTCATATCTCTGTCATTTACAATGAGTGGTTGCCATCACCATGCCTGTTCATTTCAGTGTCTTTGTACGTAAAACTCAAATGTATGAAGTAATGTAGGACAGCTCTCAAACAAACTTAAAATGTTTAGAGATTCCTTAGGCCCAGGCTGGAAATCTTTCCCCAGGAGAAACCTCCATGGGGTTTGACTCCCCAGCAGGACCCCAGCACTGGGCAATGCATCTGTGTCCTGGGCAACACTGTGATGGACATCAAGTAGCACTGGGGTCTGCTTCATAAGAAAGTGGGATAGCCTTTACCTTTCTCCATTTCCTATACTGCTCAATAATTGTGGCTTTTGGTTTTTTCTTAAAGGTCTAGTTTGTCATGAGATACCAGGGGGTGGTTTATCAAGGGATTCCTGAAAGACACCTCTGGATGACATTTCTATTGCATTGGTTCTTGGGATTGCAGAGCATTGGGCTTGAGGACCTAAATGGTAGGGACAAGCTAAGCTAGAATCAGAATACAGAGAAATGGTCCTGTGCCTTCTAAAATAAAACACATTAGTCACTTCATGTCAGAATGAAGTCAAGACAACAGAATAAGATTTAAAACTGCTTCTTTCAGTTGCCATTTTTGCTGCCATCTACTTAATCTCTTCAGTTGCAAAAGAAAAGGTTTCCTTTCAAAACTTTAACTTCTCCTGAAAATCTTTCCAATTTCCCATTCTTTTAGGGCACAGAGATTAAAATAATTAAATTTATTTTGACAATTTATTTCTTTCCTTCCCAACTGAATGCATTATAAAGGTTTATCTCTATGGTTGTCTTCCTTGGTCTCTCCAAATTTTCGGAGATTAACAAATGTGACTTTGTCATGTTGACAAATTTCTAAAAAGTTACTCAGTGGAGAAAGAAAAATATACATAAAGCAGAGCAATAGAATGAAAACACAAGAAGACATTCTCAGCACTCACCTTGACAAGTGAGAGACCGAAAATGTAGTTTTTCCAGGACTAAGGAGAAAAGTTCGATTCTACCGTTGGAAATCATTTTTTTATGCTTTCTTCTGTACATGCTAGTATATACAAGTCTGATGTCAGAATTTGGGTGATAATGCTTTTCCTACTGGAACACCCTTTTCTGAAATGAGTCTCACAGTGCCTTCCAATGGCATTCTCCTGTCCTGTGTTACATCCATGCTTGGAAACAGACCACTCAAAGAAACATAGGTTTTCCCAGAAAAATACCCAAGAGTTACATATACATATTAAGCATTTGAACAGCATTATTTGCTTTTAAATGAAGGCGGATTTTAACTTGCTGCTTCCAATTAGAATAATAATAAACATTTTCCCTAATGATAACAATGGGCAATAGTGTTAAATTGGAAATGCAAAAGGTTTTTCTGTTGGTACAGTATAAGTTACAGTATCATTAAATATATAATCAGCCATTTATTGCTTGTGTTATTTTTGAGGCACTTAAATGAAAAGTTGATTTGTCTCTTATTAGACCTCAATAAAGGTTCCTTTAATAGTCACCGGGTGTTTTAATGCTTTACAGAATCATTGTCATTAAACTGAATGCAAGACATTGGACTAAAATAAAAGAGAAATGGAAAAACTCAATAAATCAGGATAATAAAAGCTTTTCTTTGTGCTGTTTGAATTGTGCTGAAATGGATCTGTCTCTAACTGCCTAACAAAGGCCAAAGTAGCTTAATTGCTTTAGGGCTTGATTATGCCTGTATGAGTCAGCTGTGAGACTGTGGCAGTAAAAAGACACATTTCTCCAGCGAAACTTGAGGATGGATTTTGCTGCTGCATTTGTACACTTCCCCCTGAAAAAATGGCCAGGTAAGAAAAACTTAACTGTGATGACTTCTGCATTATGGCAGTTTTTCTTCTATATCAGGGGCAGGTGGAGAATGCAGAAAGCACAAAACTTAGGTACAATTCCTTGCCCTTCCCTATTGATTTTCTCCACCTCTTACAGTTTACTTTGCCAACACACACACCAAAAAGTCACTCTCAAACACTTCATGAGATATATCTTATGAGGTATATAAGGTATATATATGATATGACGTATATCTTAAAATGTAGCAAACTTTGAAAAGTTTTAGAAATCATCACTTATAAACAGTGGGAGATAAACTTGCAGAGAGGATGCAGCTTGAGGCTTTGGGTGCTGCTAAAGCTGTCTGAGCAGGGAACAGTCCAAGAGTAGTGAGACAGTTTCCCCTCTGTAAGACTGTTGGGAGAGGTATTAAAAGGAGGTTAAAAAAAATTAGATAGGACAGGATTCAAAAAAGACAGAAACTATTAATCAGGATCTGTAGAAATGTGTCATATGGTAGGAGCTAAAGAAGTTTGATCTTCACGCTGCATAGCACGAAGTGGCTTGCTTATCTTGGGCAGTGTAACTTTTAACATAAAAAAGCTGGATGCAATTTCAATATAATTTCTATGGAGCAATGGAGAGTGGCTATTGTTTTAAAAAATTTGGCTGTGCAGGAGAAGATATCTTCTCCACACATCTACTCTTCCTAGGCCACAGAAGATAGTCTAATGCCCCAAAGCACCAGACAGCATTGCAGGAGTCTCATTCAACCCCAAAACCAAAGGTTTTGATCCCAAACCTAGCTAACTGATACAACTTTGTTATGGAAGAATGGTGGAAAGGTTTTGGTTTTGTTCCAGAGTGGAAAAGAAAGAAGGATCAACTTGTGGGACATTGCCCAAGGACCCAAACCAGTCTTCTAGCTCTGCCTGTGCACTCAATCTAGTTTTAGATTGGCTGTCTTTACTTTGATGCCCCATAGAAATGTCAGAGCTGGGTATGAGTGTGAGGACTGTGAATATTGATTGCGGTGCACTGACGACCCCCAGACTTCTGCTTACAGGGAGTGTGGTGCTCAAAGATACCTGGCATGGCCCCATTTGTNTTACAGGGAGTGTGGTGCTCAAAGATACCTGGCATGGCCCAATTTGTCCTGTCCCACTGTGCCTGCACTCTTAGGCGGGCAGCTGGAAGCCCCCAGTGTGCACTAATATCCAATCTAAACTTCCCCTGGTGTAACTAGAGGCCATTTCCTTTTGTCCTATCACTTGTTACTTTNTCCTGTCCCACTGTGCCTGCACTCTTAGGCGGGCAGCTGGAAGCTCCCACTGTGCACAGTCTGCACTGTCGCCTCTTTTTGACCAGGGCTGCATCTGCTCTGGCCCATGGCAGCTTCAGGCTGATGTAGCACCTGTTGGTCCACTTGGTCAACGCTATTCTGAAAAACACATTGATAGTAATAGGCGTGTCTTAAACATCTCAGAAGTGTTCTCTTTGAATGAACTCCTTCAGTATAAATTTATTCCTGAATTTGTCCATGTATTTGATCAAAAAAAGTCAGTTCTTTAAAATCATACTTTTTTGGCCAGATTAGTTACAATTTAGTTACAATTAGTGGCCAATTAGTTACATCATAAAATCATAGGATTGTCTAGGTTGGAAGGGACCTTGAAGATCATC
>RSEF01000007.1:26918289-26932768 GCA_003993805.1 Himantopus leucocephalus | reverse complement strand
CAAGGATATAGAGATCTGATCCATTCTGAAGGGAGCTTATTTACATAATGAGCTTGGGCCAGGAAGGTAGGGATAGTTAGACGATCCATGATTGTCCTAATGCAAGAGTTAAAACCTGATTGGAATTGCTGCACCACTCCAGTACTTTGCTACCTGCCTACGATGCTATCATGCATCAAAAGTCTTGGACACATCCTGCTGCTCTCAAATCTCTGTGGTGTTNCTTCCTACTTTCCCCTGTATTATTTGGTATTTAATTGGTTAGCAGGTATCGTTGCTTGTGGTGGCAAAAAAAGGGAATAAAAATATAAAAAGGTCCCAGTAGCCATGGCAACAGAAAATATTTCATTTAGTTACAAAGTATGGATGTAGAGATGGGCAACAGGAGCCTTCCTAGAATGGCTGCCAAGTCGCCATGTCACTTATTCTGTAAATAGGGAAATAAATACAGAGACATAAAAATCCCTGAGTTGTGACATGGCCCTTTGCTGGCTGGTTTAGCTTCAGATCAGAACTGTCTATCATGTGTAGTGATTGTTTACTGTCTTCTGACCCACTATGTAAAAATTGCTCTTACAGGTGTGCTTCCCCCTGNGACATAAAAATCCCTGAGTTGTGACGTGGCCCTTTGCTGGCTGGTTTAGCTTCAGATCAGAACTGTCTATCATGTCTAGTGATTGTTTACTGTCTTCTGACCCACTATGTAAACATTGCTCTTACAGGTGTGCTTCCCCCTATTTCATGATTGACCAAGCTTCCTATTATTGAGAGCTTCAACCCAAAGAAATAGGACAGAGTTTTATACTACTGCATAAAGTAAAATATTATAGGCAGATAACTGCTGATGTCATGCTCTAGAGATTTTTCCAGGTCAGGACTTTGACATGGAGACTCATGATTTCTTGAAAAATTGTCTCAGGTTCAAATAAATCCAGCACATACTGGTCCACAAAGTGATTCTTTGCCTGTGGGGAACAGACTGGTGTAATAAAGCCTCGTGGTGTTGCACATTTTGAAGCTCAAGTCACTCTGGTGCACAGCTGTGAGTATATACACAGCCACACAGTTTAAAATAACATATAAAAGTAGAAAAGCTGAAGACTTTGGGGTCACGAATTTTGCAGATTCAAGAGAGTCAGAAGGGACTCAGAAGGTCATACTATTCATCCTTTCGCTCCCCATGCAGGAATTTTCTGTCTAAACTTTATTCCCCACTGACTGTCTAACTTTATCTTGAAGACCTCCAGTGCTGCAAACCTCAGTCCCCAGGCAATCAAGACCAGCTCTTCATTGTCCTTGTTAGAATATTTCCTCTTATGCCTAGTACGATCCACTTGCTGCCATTTAATCCGGTTATTCTTGTCTTATTCTCAATGGCAATGGAGGGAATTGTTTATTTCTTTGGAGCTGCTTTTCATGTGTGTAAAACTGTATTTTCTACCTTTTATGCTTGAGACTGAGAAGCACCAGTTTATTTACTCTGTCATCATGAGTTATTGTATCCAGATAACTGACCATCATCATCACTCTGCTGTGTGCTCTTTCACACTGGTCAACATCCTTTGTGGTGTGCAGTGCTCAAAAGTGAACACAATTTTTCAGTCAAGACTGTCAGTACTGAGCAGGACTGATGTAATTTGCCAAAGATGATCCGACTGACATCCTACGATGTCATTTCCTTTTTTGATGACTACCCAAAATTATTCACTCATACTGGTGTGGACTGTGGTCGTCTGCATTGTAGCAAGTTTGATCTATGAGGTCCTGTGAACTAAATTATTTTCCCCTTGTACTTTATAGACAGGTCACTAGTAACTGCAGTGCGGAACAGCACTGGAGCAGAACCTGCATTTCATGTTTGGACAAGTAACCTGGATTTTTTTATTCTCTAATCCCATTTGAAATAGACTGTAAGGACAGTTGAGGAGCAGGACTGGTGTCAGATGGTCATAGCTATAGGGAGATAAGTTTTGATCTCAGTTATGTAAGCATAAACCCAATTTTTTTCCCCCTAGATTTATCATGGTGCAAGAATAGAATTAAATTAAAATAATTAAAAATAAAACAACCACATTGTGAACTAGTATTTGTGAACTAAACTACCCTACCAGTTTCAGAGGGATTACAGAGGTGTCCTAGGAGATGGAATGTAACTATTAGTTCCTGGGACAGCAGAGCAATTTCTCCCCAGCCATCTGCACTCAATTATTTATTTGTATTACACATCTTTTTTCTTTTCTAGTTTATTGTATTTGAGCATTTTTTTTTTTAATTTGGGCAGCAGCGATGAATCTCTTCTTAAAATAAAAAGCAACAAAGACAAAACACAAAAAAGAAATTAAACAAAAGACGTGATAGTTTGGAAGAACCTTCTCATGTTGAATGTTGAAGACTCATCAACATTCAAAACTAAAAACTTGCAGAATATCTTATCATCTCTGCTTGTCAATGGCAAATGCGATATGCAAGTTAAAACAGAATCCTGTGCTTTATGAATTTTCAGTTTTAAGTACAGAAAAGACATGATAAAAGGAGTAATGAACTAAGGAAGAGCTGGAAAGAATTTAGATTAAAAGATAAATAGCCCGGCTGCTAAATTATGTCTGACTCCCAGGGAAGAAAAGTTTGTTGCTTCATAAATGATGACATGGCACTGAACAAAACTTTCATGAAGACGTTTTACCTAAATAATTACTTGTTACCAAATAGTGTGGGAGTTGGGTGATTGAAGGACTTAATGAGACGTTTTTGTGTGACTCTCCTTAACTGTATGTGTCAGTCAGGTTGTACAAATCATTTCAGTAATTCACATTGCAGGCTAATAAGAGACAGTGCTATTCCCAATTAAGGTCACAATTCCTACTAAATTGGCAGGTAATACTGGGGCTGAAAGTCTGAAGGGATAAAATTCTGGAGGGGAATGTTCTTGTATGTGGATGTTGTGAAACCCTGATAGGTGATTGAGTCATGGAGGCAGATTTAGTGTACACAAACATATTAACTCAAAGTCCAACCTTGCACCCCAGGACTAGATAAATTTACCATCTATAGTGAACCCTCACACTTGCTTCCTGACATGGACACAAAGCTGATGGACAGCTTAGCACATTAGCCAATCCATAGTCTCTTGTACGTGGTAAGGACAGACCAGGCGTACATAAAGTCTACTTCACCCAACAAATACTTGGGTCCTGTCCATTTCTAAACACTGATGATGCTTGGGTTGGGATTGTTTTGCCTAACTTTAGATGTCTCCATTTAAGCTGCTCTTTTTAGAGTCAACAGAGGGAAATGGAATTTTTCAGGGATTTTAAGAGGTCTATTTTAGGATGAGATAAATAGCTTTTCCTTAGGCACTTAGTTCAGATGAAGGCATTCACAAAGTGAACATCTACATTTAATCACGTACTTTGAGCATGAGGTGTATAAGCAGGCCACAGCCAGGAATGCAGGTGAAAAGCATGTGGGTCACAAAGCTTGTTGTGTTAAAGCCTTTCTCTTCCCATGTAAACGTTATCTTAATGGCTGGAAGCCTGAGGGCATGGTTCAAATCCCTGATGGGGAAAAGTACAGACTTTGGAGTCCATGGCTGTGGGAAATGGGCCTGGTCTTTCATCAGGATTGCTAAGAAAATCTTGTCACTTGCTGTCTGAGACTACTAATCCTCTCTCACATCTGGACTTGCAATTACACAGCAAAATTTGAGTAACTGATAACTCAGTATAACTTTACATTGCTGACTGATGCAGCTACTCCCTAACAGTCCGCCTTATTTGCCTGCTCATTCACTTTACCAGACACCAACAGAGAGGGTCTGCAACAAACCAGTAGTATTTGAAGCTGAAAAATGAACACGTGCCTGGACAGATTTCTCCTTTTTCCATCAAGTGTTGCACTTAATGCTCCTTAGACTCCCTGTCTCTGGGGGTGTAGCACCTAGCATCCCTGGACTGTACTTGAGAGCTCCTACCTCCACCACACATCACACACATCTTGCTTGATCTGAGGGTATTAATTAGTTATTGCCACGTTGGGTTTGCATGCTCAAAAAAGAAATCTGCTGGGTTGGAAAATATGTACTTTGACATTTCTTTAAATCACAGCCTTATTTTTTATCTACCTTTTGAGGTTCACTGATTGCATTCGCTGTCGCTTTAGGTGTTAAAAATAGAGGTTCATGTGAACTCTCTTCAAGCCACTCTGTAGTGACTATGTTACACACTTGTACATTCTACTTACTGTAAGTCAATTGGAGCTGAACTGAGCTATATCCCAGGCAGAAGTCATTCAGAGCTTTATTGGAATGAAAATTGAATAAGAAAAATGAAGAACAAGCCCCAGGTTAATAACAGAAGTACTAACTAGTCTTCAGTGGCCTTGAATGTAACTTTTTCATTGGAAATGTTTGCAAAAGAACTACACTCAGTAGTCTTTAGTTATCTGAGAAGATTTCTTCCTTGAATTATTTTAAACTAAAATAATAGGAATGTAAATTACCAAAGCAATGGGTATTTAGAATTTGCTAGTTTGTAAAGGAACTGTCTCTACTACCCAGCTGAGTTTTACGGGTTTTCTCAATGGTCCACTTTTATTGACTACAGTGAGGTTTCAGGGCAAAAACCATCCAGTAAATGAGACATGAACGAAGGCTGTCAATGAAAGGCTGTTGGCTAACATAGGTGGGGACCACCTGCTTGGGAGAAAGGTTCAAGAAATCTTGTAAGACGCATCCATGCTGTTATTGTTCCTAAGGGAAATTCTAAGACTTATTAGACTCATTGACTTTAGAAATAAATTAGCAAGGGAGATTGGATTAATGTAGTTAGAGTAGGCAGAGAAAGAGGCTGTCTTTGTTTTACCATAGTGCTGCAGCTCCTCAGTTTCACTATATAGTCTCCACACATGTAACTCTAACATCAAAGCACGGTGCTGGCTTTAAATTAATTTAAAAAGCTGACCACCAAAGAACATAGAGAGTCCATCTAGCCTATTATCATCTCTCCAGTGTTGGCCATAAGGAGATACTTAAAGAAACAAGTAAGCACAGGACAAACATCTATGATACATATATGATATTCTACCATCCTTTTCAGAGCCTGAGCCTTTTGTGGTTGGACTGTTCTGCAACTCTCAATGGATATCTCTTAAGTACATGTCCAATCTCTCCTTAAAATTCTATGAACTTGAGGCTTCATCATCCTTTGAAAGGAGTTCCCCAGTTCTAGAATGCTCTGTGTGAAAAGCAATATCATTTCCGGTTCTGCTATACATTTTTAGAGGTGTGGGGACCAGAACAGCACAGGCTATTTAAGAAGTGGTCAAGCTGTAGATTTATAGCGGCAGCGTCACATATTCTGCTTCATTTATTATTCTTTTCCTAACCACGTCCAACATTTGATTTGCTGTTTTCAACAACTACCAAGCAGTGAGCTGATGTTTCATGGGCCTATTTGTCATAACTTCAAGGTATTGCTCCTGAATGGTAATGGTCAGCTCAAGGTTCATCACTTTTTATGTGGTGAGCATTGTTTTTCCTCACATGCACCATTTTATATTTTTTTAATATTTATTCACATTGACTTTCACCTACCATTTTACTATTCAGTCACTTAATTTTCTAAAGTTCCTCTGTAATTTTTCATGATCTGTTTTCTTCCTTGTTACCTTGGATAACTCATGTAATCAGCAAACTCTTGTTATTTCATGTTTGTCTCCTTTTCCACACAATTTATGAATAAGTTTACCAGCATACCTCACAGCACAGATTGACTGCTGGCTTTCATCCCTTGTGGGAATTCCTCATTTACTATTACACTTTGTTTCNTTGTTATTTCATGTTTGTCTCCTTTTCCACACAATTTATGAATATGTTTACCAGCATACCTCACAGCACAGATTGACTGCTGGCTTTCGTCCCTTGTGGGAATTCCTCATTTACTATTACACTTTGTTTCTGTTCTTTTAAACGCTTTTTTTCCCTCTCTTTCCCTCTTAGTTTCCTGCAAGTGTCCAATCTGATCATCCCCATCTACATGCTCTTTAACCTTTTCCAAGACGAAAGAAAGAAGAGAGAAAGAAGCAACTTTATAGTGTGATTCCTCATACCAGTGTTGTACCCCTGCCTCCAAATAAATCCCCTCTGGAAATATACTTTTCTTCCTCCTTTGATTGTGGTGGGAGCCTTCATGGTCAACCAAGGAAAGATGCTGAATGTTCAGGGAGCTCTGAGGAACTCCATCCTAATCTTTAAAAGTCAATAGCTTTAGATGGTGAAAAAATATAAAATTATAAAAAATTATAAATTCTAGGAAAGGTCTCTCTCCACATCCTGTTGAAATATGCAAGAAAATTTGATTCTATGAAGTACGAAACAAAGACAAAATGTTTTCATTCTTTTGACAGGAAACTTCTTTTTGAGGTGGTGAAATGAAGATACTTCCTTTTAGAGAAAATTTAGATGTCTTTTGTATGTTCATTCTTGTGTTTTTGTCAGTATTTGTTGACATGGTTGCAGCTGAAAGTTGGGTCTCTTATCTTTTGACCAAAACTTGAATTTTTCCATATAAATTATGACTGAAATAATTTCTAGGGTTGAAGATGGCAGAGAGGTTTCATTTAAATTTTTCTAGGGGAGAGAAAAACTAGAAACAATTTCCTCAAATTTGTAAGGTAAGGGATTTATCTCTGTGTCAAAATTCTGTTCATTTAATGCTGTTCTCATAGTAATTGCACTAATCCTTATACTAAGCTTCTTGCTTCTTTTTACAAGAATCAAGGAGATATGTTGGTCATTTGTGATATCAAAGAAAAGACATTTCCAGTTACCAAAAATATTTTGAAAGGAAAAACTGAAAAGTCACTGAAGTATCCATATTTCTGCATGGCTTGAAATTTGGCATGGCATTTCAAAACCATTTTGTGGTTGAAAGACATGTTCCATGACTTCAACTTGCTTAAGATGGTAACTAATAGGTACAGAAAGAAAAAAAGCAGGGTGGTCTTACCAGTCAATGGACTCCAGTCATTATTTGTAAAGCTCTGTGGGGTATTGAGGCAACTGATTTCCATTAACAGTCATAAATACTGGTCATTCAGCTCCAAGAGACAGTTTGGGAAGTCTCAGCCCTGCTGTAAAGTGTGACATTGTAAATATTTGCCTGAATATATCAGTAGCTCTTTATATTCAGAGGATCTGGAGAAAGCCCCTGAAGAGAGATTAAAAGACTGGAGGATTTAGAGCCTCATAGCAATATCAAGGAATATCAAAGCATCTCGGAGAGGTCTGTGCGGGAGAGCAGAATTGTTGTGTCAGAACATCCCTGTCTCTGGGAAGGAGATTGGTCAAATCTCTTTGTAGGGAAGGGGAACACAGTCTCTGTTTGGATTATACCCAGCAGGAGACAGTTTAGCTCCTTTCTAAAGAGGAGCTTTAAAAGATTTCATCTGAGAATCAGTTAGCTCAGAAAACATATTAAAAATGAGGACAATTAACATCTAACGAGAAGCGTGTGGATTTCATGCTTAGTTTATGCTTCTCCATCTGGGGGGTCTCTTCTGTGCTCTCTCTGCCAGTTCCCATTAGCTTGGATTACGCTAAACTTAAAGCATCCATGCAAGCAAAAGGTAATTACTTGAAGAGCAGCAACTCCAAGGGAGACTCCCAAGGATGCTCTCGTACTTTATCTGATGCCTACCAAATGTGTTGCCTGTGTCCATTACAGAAACACCGGAGTAACAGTCAAGCCTTGGTAAGAACTTTAAACATGTACAAAGGTTTTTCAGATGAGATAAGCAGTTTTACAAAGCATATGTGGGACACCAGCATGATTGCCGTAACAAAATGGAAAGCCAGGCTGAGACCATTGCAAGTTACTCCTGAGCTCTCAGGATCTCAGCATCTCTAGTGTAGATCCTCCTTCCATTCTAAAGACTGGTTAACCTGCCTTCATGAAAAAAAAACAACACAGAAGTGTGGTAAAAGGGGATGAAAATGCTACAAAGGTCTCGTCGCACAATCTCTTTTGACCTGTCCAGTCCTGGGAGAGGTATTTGGCCTTTGAGGGGATCCTGTTAGATGTCCTCTTGCTCATGAAAATTGGTGGATCTCTTGTCTTTGAGAAACACATCTGGATTTCAGTTTAGGACCAAAGTACAAGGCTCCTTAGTGGCTCTGTGATCCCTATTTTATTTCTATTCTAATCAGGCCATGCTGATCAGACATTTTACGTGCAAGTTCAATGCCTTAACTCCAATGTCATGCTCTCATAAGCATTTGTGGAAAAGAAATGCTCTGACTGAAGTCACCCCAGATCTATTCTCCTGAAGTCATGGCTGTTGTGTGCCGAGGGCCAATGCTTCTCATTAGCTGGGCTGGGTGATTAAGGGAACACTTTGCCCACTCAACCCTTGATTTGTAAATGAAGTGGGCATGGCAACTCCTATGTTATGGCAAATACTTAATACAAATCAACACAGCAAAGCACAACTAGAGTCACACACTACATCAGCAGTCACCAAATGTGTGATTTCACTCCTGAAGATGTCTGATTAAGTCCACATCTGCTACAAACATGGAAGTCACAGTTATATGGGATTTGATTAGATTGAACGTGTCTATGTAGAAGAGTTTGCATTATTTGTGTTGTTTCTTATGTCCTTCTATTGTAGGCTCAAAATTCTCTTTCTTTCACTATTTCTCTGCTCCTCTGCCCCCATAGTCACTCCTTATGGACTTGTTGGTACTATGCAGAATGATTACTTCCATTCAGTCAGAAGCTTTCTTAAGTTAGTTTCCATCTACTTGCTGAATTCAAAATACCTCAGACTAGTTCAGTTTTCATTTTACACAATATAAGTTAGGTTACATGCAAATAATGCAGTCTTTGTTTTAAGGTCAGCTTTTACTAATTTCCTTGTCTGGCAAATAACTGGCTGTACTGTTTTGTGACCTGCAACATCACCTGATGCAACACCTCTCACCAGTTAATAAAAGGTGCATTTGCAGCTTTTGATATGCTGCTAAAGGCTTTTAGTCATCTGTTTCTTACAGTCTCCCCTGAAAAGCTCTGTATGCATTGCCCACCCCACCAGGATCCGGGGTGAGGTGGGGCACTGTTGTAGTTGGAGTTGATGCTATTCCTTCCTCACAACTGAAGGGACAGGTCCTTTACACTCTCTTTCACATCCAGAGAGGGACGGATGTCCACAGTCCCAGTTCTTATTCTTTCATGAGAAACCTGTACCATGCTGCCTTTCTTTGGAGCCATCTCCCACCCTTCAGAACAGCAGGCCCTTCCTTGCTCTGGCCCTGGGATTTCTCCAGGGCCCAGTCACCCGCCAGATGGGCCAGAAATGGTTAATAAAAAAGGATGCTATTGAGATCACTGATGACTAAAAGGCATTAAATAAAACTGTATGGAAAGATAATATTTTAGAATGTAAATAGTTGAATGAGAATGATTTTAAAATGTTCTTTTAAAGTTCTTATTTTTTCCCAACTGAAAACCTCAAAATTCTTCACTTTTGGCAGTCATAAAGACAATAAACAAAGTTTTGTAGTTTTTAATGTGTGGAAAGCTCAAGACATTTTTAATGAAAAAGATTTCTAAAGGAAGTCAACATTTTTCATAAAGAGCAAATATTTGATTCACTTTGCGAATGGCAGTTTGATTCCAGTTTTGCTGGTTCTATTCTGAACATAAGACCGATCACATTTTCCAACCTATTATAGAACCTGGCTGGAAAATAAAAACATATTTTGGAGAGAGATTTGAAAATGACCATGTGTGTCCCTTGTGATGAGCTGTTCCATGTCAGTATAATAATTTATACAATATTCTATTATATAAAGACTTTAATGGAGCTACCCCTGGGAAAGTAAAAGCGTGTCCTATAAGAATTACCTGGAACTGTCGCTTCTCCTTACTCTGTCTCCTCCTGGGAAAACAAAGACGAAGAAATGACAACAGAGAAGGAGGGGATCTGCAGCTGCTGTTAATGACTGATGACTAATTATTACTCTTGGAAATGGTGCAGAACAGATATACTTAGATGTGTATTCTCTTCTGACTTGTTTGCCTGACAGATTCCTTCTTCCTGAGATTCATGTTACGTTTTTGGTTGGTTTTGTTTTTTTTTTTAATTGGAAAGAGATAATTAACACAAAAGCCACTAAAATGACTTCTTGGTTGCTTCATTAATAGTCTTCGGATTAAGTACCATAGCCTCTAGAACCTGGACAGTCATCTGGGATAGGAACTGAGCTCTGTTCCTTAATCCCTTTCCACTATAAATGCAAGTAACAGAATAGAATAAGATTTTTTTTGAGCCAACACTTTTTAAAAAAATCATTGGGATATTTATTCACTGCTTATAAATTCAAATGTAGCTTTTGAACTACAGCTTTTTTTTTTAACTTTTTGAGCTTTTTGATTTATCCTTCTGAGTAAGCGGGGGGGACAGAAGAGTTCGGTGGTGGGAGTTCTGTTTCTCCCTTGAAATACCATCTGATGGGTAATTCCTGAACCTGAACTGACTCAAGGCAGTGACACAGAATTGCATTTTGCTTCCCTGAAGGATGAAGGAGTGCAGTTGAACTTGCTCATGAGAAGGGGAAATGGCAAAGCTGGGGCTAGGTGATGTGGAGAAGCCCTAGAAACTTGGGTATACAGATAATCTTGCCAGTAGGAGGGCTTGGGATGGTACTCTGCTCATCCCAGACCTCCATGAGGGACAGCAGCCCCTGCCTACTGCCTCCTTAGAGTTGGGGCACAGCCAAACAAGTTGTGGGGCTAGCGCTGCTTTGTTGTGGTGAGCACTGCTTGCAGTGAGCTGCATCAAGTACTGACCATGTGATATATCGGTTTCTATGAAATGGGTTGATCTGGGTCCTGTTCTTAGTGAAAGGGTCTCCACCTCACCACTGGTGCTCCTTTCATACCTCTCTTGTCATTGCACTATCTTCTGAGCTCAGAGACGGCGAGGTAGGCACGAGGGAACTAGACCTCTGATTCTCAGAGGAAGGACCTATTCTCTGGCTGGGTTACAGCACTTCTGTTCCCAGACCCAAAACAGCTGGGGGAACCAAGTTTGAGAAAGAGCACAGCTGTTTCCACAAGCTCAAAAGGGCATTTGGTTTAGACCACTCTAGTCCACTGAAATCCCTAAGAATGTCGCCAAGTAAGGATGAGGCAAAAACCTATATTTCTTTGGAAAGAGAATAAGCCGTAATGTACTCCTCAGGCAAAGGAATTTTCTTCTAGGGATGGAAACTTTGAAGATACAAGGAAAGCAGGATTTTTGTGAACTAACTTTTTTCCTTCCTACAGATTGTGCCCTTGTGCTAATTATGTTGAAAACAAGAAAAATTGCAGGCCAATTGAGTCTCTGATCTGTTAGGGTGTACATCAGGAAGGTAACAACACCGCAGGTGAAACTAAAGGGGTGCACATGGAGAAAAGTCCAGAGTTGGAATGGGTTGTTGAGGGAAAAGGGTTAGAAGTGGTGGTGGTGATGGAAAGGAAGCGCGTCAGTCAGCTAAACACAGCACGACACCTTAAGCAGCCTATTGATCTCCTTTTCAGAATTCATGCAGGGCGACTCCTTGTCATAAAACATTCAGCAGCCAAAATCAATAAGAGATGTGGAGCACTGAATCTTGCTGCTTCAAAGTCATACTTGAAACAACAAAAAAAATCACTGCTACTCAAATGTCACCAGGGCACCAGCTTGGTTCGGACCCAGCTCAGCAATTTCAATAATAAAAGTTTGCTTCCTGTTTTTCCAAGGGGGAGTCCAGCTGGAAAGTGACAGGAACTGGATTCAGCTATCTGACAGGGAATCTATATTCTGCCCCTCTCTGTTTACAAAGAAGGTTCAGGGAGAAAGATAAACCTAGATAACATGAAACATTTGCTGAGGTAGAGCTTGTCTTGTGCTGTGAATTTGCCAACTTTTAGCAGTTCCCTGGCTAAGATCGCATGCTCCAGCTGCGTGGCAAAATGCAAGGGGTCTAAGAAACACATCACAAAACACTTAGGTGATATTGTCTTTAAAGACATACCCTCCCCGATAAAATATACACCAAATTGCTCTTCAGCTGTTTCTTTGTCACCAATATTCAAATATAACATCTAACTTAGAAGGGTCTGGCACTAGGTTTCAAAATATACCAAGGTCCAAGGCAGTGGATTTTGGCTATGCATCCTGTTCGCAGGGGCACACACGTCCCATTCATCCAGAGGGAGGAATAACAAGTAGGTCCATGTGCACCGCCTCAGCCTTCTCCATGGGAGCACCTGGAACAGAGGTTTCACATGGATATTAACATGTTACAGATGTGCCACCCTTTCCTCCCCTCTTTTGCACCATCTCATCCTAGAAATCTAGATGACACTATCGGAAAAGTTTTCCCTTGGTCATTCAGTCCTGTCTGCTGCCCCTGAACAGGACCGGCTTGACCTGAACCATTCTTGGGAAAAGTTTGTCTGACAGATGGGACAGGCAGCCTTACACAAATAATTTTCTCCTGCTTCCCAGTGCTTCACTATCCTTACATGGAGAAAGATTTTCCCAATATCTAGTCTAAACCTCCCTTGTTGCCCTTCAAGCTCAATGCTTCCTGTCGTCTCTCAAGTGGCTTCTGGAGAACAGATTGCCCACTGAAACTACCTTTTACGTATTTGAATGCTGTTGTCATGTATCTCATTACTCTCTTCTAGACTAAACAATGCTAATTCTTTCAGCCTCTCCTCTGAGGTCATATTTCCCATATGTTTGTGCCTCAATAAAGGTCACTGGCATCTGACATAGTGCTATGGCACAAAAGATTAATTTTGCTTTTGCATGGCTCTGAGCCCAATGGTTACCGTTACCTCGTTCAGTGTGAAGGGGAGGATTGCTTTTAAAAGTCAAGACAAAACCTGTGTATTTGTTCAATTGCTAATCATTTCCAGAGTAACTGATGCTGCTATAGATGAATACCTTAGAAATGCGCAAATCAGACAGCCAGACAAAGCAACAACCAGGGATTCAAGTGGGAATATGCAGCACTAACTGATGAGCTCAAAAAGCATCTGTTGTCACAAACACCATCCCTCTGTGGCAGATAAAGCAGCACAGAAAAACCTGGAAGCAAAAGCAATAAACATAGGCATCGATGAAAATTATGCATTTGACTTCAATAGGACATGAATGGCTGTACTGTAGGAGATCTGTCTTGGGAAGGTACCATGAGGTAGCTTGTTCTATAGCTATGTCTACACGGCACAGTGCCTGAGATGGCTATAAACAAAGACCACAGATTGAAAAACCACCGAGGAACAAAATCAGCTTGCTTATGTAAAGCTCCATATGATTACAAACAGCCTGTTTCTGATATCAAAACTAACCTGTTTAGAGCTCTGGTGGCTCATCTGTTACTTACATGTTGATTTTAGTATCTGTGTTTATGAGGATAAAGGGTTAGTATTGTCTGGACAAGCAATGAACCAAACTTCTATAATGCTTTACTAGTTACACTGGGAGCTTGGGTAAATATTTTGACAAACCACAGTTACATTAAATATTTTTGCAATTCGTTCAGCTGTTGATTCCAATTCCTATTCATAGGAAACATAGATGAAGCTTGTATTCTGCACACTTCTCTGCTTTTCTTTTGCAAGGAAGCTGACTCTGTTTCTGAAGGAAAGTTTCTGAAGGGTGTTCTTGTAGGTGACATTTTAATTTATGCTTCTGAAGGAGGCAGGGGGGAATTAAGTGACATGATGGAAAGTTTGTTAAGTGTAATCAACAGCGAGGATAAATGCTGTTAGAGATTTCTGCATATTAATCTGGCTTTGCTTTGAGCTACTGCAGCACCTGTGACAAAATCAAAGGTTATGGATTTGGAATCATAAGCTTTGCCTGTCTGACTTAGTATAATATTATAGATCCTTAATCAATAAACTGATTGAGCTTAACTGGACTGATCTCATGGACAAAGGGTGGGTAGTGTGGGCATTTCAATTCTACGCTGCACAGCACAGTGTAATGTTGTGTATAACCTGCCTGACTTACCACTATGCTCCATAATGGTATGACTTTCCTATAGGTGCAGACCCATCTCTGGCAGCCTTAGCGGATGTCTCAAATGGCACTACAGACCTACGCTTGGATAACTGAAATTTGCCTCTGTGGGATGCAGCTCCAGGTTAAGACCTCTAGGAATAAATATTCAATGGTAAGCGTTTGCATATGAGACAGGGACTGAGTTCAATTGCTTAAGCCAGAAACCTAGAGCCTTTTGGGACATGTCTGAGATGTCCATGTCCAGATACCATATCTAAGATTCTGTGTGGGGTAGGCAGTGGTGGTACAAGAACTGGGAGAGACCTGTGCCTGCCTCGACACTGTGAAGTGTGGTTAGAAAGCAGTCACAACAATAATTAAACACGTGTGTATTGTAAGCTTGGTGAGAGATGGCTTTTCTGTCTAGCAGAAA
>RSEF01000007.1:26903272-26918189 GCA_003993805.1 Himantopus leucocephalus | reverse complement strand
AATAATAATAATAATAATAATGATGATTGAAGTAATCACAATAATCACAATAAATATGACCCTGTATCATTCTCACTATTTTTGTTGATGCTTCTCAGAAAGTTTTGAGACTAAGCAAAAAAGGAAGATTTTCAGGCTTTGATTAAAAGGACTATTATATCCCTGCAATTGCAGCAAACTGCTTCACAAAGCTGAAGCCTTAAAAATATCTTCAGTTTGCTGCAGAACACCCTGTACTTTAGGTCTCTTCTGTCCCCTGCTCTACAAATTCTCATTGTACTCAACAGATAAACACCATTATTAGTCTGAGTATTTAGGCAATGAGATGCAGTCAGTTTTGCTTCATGCCAAGTTTCAGTCAGCATCTCACAGTTTCAGTAAATAGCTTCTTAATGTGATGTTAAATCCCCGCTTTTCTGCAAATCTCCCCTCTCTGGAACATGGCTGGCTTGGCAGCCCTGAACGAGGACACAAAAGCAACAGCGAGTGAGCAACACGGGCAATCGCTGCACTACATTTGAACCTTTTGCTACCGGGCTGTGTTAGCCTTGGATAAAAAGGCTTCTTCCAGCTTGGCAGCGCTTGGAAGTTCAGTGAGTCTTCTGGAGCTGCAAACTCTGCTCCTTGCCACTACTGGTGGGGCCAGCCCATGCCATGGGGATTGCCCCTCAGACACTGCCCAGGGGTAGAGATCTGGGTTCTGCTCTCTGACACTCTCCCACTGTCATCTGAGGCAGGTTGGTTAAACTGTGTTCCCTCTCTTGTGATGCTGTCCCTGCTTCTTACTCCTCCAACTGTCCACACTGCCTCTGTGATTGCTCCTACATGGGCTCTGCTCCGTATTGTGCCCACCCCAGCAGGGGACCCAAGTGTGAACTAAGGCTGGGGTGACCTTGTGTCATGCCCCTTTTGTCTTCAGTACAGGCAAAACCAGATTGCCCCAAGAGCCCAGAGAATCCCCTGGAGTGGAGAGAACCAAGATATGCCCATTGATCTGGAAAGTGTGGTGTGTTTCTGTGCTCCCACAAAAGACAGCGGCAGGAGAGCCTGCATCTCTCTGTGACTCCCTCCTTCAGCAGCAGGATAGAGATGAAGATTTCCCTTAGCTGTCATGTCAGACAAAAGCATGTGCTCTGGGGTCACATTACCACCAGATATACTTCATTAACATCAGCTTCACCTCCCACCTCTTTTCACTTAGAACCTGTCACTTGGACCATGCAGCAAATAGACCTTTTGCTCTCCTATCACTCAAGCACTATATTCACGTCACAAAAAAACCCTGATGCTGAACATCTTAGAAACTTTCAAGAAAATTCCTGCTGAATTTCACTCTCACTGAGGTGGTTTTGAACAAGTGGTGATCACTCATTACACTTCATTTCCTCGAAATGATTAGAGATGAAGTGCTAATGAAATATATTAAGAATCCAAAATGTGGGTGCAGGACAAATTTAATGTTAAAGAAAGCCATTATAGATAGTGACCTAGTAAATACCCCCCATGGAAAGACCTAACCGTGAATATTAAACACATCACAAGGTTAGCACATAACATTAAATAACACCATCTTTTTTAATCTTCACAAACATGGCTTGCAGATCTTTTGGTAATTTATCATCCTTCTTGGTCTAATGTCATGCTTTGTCCCTGAACGCTTTGTGGGATAAGACAAATTGCTTATTAATATACTTTCATAGGAAGGAGATGAGAGCAAACCAGGCCTGAGATATCATTCTGTTCTGCTGGTTTTATGCTGCTGTGATTTCAGTACACACTAAAGTTCAAAAATTGCAACGGTAGCAAACCAGGCCCTCCAGATGAGGAGGGTTAATTTATTTACGAATCTATATTGATGAAACCCCGCCAGCCATGATCTGGCACAGATTTATGCATTTATCTAACCTTATCCATTGAGCAAAGTGTATATCTTCATATCTTTGCATGATTCAGGCCATTTACTCAGGATCAGTGGCATGTCTGTACTCTGTCTCCACCCCAAAAAAATGCACAGGAAAAATGCAGAGATATATAGCCTTTTGTGCCACATCGCACAATTTCATGACTTGAAATTAACTGGGAAGGGGAGAGAAACTGCTTTGATTTTAATTTTATTGCCAAAATTCTTTCAGCAAAACACAAACCTTCAAAACTCCAAACTTCTTCAACAGGGGGTAGGTTTTGTAAAGGGTGAAACAGAAGGACACCCTGCAAAAATGCTTTCTAAAAATGTATTCCTTGGCTATACTGATCATGGCTGATCAAACATTTCAGCTCCGTGATCCTCATGCTGGAAACAGATTATGAGAGCTGAACAAGAACTTTCTCTAGCCTCCCTATGGTTAATACCTGCCAATTTAGGAATTTGCAAATTGTATACATTTCTCAGGACATTAACCAGGATGCTTTAAAATATATAATAGATAACATATACATTAAGCATTGCAAGAGGTCTAAAAGAAATTATGTTTCTCATATTATTTATTCACTTTTTGCTGAAGTAAGCATCAGACTTCTGCCAAAAAAGCATGAAACATTCTGTCTTTATTTTGTGGGGAGGGATTGTAAATGTCCCTCAGCAAATGAATTCACAGCCTTGCCATTGGTTCCCAGTATGTACATAAAGAGAACTTACAATTCCATTAAATCTCATCAGAACTTTGCTGTACATGAAGGCTGAATTATGTTTCCTTGTAGCGACTGTAAAGCAGAAAACTGAAGGGTTATTCTCTCACCTGCTTAATAGAGATGGGCTGGGACCAAAACACCCTGCCATAAATATGTGAAAAATACCTGGGTATGTTGTAAGGAATCAACTAGTACTCAATGGAAATAAAAATAAAAGAAAAAAATATATGGCATTTGTGCTCGGTCCTTTAATGGACTCCTATGTCTGTAGGAGTTTGCTCCCTGACTTAAATTCCTTAACACCTTCCATGATAACACATCATTCCCAGGTATGTATATTTTTGGCCCAAAATTAGGAGTGCTCATTTTTTCCATACAAACTGCCTGTTTCAGTCTGAATTTTAACTTGCAGTATTTCTACAGAAAGAACCAAGCACTTTCTAAGAAAGCTGCCCTGGCTACAGGAGGCATCTGCCGCTGACAAACTGCTCTTGCCGGCATTACACAGTATGGTTGCACCCAGCCATGCTGGCACGGGGCAGAAAGCTGTAGGTGGATCAGCCATGTGCCCCATCTGGTTTTGACATAGCCTGCTGGGGTTGGGGCCGTAGCACTATGCTTAGTGCCTTGAGAAGGTGGGCAAGGTGACGGGTGGTCCCTTGGCAATGGCAGTTGGCAGCAGATTGTGAGGGCCGGCAAGAGAGGCACAGTCCTGCAATTGGCTTTGCCCAGAGCCGGTAGCTATTGCTACTGTCCAAGGAAAGCCTGAGATACTTGGGACACTTATGATGGTGAGGGAGGCCTCTGAGAAGGGCATCCTTCCATGTCCTAACCCAGCTGGAGGTGTCCTGTTATTCTGATGTATCCTCCCAGGCTACTGTGGTCTTTTGTCTCTGGGGTTGAATTTTGCTCTTTCTTTGGAATAATCCTTCCTTCCCCATGGGGAAATTCTCTGCATATTTCCATTCTGGGGAACACCAGACCCTTCCCAGGTCTCTGGAGCTGAAAGCAAAGACCAAAATGCGGAACTGACGTGACAGAGTTGGACCTTTGACAGAGGTGTCTGGAATCATGAGAAGCCTGAAGAAGGAGAATAGGGAATTCACCAAGACACAAGAGCATCCAGTGGAGCAGTCAAGCAAGAGGGGTAAAACAAAGCAACAGAAAAGCATAGCTCAGCTGTGGAACAGTAATTGCATCCGCTACAAGTATTACCAATTAATAATGGGTCAACCCCCCCAAACAGCTGGACACATTCATCCCGCCAAGGCTGTTAACACAGAGACAGGCATTCAGCCTTTGGCTCATGAAATTTTATGTGAGCAGGCTGCAAAACCTGGGGCTGTATGGCAAGGAAGGGATTGTTTGCTTTACCCAGTGCTTTCATACCGTGCACCTGTGAGCTGACTTCTCCCCAACAATGCGTGCATGTGGGATGAGCAGCTCCTCTCTGCTCCTGTGCACAGTTCACAGGGTCCCCAAGCACAGGTTAACAAGCACACACAGGAGATAACTTGCCTTACTTCTTAATCTAGGCTTGTCCTCATATTACCTAGGACCTGGGCAATTTTCTTTGCAAGTCAGCGGTACCTCATACTGAGGAATGCTTAAGAAGAAAGGGAAAAAAAAATATCCGAGATTAAAACCTTCCCTATCAGTGGTTTCCTTCGTTTATTCAGAATTGCAAAAGACACCAAAGGAATCAGACAGTATAACTACCCAGCACTCTTGGCAGGAGTCATGCAGAGACAAGCTGCACAATGTAACTCAAACCTGCTTTCCACACCTGGCCTTAGATTCAGTTTTCTTGGAATGAGCAAGTACTAAATTTGACTGGCAAAGACAACTTTAAATCAGAGCCAGGAGCAAAAGATGTGGGCAGATATCTGTCAGCTGGGGGGAAAAAAAAACAACCACAAAAAAGGGCCAAGAAACTACTCGTGGTATTCAAGATGCAATCGTAAATTTGCAGTAAAATATCTTGCGCTAAGTTGAGGAAAGCCAAAAGTAGCCTATGTGCTGAGTATTTATGCTTCTGGAAGGCACGAATCTTTTCTTCCTATAGAGAATCCCTTTGCTGCAGTTTTTCCCTGTGTCCTGCAGAGTGCAGAGTGGTGTTTTGAAATCGAGGATCTATGAGTCTGGAAAGAGGATAAAGTCTAAGCCTGCTTGAAATTCTCTTTCGTAACAGCAAGGAGGGCAGGCTGCTCTGAGTTATGAAGGTGGCCTTTTAAAAATGGAAATAAACAGACAGAGAGAGCAGGTGACTTTAATGAAGAACTATACATGTCTTTTTTGGTCTCAGGTTCCATTAGCAAAAGGAGACTGATAAACCAATGCAGTTCTGTCTGGAACAACTGTCCACCCCTCTGCACCTGAGCTTTCCTCAAACACATGTGCCTGTCACCGCAGAGAAAGCCTGAAATGTCAAGGGGCATCTGCAGGTCTCAGCCTAGCAACAGCCTCATTTAAGACCATGAAAACCTTTGAGAGATCCAACCTGAGCTGAAGGGGGGTCTCTGGGGGATAAAGTCTGGATGCCTGACTACACCCGTCTTTGGTTTTGCATTTGGTTGTGAGTTCTAGGCGTGTCCAGACATCCCAAAAGCCCAAGTTTGGATGCACTGGATGTTTCTTGTGAAGTAGTAAATGCCAGCTGCTTTTCTGGTGACTTGAACAGCACCATTCCACTGGCCAGAGACACCTAACTCCCCTGATATGAACTGTAACAGTTTGAGGGACAGATATGACAAAGTAGGTGAGCAGCCCTCGGATGTGCGGTGAGGTAGCGGCAGAGGCACCAACCATTGGGCTGTGCGGCTGTTCGCGATTTCTTGCATCACAGTAATGCCTAAGGAGCCTTGCAGGGTGCAGACATAACCACACGAGCCTGAAAACAAGAAGAACAGGGTAAAATCTGTCTGTGATTCATAATATTAGACTGTGCTGGACTGCAACAGCCTGGAGCCCTTTTTGCCATTTCAGAACAAGCTGAATTATTCTTCAGTCTATACCAAACCAGTACTGTCCTGCTCCCAGAAAGTGCTGGTCACAGCTCACCCCACCTTACAATATCCTCACAATATCCTTTGCTGTTATAAACAGATAAGCAAAGGAAAACCTGAAGGAGGGATCTGGGGTAAGATTTTTTTAAACATCTGAGCAGTTCACGAGGTGTTGCACTGGAAGTAGAATGGTGCTGGATTACAGCAGGATCCTGTATGCCAGTGCTGACTCAGGCGGGCAGCTCTCCTGTTCCCCTGCTACCACCTCAAAACACTGCAGCACAGGGTACATAGGGAAATAAAGCCCATAAATAACCAAGGAGGTTGGGGAAAAGGGCAGCCTGGATCCTACTAAGCTGCGAATCTCTCTCAGGTCTGAAATGCCTGGCAATGGAGATGGAGTTAATTCACACTCGTCAGCCAGCTGCAGGAGACTTGGGGACCTCTTGCTTCCTCACGGCCTTGCGTGCAGAGCTGTACCTGTCACAGATACTGGATGAGACAGATCTTATATTATTCTTATAGCTTTAGGGCAACTGGAGGGGGAAGGAGGGGAGAAAATCAAATCAAACACGCAGAAAGAACACAAACAAAAACTTCCCAAATGTCTTCTACTTGACGGGAACCAACGGTGACATTGTCTGTTCTAGGAGCCACTGTCAATTATTTATTAACACCTCGAACACAGCAGAGTAGCTGAGCACATTGCGATTTGGGTTTTCTCTGTGTGTGTATTACTGAAGTTTTTGCAAAACAGGGCAGAGAGCAGAAGAGTCTTTGCTCTTGGAGTGAAGACATGTGCCTTTGCAATTCCGTGTGTGTCGCAGTAAGGGCAAATTCCTCCTCCTCCCTCTCTCCACTCTGCAGTGACTGCCTCTGGAACCCATACCAGATGTACCCTTTTGGCTGCTGGCAAGAAAAGCTATCCACCCTGACAGCAGTGTCCTTCTGTTCCAGCAAGTCAGACATCATGGATGGCATCAAAAACTGAATCAGGTGGTGGGGTGGGGCAAGGTGGTGCCTGTGCCTTCCAGAAAGTCTCCTCTTAGCTGAGAGTAGCCAACATTCTGATCTTGGTGGGTGCAGACACTTCTCTTTCTCTCTTTACCTTTTAGGTCTTTCAAAGACAGCTGCCTTTCTATTTGCCTGTCAACCCACCAGCAGTGGGAATTAGAGATCCTGAGTTCTGTTGGTGGTAGTCTGGGCAGCCCTGTGGCTTAACAACCAGTGTTTATCATTTACAGAACTCAGAATCACTGCTTCCCACTGCTTCCTGCTTACAGGTTGTAAATGACTTACAGTGGTTAAGTCATTGTAAATGACTGGTAAGTCATTAAATGACTTTCACTATTAAGTCATTTACTTTGGTTTTGTGTCCTTTTTAATCTTTTGAGTGTCTGACAATGATTGACATGCTTCTGTATGCTCAATGAGCTCATGATAGCTCCAGTGCTGCTTTCCGTCACAAATCTTTTGGCTTTCTTTTGCCTTTAAAGGTTGCTGTTGCCTTCGCTATTAGCTGCTGGCTGACAAACTCAGCAGGAGCAATGGAAGGTTGTTTGCAGATCTTGGCCTGTCATTAAGACCTACTAAAGGAGTTGTGCTCCACACTCTTCCAAAAATACCTTCCTCTGTCTGTTGCCTCCCTCTTCCACCCCTGCTATAACTCTTGTGGCTGAAATGCTAAGTATCCATGTATGGATCATTGATTTTAACAATTATTTCATTGTAGGATGTGTGATAGAGGAAATACGTTATTATGACTGCCTGGTGCTGAGTGGATTCGTTATACCTCTAATTGCTTGTTTTCTTTTTTCTGTTTTACCAATGAGAGACTGAGGAGTGCATAAAAGAAGGATTTGGCTACACTGGTAATTGTGAGACTACGAGCAGTGCAGTAAGGAATATGAGTTCTCTTCGCATCGTGAGAGTGCATGTTAGGACAGTGACAAAAAAGCTAGGTTTTGAGGACTACAGTTGAATGAAACACTTGCCCAGTGCCAAGTTCATTCTTGAAAATGGGACTTAGTTATTCATATTGCTGAGATCTTACAACACAAAGAAGAGCAACATTCAGATAAGTCTACAAAGGGAGTCCTTGGAAGTCCCAGTACCTTGGAAGGCAATTGGTCTTCAGCTTGCAACTGTTGAAGTCATGTTAAAAATATTATTCTTTCATTTGTTTGAGGAAATGTTATCCTCTATTTAATGTAGTGTTGCTTGCTGCAAAGGTTTCAGCATCGGCTTTATAAACTGTCTTTCATATTTTTAGTGCTGGAGACTGCACATTGGACTGGTCTTCTGGTCAAAGTTCCTTATCTATGTTCCCTTTGTTGTCAAAGGAGAGATATGCATTCCATGAGGAAGACAATTCCTCTCCCTCTACCTTACAAACACCTTAAGATGGGTGGAATGCCAATGAGCGCTTAACTTTCTATTCACTGAACTCAGAGGCAGCCTAGGTAGTATGGTTAGGCTTGATGCTGACTCTTGTTAGTCATAGATTTAGTGAATCCTTGCATTTAGGCTGCTAAGGTTTCCAAGGCAGCTCTAGTGATTTCAGTGGGACAAAACGCATTGCAGAGCAAGTCTCAGTACCTAAATATTTTTTGAAAGTGGAGCTTAGGTTCTGTGTTCCTTTCTTATATTTGAAAATACTGCTTAAAATTCACTTAAAAACAAAAGGCAAATGTCATCTTTTCCTAAAGAAATGACATTTTATGTAAAGCTAACATAAAAAGGTAGACTTACAAGTGCAGTGGTCTTAAATCACAGCTAGAATTCGTAGTGGGTTTTTAATTTGAGGAGATTCAGCTTGGAGACATCCACATCACTGCAAGAAGAAAGTTGATACCATGCAGTGAGGTCAGAGGGCTCCACTTGAAAAAATGATTGAATACTAATTTTGATCAATTCCTACAAATCTATCACAGTTGAAATGAATTTAGAACCAAGGGACATCTTAATTGATGATTCCCCGAGATGTTGGGATGGGCGGTGAACATCTAGGTAGTTTTTAGAACCCATAAATTATCAAGACAGTGATATATCAGTGACTGAATGAATAATGCAGAGATCAACATGGCTTATTTAAATTTAGCTTAACCTTTTCTTCCATGGGAGAGCAAGAGAAGAATAATTGACTCAATTAAATTTTAATCTTGGAAATGTTGATCTGTAGCTGGTTTTGCCACAGACTAGGTTTCCCTTTCCCACATAGATGAGGCAAGGCATCTAAGCTTGAAGTCTCCATACTAATATTGGCTTTAATATGCCCAGAAATTATGCAAGGTAGACATTTATGTGTAGCAAGATTCTCAGCTAACCCCACGAGATTAGTTTTGTGTTCCTATTTTCCCAAGCATTGTGTGTATAAAATGGAGATTATTTATTTTTTCAATACAGCATATCAATCCCCCCAAAAAAAAACCTCAAAAGAAGGTGGGGAAAGAAAGTCCCTTTACCTGAAATGCATTTTGGATCAGGTCTCTGCTACACATCATAAAAGGACAATAGATGACTTAACGTTAATTAAAACAGAAATTAATATAAATAATGTAAATGTTGCAATTGACTGGAAGAAATGAGTGTTTCGTGAGGTCACCTGAATTGTCAAGAAGCAGATTCCCTTGTGGTCAGCTGAGCTGTCTGTGAGCATTACAATTCCTTGCTTGTTATTTTGTACAAGTGTAAAACTGAGAAGAAGAGCTCACAGTTTGCATATTTTTATTTCATTATTTTTTTCATTTTGCAAGCTAAGTAGCACACGTCTGTTGAACAACTCAGAGACCACCTAAAACTGACAGAGCCAATTGGCCAAAGCTTTATGTGCTGTGACTGATGCTGGACACTCAGTGTTGTCAGCAGTAAGGTCCCTGAACAAGAGAAACTTTTTGGCTGAGAGAGGATGTGCTGTGCCTGATCTCATTCTACTGTCTTAGTAGGGTTAAAATGCAAGTCTTTTATTGAAGCTACAGAAAGCTAGAAAAGATAGCTATGAAGTCCTTCCAAAAGTTTAGGACTGAAATGGTAATAAAAAGATAAGAGGACTGTTCTGAGATGGCAGAGGTGGAGACTGGTAGCAAGTCACTTGATTGTGCTGTGCTCTGTCTGAGCTAGCGGAAAAAGAAAGAGGATTCCCTCAGTCCCATAGGTTTGAAAAGAGATGGGGAATAGCTACGAGTTCTCCAGAGTAGCAAAGGGGGAACTGAATGCAGCAGTGATTCAGACCCATCTAGGACACCCTCTTCATGACCTTGTACTGGTGTTGACTGAGACTCTGAGGGACAGCTGAGTTATTTTGCCCATCACTTTATAAACAGGAAAACTGAAGCATGGCTCGCCAAAGACTTCTGCATTTAAAACTGCTTGAGCCAAAAATTTTCATATGCTTCTGCTTAGGTGTTTTTGCAAAATTCCGGATGCCTCTGTTTGCAGGCTTGTTGCCTGGAGAAGGAGGTACATGGTGCCTTTTATGCACAGATTTTGAAACTGGGGTACTAGTGTTGGGCATAGCATGACCCAGGGAACCTGTAGCAGGCCCAAAACGACAAAGTGGCGTCTCAGTTATTCTGCACAGAACACAAAACTGCCTTCAAATATGAATGGAAATATTAATGTGGTGTCAACAGAGACATTTGGGAGGTATAGCTTCCAATGCCTTTATCAAAATATAGTCCTAGCCCTCTAATCATTCTTCTAGCACAGAATAATAATTTACTCTTCCTTTTGGGGATCTCATTGCATTAACCAGACTTTAAGAGAGACATTCTCCCTTTGAGGGAGCCATAGTTTATTAGCACCAATAGCACAGGTAATGTAAATGACAGATAGAAAAAAGTATTTAGACTAAGGAAGAGATGAGCCTTTATGGTATTTCTTTCATCTCTGATCTTGGCTGGGACTGCAAGGATGACCAGAAAGTTGTTTATAAAGCAGGGACCTTTGGCTGAAGACATAACTAGGAAGAAAACCTGAAGAGTCATTTTGCTTAGACCTCTGCCTTAATTACAGGGTCATCCTGACACCTTAAGAATATTCTATCAATTTTCAAAGGTGTCAGATAATTCTGTTCAAAGGCAGATAAAGAAAAAATACTGTAAGGGAGAGAGGGAAGCATGAGAGGGAGGGAGGGAAGCAGACCTAAGTGGAAATTATAAATGAAGCATTATTATGTAAGGCCAGTAACAGGTTTTCACTATAATTAAGATGGATTACTTTAATAATCCTTAAGGGCTTGATTCAGAACTGCATTACAAACCATTTATGTGGGGCTTCTGCACTCACTGCCTCTGTGAGGAAATCGCAGGTGTTTAAATAAGAAAAGGAAAATTCAGAGTTTTTATATTTCTTCAAGCAGCCTCCTCAGGTTTGGAGAGATGCATGGCTGCTTCGGATTTATGCGCTGAGGAGAGTGCCTGAGCCTTGATAGCACTCTTGGAAAGTAATTACCTTTCGCAGATTTTACACCTGAACATATATACAGGGCATGGCAATTTGGATAGGGGGAAAAAAAAAACCCAAAACCTTTTGTGCACAGAAGAGCTGCTGTTTGGATTAATGAACTGCAGAACTAACTTTCTTCCCTCTACAGATGTCAGATGTGTCTTAAAAATATATTCGCTTCCCTTGCAAACACACAAGTATTGGAAAGATACTGTGCTTCACAAGTGAAGCCACGACTATCTGGGAAACCAGAAGGCAATATATTCATTTTCACACGAACATCTTAATGTGAGAATAAGAAAGATGCTAAAGAATGCTAAAACTTAGAAGGAGTATTTAAAGTTATGATATTTCAGTGCAAGGTTATAATATTCTGCACTTTTTTCTTAGTCATGTCTGAGCTCACAGGTATTAACAAAATAGGAATGCTTTGATTTTTTGTGAGCGGGAGGTGATGGGGATATCACGCCATCTGTAAGTTGGTGGGCTAAATCCTGCCATTGTGGTGTAGTTCAACTTCCAAATATTTGGAATCTGAATAATTTCTCAGCTTAAGGACAAAGACCTCCCTGGTGAATACGTAGGCGCTGTGAATTTAACAGGTAACATCCACTTCCCAACCAGGGAACATAATCAGGTTATTCCCACAGAGAAGCTGGTGTGGGGTTTGCTCTATACTGCTATGGGCCAAACACCTCCTGCAATATCCCCTGTGTGTGAAAAATCTGAGGAGAAAACCCTGTTCTTGGAAAAGGTCATAAGTGCCAGCTCGTTCATCCATGGGACCATCTGTTCTGGAGGCATTGGTAGATCCTCAGGCTGTGATTTGGCAGAAGCTAAGATGCCCACAGTGTGGAGTAGAACCAAGCAAAGCAGGACTATGTGGCAAATCACAACCAGCTCCATGACTTGTGATGGCTAGCACCAAGGGATCTGCTCTGGTCTGTTTTCCCAGCAAAGCCCAGGATGGAAGCCTGACCACAGATGCAAGAACGTCTGTCTGCCTGTTTCATTTTGCTCTTCTTATTTCACAGTAGCAGTGTTGCATTACAAATATTTACTGACCTCCTTCATGATTCACTGTCTCACTCGGAGAGGTTGTGTGGGGCGGAGAATCAGAGCACAGTTTGTCAATCTTGAGCTTTTTGCTCCTGGAATATTCACTGCTGAGCAGCACAATGAAATCATCACTTAGTAGGATCTTCCCAGGTTTGACAAAACAGAAATGACCATTCTCAGACAGGTATATTTATTGCTTTTGCCATTAACCAGACTACTTTCTTTTCCTCCTGGTTGGCCACAGAATGCTACAGAGATGGAGCCATATCATCCGCTGCAGACAGGTGTAACCAAAGTAACTCCTAGATAAATAGCACAGGAAAACCCCACTGATTAGGAAACTCCCAGGTTGCTGTACTTACTTAATACTGANTTTTTTTTTTTTTTTTGTTCCCACCCCTCTGGTTGTTTATCTACAGTTTTTTTCTTTACCAGCACTAACTACCAAGCTGTCACTTACAGAAGTTTTAGGATCCTGACCACTGAGGTCAATGACAGTTAGGAGGCCAAATGCTTTTATGGATCTGATCCTAAGCTGTATAGAAAATATATGCTCTTGCCTTTATGATCTATTTGATACCTAAAAACTACCCTATCTATCATTTTATGTTTATGGCAATGAGCTCTGCAGCAGCTCTGTGCCTCATTTCGTTGAAGGGTTTCTCAATGCTCAGGAGCAATGTGCAGTTTCATCCTGTACGCAGAGAACTGACTTACAGGGTGGATGTGCATATAGACTTTGGTGGGTTGAGAACTGAATCCAGTGCCACAGAAAACCTTTTGGTACCCAATCCAACAACAACCCCCACCCCCCTCGGTGCACTGCAGACCCTCAGCCACTCCTGGCATCTGAGCAGCTGTGTGGGGTCAAATCCACAGGGTTTGTCTTCAGTAGGGGTGGTAGCAGGAGAGAGTAAGAACAGAAGAAGTTTGTATGACAACTACGTTTAATGTTATTTGAGCATTTATAGGTAAGTGACTTCCTAATGGCAAACCTCAATCAACTTGCCTTTCATTAGTTTTTCTGGTCTCCCCCTGAACCCAGTTAAACTGTTTGCATCTCTAACAACCTAAGTTTCACAGTCTGATAACACGCTCCTGAAGGAACTACACGTTTGTTTTGAGCTTGCCTCCTTCTCGTTTAGTTTGAAGTTCCTTTGTTCTTGTTCTGGAATATACATGCCTTCCTCTGATACATCTATTCAGCATCCACAAAAGTGCACTGTAAGACTTCTTGAGCTGAGGAATTCAGCTGATCATCAGGATCAATAGCACCTGATGGGCCTCTCCTCCTTGAATTTGTCTAATTTCTTTTTGAATCTATTTACATTTTCATCTCAAAGATATTCACACTGCAAATATGTACTGAGCGAGAAAGCTCTTCCTTCTGTTTGCTCTGAAACTGCTGCCTGATTGTTTCCTTGGTTGTCATGTGCTGGGAAATACCAAATACATTATTTGCTATTTGTCTTGTCTGTGCCACTTGTGATTTTACAGACCTCTGCTCCATTCTCCCGAGTCATCTTTTCCCAGGCTGAAGAGTCCCAGATTATTAATTTTGCTCCCTGAAGAAGCTACTCCAAACATCTGAGTATCTGTGTATCTCTACTCTTCCTGTCTATACCTACTCTGTGGCCCTTCCAACAGGTGACTGAAATTGCATGTGGCATTCAAGAGATGTACAGAGAACTGATGCATTCACATTATTAATTTACTGTCTCTAAAGTCACAGGGCACAAATCAAGTGTAAATGAGGTAGGGTCCAAGACATGAGAGTACTGGAGGTGCACTGATTTAATAATGGCACTCAATTTCATATGTATGTGTGTTTCATACATATATGCATGTTTTCCTTTTCTTTTTGCAAGCTGTTTTCTTTCTGTTTTCTTATTTTTGAGTTAAAAATATGTACACTATCCAGTTGTACTTTTCTGAACTGTTGAAGTTTTTTAACTTATATTTCAATTTAATGTGGCCAAGGAAGTTCAAGAGAGCACAAGGGATTTAGATGCTCATTTCAAAGGCACCTCAGCCTTTGGAAAAATCAATTCTTAATGATTTGGTGAATTGAAAATGGGATCTGATGCATTTCCCTACCATGATTCATCTACACCCCAGTCTAGTAGTAAAGGAAAGTTATCACAGAGTCACAGAATCATAGAAGAGTTTGGGTTGGAAAGAACCTTTAAAGGTGATCTAGTCCAACCTCCCCTGCAATGAGCAGGGACATCTTCAACTAGATCAGATTGCTCAGAGCCTCCTCCAACCTGACCTTGAATGTTTCCAGAGATGGGGCATCTACCAGCTCTCTGGGCAACCTGTGCCAGTGTTTCACCGCCCTCATTATGACAAATTTTTTCCTTATATCTACTCTAAATCTGCCATCTTTTAGTTTGAAACCACTACCCCTTATCCTATCGCAATGGGCCCTGCCAAAAAGTTTGTCCCCATCTTTCCTGTAGGCCTCCATTAAGCAGGCCACAATGAGGCCATAAAATGGTCTCCCTGGAGCCTTCTCTTGTCCAGCCTGAACAACCCCAGCTCTCTCAGCCTGTCCTCATGGGAGAGGTGCTCTATCCCTCTGATCATTTTTGTGGCCTTCCTTTGGATCGGCTCCAACAGGTCCCTGTCTTTCTTGTGCTGAGGGCTCCAGAGCCGGCCACGGTACACCAGATGGGGTCTCACAAGGGAAGAGTAGAGGGACAGAATCACCTGCCTCAACCTGCTGGCCACCCTGCTTTTGATGCAGCCCAGGGTATGGTTGGCCTTCTGGGCTGCAA
>RSEF01000007.1:26885836-26903172 GCA_003993805.1 Himantopus leucocephalus | reverse complement strand
CCAGTCCCTGCCTTGCAGTCCATCCACTTGAGAGGTACATGAAGAGAGGTTGCCAATGAAAAATGAAGCAGAAGTTTGTTAAATACCTCAGACTGCTCTTGTCTCTTGTTACCAGTTTGCCAGTCTTGTTCATCAGGGGGGTATGCTTTCTTTGACCTTCCTTTTCTGGCTGACATATCTGTAGAAGCCCCTCTAGCTTGTCAGCAAAGACCCTCTCCCCCTCTGAGAAAGGTGAATCCCATCTGACACCAGCAAGCTTGGTGCTATGTAAGCCATCCCACTACCAAAAAAACCCCAAACTGTGGTGCTGACACCAGCCACAGAGCCATGTATTAATAGACTGGGTCTGTCTGTTTCTTCCAATGTTGCTGCCGCAACTGGAAGGAGAAAGGAAAAAATAACCTGTGCTCCAGATTCCCTTACCAACCTGCTAAGTCCTCTGACGCTTCCACGGTTTTCAGTTTGTTTTCCACCAGATGAATATTCACCTTACAAAATCAGCATAATTCTTCCTGATGTGCATAGTCTCTTCTTGTTCTTCTCTGGATTATCTTTAAGGAGACAAACCCCAGTGCATATTCCCTGCAACTTGGGGTGGCACTTAAAACTTTAATACACTATTGTGCAATGTCCACAACTTGCTATTATTCTCCTCGAGGTCCACAGACTATGCTCCAGTGAGAGGAGTCTGTGATTTACCCAATAAATTACCATGACAAATCTACAGCCTTATGAATAATACATAGGAAGGATGGGGCAGGGATATCTGTTGCCATTTCTGTGGTTGCTGCTAATAACCTGTAAAGTCACTCCTCTGGGGCTGCTGTTCTAAAAGAGCACAATGCTAAGTTTGCAGAGCATCTTGCTTGGCATGTAGAATTGCTGTTCATAATGCAGGTTGAATTTGTCAGCACACATACACACACAAAAAAAAAGAAAAAGAAAACGAAAACGTGGGAAGAGGCGGCAGCAGATCTCTTATTGCTGAGAAGCAGAAACAGCCTTTGTGCTGGGAGATAGAGGGAAAAACGATGGTCCCATAATATGCTTCTTGGCAAATAATCATTTAGGAGACATTACAGAAATAAGTACAGTATGAAATGGAAATGGCATTTTTTTTTCCCTAAAGCGGATGTCTCTTATTCAGCAATGTTCTTGAATAAAATATGAACCACAGAGTTTTGTTTTGTACTTCTGTATTTTTATTAAAATGTTTAAGGTTTACAGCTTAATAAATTGTCAAAAGAAAAAAAACACGTCTGGAGATGATGTTGTTTCCATCCAATCTGTACTACAGCTACTGTAATGACAGGACTGCACAAATAAATTCATTTAAGCTCATATTACTATGACAGAGAGGTTCCACTCAAAATATCTGACTCCTTCCCCTCCAGAGGCTATCAGTTCTCCCAGATTTACTGCATGTTCTTACTTCAGTATTGTCTGTATCTTGTTGCTCAGGACCTTTGTTTTATTCCAACTGGGCTGCCTGCTAATATGAGTGTGATTATTGTAACTATAGGGAGCCTCTTAATTAAGGACTAACATGAGCATTCCTTCTTGGAGTGGGTAAAAGTTGCTGATTTTAACTCTCTTTAATAAACCAGTGTTAGACACAAGGGAAAGAGGGATGAATTTGACTCTTCTGTAACCTCTGGGAAGCTGGGACCGGGGTAATGTGATATTGACTTTATTCTTTTCTTGCTAGTGTTTCCACACTGATCACTTCACAGCCTCAGACCTGAGCAAGTTATCAGATTCCCAACTCATTTATTTAGTACACAGCATGCAAAGTAATTTTTTAGAAAATGAGTTTTAAGTTAAAAAGCCTTCCGGGTTGCCGGTTATGCTGTCCCAAGCAACCCACAACTGATGCACTGCTTTCCAGTCAGTTCTCCTCCACCTTCTGCTCTTTTTAGGTGAAAACCATCCAGATTTCAAACATAGATGAAGCTTGTGTGAGACAAAGAAACAGGTGTTAACATTTTGGGTTGGATCATTAAACCTTGGTTTCTCTTTGTGTCCGTTGAATATAAAATTGACAAGGGTGGGAACAACATTGACCTGGATGTGGGTGAAGCCAATTCACAGTGCACTGGAAAAATATGCCTCATACAAAAATGGAGATGGTCTTGCAGCTATGCTGCACTTAAAACCACTTTAAACACCCTGTCAGTCTAAACAAAGGGAAGGGAAGCAAAATGCTTACAAACCCCCTTAACATCAAAAGAAAGGTCCTTGGCAAGCCTGAGTGTAGATCACAAAGCCAGACGAGTAGAAATGAATTCTTATTCGGTAATGACAAGTTTTGCTTCATTTCCAAAGCCATGAATTCACAAATGCCTATCCAGGACAGCCTTTCCTGTACTCTGAAAAGAGAAAGATGACCTGTTTTGGGCAGAATCTTTTTGTGGAAGAGAAGCTGTAATTACACTTGGAAAAGAATTCTGGAACACTAGTATGTTTAAGCAGCCATATTAACTTCTCGGTTACGCAGAGCCATTTGTGTTGCTTCAGAAGAGGTGGGCACAAAATAAGCTTTGTTTTTCTGTTGCAATCTCTTTCCAAATTTCTTCCAGCCTCCTCCCATAATCTTGCCCCCCTGCCACTTGCAAGGCAAGAAACCCAGTTGTTTTGCCACAACCTCCCTTTCACAGCAGTTTCAATATTTCTTCTTTTTCCCCTCATGTGCCATTATGCTTGAGCACTTGACAAGTTTTATTCTAGCTATTTGCTGTGACAGCACTGATCAGAAGATGTCCTGCATGTGTGTGTGTGTATGTATGAATATAGTATAAAAATGCATATTTAACAATTAAGAAAGGGTTCCAGAACTGTCAAAATATAAGTGCTCAAAAGTCATTAGCTAATACCTTTCCCTTTCTTTTCTCCTGCAAATGTAGAGACTGGCTTTAGTATTAAAGGATATTTCAAGTTGGAAAGGACCTCAGTAGGTCATCTAGCCCAACCTCCTGCTCAAAACAGGATCAGCTGTAATGTCATAATGTAACGTCCTCATGCAGCAAATTTAATTGTGCTGGTTTCTGAGCCGACAGGATGAATTTAAGAAAAAGAAGAGCCTTGATGCCTTCTCTGGTATCGCATGACTGCCAGCCATGCCCTGCTCCAAAACACATCTGAAGAATCCTAGCCATTGTAGGCTAGGCTGCTACTGCAGAACTCATAGATGCCATATATTAACATCGAACGTTTCAATGTCTCTGAAAGACACCATGAAAAGTAGTACTCACTCAACCTTTCTGTGTTCAGAAAGACTTTATTTAGTGAGAGTTTGAACTTCCTCTAACCACAGAACAAACATGAAGAAAAACCTTTGGACAATTCCAGCGTGTCTCTAGGTTGTTTTGTAGGGAAGAGAGGCAAATTGCTGAACCTTTGACATCAAGTGGCCTAACAAAGCCTAACAGCATAATTAGCCCAAGCAAAATTGTGGCAGACAGACATTACTTCCTAATGAATGTGGGCAAGTTCATGGTCAGATTAAGTCAAAACAATAACTGGACTCATCCAGACATCCACATCTCTGCCTTTTGCCCAGCTGCTGACAACAACTTAATTCTGTTTAGAGTCTAACCATCAGGATGTTTATGAAGGGAGGGGAGTATTTTCAAGTATCTAGAGAGTAAATTCATCAAAGACATACATAAGTCCAAAACCAAAACCTGCTCACACCCAGGTTGAACAGACAGGGTCAGGTGCATTAAAAGTATTAGAGGGATTAAATGTGCTGCAGACAGAGAGCCTAGTAGAGTTTTATTAAGATGGAGAGAGATGAATATTATTAAGCCTGGTGATCATACATGTCATTTTGGGAGAGAGGGTATTAGAAATGGAAGCAAACATCATTAACAGCAACTAGAGGAACAGTTTCATCTGCATACATAAATATTTTAGCCCTTGCTCTTCCTCTGGGTAGGTCATTAGAGAAATGCCGGAGAAAAAGTAATAACAAAAAAAGAGGATGAAGCATTCACCCTGAAGGCATTCAACGGAAAAAAAATGAGTACAAGGTTAAGGAATGTAGGAAGAAATAAGAGTGAAAGGCTAGACTGTGAGCACTTTGAAAGCAGAGTAACGTTTGTGATATTTGTACCAACAAGACTAGAACCTGGCTCTGCTGTGTGAATGTTGAAGTTTTGGAACAGCAAAATGTAAACTGGTTCTGTAACTGTTTTGTGAAGTTGGATGACTGGAAATGTGCTTGCAGTCATATCTGGGCCACTGACTTTAACGGGTGACTGGGAGCAAGTCTCCCAGTGATGGGAGAGGATGTGATTTTCATAGGTAATTGTCCCAAGACCTCCCCATCATGTCTTTTGCCTTTGAGAAGCATCAAGCAGCTATTTAAAGTGAATGGAGATGCAATGTGGAAAGTTCGGTCTTGCTATCAATGCGTGAGAAAAAACACACTGCTGAGATTTGCATGGGCTGTGTCACACCATAACACAGCATCGTTCATGCCCAAATCCACTCTCCCCTCAAGGTGCCATCCTGTTGAGATCCTTTCAGAACTAGTAATGGAGATGCCTCACATTAGTCTCCTTGATGTGTCAGTATAAAGTTACTGCTTTGTCACTGTTCCAAAGCTTGAAAAGGAGGGTCGTCTTTGCTATAGCGAAATGCAAATCAGCTTTCCTGGGTTTATATCCATAGCAATGCCGCTTTTGGAAGTGGCAATAGACTGTTTCCTAAGAAGAACCACCTTCTCTCTTCCCTGTCATGAGTGAATATCAGTTCAGAGTGATGCCGCTCTATCTCTAGAGTCAAAGCTGGCAGGTAATTCATCATCCTGTGCCAAGTTGACTCATTAGAAACCCGGGAAACTAGATATTAACTAGCTCCTTTATATGTTTGCCTTTATTCTCATTTCACAAAGTTTCCCATCCCTCTCTTTTGTCCTTTGTTGCTAAATTGCAATTATCATGGATCTTTGATCTCTTCACCTGTGGGTGGCCCACTCATCCATCACCATGGAGATTTTTTTAGACACTAAAAATCCAAGACTTTCTGCAGATTTAAAAAGCCTTTAAAGCTAGCACTTGCCTGTAAAACAGTCACGCAGACTGCATCAAACTGGCGGGAAGGAGGCAGGGCTTTGCTAACTCAAAGCATTAAGGGATAATTAGTGACTTAAAAATCAGATTTTATTTCAAGAAGAAATGTATATTTGTGTTTGGTGGTTGTTTTTTTTTTTTTTAATTTCCCTTTGCTTTTCAAGCTTTTGTTTACATATTTCTTTTTCTTTCTGATAAATGGCAGTGACATGATGGCCAGAAATGAGGGTTCTACAGAAAATACCAAAAATCAGAAATTACCTCTCCCACGGGTTGCTAAAATCTCTAATTCTAAATTGGAGATGCTACTGGCCAATTTCCATCATTTTGTCCCTGTTATCTGGAGCAGGTGCAATCTATCCAGAGCTTTCAGCTGGATTTACTGTGTGTGAACTGAATAGCTAGACGGCAAGAATACACTATGTCTGTTCAGCACTTCCCAACAGCGTGATAGTTATTGTAGATCTGGAGTACAGCTGATTTGCAAAGATATTATGAGCCTGCCTAGACTTTTCTGAATGTGGATCAGAACTGTTAAAATTATTGTGCTGGCTGGATATACAGAAATCCCAGAAAAAAACTAGAAAATATTCATATTTCACTTGGGCTTATTTCTACACTGAAAAAATAGAACTTGTCTAGAACAATGGCTGTTTTTCCCTCCATATCAGATTCAACACTTCTATTTTGAGACTACTTTGATTTTTCAGAACTCATTCTTACCTGCAGTGAGTTGTGTTTGGATCTACATCTTACAAAAGATTCAGTTTAAAAAAGAAGAACATCATAAAGCCCAATGTTGAATTCTGCTCTCTACCAAATACTAAAATGAATGGAGGGCACATTTCTATCCTTTTTTAATTTATTTTTTCCTACGTGTTTTTTACTTTTTAACTAAAACTTCATTTTTGCACCAGCAATACCCAATGGTATCTCTTTAAAATTTTAATCGAACACGAGAGTTGCTTTTCATTCACACTTTACCATCCCAAGGGGCAAAAGGGAGGCAGATCAGAAATTACCATATTTATGACACAGTACTAATGAATGTGAAATGCCATCCTCTGTCAATTCTTTCCAGCTGTATGCTTTGCCTTGGCCATTTCAAAGCTCTTCCATGGGACCAGTCCTGCACTGCTACAGTCCAGTGCCATCCAGATTCCTTCTGTGGGGTTCCCTGGGGTATCTCAGGCATTTGGAAACTCAGAATTTCCAATTGCAAATATTTTGTGCCTGGATATGATATATGTAACATTCATATTTGGTGAGGAGAGAGGGGAAACATTACAGTGAGAACATAAATTGTCTCATGCAATTGTATGGGAATCTGTACCGAAGTTGTGCATTGATTATTGGTGCAGAAAATCCAGCCCTGACACTTTTTAGAAATGCCCACTGGATCTAGTGGGGGATAACTTGACCCAAGCACATGCAAGTAGTTCTTATTATCAGGCAGAAGCAGTAGCAGTGATATCTGTAGGAGTTTTCTAAAGCAGTGTACTTGGGAGGGAGTACTTTTAAAGTAACACTCCACAGAGGTCTAGGCTTAACAATAAGGGCTCCAGTAAGTTCTAAGCCCCACGTCCTCCCTTTAAAGCCCCTAAGACTGGGGAATTTATTGTATTTCTAGAGGTGGGGTACCTTTGTGAAGGGTATAGTGCCATGGCTGCTGACCCCAGTTGCAGTGCTGCTGTCCTTCGCCTTGGATGCATCATCCAGCCTCCTCCTGCTTTGGCTGTCATTGATACTCATGTGACCGGGAAGTTACCAGCCAAAACCAGAACACTTTTTTTTTCCCCCCTCCTTAGTTTTCCATCAACTCCTTTAACCATCCCATGGCATAGCCATATATGTGAGTACCAGTGGTACCACAGGGCTGGGGGAAGGACTGTGCAGCCAGAGACGGACGACAAGATTTGTCCAGACTTGCTGATCTTCTCATTACACTGTTGAGTTTGCACCCAGCCTGACACTCCTGTCTCCACAATCCAGAGTGTTGCCACTGTCCTCAGGCCTGGAGAGACACATGGATGAAGAAGAGGACCTGGGGACAGTTGGTTTGGCTCCATGAGTTGCCTGCAAACACTGATCAAGAAAGACAAAACCTACTGGGCTTCTGTGATGATGGTGTCTGATAGAAGCACCTACCAGAGGGGACAACAAAAATTTCACCCTTTGCTTGGAAATGCAGTTCATAACTATTAACTTTTTGGAAATGTCAGCAGGTACAAGAATGAAGCAGGGTTGGGTTTGTTTTTTTTTTTTTTTTTTTCTAAGGCAGGTATTGTAAGGCACCCACCATCAGCCCTACTATTTAGGCCATTTTTGCTAAGCTGCACTATCTGCACAATGATACCACTTTGTGCTTGATGACTTTGGGCAGCCTCATGTAGTAAGGGCTGTAATAAGGTGTGAAATAAAGATTTAGTAGCACAGCATTGCAAATGCAGTCTAGCAAAGGAGTTCATTACGGTTCCATTAAGATTGCACAGTTAACATTAAAACCAGCCAAGAAACGCAAAAAAATTAAGGTATTAAGGTTCCTGCGACAGCATTAAGTCAGTCACGTTGTACAACCAACATGTACTGTTTCTTGCTCTGGGCCAAATTGTATAACTCTCACTGTTAGCACAGTTGCCTGATCATAATCATAGGATCTGAAGCTCTCAGAAACCATCAGCCCATAGGATTAGGAGCTCTGCCTAAGTGGAAGAACCCTTGTTCACTTTGGTGAGCACCATCCATCTTTCACAGTCCCCCAGCTCCCAGTACAGCTGGGAGGTGCCAAACAGAAGGAACTTAATTGGGTCAAACATTTCAATTTGTATCAGAAATTCATTTAAAAAGGCAAGAGCTGCTCGTGCATCTCTGAGGGCAACCTCTTTGCTCCCATCAGTGCTGGCTGCCCTATTCATTTATAAGTGTTTTCAGTCATGGACGCCAACAGAGTTGGAGGGGAATTTTTTTCAGGCAGCCATGATTTTGTGTTCCACACAAACATCTTGATTTGTCTGAAGCTGGTAGGGTTTTTTAATAATTATTCGCCCTTGAAATATTTTAGAGAAAATGTTTTGTAATGGTGAAAGTATTTCATTTGCGCATTTTCTGAGCTGAAAAACATTTTCAGAGCCAAAATGCTGAAATGTAATCAGTTCAGTGTAGAGATATCAATCCATTCATAGATTTCTTCCCTGGATTTCCATATGTAGATGTCTTGAAATGTCAAATTTTCATCCAAAACTGGAATGGGAAACATTTTCCCTTTTGCAACAGATTTCATAGGCTGTTAACGCTGTTTGCAGACCATCAAGTTTTTCCAGGGGAAAAAAAAATAATCTATGTGTTAAATTTCAAGAAACATCTGGAAATTTGACTGCGATAAGCTATGTATCACTATTTTTCAGTTTCATTCTTCAGCTGGTGTTTCTGTCTGTCTGTCCTTGCCATGCCATAAATCTGAAAGAGGAGGTCATTCAAATGTTCAAATAAATGTCTAAATATAGTCATCAAATTTAAACCATTTTATTCACTTAGGTGGCAAACTTTTCAATATCAATCTGTCTTCTTTGTCCTTATGTAAGACCTCTCACAGGAGTAATAAGAAAACTAATCCCCAAATACGAGAGACTAAAAGCATTTGCAGCAACGTTTCTCATGTGGGGAAAGCACAGGCATATTGCCCAGGAGAGTTTACCTGATTTCTGGTTCTGCCACAGATCCTCCTTTTGTCTCTGGGCAAGTTCTTTGACCCCTGCTCCCTGCTGTTTTAGGAAAGAGACACACAGCTCCTGTATTGGCTAGTAAGGTTGCACATCTGTTGCACAGGAACAGGGTAAATATTATGGCTTTAGTTTCTGCTTTTAAGGGGCTGGGGCTTTCTCTAAGNAGGCTGGGGCTTTCTCTAAGTCCCATGTGGATACAAGCCACAATCAAAAATGTTGCCCGTTAAGAGAAGTAGCAGGGAAACGTATGCAATCTTCACTCTCTGAAGTAAAGGCTAACAAACTGAGGCTGTAGAAATTTAATGTATTCAAACACTGCAGTGCTGTGTGTAAGAGGATATGATTTAAGATAATGCATTTTAACACAGCATTATACACTTGCCAGAATGATTTTCCTTATAGTTATAGTCCTGGTTTTAAAAGACAGTACATCAAGATACATCTTGAATTAACTTGACCGAAAGCTTTTTGTGATAAATAACTGGTGCAGTGGTACAAGGTACAACTGACCCGGGCTCTAAAGGGACAGCTTGCCTGCCTTGTATATTGGGACATTACTGTGGGCTGGTAAAGATGACGGTTTGAGTCATGAATAATGTTTTGGGCTGGACATCACTTCTCTGAGTGTAGGTGCGCAAGAAGGGAGAAGGTATCCACCTTCCTGGCTCCACTGGTGATGTTTTAAGGTATGTTGGGGAATGAGGTGGTGACTTCAGACTTGGAGGCGTTGTAAGGGCAGGGGAAGGCAGCTGCCCTCTGTGGTACCAGTTGCCCCAGTAATGTCATAAAAGGGGAATACAGGTTCCCAGGAAGCATGTCCCCAAGCCACTGCCAACCTCCTGACTTCTGAGTCACAGGNAGGCTGAAGAGTCTCTTTCCTGGCAGTGCTGGCTGCTCAGCTTGAGCTGCCCTAAAGGAAGCCCATTTTAGGGGCAGAGTTCCCCTGCTGCGGGGCTCATCCAGGGTGTTCCCTTTAGGGGTAGCATCAGGGCTGGGATGCTGGTGTCCAAGTGTGATCCTGTAAAGAGTAGAGAAATCTGCTTTCTGCAGAGACCATGATAACCCTCAGTAAAACCACGCTCCTTTTCAAATCAACAGTCCTCACAGCTTGGATCCAAATCCAATGGAATATTAATTATGACCAAAAGTACAAATGTAGCAAACAACCCTTTTGGATAAAGTGATTTCTCTGTCTAAGCAGCATTATTAATTATCAGTTTATCAGTAGCTTGACATAAACCACATAATTATATCAGTGAATCATTTAATAATTAGGGCACAAGTTAATTGCCATCATTCACCAGCTGAATAAAATCTCCATGAGGCAAACGATGGGACCCCAGTGGGGTAGAGGTAATTTTAACACACTTCTTCAATTAATAAAGTCAAAACTATAAAACCAACATAATTACAGTGGTCGACAGGAGTGCGTGTGTATGAGTGAGGGGGGGAATAAGAGTTTTGACAAACTAATGGCAGTAAATTAACAAAATTTAATGATTTCCCAAAATACTTGTGTTGCAAGGAAAACTATAGTCGGAAAAGAGAAAAAGAAAGGAGAGAATAAAAAATTGGAATGGAATAGAAATAACTAGATATCACTGAGTTATTCTGAGCAAATCTGCAGAGAAATGAATGCCTGGTATTTACGGGTTTTCCATAGGGACAGAAAGAATTTATGTGTGACCAAAGCAGGGGTGAAACAGCAAATGAAATATCTTTACAGCTGCTTTTTAGAGGCTTTTTTTTCTGACTGCTGGTATTGCAACACATTGTCTGGATGGGGAGTTTGGGCACTGAACCACTCCTCAAACTGATGGTATTGACAACAAGTATTCTGAAATCATGAATGAGACGTTCCCTGCCTCTCATCACCATCTTCAGATATAAAGGTTTCTAAAAACTGAATACTTTGGAGATTCTTTTCCTTTTCATTCTAGGTTTTGAATCTTGAAATTGTTTTCATATCACGGTTGCCAGATTTTTTTTAGTTATTATTCATTCAGACTAGAACACTGCTTTAAAAAAGAATAGCTGAGATCCCAAATATTCGTGGGACTCCAAGAGCTGGGATTAAGGAAGCAACTGGCACATGTTGCCAGGCTGGCGGTAGCTGTAGTGACTGCAACACAGAGCATGCCAGGAAGCAGTGTTCCTCCAGATCACCTCCTGTGTCACATCTAATTCCCTGTGTCCCCATTGCCTTTGATTTTAACTGACATTAGGTAATGACACAGCCAGGTAATCTCAGATGAACTGGCTATTCATTCAGTTTATTTTCTTTCCACTGGTTACACCCCCGTTCTGGACAGAGAGCAAACAAAAGAAAATGATGTAGATTTATTTGATTTATCTTTCAGTATTTAACATGAGAATGAGATCATCCCCATGTCTGCACTCAGTGGGAGAAGCAGGCAACCACAGAGCTCTTGGTAGTCCTGGGCTCATGGTAGTCCTACAGAGTCATCTATCTTTTATTCTGGTTGCAGAATATGGCTGGGCTGCTTATAATGCTCAGCTGAGTTTCAGGTTACATGGGCTGAACCCAGGCAGGAGGATCTACGTCTAGTGAAAAGGGATGGATTTCCCACTGACACCAATTTGGAAAGGGAAGAGTTGTATGTCCATCAGTAACCTGAAGTTTTGTTGCACCACCTTTGCTACATCACCGGCAACTCTACTGTATCTCCTTCTGTTACTGTTTATCATTTGCATTTCTATGCCGAGCCAACCTGGGACTCATGGCGTAAGATGCTGTACAAACACAGGGTGAGAGATAACACAGAGAGACAAAGCAGATGAAAGGAGTACCTGCTTTTGAATTGACCTGCTTGGGGTACTATGTCATGGTGCTGGGACCAGTACATACCTCTGTCCTGTTCAAGGTGCATTCAGACACTTAAGCAATGTGAAAGACTTCCCATTGTAAGTGGAGGCAGCAGAATCCATCACTATTAACTGGGCTGTTCCTGGAAAATCTGCTTATTTTCCCCTGCCCTGTGTAAAGATATAGAAAGAGAGAGACAGAAGGAAAGACACTATAACAATAGAAGTTGTAGAGGCTGGGTCCAATTAGATTATTTCCTGATATTTTAAGTAGGAGAGATAAATGTGAAATGTAGACAGAATGTTAATAATCTAAAATTGGCCTTAACATTTAAATCAGAGTACTAAAAGCCAGGCTGGGTCAACCTGTTTCAGACAAGAACTTTCCTTTTAAAAATCCTCAGCAGACCCTTTGGAGAGGTGATGGCGTATATCTAGCTGTAAGAACTGGAAGTCAATGACCCACAAGTGCTTGCTGGCTAGTAACTGTTAAATCACCCACTCCTCAGGTGGAACTTGTCTTCTTGGTATTAGCTTTAATAACAATAACAATGATATTAACACCAGTGACTAATTAACACCTAGTTGGTATTGGAAAGATATTTCCATTTTGTGATGACACTGAAGATTTACAGATCAGTCTGAGGGGGCTGGATTGCTCACTCTTAAATGAGATGGGTGAACAGTGATGATACTACAACCAATATGTGGAGCTGTGGGTTTGGTTCCCTTGGCTCACTCAAAGAAAGCTTGAGCACAGCACGGGTAAACAGGCTAGGAAAGAGTGGTGTAGGTGAAAGTATTGTACCATGAATGAGAAAAGGCTGGAAAACCATACGGGGAGGTTAGCTATCTGTAATTAAACTGGAAGGGTCTGTTAAGAGGGATTCCCCAAGCTGCTGTTATTAAACTACCCAATGTTTTTAACGGCTTGGGTGTTGGAATAAAGGAAGTATGACTCTTAAGCTGTGGCTAATGTTGAATGAGGAGACGTTGCAAATGTGCTGGAGAATCAAGATGGAAACATGATTTGGAAAAGAAAATAGCACACAATTCAAGAAGGTGAGTGTAAGGTGCTCTGCCTGACAGGAATAATCTGCAGTGCAAACGTAAAGGAGAAACAAGTTAGCCAGGTAGTATTTCTAGGGAGAAGAACAGTGGGACTAGAGAGGATAACAAATAAAGCAGTTTCAGACCATGCAAATCTCATTCCAGGATATAAACTATGAAGATTTCTTGCAGGCTATTTGAGATGACCATCCTTGGGACTCAGTAAAGCCTCACTGGGAAGCCAGGACTTAAAGCTGGTCACCATATTTCAGGTGGTGAAGATGTAGACAGCCTAGAAAGCACTGTAAACTTGAAAGCTGCTGCTAGGAAAGTTTAAAGAAACTGACTGTGCTTAGCCTGGGGAAGACATAGCCAAAGGCAGACATGTATGTAGCTGTCTGCTACACGGAATATGGGAGAAAATTGCTCCCCCCATTCATTGCGAAAAGGACAAGAGGTAATGAGCTTAAATTGTAGCAAGAGCTATTTATGTTAGACACTAAGAAAAGCTTTCTAACACTAGGGTAGTTATGCAGTGCAAAAAATTGCATGGGGAGGATGATGATTTTTCGTTGCTGAGGTCTCGGAGAAGTGGGTAAGCGCACACAGGTCTCATGGGCAGTGGCGAGGTATGGGCAGAGCAGGGGGAGACTTCAAAGCTCTGTCAGGCTCCCTCCCTTCCTTTTCCTCTACGATTCAGTCATTTGGCATAAATGTCAATTCTGAAAATGTTGGGAGAAATTTCTTCCTGCAGAATTTGTGGTCTCTGTTTTGCATATCTAAAGGCTACAGCTCAGCTCTTGGATGTTTATTCCAGAGTTGAACTCCTGAAGCTTTCTTAGCGTGGCAAAGCTTCATCAAGCACCCATGCGTGTACGTGGGAAAAATTAGCTATCTAATTAACTGACAGTCACAAATGGGTTGAAGAGAGCACAGAAATCAGCCGCCTTGGAAAATCTTAGAGATTCAGGCTCGTACATTAACACCTCCACTGGGACCATTTCATCAGCGTTGGCACAGAGCACAGAGCCAGTCGTAGGCATCCTGTGCAGCACACTCAGATGTGCTTCTCCAGAGCAAGAAATCCTGACATTCGCCCAAAGAAGCTGTAATTGCCTGCATCCAGCGTGCAGAAGATTAAAATCTCCTTGTCTGAGACCCAAATACAGATGCATTCATTCAGAGAAGAGCATCCACACCCTACCAAGCCCTCATTCAGCCATGTGTGATTTCTCCAAAAGAGGGAACATGGGGAGGAGACAAAACTACAGATTTGGGGTCATTTGATCAACTCCTTGTCTGTCTGAAATATAATCAGTGTTATTCGTAAAGATTTGCTCATCTGTCATTCAGGTTTTGTGCTTAAAGGATGGTAATTAAGTGCTATTAATATGAAAAACTCACTGATCAGATCACTGCTTGTGCATGATTTGCACAGGCATTAACCTAGTCTGGCTTGGTCCATGAGCATGATTCGGTTATGCATATAATAATAATGATGATAACGACAACAAAAATAATGTAGTGAGCACTTATTTCTTGAGCAATATATATATATATATATTTATAAATGCATATTGCACTATGGTAGAAATGTTTGAGAAATTACATTTTTTATTTCTTGTGGAATTCTGCATTAGTTTTTATTTCACAGAGATAAGCAAGTAACTTTAATTTTTTTTTTATTCTGCTTTCAATACTTTTCTCAATTTTTCCACATCATTTTTCTACTTCTGCAGGCTTAAAAAAAAAATCTTTTTTCATTTATTGGTGTTTTCCAAGGTCCTCTTTTCCCAATTATTTCTTAGGGGAAATGATCTTGAAAAATATTATGATTAAAAGGAGGCAAACACAGTACAAAATTATGGGGAAAGGAAAAAATACAAACAATATATACAAATTATTTCTTAAGGAAATGTAAAAACCGGACAAGATAAAAAAAGGTCCTGTGTTAGAAAGGCCAATTTAAAAAAATAGTTTATACGAAAAATATGACTAGTTCCATAATTTCCAGATGCGAGTTCTCCTATAAAGAAGCATTAGAAGAACTTGGGCATTAGAGGAACGCTAACTATTTCTTACAGGATTGGAAAGCAGGTACTTCTGGAGCTCAATTTAGCAGTCTCCAACTGTTTGTTACTGTGCCCTGATCTAAGATCAGAAGATGATACCAAATCAAGCTGAAATTGCAAGACTACGGAGGAAGAAAACTAAAATGTTATTTGGTGATAGAACAACACCTGATCTGTAAAAATACCAAAATCAATGGTCACCCCACCTCCTCCCCCCCCCCCCCCCCCNCCGCTTAAATAATTACAACCCACTTTCACTTTCCATTCCTCAAACCTCTAGCTCCAAACCAATAACCTACGATTACTCCCCAGGCTTGAAATTTTTGCAGGTGTTTCTGTGCTTTACTGAACTGAAGCCATTTGACATCTAGGACTATTTCTGCAGTTAACAACAATTTGTGATGTGCTATAAGAACATTCGTATCCATCTTGCTTGGATAGAAGACAAAGCAAGCTCAGGGGAAAGAAATCTTACTGCAGTAATATCTTAGGTAGTGGCAGAGTAAAGCAGTGAAAAATATGGGCACAGCTAATGCCTCTTTGTGCAATTATTCCCACTTTTACAAGTTTGCCCCAGTGTGAAAGTTTTCTCCTTTAAAATGGGCTGGCAAAGATAATCCATTAATTCAACAGCACTGGAAAGTTAACATTTTTTCCCTTCATTAGCAAGTTCAAAATTGCATTTTATTTCCATTTTGATGAGATTTTTATGAGTTAGAAGAGATGAAGTTGAACCCCAGGAGCTTAATGGACCCAGAAAGATCGCAGATACAGGATTGAATTCAATGAACCGTGAGGAGTTTAGTAAATTAATTAAATTTAAGAAAATAATGATTTTTTTTTGTCTGCTGGATTAAAAATGCTAAAATGCAATGAAAAGTTAATTTAATGCTAAAACTTTTTCTCCTAAATTTATTTTGCATTGGTATTAAATAACTTCTGCAAAGCTTAAAAAGTAGTGAGAAAAGAGGTGAGAAGGCTTATAGAGAAATAATTACCAAACTATTTCCTGATTCCCTACTGCATCCTGAAATCATTTCAGTCTAAGGACTGTCATTCAGAGGTGTGAATAGCCTACTTTGAGGTGTCTGTAGGGTTTCCCAGACCCACACTTCCACTGTAACTCTTCCTTGCTTGGTCTTGTTGCAGTAACAGCTCAGCTGCTGACCTCCTGGAGTTCGTAGTCTAATATGTTCACGCGTGTCTGTGATGCAAAGCCCTGAGGTAGCTCATGAAGCTACGAGACCTTCTAGGGTCAGAAGCTCTGGTTTCCCTTTCCAAGTGAAAAGGCTGAAGGTTTGAATTTGTTTATTAAGCTTTTTGTGTCCCACCAGTTGACTGGTTTGTAACATCTGGTATAAGTTTCTTCTCTGCTTGGTTCTACCCAGAGTTAGCCCTCTGCAGCATTTCTTACACTGTATTTCAAACAAATGGAAAAAATCCAATCTTGAGGACTGTCTCCAGGTACTTTTTGGAGATAGAAACAAAAAGAAGGCAGCTCCTGAAAAATAAACATCAAACTGCTGAATGAAGGTTACGTGTCACCCTATACTCCTCAACCCAACCAGATGTGTAAACCTAGCAGATCAATGAACATGCTGGAACAAGTGCTACTATATTTCTCAGTAGCTTGGTCCTTTTCTTTCTATTTTCTTTTTTCACACACAACGTCAGACATTGCAGAGCCAGCTCTTCCCATGTCAGCTGCCTGAGCTGTAATAAAGCAAACAACACAGATAATTTCGTCAATTAGCAGGGGGGTGTTAGTGTCACTGTGGAAACAGGCACAAGAAAACCTGCCAGAAATAGAAGTAAAAAAAATAATTTTGAAAAAGCAGAATTAAGTCAATTTCCCTTCCTGCTTTTCTTCCTCAAAGGAATACCATTGCAAAGAATAACATTTCAGAAGCCTGTCATTATTGATGATACCACAGATTCAGCTGTGGCCATTGGAGGAATATGACTTTATTCTGCATCCAAAAACAATGCATGAATTTCCTTTAAAAGAGCAATTGGCTTTGTCCTATGATTAATGACCTGCCACTCAACAGCAGCTAACCAATCTCCAAGGCATGGCATCCAATAGAAAATTAATCAGTGAATGAGAACTGGTGTGACCAAAAAGAGAGAAGAAACCTCCTAAAGCCTATCAGCAGAATTATGAGTTGAAATCAATCAAAAGGTATCTTCAACTGATTGACAGTCTCCACACAGCATTGCTCTTCAGTGGTGTTCAAGCAGAGAGATGGACTTCAAGGTCATTTGATATTGCTGAAATCTTACAGAAGCTACCTAGGAATTACAGTATTTGACCATGAATAACAGGTACCACTGAACTCATAATGCTCAAGGGCTGTGTGTTCAAGTGGCGTGAGCTGCTGCTGATGACTGGAGGTGTGCTTGTGCTTCTTGAGTAGATAAAAAGATTACTCACTTTAAAATGCATGCAAGAGATGTGGTAAAAGATGACAGCATATATAAAATAAATGATATAAGGTTTAAGGAATTAATTATGGATGTAGGAAAGGGGGCATCATTTGAATCCATTGGGCATGGATTTCTGGATGTCTGGATCTCACTTGTGCATTGCC
>RSEF01000007.1:26818582-26885736 GCA_003993805.1 Himantopus leucocephalus | reverse complement strand
ATCTTATTGCTCCCTACAACTACCTGAAAGGAGGTTGTAATGAGATGGGTGTCGGTCTCTTCTCCCAAGTAACAGAAGATAGGACAACAGGAAGAAGCCTCAGGTTGTGCCAGGGGAAGTTTTGACTAGATATTAGGAAAAATTTCTTCACTGGAAAGGTTATCAAGCATTGGAACAGGTTGCCTAGGGTTGAGTTGCCATCCCTGGAGGTATTTAAAAGACATATAGTTGTGGTGCTGAGGGACTTGGTTTAGTGGTAACCTTGCAGTATTAGGTTAACAGTTAGACTTGATGATCTTAAAGGTCTCTTCCAACCAAAATGATTCTATGATTCTAAGCTCAGTGATGTGGATTGTCTCAGCTGCAGAGTGTTGGGTTGCAGGAAAACTCAGGTTGGAGCTGGGCATGTCTGAACTTGTAGTTTCTTCTGAGAGTTAGCTATTCACTGTTCTTTACTTAATGTCTTTTGAAATAAAATGTATTGCAGTACAACATCCCAAAGGAGGCAGAGAGTCACTCCAGAGGCTGGAGTCTTCTACAACCTTGCAGAAGCAACAGGCTTCCTTCTCTGCTCTTGTAATTTTTCACCAACATGCGGCTTGTGACCCCCCATATGAGGAAAGGACTGAAGAACTCGAGGACACAGGTAACTTGTTAGTTCTTGTGGAAAGTATGAGATCATTGATGCAACAAACAAGACCTACAAGAACAGCAACTTTTCAAGCCTTATCAAATAACAATAGTTCAGAAGATCCTGTTTCCATGGTGGCGTTGGGAATCATGGAACAGAATGAGCATATTAAAACAAATTGTCTAATACCTTACATTGAATCAGTACTTTAATTGCTGCAAATAGCTTTGAAGCATTGTGTGGCAATTTGGCGAATGTTTCTGGGCTCAGTTTCTGAATTCTCTTTGATAGTGGGAAGTCACTATGTGGATTCCTGCTCTTTTAAAAACACTGTAAGGGAATGTGGAACTTTTGCTTTTTTTTGGCTTTCGTTTGCCTGCCATTTGAGCCAAAACTAGAGAGAAAGGAAACATTTTTGCACTGCTAGAGCAGGGCTAGTATAAGGCTAACAATGAGGATGATAAACTTTGATAGTCATCCATTAACATGTAGACTGCTTGACAAAACAATACCTCAACTCAAGATGAACCATTCTTTCAAATCTAGACTCTTGAGGGAGGCAGAAGAAACAAAACAATGAATCAGATACCGAGAGATTTTAACTGCTTGCTAAGGCTTGTCAGGGAATGCTGTGACTATAGAGACTGGAGGTTAAAAATGATCTCTCACCAGCCATGCCTGAGGAGGTTTGAGCAGGGAAGGTCAGTTGAAAGAACAGTCATACAATCCTATGCCGAATGGAGTGGGTTCCTTGATTCCTTGTAGAAATCTCATCTAATACCCAGAAAATGCTCATGGCACACCTTGTGATGGCTAGTAAAATGAGGAAGTGCAATGCATAGAAACACACGTTATTCTGGAAATAGATCAGTTTCCTTGTACTAGATAAAGCAAAGAGGTCTTGAGGTGTCCATATGCTTGTATTAATGCATGCCATCCAAATAGGCCAACTCCCAATCAGTAGGAATAGAGTCTGGAAAAGAATTGCCTTTCAGGTTTGGCGAGTCTAACTGAGGCAACTTGACCATCAGGTCCCTTTTACACAAAGGAGTAACAAAGTCTATAAAATGCAGCAAAGATGCCAAAGAAAGAGCCAGAATTACTTTCTACTTAAAAGATCTTGGGATCAGCTGAATGCCACACAGACATGAGTTCCTCATCTGTGGAGCATTACTGGGCCTATAACATATTGCTGAGAATCTAAATACAGTAAGCCCTGCTATTACATACTTCCACAAAGGTGGTTTGAAGTCATCTCACAGAATGAACAGGAGTGCTCCCTTTCTACTGTAATGCTGGACTGGCTTCCTCAGTCTTTGCAGATGAAGCAGGTCTGTCTGGCTGGTGTGTAAAGACTTCCAAAGGGGTTTCCCTTGGCTGCAATATTACAAGACATTTTCTTCTTATCAGCGCAATAGCCACATGATAAATTGCATTCATCCCCATTCAGGTTAAACTGAAAAAGGGGCTGGGGTGTGGGTTTCGCATACCACTTTAATTTACTCTCTCCTGCCTTCTGAACATTTGCTAGCAATTCTAATGTGCTGCAGTCATGGAGGTTGTGCTCTGTTTCTTACTGTGCTTTTATTTTCCAGGTGAAGAATAGGAAAGCAGTTTTTTGGAAGCCATTTATTTATTTTCAAATGCACCACTATCTTCCTGCAGAGTAAGAAGTAATGGATAGAAACTCCAATAGGCTATTATCGGATTGATGCTGAGAATAAAATGGGACGGATAAAGCTTTGATGGAGTCCTGAAAGCATCTGTAACTATTTGTAGCTTAGAATTATACCTGCAGATTACCCAGATCTCTCTGAATATGTTACAATATCTACCATGACCCCTACCACTTACTGCATCAGGCTTCCTTACCAGCAAGCAAGATTTTGCAGTGAAGAAACAAGCTTGTCTCCCATTGGAGTCACAAGCAGTTTGCCCAGTCTGCGGCCAGTGGGATTTGGTTTAAGGACTCCACGTACAGAAAGCAATGGACCTGGCATCCTCTCATTGTGCCAGTGGCCCTTGGGATGAGGGAAGGAGCACACAGATCTCTGTAACACAACACAAATTATCCAAGACATGAGCAGTAGGGACAAGCTATAACCAGGGCTAGAGAGCTTGCCCTCATTTTCTTGTTATAGATTTTCTTCTTATTGGGCTAATCACTCACAAGCAGACAGCTGCCGTGCTCTGGGGTTAGGTCTTTCTGCCCTTGACGGGAAGGCAAACCAGCTACATCTTCTGCAAAGGAGAGGGGCTCACAAGACAGATGCTCCGTATGTGTCAGTGGCTCCTGAGACTGAGGTTTGTCCTGGGACAGAGCAGAAGGTAGTGGGCACAGAGCAACCTTTGTGATAGGGAGCCAGGTGGGGCTCAGAAAAGGTTTAATTGCCCCTACAGGGACAAAAAGGACATCGCATATTTGCAGAACACCATTGCAGGCTCTCCTCTGCTCTGTCCAACAGCAGTGGCACTGCTCCCTGTCCCGTTTGGTGCATGCAGTAGCCAGTGCTGGGGTAAGAAGACACTCTTTAGAGCTGTATTGGCAGGATAAGCCCGTCCCTCTCCCCACCTGCCNCACTCTTTAGAGGTGTATTGGCAGGATAAGCCCGTCCCTCTCCCCACCTGCCCTGTCTGCCTGCAGCCCCATGGCTGTGTCAGGGAATAGCACAGCTCTGAAAACTCGTGTCCTGGGGCTGGCGGGACCCTGCCTGTCCTTGGGCAGTGAGGAACTAGGCCCCGAGGAGGGAGAAATGAGCTGTTCAGTTACATGCAGCACACTCGTGACTGCTCTTTATATTCCATACCCCAGTGCTTTATCCAAAGTAATTTAAACGTCTCAAGCTCTGGTGCCCCCATCACTTTTCCTGGCACATTATTTTGCAGGCTAACCCATCTCACCATTTGCAGTTTTCTACATGAAATTCAGAAGAAATTTCCCCTCCCTTCCAATCTCTTAATTTCACTGAATACTTTGCTATACACTCTCCATTCCTTCTGATATCTCCAGCCACTCACCTGAGCTCATCTCTTGTTCCTTTGTATCTCCCAAACAGGGCACGGCACCTAGAGTTTTTAAAATGCTTAAGCAAAGGGGGGCAGGTCACTTGCTTAAAATTGGGCCTTGGTGGTATACCCATGGCTAGGGCATTAGTCCAGGTTAGAATACCACAGACTGCTCTGCCATTGACTTCCTGCATCCTGCTATTCACCTCCCTGTTCCTTACCACCTTTATCATCTATAAAGTATTTCAGAAAGGAATTGAGAAGAAAATGCAGAGGGTGCTGAGGCTATGGCTGTCGGATCCACGTAAGTATGAGGACCCCATTCACTCCATTTAGCATTAGAGGTTCTTGGTAGGGCCACGAACCTCTCTTCACTTTTTTCTAGAAAGATATCCTAGACATTACCATTTTTGTGCACATAATGAATGGGTTTTGGGTCTGATTCAATCATTAGAGAAGCTATTGTTTTCATAGGATTTGGATGAGTCTTTTAAAGCAAAAATCAACATAGGAAGCATGTCCATGGAGTTTTGGAATGCAGATTTTTAAAAGACTAGAGGAAACAATCAAAGCAATTCCTAGAAATTATGGAAATTATGTTCGGCAACAGGGACTATTGATTTCAATACTGTTGTATGGAAATGAGAAAGGCCTATAGGCAACCTGCGACAACCAAACAGATTAGTGTTATTTACAAACCGTAATGGTATCCAAATGCTTTTTTTTATTAGTATCCCTTGAAACAGAGATTGCAGTGGGTTTAGGACTATGAGCATTTTAGGCATGCTATAACCTATGGGTTTAATAACAATAAGTCGTTTTCTGTGGCTGATTTAAAACCTACTTGTCCCATAAACGTATGGTGGATGGTTTTAATTAACACCTCAACAAAAGCAATTTTTCAGGTGGGGGGACTGAAGCGTGGGCTGCATTTAAGGTTATATCTAGCAAAAGGAAATCTTTTTTGTACTTGGTCTTCTCTCAGAACATAATTTGTCACTGGAACTCACTGACACTAGACATCACCCACGAAAAGAATTTGGTAGGAAGAACTGTAATATTTTGACAACTTGTAGACCCTCCATTACACATCTATAGTGTGGAAAAAGAAAGTGTTAGGATATCAGTCCTCATGCTTCAGGGTGTAACACCTCTCATTAATGAAGGCTTGGCCAGAAGTTGCCCCTCTATTATTTCAGTTTTCATTTATAGGGCTCCAAAAAGCTTTCTTTGAAGCTGCCAGGGTTTCAGAGATAGGAACACAAGTGACAAGGAGCCCTGCTATGAGCCAGACGTCAATTTGCTTTTGGTGGAATCTTCATTTTCAATATAGAGAAAGAAATCAGGACTTTTGTGGCGCTCCATACTGTGCAGTCTAGCCTAACCTATGGCCAGTGCTGCAGCATTCATTGGATCTGCACATCCCTGAAGAGAGCAAATCTTACTGAGAAACATAATGTTGGGGAAAGGGTTTTTGAATTAAATGACTTGCTTCCAAAATGGCTCAAGGAAAACATTTCCCACATGTAAGCCTGGAAAAAACATGTCTGAAATGAGACTTTTCAGAACCAGCTGAAAGATTTCCTCTGATATATTTTCCCATCTCCCTCCCAAAACTACTTATAAACTTTTGTCTGCTTATCCTTGTGAAAAAGTGTTGCAGAACATGACCAATTTTTGAACTTCCATCTACTTTATTGCTTTATTTTGTTCTTGGCAGTTAGTAAGCTGCTTTTTTTCTTTTTGCCTATGACCAATGCTGTTCTGTGTCACAAGTAGCTCTTTTCTTTGCAGTCTTAATTTCCTGGAAGAATCTGTAGTGAGCAAGCAGTTTTTTCTTGGCCTTCACATTGCTTAGTCAAACAGCCCAAATTTTGCAAAAGATGTAGACTTCATAGTTCTTACCATATCAGGAATCTGTTTTAGACATAATTCTGTCTCATTGCTTTAAACATGCTCAGGGGACATAGTGACTGTTCTTTTCAGTCATCTCCCTATTATCTTTGGCTATTAAAATCCAAATCAAACGCAATCATATTTGGAAGTCATAAGGGAAAGGGATCTAATTACTGCACAATGAGAAAACTCATGTTAAACACCTTGTTTTGGCTGTTGGGCCCTCCTGGGGTGCCTAGTGAAACCGTGTATGTCAGGTTGAAGAGAGAAGTGAAGCAAATGCAAGCCAGCTGTCTGGAGAGTTTATAAATGGTTACTTGCTCTTGATAAATCAAACAAACAAAATCATCTTCTATAACATCATCTTAAAAAGAAAGAAGAGATGAAGGATTTTGCTCGTACCAGTCTCTACAGTTAGAGGTTTGAATACCCTGGGCATACTCAATGCTAGCCAGAAACAGGATAGACACAAATGGGATCACTTCACGAAACAAGGGAAAGGAAATGCTGCTCGTATTTGTAGATATTCTCCTTCTTGGCATCTGTTTTATCTGCTGCCATGACTCAGACAACTGTATTATCTGAGCGAGGGAAGGCAATTTGGGTGAATACAAGAAATGCTAAAGGCAAAGCAGGTGAAGAAACCTGCACAGTCCTAAAAGTTCATGTGAAATTTCTCATAGCACAGAACAGAATGTAGAGCAAAGGAGTACAGATGCATGGATTCATGGTCATGTTAACATTTGCAAATGCAAAACAAACAGTGAACTCTAATTACATTAAAAAGCAACAAGAGAGTCCATTGATCTGAAGTCAGTATTTCTGTCTTTGTCTTTCATCTTGCTTATTGCCAGCTTCCCATCATGGAGCAGTTCAGTGTTACTCTGGCACTCAGGAGAGTTCAGTTCGGTTCATAGCTGACTCTCACTTCTATGGCTTGGACAATTTACTCGCCCTTTTCTAGTTATGGAGATAATATTAGCACTTCCTCTGTCTTTCCAAGTTAGATGGCAATTCTTTGGGTGCATTATATATCTTATTGTTTCTCTGCTTAGAGCTGAGCACAAGGGGAGTCTGACCTTGGTTAGGACACACATTTTCTCCTTTATTGGTTTCTTCCACAACTACTCCTTTGAATCTTTCCCAAGATTTTTTCATCTCTTTCTGCTAAAAACATGATGTTATCACATTGTTTTTATATTAATTTAATACAACTTAGTATTTACTAGTGAAAACATAGTTTCCTTTCTCTGTGTGTCTGTACATCTCCATTTAAAATACGCTTGTTTTAAATTACAGTTGGATCATGCCAAGAAAAACAACGGGATTTCTCTTCATGGGGAATAATCAGGCCCATTTGTTCTATATAGTGTTTTACCCTTTTATAGGGACAATGGAGATGTGGCTGTATCAAAATCAAAATCAAAATGGGGCTACTGTTTCAAGGCATATCCAACAAGCAGGCAGAAGTGAAGGAAAAATCTTTATTCAGTGGAAACTGCTGAGAGAATTTATACGGGAATGCACAGGATATACATATCCAGCCCTGCAAAAATAACTCTGCAGGAGTTGTAATGACCACCAGCCATCAGGACCATGGGTTTATGAGCCGTATCTCCATTTTATTCTAGCGTGAACAGTCATTCAACTTGTACCTGATTGCAAGTTGTTGTTTTCAGATATTGCCAACAGAGAACAATGTGGGTATATATTGTATGTGCATGTCAATAAAACCTATTTAGAATATGGTTTCATTTCCTTACTGCCACCTACTAAGAAATAACAGAACAAGTATGAAGTTTAACAGCTGTCCCCATGATCAGAAAGTGATTTTCATAAGGTTTTCAAGAGACACCCAGAGAAAACATTGATTCATGTTCAGCCTTGTAGCAAGCATACAGGGAGCCTAGATTGATAAGGAGCTAAGACTGGTAAATCATAATGTAAATAAAAGCACTATTTTTCATGCAGCTTATTTACAATGGCTTTAGTATGCTACATTTCCAGGGAAATATATGTTCTTGTCAGGAAACTTCAGGGGAAGTAAATGAGTTTGAATCACATGAATAGGTTTAAATGCCATGGCTGAAATTTAGTAAACTATTTTGCACTATCTCTTCTTCTTCATTAAAAGTGGAACATTTTTCTCTGTCTCTTGACGTACTTAATAATAAGGCTGGATTACCCAGTGAGACACTGGGTAGGAGCAGCATCCTTTAGCTTTTCTGAAAAATCTAACACTTTAGCATTAATTCCTCATCATGAGTCAGAATCTGGCTCTGAATCGATATGTAATGGAGTCTGGATCCATGAATATTCTTGCTGGTTTCTATTTATCCATGTATCTCATAGTTTGGGACTCAACTATAACTGCAGAATCTGAGCAATTTCCACAAAAAAAAAAAAAAAAAAAAAANTTCAGTGCTTATGAACTCTCCAACTTTCACTTGGCTTGGGGTCCAAATTTTGCTTTTGGGAGACAAAATATCATCCAGAATTTGGGAATGGCAAAAGGCATTTACTTTATGACCCAAAAAGATGACTGTTAGGGTTTTACAGGGATAATGTGTTTATACATTCCCAATTTCTAGTGTCACACAGAAGTGACAGGATTATATGACAGTGTGGGAGACATGACTATAACTCTATTTCTGGCTTTTTGTGGCAGTGTAGACATGTGCAACTTGATGTGACCTGCACAAGTCACCACATCCTTCTGGCTGCAAGGAAGTAGAATAAACTACGTTTAAGTCATCATCTGACAGGTATTTATAAAACTTCTTAAATACCCTCCAAGAAAGGAATCTCACAACTTTCCTCAGGAAAACTGAACAGCTTCCCTAATATCAATATCAAAAGGTCTTCCTCTTTTCTGTTTTTGGAAACATTTCCTGTGGTTTTACGTAACGCAGTTCTCTCCTTAGGCCTTGCATTTCACACATGACTTTTAGGAATTAGGATCTCATGAGCTACCAGACTCTGAGAACCACAGGACATTGGTCAGTTCCAGAACCTGTAGTCCAAATTTTTTCTTCTTTTTTTTTTTTTTTTCAGTTGTACTGTGTATTTATGCTTCAGGTTGTCAAAATCTACATTTGGCATTGGAGTCCTGTTTTACAAGGTGATGAACAAACAGCAAGCAAAAGTCCATGAGGGAAACCTCTCTCAGTCTCAAAGATAAGAGAACAGATAACAGCTGGGGACTGATATAAAATGAACAAGGCAATACTTTGTGCAGTTTAGGCAACTTTGAACTTTACTTTTCTTTGGGATTCATTTTTTTTTATTTTTTCGGTAGGGGTCAAATCAGGAAAGTGGTACATATCTTGGTGGGGAAAGCTAAGGACTAGAGATGGTCTTTGAGATTACAGATCAGGAAAACCTGTCCTGTACTTAACAACTGTATGTATCAGCTGAATCTAGTAAATTTGGAAATCTTTGTTCATTGATAAAACCTTTCTACTTGTACAGGAATGGCTCTCATACTCCTTGCTACAAGATTGTCTCAGATACACTAAAGACCTGTAGCTAGTAATGACATAAAGAAAACAAACCACACATGAAGCATTCTTAATTCATTGTGAAGACATATTTTACATGTACTAGAAAATTCATGATTACCAATTAGCTTTATGTGGAAGGTACTAGGATTTTATGAAGATCAATGACATCATAAAATCCGTACTGTAACTTAGGATGGGTGGATGGTTTCCGAGTCTCTAATGGACATGTGTGATAACTGAGTCTGACCAGCTCTGCAATTACTCACCAAACATTCTCACCTACAATTGTCAGCGTGGAATCATTGTGGATTCAGTGATATGAGAGTTTTCCTTTAACTGATAATACTTGCACAGTCTCTTTCTTTTTCCAGGCTGTTTTATTTTCCTAAAACTTGTGGGCAACACAGACTTTGTCACTTACAGGAGATGGAAGAGGGACAGAGAGATGAGATGAGAACAAGAGTCAGGGAGAGCAAAGAAAAACAGAAAGGTGCAAAGAAAAACAGAGCTACAATAATCTTCCTTTTGTATACTTCTAGGAACCCTTAATACCTTTGTTAAATTGCATTTAAACTGGCCAAGGGGTGAAAAGTTCTTTGGGAAACAGGAGCCTGATCAATAGAGATGCACACCCACCCACACCCACACAATATAACCATGTAAGTCTTTTTCCCTAGGACACTATCCTGACAAGAAAGAGGCTAAAGGGAAATAGGGAAAGAGAGACATTTTTGAATTATCGCCATTCTCAGTAACCAATAGCCTCACCATTCTTTGAAGCTGCAGCTATATTTGTTACATATTTAGTCTCTATCCCATATGAATACTTCCCTACAAGAGCCTGCTTCCACCTGTGGATTAATAAGAACTTCACTACACAGGAATGCAAGAAATATGTATATATTCATTAGCGAGAGCTCAAAAAAGAGACAGCATTTTCAGGTGAGTGATTGGAAGGATCAGGAGGTAATGGCTATTTGCAGTACTAGTCTCTCTCTGTCATAGTTGAAAGTCATTGTCCTCGGTTGTATATGATAAAAATTAATGACTTTTTCTATTGGCTCTAGGGTGAAGCAGATACTAGAGAGTTCAAATAATCTTTCACAGAGTGATCATTCAGCAGGAACAGGCACAAATTAAGATACACAATGCAGGTTAAAAATGGCCTTCCTTTAGGTGATCAAAAGCATGGACGTGTAGGATGGGATGAGCCATGGCTCACCTAGCTTTGGTCCCATTTTAGTTGATCTGAGTTTCACAAAGGACTGTGAAGTTCATGCTGAGGGTTCTGACCCCACTCGCTCCTCCCCCAATAAAACTTATACATTACAAGACCAGCTGAAAACGAGGGACTCTTGTTTGAGAACAAGAAAGTGGAGCGGCACACATGAGGAAGGTGATATAGGAAAGTGTAGTGGTTTAACCCCAGCCAGCAATTAAGCACCACACCGCCACTCGCTCCCCCCCCGCGCTCCCCCCACCCCCTCCCCCAGTGGGATGGGGGAGAGAATTGGAAGAGTAAAAGTGAGAAAACTCATGGGTTGATATAAAGACAGTTTAATATGTAAAGCAAAAGCTGCGCACACAAACAAAGCAAAACAAGGAATTCATTCACTGCTTCCCATCGGCAGGCAGGTGTTCAGCCATCCCCAGGAAAGCAGGGCTCCATCACACATAACAGTTACTCAGGAAGACAAACACTATCACTCCAAATGTGCCCCCTTTCCTTCTTCTTCCCCCAGCTTTATATACTGAACATGACATCACATAGCATGGAATATCCCTAGGGACTGCTGTCCTGGCTGTGTCCCCTCCCAACTTCTTGTGCACCCCCAGCCTACTTTCTGGCAGGGTGGTGTGAGACTCAGAAAAGGCCTTGACTCTGTGGAAGCGCTGCTCATCAATAACTAAAACATCCCTGTATTATCAACACAGTTTTCAGCACAAATCCAAAACATAACCTCATACTAGTTACTATGAAGAAAATTATCTCTGTCCCAGCCAAAGCTAGCGTAGAAAGTGAAAAGAAAAATGGTCTTTGCCACAGGGTAAGGACTTTTTATTCTGATTTATATAGGTCTAGTTATAATTAGGTGTTGACTTATGCCTGAGATGTCTTGGTTACTCCACAACAAACAGACAAAATTAGCCATTTGAAGGAGAAAAAAGAAGGATTACTATTTCCAATGTGCATAATAAAGTTATGTAATTCATTGCTTCAAGATATACTAACATCTTAGCTTCCAGTGCAAATGAAAAACATACAGGTTCTTTGCATAGTGCATGGGAATGTTCAAAATTACCTAAATTGATGCATAAAAGTGAAGAATAAATAGAAAAGTTTATGAATCATGATGTAAGCAGGCATTTAACAGGTAGAAGTTAGACAAGGTAATGCATAATAGTCAACTGAATTCTTTTACACTTTCCTCCCGAGAACATGGTACCAGACTTTGTGCCAGGGACAGGATACTGTACTAAATGGTCCATAATTTTCTCCAGCAAGATGATTTCTATGTTTCCAGTGATGTGGTCTGTCAACGAACAGAAAGCATGGCTCTCTAAATCTTGTGTGAAGTGGGAACTGGCCGCGTGCTAAAGTACAATGTAGCTGCAGCACAAAATAGTACAGTTTCCAAAATGCACAATATTTAATAACCAATGTGATGCAGAATGCAATAACTATTAATAAAGCCACTCCACTGAATTGATTTTAGCACGATTAAACTTTTCTTTACCTTATTTCACAGTCCATTTAAAATGTTCTATTTTTCCTTTAATGGCAAAGGAAAATCTGAGCTTTAATAAAACACAGCAGCGTAAATTCAAGGCAGCGTATGGCACAGATGAACAGAAAGCATTATCAGGAAAAAGGAAACAGCACCAAAATCAGAAATCCAGGCTGTGAAACCATATAATTGATTTAGGTTGAAAAGCGTGTGTATGCAGCAAGCAACGAGAAACTGTCAGCGATGGGCCAGGTTACAGGTTTTCAAGGCTTTTGAGAATATGGTCATGCAAAAAAAATGCATCTTAGTGAGAGGTAGGAAGGAGAGGAGAGAGTTTGCAAGAGGTTTGCAGCAGCTGCCATAGAAAGCCCCTCACTTCAGGAGTAACGCCCCACTAAATGCAGGCCAAGTTTTACAGTATTGCTCAGAGTCAGGTGCTGCCCATTTGCCTAAAACACCTTCAAGACCAGGACTACATACCTGTATTTTTCAGGGCAACACCACAGACCATGTTTCTTATAGAAAACAATATTGGCAGAGAAGGGACAGCAAATAACAACTGTCCATGGTTGAAAAGCAGCTTCAGATTTTCAGTCTAAGGTTCCGTTTAGAAGACTGCCTTCATCCATCCAGGAGACTTCTTCCTTCCTCTCCTATGAGCTGAAAAGTTACAGCACTTTCCAGGTAAGTGGGAGTTGCGGGCATGAGTTTCCTCAGCATGAGCTCTCTGACCCTTGAGCTTTCATATGAGATAGGATCTTCTCTGGTAGACTTTTGAAAAGAGGTATAAGCTGCCACACCATGTTGTACATGCAATCCAAGGCCATGTGTGTATGATGCAAATAAGGCCCTATGCCATTTAGATGTGTGATGATGCACATCCAGTCACGTGTCAACTGTAGATTTCTGCTCCAATGTCAGTGGTGAAAGCTGCAGTGCTGTTTAAAAACCTAAATATTAATGAATTAATAGCCCTCAGGCTGCATTATAAGGAGAAGGTGTGTCATACACGGGTCTACTTCTGTCTCTGAAGGGGGGTGGGTTTGTAAGTGTTGGGTATGACCTGTTTTGGAAATGAAAATTGCCAAGTGCAAGGCACTATAGCTCTGATAAATGATAGATGGACTGAAACTGAGGAAGAAGCACATGACGGAAGGCATTTACAGTGCTGCAACATATCATGTACTTGCCCGTCAGCTGAGCCAGCATGACTGACAGAGCACATATTCACGCTTGCTCCGGCTGTAAAATGAAATGTATTAACTTAAACCGCCATGGTTTATGTTCCGTTTTCCTTCCTAATGGGGGTAGGTTACGAGTGTTCGCAAGGTCATTCCCGGTGCCTCAACGTCTTCACTGACAGATGGCAACTCGATGAGCTGTGGTAACGCCATCATTTCCGCTCATGTGCCTGTATCCCAAGGAGTCCTGAGCATTTGTAGCTCAATAAAATTCAGGCTCTTACTGTGCCTCAAGAGAAACAATTATAAAGGACACCGCTTCCCACCCCATGGGACCACAGTGAGCAGGCTACAGAAGTTGCCTGAGTTTTCCGTTGCACCGGAGTCCCTTTTGCAATTCATCGCCATTGATGTTTTCAAACCTGTCTGTCTAACAGCCCCTGTTACAGCAGACAGACTGTCTGGGAGATGACAGCTTGATCTGTATCTCTTTCACACCTCTTTAGGGATAATTTTTGATGTGAGGTAGGTTTTGATCAACTGCCTCCTATCTTATGTGCTCAGCTAAACAAGCTATTTGATTTTTTTTTATTGTGATGGGTAAATATGTCACTCATGTTGTTGAACATGCTGGCAACAGGAGATGTAAATATGTCATAGCTGATGGTTACAAGCCTCAGTGATCATACTGTGCTTGAATTAAGGGTTATTTTTGTACTCTTCTTGCAGACACTGGCAGCCAGTTCTGCTGCCTTTGAAATCAAAGAAAAAACTTTGGGACCACATGAAATGAGCCAATTTCCATAAATGTAAAATACACTGGTATTTTTCACATTCATGTGTATTTTTTGTTTGAGGGATTAAATCGGGCTAAAGAGAGAAGCAAGTAAGAATGGCTCTTCCATAGGATTCTGGAATCAGCCAAGAGAAAAGAGGTTACAGAAACTTTCCTAGATGTTTTGTCATAAGCCCTCCCCTGCTATCACTTGGGTACCCAAAGATGCCCTGCAGGAGTCCACAACAGAACATGTTTTCCTGAGACTGTTGTTTAATGAATCAGCGTTTTTTTATGCTCCTGTCCTTTGTCCACAGGGGGGTGTGTGTGTGTGGACAGCATGCTCACAGACCTCACCTTAAATAACAGAGTGGCAAGGGAAAAGTATGCCTGCTATGTTGAAGGGCATCAGATTTTCTTCTATGGAAGGTCTTCGCACAGCCTGTGGCTTGTGCTGGAGTCTATAGGTCCTTCTGCCCGTAAGGGGTATAAGCCACAAATCCTGCATTTTACCTTCCCCCACCTTTCCACCACCGTCCTAAAATATGGGCACTGTACACCAAGTCCTTCATGGCCAGGCCAGTCCCTTGCTACATATAACACAGTCCCAACTGAGCTGCATGACTGTAAAACTGCTGCTAACTGGCCTCTGCCTTTATCTGACTCCAGTGAACCTTTTATTTTATTTCAAGATCAAAACTGGGGAAGTTAGACTGAATATTTAGTCCTTCTTCCACTTAAGTGATTCTGAGAACCACTCCTACAGGGTTTTCTGCTTTGCTTTATTTTATACATTTTTCCTTTTCCCCCTTTTCTTTTGACTTTTTAAAGTGTTTTTGATACTAAAACAATGGTTGAAAATCCACATGCAAGGGAATGTCAAGAATCAATGTTTACAGTCTGTTAATGTTCCTTCTAACTGTCTTGTGATGTGAGAAATGGAAGAAAAACTCTATCTTTTCAAGCTGATCACCAGCCTTTGTTCCGGCCAGACAGTTTCCTTGCTGATAGGGTTATGTTTTGTGGCCATGTAAACTCCATATGCGTGTGTTTTTGACAAGCCGTCAGGACTAACCATCTGGAGTGATATCTTGGCATATTTTTTTTTCACACTTAAAACACCAACCAGAGACAAACAATTTAATGATCATCTTGTAAAGTGATGCTTTAGAGTCATATCGGCAGGGAAATGAATGTGCTAAGAATGCTGTTAAGCATGTTTCCCAGGCGGTAGAATAATTGAAGGTGTTTATTGGGGATTTGTCATGAGAACATTAACTGACATTAGATGATGTTGCTCTGGGAAAAGAAAAAAAAGCTTTTGAACTTCATTAAGACAGAATTTTTGGACCTAGCATAATTAGTTAGAATATTTTTCTTAAATTAAAACACACCAAGATGGCCTTTTCTGTGACCATGAAATATTCTTGCGAAAGCCAAATGCAGATGTCTTCTAAATGAGTACAAAAGTATCCACTAATGGATTCTGAATTCAGGGAGATGCAAGTGCAGTTCTCACAGAGAAAGGATTCCCCCCCCCCAGTCCTCGCTGCAAGAATGTAATATTCTTAGGGTTTTTTTCTCTTAAATACTGATTAGCACCACCCTGGGGATGCTCTCCTCAGAATAAAACTGTAGCCTTGGGTGCCTTTGGGGACTGACTGTTACTAGAAAATGCTCAATAAGCAATGGCAGCAAGGAATACCTTTTTTTTTTTTTTTTTTTTAGGCTGTCTAAGGATCCATGATTTGTCAATTATTAAATTCTAATTAACAGGTGCTACTGCACTAGCTAATTGGCCATTGTGTTATCAAGACCCATGTCAATGAATTTATGTCTTCAGTGAAGAATAAATACATTTTTCACAGCAGGGACTCATTGTTCTCGCTTTGTGTTTGTGTAGAATCTATCACAACAAGGTCTTGATTTCATTTTTTGGTCCATTACTACGGCATAAGTATTACAATAAAAATCAGAGCACTATAATTATCCCCCACCATAATTTTCCCTGAATGTCTTTGTTACTTTTACCAAATAGACTTTACAGTAAGTATCAAAAAAAAAAAAGACAATCAACCATATTTTTCCACAGCTATTTGAAATTGTCCCTTAAAATATGTCTGGTTGGCATCTGACAGCCAGGCTCTGTTTAGCCTGAGAAAGTCTGCCAGGTCAGAGCAGCTGAGACATGCCAAACAAAAGGCACCGTGGGAATTGTTTTCCTTCATGATTAACTCCCCTCCCAGAGGCTGAATGAACAGGTACCTGTTCAGCAGAGGTCTGCTAGGAGCTGGGGTATTCAGTTCCTTGTAGCATTAATCCAGAAATTCACGGAGCTGGACTAAAAAGGAGTCCAAAAGAGGAGTCCTGAGATCAGACCAGAGCAGAAGTCTGCAGTCTTGGAGAAGGTCTCCACCTGCATCCCTGAAAGGCAGAGGCTGTTGAAACCTGGTGACTGGGAAGAAGGCCAAATACTGGGACGTGGGTTTGGCCAGAAACGCAAGTTCCTTGCAGCATCTTCTGCAAGTGTTGCTGAATGGAGATATCCTATAGTTCCTGCTGTGCTGAGACTGAGTGTGCATTTCCAGTGACATGGCCATCCCTCAAGCCCTTCAGTCGACCAGAATAAAGAACCATGCAACCCTTTAGGAGTTTAGGTTCCAAACCACAGAAGCAATTAATTGAATGTATTTCAGACAAATGTTTGTAGCAGAGATTTCTCGTCCTTAGTATCTATAGCAGTGGTGGCTATTTTGTTTATGCATTGTGCATCTTGTTTAAACAGCCTTATTATTTTTATGGCACATTTTTTTCATCCCCTGTACCCCTGTTTTTTCTATATATTATAAGCTTTTATGTTCTGTTTTACTAGTGGATCTGAACTTTGAAATTGTTGAAACTAAAGCCCTTTTGCTATAGTTTATATTTCCAATTTCTTGTATTTGTTTTCATTAATCATGGCTTTCTTCACAGGTGGTTTCTTTTATTACCTTGTTATTGATGCGAGCAAAACACAATTTTTTTTTCCCTCTCGTACATTTACTTTTCCCCATTTGAGTTATGCTTGTTGCATTTATAAATGACCATGCCTGCAAGGCATTTGGGCACTTAGATGAGAAATGCTGATGCTGAAGTCAGAGCTTTGAGACACTCGTGTCCATTTGTGGTTAATTTAGGCAGCCTCCACAGTTCATGGATTTCTATCTATCTGCATCCAGATCTCCAGGTAGTTGTGTTTGGCTTCTTGTGTCGCAAATAGAAAAAAAGAAAATATAAAGAGAGGCATATACAAGAAGTGAAGGGTCAAAATGGTCTCGATATAGCACTTTTTTCTCCACATGCTAAAAGAACAATGTCTGCTCAACTTGGGGAGAAGATGTATTACAAGCATTTGATAAATGGGCATAAAATAAAGTATTGTAAATAGAAGGCAAAATTGGCATTATTCTTGGACTTTTCTTTGAGTTGCTGCAGAGCAGGGAGTAGAGAAATATTTAAAAATAAACTTTCTTTTGCCCCCCCTCAAGAATGTAAATAATACCTAATAGTGAAATTCATTGCCTTGTCTTTCAGATCTCAGACATACATGAGGTTTTGAAAAGCACCTATTTACTTAGTTCACTAATGAGAATTATAACACTGATAAATTATATAAAAAAACAAACCCCAAGCCTCAGAATTCCACTATGCAGTGCTCTAACTTCTACTTTGTCCTCTTGATGTTGAGCAAAAGGACTAGAAAAATACAAGGGTTGGTGCTGGATCTTACTATACTTGATAGACCTCATCTAGAATGACTCTTCTCATCAGGTTTGGTGATGGGGCAAAAAGGGGACACACTGGATCACAAGGGCTGTGCTTGCAGCAGCAGAGGCGACAGCCCGAACTCCAGCTCATGGGGGTGTTAGAAGTGGTTTCTGCAAACTGCCAGGAGTCCTTTGACTATGCTTGCTGGGACCTGAAAAGACAGGGCTGAGCCACACACTTTTTTCATTAATAATACTCTGGTACTGCCTTAAATACCTAAGTGGCAAAATGTAAATGAAGCCAACACACAGTCAAAATGCAGATCCCCTATACTGAGCTCCCCTTATAGCCCACCTGACAAATTAGTGACCTGCATGGCATTTACCCTCCGTTCCCAGATCACTGCTCTGTTTGTCACCTATGGAAGTTTTTTCTGCCCTCCTTTTACAATTGCTTCTGAATTCTGGGCTTGATCTGTCAAAACTGAAATAAAATATCCTTTTTTTCTTAAGTAGGTTTGAATCAGAGTCTCTGAGATGGGAATGGGAGTTTAATGGGAGCCTTTGGGCTGGGGAAAAGAGGGAAGAGAAAAGCACAGCTGCCAATAAACCTGGACTTTCTCAACTGATGCCTGTTATGGGAGCGTTTATAGGGCCCCTTGCTGTCACAGACCACTTCAGACTTTTTCTCCTTCCCTTTTCCTCTTCAGTCTAATACGAGAAAAGCAGATATTTTTCTCTCTTGATGCAGGAAGTGGCACATTTTTCATCTTGCGGCAGCATACAAAGCAAAGCCATTAAAACAGCCAAAGACCGTCAAAAGGCAGCATGGCAGGACCATAAAAATGGGTCCACCTCTGCCCCGGAAATGGCCCAATTTTATTTTCTACCTGCCATGTTGCCATAACAAATAGGAACACCTTTGACCATATCTGCAGACCTGTGGGAAGGGCATCCCTTATTGCTCCACCCAGGTTCAGCACAAAAATTGAGTTCGCCTTCTGTGTACTCAAGGTCTTTTATTTTTTTTCCCCTTTCAGCCTCCTTGTCCATTATTAATCAGGAGATTTACTATTGCTTGGGCTGGATTTTTATTGCATTAACTACTCGGGGTCAGCTCTTGCCTGCTTGCCGAGTCTCTAATAAAGTACCTGGGTAAAGCACCTGCCTTCTCTGCTAGAGGTAAAATCGGATCCTAAATGAAAACCCAGACTAAACATATTTGCACCTCTCCTAATTTGTACTGTATTTATCCCAAACAACTTTGTGAATGCTGCAGGACGTAAAGCTGTCTTGAGAGCAGTCAGAAACTGTCTTTTGGTAGGTACTAATTCCAACTCCTAACCATATTTTCTTCACACTTTTTCAGTCAAAGAAAAGCATGGGTGTTAGCACACTGTTAAACTGTAATCCCATGTGCAAAGCACAGAGTAACACAATGTTTTGCTGAGGTATATCCCTTAGGAAATGTGTCTACAGGTATTACAAGAAGTGTATTAAATATGAATAATGCAAATGTCATTTTAAATGAGTAGCTGAAAACTTTGCACGAGCTTTTGGCTGACATCCTAGTCTGCATGGAAGTGAGCTGGGCTGTATCCTGCCACTGTTCCAGAGTGACCTTAAGCCACTTGGTGTCCTCTCCTCTCCTTTTCCTCTCCTGGCTTTTTGCTATCTCCATTTGTATGTGTGCTGGGATGCGATGGGGGTTTGATTAGGCTCTTCTGTAATAGAAATAGCAGGTAGATGAAGAAAACCAAAACTTTTTGTTTGTTTTACTTGAGTAACCTTTTAATGTGCATGACTGTGGAGAAGAGTTTAAAAATCCTTGAGCCCAGAATCTAAAATCCAGAAGGCAAAATAAGCAAACCTCTCCCCCCTTCTCTTTTGAAGTCCGTCCTGTTGTTCGAGGAGCCTTGATTCTCAGTTTTACTGAACCTGCAGTCCAAGGAGCCAAATTGAAAACCTTTTTTGGTTTCACTTAAATGAAGCCTGATCTATACATGGAAGACATGGTCAGACATTTCTGTGCTTTTCTGCAAAGCCTGGACAGCCAAGAGAGTGGCTTTGTGCTGCCCTCTCTGTCTTGGACAAACTTCCCATCTACTGGTTAAGGCACTGAAAACCCACTTGGGTACGGTGCCTTTCTATCAGCCAACAACCAGACTGACACGGTCAGCCTTACCAGAGCCGCCAATGTGCAGAGGTGGGACTTTGGCAGCACCGATCTCCCTGGTGGGGCTGCACCCATCTACATCGGCTGAAGATCCGGCTTCCCAGATGCCTTGTGTGCACTGCTGATTTATGCCAGTGGGATATCTGGGCCATATGTAAAGGAAAAACACCTCCAGGGCTGTCTCTTAGCAGGGGCCTATGCTGCAATTCTACAGCACGGGTGAGAAATGGCAGCACTGAATGCCTGTTGCTGGCAGAGACCAGCACTGGGTCTCACACAGGCAATCCGCATGAGCCGTGCTGCAAACAGTTGCCTCTGTCCTGCCCTTCCCTGGGCCCAGCAAAGGCTGGGTCCTGCTTTATTGTTCTCCAGCCAGCCTGGGAAGACCTGGCACAACACAGCTGCGCGCCAGATTGGGCCTGACAAGTATCATATGCTTTACTGCACCCTGCTTTTCTCACCAGCCTTGCCGTCATTTGTCCTGAAGAGCAAGTGCGTTAGCATCTTTGTGTAACAGCCCAAGAGGCAATAAATAGTTGGATTTGCCAGGTATAACTGTTGTTCAGTAAGGCAGAGATAGACAGTCTTTTCTTTACACAGCTGAAGATCGTCTCTGCCCCCTCTCTCCTTCTCGCAGCCTGTCCTGAATGTGTCATACAATGGCTATTGAACACTTGTTTTAAATAATTTCCCTGCAGTTGGAAGATGCCCCAGTGCTCACATTGCTCACACTTGTCAAAACTGAGCAAAGATAGTAAAATATCCCTCTGGTGTCCTGAGGCTTTGGGCTGGCTTTCCACGTGCTGTACTTGGCTTAAAGAGCCCTCTGACTGTGGGTTTCAGAATGAAGATATTTGTGTACCTGAGTGAGAAAGACTGTCCACGCAGGACTCCTGAGCCCTATTCCTGCTCCTCCAAGCTGCAAGGAACTTGTAAGACTGGCCAAATTAGCTTTGTGACTGCCAGACTTTTGCACCAGTTAACACCAGTCTCTAAACATTACTGTAGAGATTACCTTTCCAAAAAGTAATCTCACTCCTGCCCCGAGTAGGGAATCTCAGCAAAGCACTGCACATCGCTCATGAAACCTGCCATTCGGGCACTTCCATCCAACCCCACAGCGAGATGTATATTTTTATCCTGGTGTCCTTGCACCCTTGCCATTTTTATTTTGAAATAACTCCCGTACAACTCAGACTCATCTCAGGTAATGTCTGAGTTTCATTTAATGCACAGCTGAAGCACAGGTTCAGTCTGAATCCTTCAGCTTCTCCTACCGTCTCTTTCAGAGTAACAGCACCTCTTGTGAGAGCACAGATTAGGTCCCCTCAGCCACAGGAGCAGAGACACGAGAGCCCGGTGTGACAGCCCAGCACTGCTCTGCCGAGTCAAACACCCCGTTTAGCAAGAGGGGAGGCTGTCACACGAATGGGAAATGTCTCAACATAGAACCAGTGCTCCCTGCCAAGAGGCCATGGTCCGAACTGTTTGTGTGTATGTTGGTGCGAGAAATTAACACTTCACTACTACCTGTGTTTAGCACCATGAGACATAATCACTGCACAGGGATTTTGCCACTTCCTCACATCAGGACAGCAATGTTTACGGCTCTTGCAATTTCAGTCTTCAGTGCAAGAGGAGTGTTGCTGATTCACTGTCTTGCAACGATGGACGCAGTCATTTGGCTCTGCAGCCTTGCCACAGTGCCAAGAAAAAAGACATCGACTTTCTTACTGGTACATGAGCTGGACTGACCTCCTGCTTTTTTTGGGTTTCCACGTTTGTTAATCCTGCTGTGATCCTGGGGAAAGCACTAGTTAAATCCAAGTTATTTCTATTAATCAGGGTAGACTAGGAAGTTTCAGGGTAATTTTGTTATATGTCATAGTAACCTTCCCTGTAATCCAAAGTATCATTTTCACTAAATTAGATATTCGTGATGGAAGAGCACAGTACTCCCAACAGTTAACAGCCAGTGAGATATCCCTAAGCAGGGCAGACATCCCGGCTACTGGCTGCCATCAGAGGATGCCATAACACAGGCTGCAGGGAGCTTTGGCTTAGGTGGTGGTATTGGCATATACATCTTGGGCATCCAGGTTAATTTGGTGGGAGGCTGAAACGTTGCTGGTGTTGGGCTGAAACAGTGCCGGTGTTGGTTTCCTTTATGAAAGGTGGGACTGGCAGGGTGTTGTGGTGAGCCATAGGCAGCACCTTGGGTCACTGGCAGAATCGCTCAGGCAGGAGAGGTCTTTTGGTGCATTGCTGTGGTGCATGCACCATGGTGCATCGAAAGGCTGATGCTTCTGTTTTTCCCAAGGACCATTCGGTGTAGTTTGTTTCTCTACAGCAAGATGCTAATGTGCTGTTAGATAAAGCAGACAGGGCATGTTTTATTCCCATTCATTTGTAGCCACTTGTATATACAGCAACAGCTCTTCACTGTACTAGTCCGCAGGGCTGGCTGATGCTAAGCAGAGAAAACTAAACCCCACTAGATCACCTTCAGAATTAAGGACAGGAACGAGGAGAAAAAAAACAAGTTGGAAAAAATGAGGCTAGGTTTTTCTTCCAAATGCAGGTAGGTGAATATCCATCAGCAAGGAAGAGAACATAGGAATGGGGTGTATCAGAGGTGGAGAAAGAAGTTCATCAGCATCTGCTTCTTTTTAGTGGGTGTTGGGAAAATTGTCCGTCTCTGAGAGAGCATGGGTCTTTGCAGGTAGATCACTGGAGTGATGCTCCTGGGAAACTCTCCGTTGATTTCAGTAGGCTCCAGGTATTACTCTGGCATATGATACCATCCCCTTTACTACTTCTCTGGCCACCATCTCTTCCCCCACACACTGCAGTCAAATTCGCAGCCTCCTCATGTGTTACCACAGCCTTCTCTCTCTCCTACGCATGTATCTCCTGAAAAGTCCTGTTTCTGAGGTGGTGACAACAATGTGATTCAGACAGAAATAGGAGGAGGGTAAGGGGTGACTTGAGCAAATATTCCCAGGAATATTCCCAGGGAAATCTGCATGCAGGTGCCTGAGTGCAGTAGGGGAAGGAGGCAAATGAGCGGAAGAAGACAAGGAACAAAAGCAAAGATAGACAGACCAGACTGGGCCTGTTTGCTGTTCCTAGACTAACTATGGGGAGGTGAAGCTGGCCTCTCATTACGCTCCTGGCATTTTGTTACACGCCTGATGCTTGAAACAGGGTATTTTGGTAGTCAAGAGATGTGATTTCTAGGAGCTGCCACAGTAGAAATGGTAATAACACATAGGGTGAGACTTTAGATCTGATGGGCTTAAAATAGCTAGTGCCTAGCGCTGGGTGAAAAAAAGCACTGGGTGCTGGGCAGGATTTGTTTGGGTGGATAACCCACCTGTGGCACTCCACGAATGGCTGCCTTCTTCCAGCTGTGTACCTCCAGCTAAGATGTTCTGAATTATTTACCAAGGCAGCAAATTAATGCCAAGCAGCACCAGCACCATAGTGTTCAGTGAGTCATACATAAAACATGCTTCCTTCTGTGAGGGCATGGTGTGCTGGTGGAAAGCAGGCTGAGGAGGAAGGACCGTGGGAGGTAAGGAGTTTGGGGTGGCAGGGGTAGGAATCTTCAAGAGAGCCGTATAATGGGGGGAGTGATTCAAAGTCAAGCTTCCCAGGTGCCCTGTGATGTTAGCATGATGGGAGGGAAAGGGAGAAAGTAACAGAAAAGAAGAAGCATCACTTTTAAGACTCAGTAGCAAATGTTGGAGGTGAGGCTGGAGAGAAGGGTTTCTTTTATTGCTCCCTCCCAGGTATGTTTTCTATGCATACGGAGCGTGGTTGTAAAAGCCTTTGGCTTTCTGAAAAAGCAGCAGGAGCATTAAGTAGTTGTGGCCATCTGCCAGGGAGTGAAATGTGCTTTCAGCTCCACAGTCCCCTGCTGCACTCGCCTCTCCCTGAAGACTCTGATTTCAAGTGTGTTGCGCCCTAAAGCACCTTTGCTCTAAAGGCAGTCACCCCACCAGCGTGAGCAGTTCCCAGCTATGCAAGTCCCTGAAACACTCGCACACCTCCTGGTGAAATTCCCCTCAGGGCAAGTAACATGAAGGTTTTAGCCTTCTCTGTCTGAAGCTCTGAGTTGTTGGTGGGTTTTTTAAATCCTCTATCTTGGGAGAAGTCACTGCATCTTTGGCTGAGTTTGGAGATGGAACCAACTCATGAATTTCTCTCTTGAAATAAGAAATGAAACATCCTTTCATCTGGACAAGGTTTCTTATGGTCCTCAGGTTTTCCTGAAAAAATATTTTAATGAAAGATCTTTCCAGACAAACTTGAGCTGGTGCCGGGCAGATTTTGGGGCAAGCCACTTTGAAAGACAGCAAAACATTTTTATCAGATGTCTAGCAGGCTGTGGGTCAGCGCAAAAGGCCTGATTTAACAGTGCAGGGAGGCAGCTATTTACCTGTGCCATTAATGCACTGCCTTGCGGCTAGTGCAATGTTGCCCTAGGGTTTATCTTCCTTTCCCTTTGCTCAGGGAGGATTACTTATACCAAGGAGCTGAAGCTCCACAGCAGGGTGTGAGCATTTAGGAGAGGAGAATTTGCTCTGTGGTCCCCAAGTGCAGGTGCCAGTCACTGATGGAGGCAGCTGGGCCCCTTTCACCCCCACAGTCTTCACTCAGAGTGAATTCTAAGTTGTCCATATGACAGTAGCTGAGGAAGGCGCTTCCCTGCAGTGTATGCGTGTTGTGTATGCATGTGTGAGAGTAATCTAAAGAGCTTCCTAAGTGTCTGGAGGCTTTCCACAGATGTTATGGTCTGGGAAAAGATTTCACAGAAAGGAAAAGTATAGAGCATCACCTCTAATTACAAAAGGAGTAGAGAGAGAAGACTTCTACCAACCTCTGCATGTCCAGAGCAGTTCAAAGGTAGATTTTCTGTGATCCAATTCTGAAATACTGCAGTCAGTGCAGCTTCATCAGATTTTGGGCCCCATTTTTCTTTGCTATCAAACCAAGGTCTTGCAGGAATACTTGAGCATTAAGCAGTTAATTATATCTGACTCTGTCCTCACAAATAGCATGAGAAGGATAACACTCTTCAGAGTCCTAGTTTGCTGTTGAGGATTGTGTGGGCAATTAACTCCTCTTGCCCTGCCCTTGCATGATTTTCAGCAAGTTCCGTCTGGGTTGTAATGAGGTTGATGATTGCTGGTGCCTGTGCCTCTTTAATAAATTAATGGTAATAACAAATGTCTATGCATCCTTCATTAGGTGATATGGAAATGACTTTATGCTGAAACTGGGATTGCTGGAGCTTGGCAGCTTTGCTGGAGGGGTGGACACGGGGGTTAGTTACTCAATTTATTATGTGTGCAGCACAAAATTTCTCCTATCATCTCCTGGAGCTCTCAACCTTCTGAGTATTCAGTGCTAACTTTCCCTGGCAATAAAGAAAAAAAAAAGAGGAAAAATTCCAGTGGAACAAAAGTAACTTTTGCATTGGAAGAGCTTGAAATAATATGCTCAGTTTCACCCTCCCAGGATCAAGGGAAAGGCAGAAAACCTGTTCACTGTCATTTATGTCTCCTTGTTTCAGGAATGCAATTTGTTATCTCCAGTACAAGCATTTGGTGGGGTGATGTCTGGAGACCTCTTTCATCTAGCAACGGGCTAAGAAAATCTCAGAGGATCCATAAGACCTTCATTATTCAAATCCAGCAGGAAGGTACAATCCTGACTTCTTCTGAAGGGGATCAGAGAAAAACAAGGGAAGAGTAAACTAATGAATATTTTGAACTCACTTCTGTTGATAATTTTGCACCAGGCTCCTTTGCGTAGTTCAGTACACTTGGTGCTCTCTGATTTAAAAGGAGGAGACTTCAGCTGTTTTTCCCCATGGTTTAAAGTATCTCAAATTTCTGCAACTGAAGGTGATGCATTCAACTGAATACAGTATTAAAAGAGACTACCTGAGCGAAGCAGGCACTAGTGTGATTTGTGATTGCTAGATGTTTTCCTTCTTCCTCATACCTTCTAGGTCAAAACTCGCTGGGAAAAAAGAAACAACCCAAAAACCAGGAGTGAGAATTTAAACATTCCTGTATACCCCCCCTCTGCTCCACTAACACCTTTTCCTTCCTATAATTGTGTGTAATGAACTCTCCTATACTCAGAGAGTCCACTGCAGCCCATCTTCAGACTTGAGTCTGAGTTATCTCCAGCAGGGTGACTAATACTTGCTCTGATACAGAGCTGTCAGTAGCATCCTGGTCTTCTCCACAAGTTTATTTCTTTTGCTCTTAAAGAAGAAATAGTCCCCTAAAATATTTGATGTCACTAGGATTATTCTAGACTTACATAGCTGAGACCATAAGCTAATGTTGGCACTAGGTCATCTTCATAATGGGGTTTTGCAGCAGAAATGGAAAGCTGGCAGAATCCATAAAAGATCACTGACTGCAAAATACCATGAATCTCTCCATATTTGAGTTTCATCCTTTTCTGATGTTGTAGTCGAGTTCTCTGCCCTGTAATAAAACTTGGGTACTTGATCACCTGACCAACATCATAACTTCTCTAAATGGGTACTGTACTCAGGATGTATCAAACAGGACAGATTTTTAATCCACCATGACTGTTTCATTATCCGTCCTGCAGCTCACTAATTTCTGTTTGGCAATAACCAATGACAGTCAATCCAATGACTTCCCACTCACTTCTACCCTTCGCACTATAGCAAAAGAAGAGTCTGAGACTGTCACTAAAGTAACACTAATAGTACTGCTGTGTTGGATTTTGTTTACTGTTTAGCGACATGGGCACTGAGCTGTCTTCTTTTCCTCTCTTCTTCACTTTAGAGACAAAGTGTATACAGGGAAGGTCTGAAATTCTTGGAGGAGGGCAGAGACGGGCTCCTGGATCTGCGTTGTTCTTTCTTCTGATATAAACATAGTCAGTTTCTTTGCCCTGCTGTAATCTGAATAGTTGTCCAGTCTGGGTCTTCTGTTGTCCTTTTATGAGCCAGCAGAATTATCGCTTGGTTTATAGACCATTATAGCTCCTTCCATTTTCAAGGCAATATATATGCTCTGTAAATGCAGCTGCTGACCAAATGGGCAGGTATAAAGTTCTGAGCTGGTCCTTTCCTAATAGGAAACAGATTCTTAAGAAACTGTGAAACCAACCTGATTGTTTCTTCTCCTTGTCCTTATCATAGCAAATTAGTGATGGAAGGATAGGAGAAGCATTGTGCCTTAAAGAATGTCCTTATTTCTTAGTCTCCAGAAAGCCTAAGATCTAGCCAGGAGGGTAACGTAAAAGCCGAATCTTCAATCTGCTCCTTTTATGTCTTGTTCTCAGCAGGCTGCTTTCAATCACACAAACCCTCAGCAATGTCTTTTTTTAAGACCTGGTTAGCAAACACATGGGAAGGAAGAGCTGGCCACAGCTGCAACAGTGATGGGGTTCACACAGACAAATGTGCCATTTTTCCTGCCTAGCTGAAAAATTAAAATGGTCCTTTCTCCCTGCTCTGAATTTTATGGTGTGTTGCTCCATCATAAAAAAAGAAAAAAATCAATTAAATTGCAACTGATAGAGGCTGGCCCAGAGAGTTGTCTCTATTTGGCTGATCCCAGGCAGGTACTGGCAGCAGTGCCAAAATACAGGAGATCCATGGAGCTCAGCCAGCTCACAACTGCGATATTCTGCTACGAGAACCCAGCCTACCACATGGCAGCAGCTCTGCTTTCCTTGGGGACCTCTTATGGCTGTGGCTTTGCTCTATCCTAATTAGCCCAGAGGAGGGATTGCCTGGCTTTATCATCTCCAAAAATGAGTGACCACAACCTTGTTGTGGCTGCTATTCAGGTCAGAGGACAGAAATAGTATCAGCATTGGCAGCTACAACTGAGAGAGCATCAAGTGCTCTGTGCATTTTAGCACTCGGTCGCTCTCTAAGGCTGAGAAATCTGAGGCAGATACGGGAGCAGCATTTTCCCCTGCTTTCTCATGGTGTTAATGACAAGTTAAACACTTGTATTCTCTGATTTTTCCTACTAGCTGACTGACACTGTGGTCTTCCTTCTTATAAGCCTATATTATTTTTTAGTGAATAAGGAATTGAAGACTTAAAGAGAAGTGTGAGTATGATTTGTTTTAAACAAACCACCCTGCGAATCATTTCCTTCTATTAAAAATGTTTTCAGCACTTTTCTAACGAAGTTTTTGAAGGGTTACTTGATTGGCCCATTACACTTTTCTCCAGGGGTTATTGCAAGTCCTGGAAATCCTTTGAAATCTGGGATGGGTTATTGCATGAATGAAAGAGATGTGTTAGGGAGAAGATAATGTGTGAAACATAAACGATAGTGAAACATAGCGCATCTTTTCCAAAAGTCTTTCCTACTTTTGCATTAACATCCTCTAACTACCAGGAGCTGGATGCAGCATGATATAGCAACAGGATCCAGGCGAACACTTTACCCTCATGTGGCTGCTGCGAAGTCATCGACATATTGTTGTGGGTTTTCTGAGGACAGTTGTTGTCCAGTCTTCTCATCAGTTTGTGCCCCCAAAACACAGCACGCACTTTGGTCAGCCAGGCCTCTTAAAATTGATGGAGTTCATCTTTATTCTGCAGAAATGATTAATACCTTTCTTTACTACAGCAACATTTGTTTGCTTGACATCAGTCTTTTGGGGTTTTATAAGCCATAGATTGCCAAAGTATACGTTTTCAACACGAGCTCTGGATTTAAAGGTTAATATTAGAAGCCTATATTTTCAGTCTGGGCATTTTCTAAACCTAACTCAGTGGAGATGATGGTTAGTTCAAATGTTAGCTGTTGTTTGGACCATTCGTCAAATATGTTGTATGCAGCTGTTACAGCCTCTTGCATCTTCCCCAAGATAGTTGGTCAGCAAACAAATCCATCCAGGCCTTACCTAAAGAAGATTTTAATGTCACCCTTGACATGTATCTCTGACAGCACTTCCATTGCAGCATCATAATTCATTTGCCTCAGCAAACTTGAAGCTGAGCGTTCCAAAACTTTTATTTTCTTTTCATTTTGGGGATAGATGTCTAATCAGGTGATAAAGGCACTTACATGGCACAACGAGATAAGGAAAAATCCTGGTCTTCTCTAGTAGGTATTTTATTACTTAGACTGAATCTTATTCTTGTGAACCAGGCCTGTCTCTTTTGGAGAATCCAGTACTCTTTCTGAATTGCCTTTGCTTTGATTTAAACAGTAGTTAATCACATCAAGAAGAAAACCCTGTTGTTGATTTTCTTTTTCCAAAATTGTTAATGAATGCTAATGAATGATTTTAAATTGAGTGTCTGATCTCTCTGAGGTGAGGTTTTTGTTTCTTGCTAACTTCCGTAACGAGGGCATGAGTATTTAAACCAGTTTAAATGTGGAGAGGCAGGTAAGGATTTACTAAATAATAAGTACATCTTCCAGCAGTCTGCTTTTCTCCATCTTCACATATTTGAGCCACAATTTTACCATATCTGCAATTCAAAGGTAAAGCTGGCCTAAGAATAAATAAAGGACTATTTTTAAGCTTAAGAATACAGTTTACTCTGTGGTCCCACAAATATCTAGGTCAGCAAACAGAGTGTGCTGTACTGGGGGAGTAGGAGCAGAAACTAGGAGAGAGGAATGGGGCAGGATAGGAATGCCCTGTACTCTTTTGTGAAGTTGGCATCTTGTGAAACGGCAGCCTTGGAGAAACTGTGCAGGGTAACTTGGACTCACCACAGCCCCCAGGATATACACTGACCTGGCTGCTTTGATGCTGGTTGTACTTTCGAGCTGACACTTTTCCCTACCAAAAATTTGGCATATCTGGAAATGAAGGAAGGCGAAGAACTTGCAGCTCTCCCTGAACACAGATGCAGAGATCTGAAGGGATGTTACAACAGTATTAGCTCTTCTGCTGCTTCTGAACTTGGTTTTTTTCCCTCATTAGGAGCAAGAGTGGAGACAATGCACCTATGGTAAACAGATAGAAATCAGAAACGGATGTTTAGGTCACTTTTCAGCTATTTCAAAAAATGTTCTTGTCATCTTGAATGGTTGCAGAAAAGCTGGCACCTTAAGCTACCTTTTTTCTTACTGATAGTAATTGAATTAGTTGCAAGTAGTTTGAGTTAACATTGGTTTTAAATTAAAACAACACCAACCCTGTTTTAAATACTGATCCTTCACCTTTTCCAAGTGGGAGATAAAAAAAAAGCTTTGCTCCAGACACTTAGAAAAATTCTTGCTGGTTTTCCTTCCAACTCAGCTAGCAACAAAATCCATATTTACGTACCAAGAAAACAAAGTTAAAAAAAAAAAAAAGGCAACAGAAAAAATGCTTTAGCTTCTGTATTACACTGATTGCAGTTATCCACTGCTTGCTGCTGCAGTCACTTTGAGATTTCCATTTTAATTCCCAGGGACAAAAGTAAGCCAGTGAGACTCTGGTTTGGAAAGTACACTGAGGATTCTAGCTGCTGACAAGAGAAGTGACATTTTTACCGTTATTATTAGCACTAGTATCAAAAGAATATGCCCAAAATCTGAGCTAACAGGATTCCTCTGTGACAGCCGCTAGATAGACACATGATGGGAGAAAATTCCTTTCCCAGTCAGTTTGCAATAAAAATAGCCAAGACAAACAGAGTAGGCTTTTTCAGTCTGATTTTTAGGCATGACAAACTAAGGCAGAGAATGACTGAGTTGGTGGAGACAGGGCTTTCCCACTTCAGAGGGAATCTACAGGTTTGGGTGCTTGTCATGCATCCTGCTCAGCTGTTTCAAGCATAAGGGGTTCCCTTTCTCACCTGGAAATGGCAGAGGTGGGTGTAATTCTGCCCAGTCCAGTGCCTGCTATCTCAGTCTACCAACCACATAGTGCTATGGGTGCAGCTTAATGAGAAAGGGCACATTTACCATGAGGGAGAGACTCCAAGACACTGTAAGCTTCCTGACCAAAACTATTTTACCAGGCTACTCTTTTTTTCTTTGTGGCAATTCTGTTTTTAAAGTTCACCAATTAGTCCTAGGTCTCCAGACATCAGACGGCTCACCCAAAGCAGAAAATCAGACCAGTCTATTTGTCGCAACCAGGCCATTTTCTGCAGAGGCAGGGAAAAAAAAATAAAATCAGTGTCTTTTGGAAGCAATGAACTGAGACTATCTGAGAACATTTTCAGAGACATGATCTGCAAGTCTGCTACAACTGAGCTGATCTGGGATTACTCAGATATTTGTGATCATGTGAAAATGTCCTTATGCACTGACACCTGTTCTCTCACCTTATCCTTTCCCATTTACAAAAGCAGGGAAGATTAGGCCCCCAGCAAAAATAATGTCTGGTAGCGGGCTAGCACCATCAGAACAGTTCGTCCTACCTGTGTGTCCTCCATTTCTCTGTCCTAAAAAGTTTCCAGGAATGGACTAAAACCTGGAGGAATTCTTCTTGGCTGTTGCACGAAGTTTGCAGGTTAAAGGATTAGCATGTGGCCTTTGCAGAGTAGTCCTGAATTCTCTGGGTTTTTTTGCTCCACATGTAGAAAAACTTCCCAAACTATTTTTCACAAGCTCTAAAAACAGAAACATCCTACCAGCTTCTTTTTCTAATGTTCTAGTATTATTCCAAGAGAATGGATGGCATTTGCTTTAGAAGCAGTTTGGTACATAACGTTTCAAGAGCCCCAGAACTGTGGAGAACAACTTACACTGCAGCTTTTCTGACTGGAGCTAGCAGGCTATGCCAGCAGAATTAATTAAGGGCGTTAATTTCCTATATTAGTGCTTGGCTTCTTTCGCTTCTCTTCACCTGTACTAACTGTAATTTGTGCAACTTCCTTTAGTTTTGCTTTAAAAGCTGTTTAAACCCTGAACATCTCAGGAACCTGCTGCAGAATATAGATATACTTTGTTGAATTGTTATCCTGTCTCCCAGTAAGAGAGCTTTGTGCTGTTAATTACAGCCTGAAGCTATTGAATGCTACTGCTGTGTTAAAGTAAGTGGAAGGAATGCTCTATGTCTCTGAACACAGGCCACTGAGCATGATGGGTTCTTTATAATCTTGGTAATTCTTTTTTTTTTTTTTTGGGTGATAATTTCACAATTCTTAAGAAACATTTTGTCGTATTAAACGATGTGGTTGAGAGTCCTGCTTAATTATTGATGCATTGAGAGCATCAGTATGGATCTAACCTACTGTCAGATGGTGACTTTTCTCCTGCACAATGAAAGTTTAAGCTTCAGGAGGAATGGTGCGTTGATGAATTGATGCAGGGTTCATTGCCAACACTCTCTTGCATATTTTATGAGGCAAGCAAATGATGGGAAAGAAGGCTGATTTTCCTCCTGGAAATTCCACCTTTTAACAAAGACTGAGGCTGAAGGCAAGCTTTCTTAACCCTGAGAGAAAGTTTTCATGTAAAAATCAGCTTTTTTACTCTACCTGGTGTGACCTTTGGCATTGGGAGAATGAATCTGCCCTTTTCAAAGAGTATGTCTGACTATTTTCCTAACTTTGTGAAAGGTGTGATGACTGACAACCTTGACCCCTACTCTCCTCTGTGTTGGCATATAGGAAGAACTGCTGATATTTTTCTAGAGCCTTTCATGTCATACTTGCTTGCTGCACAAAGTCATGCTGGAGATGATCTGACATTGGTATAAGTGAGGCTTGAGAGAGAAATGGATGGGTGTCCAAAGTGGTCAGCTGCCAATTCTGTGCACAGATATATAAATTCAGGCCTCTGGAAGACGTTCATTCCCTGGGTCAGTGGAGCTTTAAGACAGTGAAGACAACTGGAAAAGCTTTGAGCAGCTGAGGAGCTCCTCACACACAGTATGCTGTGTCTCGGTGCTTACATCACCCTTTTCCTACAGAAGTGAAAGAATTTGAAGCTAAAACTCAGAGTAATGGATTCTTTAGCTGTGGACATCCCCTAAAAACTGAGCATTAAAACATTAATTGTGTAAGAATTAATTTATTTCTGTGGACCTCAGTTCTCTGTTCCCTTTCTGTGCATGGGGGCAATGGGCCTGGCCACTTGATGGATGTGCTATAATTTCTTTCCATAGGGCAATTTAGAAATTATATTTCTCTGCAGACTACGGTAAACAAAGGCATTTTCTTCAGAGAAGTCTGTCAGGGGAACCATGGGCTCGATGGTTCTCAGCAACCTTAGCTAAGTCTGCCCTTAGCTTGACACCGCATCATGCAGCAATAGCAGCCCTTGCCTTAAGTCTTGGCACGGTGTCCTATGCCTGTATTTTGGATGGCATCATGAAGCCAAATGGTTGACACCAGTATAATTTTTTTTTTTTCTGACGGTCCTAACATTTTCACATTGATACCTACTCTGAGAAAAATCCACTGAAGATTAGATTATTTATTCTCATGTACTCATCATGGCAGGAAAGTAGCATAAATCCACTCTGTTATGACCTGCCTCTCTTGAACCTGGTCACAAAGCCAATAAACTCGGAACAGCTTCCAGTGAATATATTACTGAATTGCAAACAGACACAAAAAACCTCTTCCAGTGACTATATTACTAAATTGCAGACACAAGAAAGGTCTATATAGTCTCCCAGTCAGCTATAGCCAGGTAGCTAGCTGTATTAGACCAAGGCAGATTTATTCACGCACACTCAATGTTACTTTAACTTGGTTTTGTGTTAGATTTGGCTTCTGACACAGGACTTCAAAACTCTCCTTGATCCATAATATCCAGTACAGACTTATCTGATAAGAGGTCAGAGATGCAAACTTTCTAACAAATGTGCTGATTAGAATCACGGAGAGTTACAGTAATCTGCAAACTGAGAGGTGCCTCTGCGTACGAAGTCATACAGCACCATTGCAAGAACACCATCACAACAGAAACACATAAAAATGTCCATTCTTTTGAATAATATCATCCTCCAATTTAGATCCAAGAAAATTTTCTCATTATCCATCCCCTGATCTCAGTACTCCTTGTGGAGAGATTAGCTGGGAATGTGAAAGAACAAAAAGGCTAAGAGATCTCAGTAAGCATATGCCCACGGTTTGTTGAGGCTGTTCACAGTCAAATTGGGTAGTAAGCTTCATATTACATGTTTTTTTAAATTTTAACCCATTCCACATATCAAATGTTATAATGTACCATTCAAGTCCAATTCACACTCGGAATGGCTAAAGATTTTCATTTCACTTTAAACTGCGCTATGATTGCTATATATTCAACACCCTGCCTTACTGGATTTATAGATAAATGCTGCTATATGTTTTTCTTATTCATAATTTAACTTCAGTCCCTCTGGTTGCTGTTCCTTTGCAGAGACAATACTGTATCTCTCCACACTTACATTGTGCCAAACTTGATTTAGAAATCAAGAAAGGGAATGTTTTGCAGGATATTTATTCCATCACAGAGTGGAAACACAGGTCTGCTTCTGCAAGTCCATTTTAATATTTTCTTCCTCCTGAGCAGGCCAAATCTGAGTTTGGACCAAACATTAAAATGACTTTGTGCACCCACACTTTAAACTCTTGTAGTGAATAAGGGTATTTATTTAAAGACAAGTCTATCGTCCCTTGAATATACCTTCTGCAGTTCAGTTTGCCAACATTATTCTGAAAGCTGAGAACAGGATACAATGACCAGAAAAGTAGTTCAAAGCTTTTCTTTCCTCTAGTCATCGTACAATGGATCAGTTTTGAAAGAAAAGCTTATAAACCTTAATAGAAGAGAAAACATGCCTGAACTAAGCAGCTTGCCTATCCTGTGTTGGAAGTGCTCTGTGCGAAGGAGATCAGGTAACTTGGGGAGGGTGAAAAAAAGTCAAGAAACTTAAGTCTGATTTCTATTTATGAGTTTTGCAGCTTCTGTGGCCCTGAAAGTGCAAGACTGGAGCTAGAAGGCCCTGCCGTAGTATGTTTGCCACCACTCTTGTGCTCAGACCTTAATGTCATATCCTGGAGTTAGAACTGGAGATGGCAACACAGGGATAGTTAGAGTGGCTCAGCTGGAAGTAAGAAGAGTGGTGGCTGGACTGGAGCTCTTCCTTACCATCTGTGCAAGCTTTTGTGCCGGAGAAAAGGCATAGCTGCAGCTTTATTTTGAGAACACTGGGATCTGGAGCTTAGCGGTAAATGAGGCTGAGGGGGTAGGGAAAGGAAATGCAGACATATTTGGACTAGATTATCATTGTAGGTCCCTTCCAACTGAAACGGAATATTGTATTGTATTCTATTCTATTCTATACCACAGATAAAAGACAACAGGTTCTGTATTCTACAATTGGGTCCTCATGTTGCCTTCTTTATGGCCAGGCAGTGCCAAGACTGACCTACTTTGGAAACCAACATGAAAAACTCTTGCCTGAGTGCAATTATATATGTATCTATAAAAATTTAAACAAGAAAAATGAGGGTTTCAAAACAACATGTTTGATTATATTTAAATTCAATCTCTGTCTGAAAGAGATTAATTTTAAGCCCTCCCTTTTGAAGAGAAAGAAACAAATATCCACAGAATAACCGCAGGAATCTGAGTGCCTGAGATTCACAACAGTTGTAATGATCTCTTCAGTTGATAGATCTGTTCTGCGATTGCCCCTTCTCAGGAGTTTGACTTGACTTAAAGCAGGAATTTTCCAGTGCCCCTAACCTGAAAGCCACACTCGGGAAAGTCAGATACTTTGATGGGCCTCAAATGGCTGGGTAAGATACAAATCACCAGTGTATAAAGCATCCTTAACCCACTTGTTGCATCAGTGGAGCCTTTGTTTGTATGGAGAAGGCAAGGGCATCAGAGTCATCGTGAGACTGGGGGGAATCAATCCTGCTGCATCTACCTGGAGCCACCTCAGTTTCTGAAAGATGTTTCTTTGGGGTATAGGTAGTTTAGGTGGCAAATTGGACTGTTTTTTTTTTCAAACTAGCTAGCCNACATCACATGGTGAGAGCTCCAAATAGCAGCTTTCAGCTGGCAGTGGCCTCTCTCTCCCTGTCATTCATGAAGCAGCAACAAGTAAATATTGGCCTTTCTAGAATGAGCTTAGTGCTGGCACAAGAAACTCTTCAGCACGTGTCACCAGCCACGTTTGCCTTCATCTGTCTCCCCAAACTGCTGTGTCAGAGTTGAGATGAACAAAAACCCCCCAAATCTCACATCTATATATAAATAGTAGATTGTGGTCCAGCATTCTATGTTAGGATATCTTAGCTTGGGAATTTGTTCTGGTTGATTCTAAATAGTCTGAATACCATGGTCCTTAAAGCACTGTCTTAACCAGGTCACTTTAAAATAGGGAAGAAAAAAAAAAAAAAAAAAAAGGAAGAAAAGGTAGAATTAAGTTTTATCAACTTGTTTTGATATTAAGGAGCTATAATGACTTTACTTCTACTGGTTAGTCCAGATACTAATTTTTTTATTATTAGTCTTAAATCATACTGAAGGTGTCTAAAATAGATAGACAGGTTTTCCTTTTTTTCTGAGTATATGTATTAATCTAAATAAATTATATACTTAAACTGTTGACAGTATAAGTGCCTATCAATCCGGATTGAAAGGTATCATGAATATATAGAGTCGAAGTTGTTATTGGAGTGTATATGGTGAAGTATCATATGTCAATATTGTCTGTAACAAAATGCATGAAATATAAAGGCAATAGAATATTTATGTAAAGTGCTTAAACTGCTTATATCCATTCTTTTTCATGTTTAAGCTTTTCTAACTGCTGTGTCTTTGTCATATATTTTGTATAAGGATGACGTTACTTACAACCTTAACTAACTGTAAGTTAACAATGCTGTTTGTGTGGAAATTTAGATAAGCTTTCTCAAGTCTGAAGGTTTAGCTAATCCTTTTTCGTTTAGAAACTGGGCTGGATATCTGGTGTGATTAGTTTTTTTTAAAGAGATGTCTGCAAAGAAGGGATTCTGGGAAGACAGATTAAATTGTTAGATGTGAAAATGGATGTTTATTGCCTGCTTTCTTGTGTTTTAAACACACGATAATGAAATATCTTGGGAGGTTAAAATAAAGAGCTTCATTCACAATTTATTATGACGATTCATTGTGATCAAATCTCATTTTAGCTAAAATTAATTCCCAGCCTAGATTTTTTTTTGCAGAAGTCACAGTGTTCCCTCTATTAAAAAAAAAATAAAAATCTCCAAACTTTGGAAGTTTATAAAAGTCCAGTACTGCTTGTACATGCATTACAAATTGTATTACCTTTTTCAATTTTTTAAAAAACTATTCAACTGAAGTTGTATCGTTCCTTGTGTTTCCTCATTGACTGCTCTCCCTTAAATTTAAGGGAATATATATGAAAAAAATGCCAGAGAGAGAGCCCTAGTAGCTGAAAAACCATCAGACTTTTGCTGAAATAGGGGAAGAATATCAACAAAGGGAGGGGCCCCTTTCTTTCATCACTAGTTGGCAAGATTGGTGTCTAATGACAACGTAGGTCCAAACATTAATTTGTAGAAAAAAAGGTTATAAACCTCCTGTCAATAGCAATAGCCACATGCATTTTACTTTCAAACAAATAGCACTTTTAAAATTAAAATATTCTACTGAAAAATTAGAAACCAAAGCATGATAGCAATGGGTTAGACTAAATCAATAAGTAAAAAGGTGATGGGAAACAATCATTTAATTTGATCACTTTTATCTGTGTAGCACCCAGTCTGCCTGCTCGAAACTGGTGAAATCAAAGCTGCAGTCAAACACAATGTAGTGAAGAATAAAACTGGGGCTTGGATTGTGTTTTTCTGCCCCTTCTGTGGTTAATAACAGTAACTCCTTCTCCTGGGCAGTGAATTCACCTATTGAGCTACCGTGTTTACACCTGGTTTATTTGTTTGGAGTGACAGCTCTGAGCCCTGCAAGGTGCAGGGACACAGGTATATAGTGTGCAGCATCCTCATCTTGCTCTTGGGAACATGCAACCAAGGGCCACATTTACACCTTATAGATCGAAACTAGGGAGTGAACTAACAGATGTGCAGCATGAATGACCGAGAGACCGAGGCCCTGGAGGGATGAGCCAACCAAATTGCTGGTATCAACGATCCCTAAGAGCACAAGGGACCCAAACAAATTACTGCTGATTTTTGGAAATGATCTTGTGAGTTCACCTGGTGGGAAGGTCTGTGAATCACTAGCATCCCTTCATGTGTGTGCCTAGCTATAGTGTATGGAGACCTCTTGACCTCCTGAGTTCAGTTTATGGTTCTTAAAATTCGCTGACTGTATGTTCTTAGGTAAGCGGCTTCACCTCTGAGCCTTGGGTTGCCTGCTAAAATACATTGTAATACTAAAGCAGTAAACGTAATGCTGCAACCAGAATGTGCTTTGAAATCCACAGAGGATAACTGTGCTAGTAACACAAAGTGTTACAAGGTGTAGGAAACTCAGTTCCCCTCTTCGTTGTAGCTTTCTCCAGGGGACCGTGATCCTGGACTGGAATGGTGGGTTTGAGATTTTGTGGTTTTTAAATCTGCTTTTTCACCTCAGACCTAGAATTTGCTAGATTAGCCAGCTGGTTTCACCTTTCCTTTTCTGCATTCTATTAAGGAACCTGAGTGTCTTTGGGGCACTGTGACATGTTGAGTTAAAAATTACTGTAATTACTGTGATCCCTGTGGAATTTGAAGTGTGCACAGTTTATGCCTCAAGGGGCTTGAATCCTTGGAGAGCCTATTTTCTGGGACAGCAAGAGCCGTGAAATATACAACTCTTGATTTGCACTCAAGAACGGAGTCTGATTTGTATGGTTAAATAAAAAAAATGCTGATTTATACAATTTGTTCCTGGGTCATAATTATGGTCTAGAATTAATTGAATAGCCTGGAGGTTTCACTACTGTACATGGTAATGATTACTAAAAATTGATTCTCTCCTATATTTCTTTATTAACTTATCTGAAAATGACATATTGTGAAGAACAGCTTTAAATATTGCTGTGCTGAGCAACTTTGTAAATTGCTATTCAAGCTGTTTGTGTTGGTTTTGGGTTTTGTGTTTTTTTTTTTTTGTTTACTTCCTTGATTTTTTTAGGTGATTTATTATTTTATAAGTGCCTAAGCTGTAAGTTTAACCAGAAACACAATGTGTGGTTTGTTTTTTTTCATGTTTCTGACTAAGGATGTTGCTCAGTTAGCCTTCAGGATCAGGTATGCATGCTTTCCAGACAGATGGACTGGATCGCACCCTCCAGACATGAGGACCTTGCTCTCCCAGTGGGTTATTGTGCCGCCAAGCCTGCCTGGGCCAACTAACCATGCACTGTGTGTACAAGAAAGCAGCTGAGATGCAACCCACCTTTGGCCGTTTGAAGCTGGATTTTTTAGGATATTTGGACTCTGGATGGAGAGAGTTTAATGCATAGTTACAGATTATATTACTTTTTTTACCTTTATTACTTTTTATTATTAATTATTGTTATGTCAATGGGCTTTTCTGGCCAGGCTTCTATATATGGGCTCTATATTTGTCTGGTGCAATCACTCAACAGTTCTGCCAATGCTATCTCCCGATTTCTTGTCCAAGTGGTCCCATTGGGAAAATATGGGACGGTTTGACTCCTGTTGATCAAACCCTGGGAAGGCTTTGAAAGCCTCCGAAAGAGGCAGAATCACTCTGAGGATGAGACAAGATATAGGTTAATCACATGGAAATTTGGTGGGAGAAGAAAGAAATAGCAGTGAGGGTAAGACCAGTTCCTATGAAATTATAAGGCAAACTGTAAAGATGGAAGTAATGTTATTACCATCCTTTTGTTACTATTATTATATATGTTTAAGCTTTGCTATTGACGTTATAGACATTTTTTCTTAAGCTCTGAAAAGCATATTCTGAAAAGGTCTCACTTCAAGCTTGTCCAAATGTTTAATTTATATAAACGTTGACCATAGCAAAAAGATAGTATTATAGTATTATAACACTATCTTCAATAGTATCATTTCAAACATTACTATAACATATAAAATCAAATGAGAAACTTTTAGATGTACAGAAAATTACACATTTGACCTTACTTAGGCAAATTTTTTCCAGTAAAACTTCCTGATCAAGTTATTAGTATGAAACTTTGCATTTCATCAGATCAGCACTTTCTAGCAGGCTATTGTTTTACTGGGAAATTTTAATCTGGTTCTTTCATTTGCATTGAGTGTTCTAATGCCCAAGACAAAAATGAAAGCATTTGAATTGTGCATGTTCTAAACCTTAGAAAAGGATAAGAAATGAGGGAAATAGTCTATGTTTTCTGATGCTCTGGAATAACAATTATAATTCATTGACTTAAGTGGATTTCAGCTGAGTTCTCTTAGTTTGATAAGGGAAGAAATGGCCTGTTTATAACCTGTTTGGAGTTTGCTTTGGCTGCCTCTCAAAGGTGATGAACTTACTGCCTTCTTCAACTCCAAAGGCCATCTAAGACTTGGCATTTGCTGTTGGCTGCCAGGAGCAGCAGGTCAGACTTGCTGTGCTCAGGTCTGTCATAGCTAAGAGGGCAGATAAGAGGCTGCAGCACCATAGTCACTCTCTGCCAATATGATTGACAGCTGATAATGGCCATTTCTCACTTTTTCCCAAAGCGGGAAAACAGGGCCTGTTGCAGGATCTTCTTCCCTGTGACAGTAAAACCCTTTCAGGTATGCCCATAATCTCCATGACATCTCACTGTCTGATGGCACCCGTGAGGAGGGCCTTTCCATCCCTTTACACCCCTGTATTTTCACAAATTCCTACTCCAATCTGAGAACCTAATTTTACTTAGCATCTCGATGGGGGTCTCACTGCCTGTGTGTTGCTCACTGTGTGGCGCTTGCAGACTGTTGCTTCCTTGGCTCCGTAAGTTGGATCTGCTCGTGGATCTCCCTCCTTCGTATTGTAGTAGGTTGCTCTGAGAAGAAATGGGCTGGGGTGAAGCTAAAGCTGCTCTCCAACCCTACCAAAGTGTTGACTTTCACCAGAGTAATTTGCAATTACACTGGAGATAATGGGCTGAATGTGAACGGTCATGGATGTAAAGAGAATATGGACGTCTTTGCCAGCAGCTGCAGAGACCTGGCAACATTTTGCTGACTGCTCTAGGATGGAGGCAGGAACAGAGACTGGTGCATGTTACTGTAAAGCCGAGCCTTCCTCCTGCATTCTCAGCCTAGCAAAATGGCTTGATGGGGATGTGAGAAACTTTCCTTCCCTTTTACACCAGAAAAAGAGGAACGTGGCAGAATGCTTTTTTTTTCATAGCTGAAATAAAATAAGACTCTATTCCTCTCTGGGATGTTCATAGAAAATTAGCCCAGTTTGTCTTTCTGACATGAAGTGAATCTTCACACCAGTTATTTACGCTTCCCCCTTTCGATGCCGCCTCTTCTCTTTCCTCTTACTAGCCCCTCTTATCTCTGCTGCAGATTTCCTGGCTCTAAAGATACACAGGAGAAACACAGCAATAGCGTCTTTTTTTTTTTTTTTTTNTTGTTGTTGCCTCTGTTTTATTGTATATAAATGTACAAGGATGTCTTTGACTGTTTATCAGTTTAAGTGCTCTGGGCAATGTTAGCATTCAAGCTATCAAACTATTAAGGGTCTGATTCTGCAGAATGTCTTCTAAGAGACGCTAAGATATTTCTGTGTTTCTTGATGGACTTGGATGGGTGTGGAGGACATTCATCCCTTCAGGCAGAGCTGAGGATCGGGCCCTAATTGGTGTTAAATTTAGGACAAACAGCCACCAGTGTTTAGCAAGGATATGTGTTTGCTGGAGAAGAAGAAGCCTCATGCTGTGTTGATTGATGCTGATTTCCATTCCATTATTTCAGGATGTGCACTACACGCTACCGAGAGGCCAATTATCAAAGGTTGTTTAAAAGACACATCTCTGAGTACTGGGATTCATCATTAATTCAGGGGGTTATGCTTCTGACTTTCCTGAGTTCTCTGTTACACCCACAACAGAAGTGCTTGTTTTACATATATTTCCAAGTTTGCACCTTTGGATATTGCGCTTGGCTTCCTGTGGAACTTGGTTCCGTGCTTTGTGAAGAATTATGCTCTGTTTGAGAGAGTTTCGTGTTATGCAGCATCATTGGTCCCAGAATATCAGTCCTGGTCAAAGAAGCAGCAGCAAAAAGACAGCCCACCCCAGTAGTTTCTATATGTGATTCTACAGGTTTCTACAGGTGATGCTCCTGGAATAAATATAGGGAGTACAAACGTTTGGTTCAGTTCAAAAAAAGCCTAATCACCACAGAACTGTAAACAATCCTTACTAGCAAAAAACATCTAACTAAAGAACAAGGAATCGTAATAAAAAAAGCCCGACTGTCCCAAAAGGAGGAGAATAAGGTTGTGATGCAAAGATGCAAATCCTCGGCATGATTCCAGTAGTGACATTCCTCTCATTTCCTTTACTTGGCATAGAAGAGATGTTGGCCATCAGATTTATTCATACATTTTCAAAATACTGGGTGGAACTGAATCCCACTTTCAAACCCTTTGAACATCTGGCAGCAAGAAATTTAGTGATGTTGTGGGGGCAACAGGAGTAATTGGTGAAGACTGTACTCTTGCTAGTGGAAAAAGCACGGACCAGAGACAAGTCACATCAGCTAGGGAGGCCGGAGGCATCACGAATTAGCCAGCCAAGCAACCAGCGTCCCTCCACTGAAAGCTGTAGCTGCCACCTGGAGGGGTGCGGGGAGGGAGGCTGCGGTGAGGCAATGCCATTGGCGTCATCCTGTGCCAGGCAGATGGGATCAGTACGCCTCGCTCTTCCACCCTCTGCTCAGACCCTGCTGCATTCCCCAAGCTCATCAAGACCTGATTAAAACTTAGCATTTATCCAGGTCTCTGCACATGCTAACTAATTAATAGTCACAACACTGTGGTGAGGAAGATGAAAGCAATATTATTATCCTAATTTTACACATGGGGGCATAGAAGCAGAGGGGAATGCTGAGCTAGTATTAAAGTGTCAAGCTCCCACACTCAGAGAGTCTGCCCCAGCTGTATTCTTTAGCCCACAGTCTGAAGGTATACTTATAATGAGCTATCCGTTGGGTTTTCAAGATGCTGACCTTGCTATAAGCCTTGGTTGCAGGCCACAAATATGGAAGTATTCACCCAATCTGAGAATGAATCTGTCTTCCTAAATTTCAGCCTATCGCTAGTGCGTCCTGTTTCATTCCATTCAGGTAACTTCATTATGCTTTTAAATACAATCCTATAAAAGTGTGGCCAAAACCCCTTCAGATTCCTTCTGGGAAAGTCCCTCGTTTTGATCTGAATCTATAGGGAAGACTTTTGTGGTATGGAAGAGAAATTAAATGAGTCAAACGAAATTCCCTCTGAAGGTATTTCCTTTATGATTGAGAGAGAGGGATTTTTAAGCCTATTTAATAAAATATCAATAGAAAGAAATTAATTCTGTTCTATTCTCTAGGATTATCTAAAGAAAACTGTAAAAAATAGCACATTTTCTAATAACTCTTTGGATTAATGGAATTTGCTCTGTGTCAGTCTCTCCCATTGTCACTATCACTCTGAATGGAATTTGCCCTATGCTTCTTTTACAGTCAGTAGACAGAAACAGATATTTTCAGAGCAAAAATAATTTAATCCAAAAATAAGTCAGGTGAATTGCACCTTAAAGAGAGTTCTTTTTTCCTCTGGGGACCATAAGTCAGCAAAGGGACACTAGTTCAGATAAAGCTGTCTACCTTACAGATGTTGAAAATTAGATGAGATGAAACCTACTGTTTATTTTCCTTTTCTCCCTGTATTAAACCGTGTTGCTGATTTCCTGTGTAATGGCAGGGGTTGATCCAGTCAGTGTCAATCCTTCCACAGACTCTGCATCAGATCTCTCCCTGAAAACCCATCACACACATTGGGTCTAAGTTTCCTCCTTCCTCTTTTAAAAGATCAGCTTCCATGCAGGAATATTCCCAAGATCAGTTTTCTATTTCCAGCTCTGTATTGCTGAGTTTATAAATTGCTGAGGTATCCTTGGGGGTCACGGTTCCCACGGTGCAGGAATGTGATCCTTGTGACAGCACCACTGTGAAGTCTCAGGTAGCTAATGGTCACATCCCACAGTCACCAAGAGATTGCAGGCTCACCTGGACCTCCTGGTGGCACTTTATGAGTCTCTAGCAATCCTCTCACAGTCAAGTAAATAAGTATCCTCTAAACACTGAAAGTGCATAGGGCATTGCCATAATAGGTCTCCAGGGCTTTACAATACAGTTTTATTTCCTTGCTAAATATAGCTGCTTGCTTCCTATTTGCCCAAGAGAATGAACATATTATTTAAGGGATATTTTCTTTTTTGCTTTGCCAGGCAGACTCTATGCGCGTATGCGAGCGTGTGTTTGTGTGTATACAGTATACTGAGCAATTTTGGTGGCTATTTGCCAAAGAAGATAATAATGTTGTAGCTTTAGTGTCTGTTTATTTCTCCCCTCTCTTCTCCAACCCTGTCTCTCGCCTCCCTATTGATTTAGTGCAGCCAGTGAAGTTTTACAGCCTGCGTTTAAGGAGACCGCTGTTTGAAATCCATGAGGGGCTGCTAATCAGGACTAACTGCAAGCATCAGGTGCAGTAGGCATCTCCTTCCTGGCCTATTGGCTTAAGAGAGCATGAAGGGCTAATTTCATGGCTGATAAAGCTTTCTGTCAGAGAGGCCTCCCAAACAAATGAACATTGACTTTTCTTTACAAGGGAAATAAAAATGGTCTTTTATCACAACCGCCTGCTTGTGCAAGGTAAGAAGTCACATCCCTGTGGGGCTATCACTAGCCACCTGGGACTGTTTGGGAGCTTGCTAAGTTGCCCAGACAAGATTTCCAAATGGATTTTGGAACCTAATTCCTCTTTAAGTGCCCACTTTCCCTTTGATTTCCTGGACTTTTTTAGTTTTAAGGTCTAGAGGTGACAAAAACCAATGGCAAATCTTCTGCAGACTTTGCAACACTTCCTTAGGAATTTCCTAGGAAGTAGGAACTGGGTGCCTAAATCCCTTTCAGAATCAGGATCTTTATTGCTTCTCCTCTTTTGGCTTGCCAGTTTAGTGCCTCCTCCCTATTTCATCTGACTGATCTGTTGATATCGTCTACAGTCTTAGGATAACCTCTCTGTTTCCCTGCTCTGCCAGGAAGAGGAGCTTTGACTTCTGCTTGAAGGGAGCACCCATCTTCCTGCCCTTCAAAAGCAATTAATATTGATTATTTCAAGGCACATGGCTTGAGGGACTTTCTGTGACAGGGAATGAGGCCAACTTGATATCATTCAGGTGTCCTTCTTTCATCCATTAAGAGTCTTCACCAAAGGAAGCGGATGCCATTTCTTACAAGTATTATGTAGCAAGTAGTTAAGTGTGTGGTTAAAGACTGATGCTTTCAAGAAAATCGTTTACTTGCATAAAATTAAGCAAGTCCTCACATACTTCACGGAACATGGTCTATGAAGCTTTCAAAAATGGTATCATTTTTCTTTCAGTCTTTCATGTTTTGATGAAATGTGATTTCAGCCAGCAATACAGACATTTCAAGGACACACTCCTTGCTTTTAATACTGAGATCACTGTGTTTCCCTCTTACTTACTTCCTCAGAGAGAAAAGTACCCACCAAATCTGATCCTGATCTCTGCTAATCTTAAATCCGTCATTCTTTTATGAGTAGCTTTTAACGATCCTCTTAAGGCTGGTTTGCACTACAAAGGTTACACTGGAGAGAGATGTTGGCCAGGCCCCTTGTGGAGTTCTGATACATTTTGGTAACGAGACTTTTGCATTTATAGATGAATTACCTGTTTGAAGGACACACACTTTTCTGTCAAAATGTTTATTTTGGTAGTGTAACTTCATTTACACGGGGGGGGTTGCCTGCAGAATGGTGTCTATACAAGTTGCAATTGTCTCTTTCTTGCAATTCATCAGCATACCTGAACGCTATAATATGGGCTTGGCTTTCAAATTAGGCTGTTGAACTACTCCACAAGCCAGTAGTAAAACAGTTTAAGTCTCTCACTACAAATCCACAGGGTTCACTCTGGTCTTGTACATAAGGCAGTCTCCGTGGTAGATCCGGCTGCACACAGGCTTGTTCAGGAATAGGAATCAAAGGCGCTGGACGTCATGCAGACAGGTGTATATCATTGGTATTAGAAACTGGTGTGCTGTACCTTCACCCTGCCAACCTCTGAGTCACCTGGCTCCAGGTGAAGCTTGTACCTCATTGGCTACCATGTTATTTTTCTCCCCACGCTTCTTGAATGGCAAGCTTGGATCAGGAATTTTTCCCAGCTCTGCATATTGGCGGTGTTGTACGCATACGTCTTCCTCCATACAGACTGAGAAAAATTCATGTCACAGAGGCAGACAGATCTCGCAGGACTAGATACAGACTTTGCCGAGGCCTTTGGGATGCTGTGGAAGGACAGGCAGAAATGCATTTAAAATATCACATATTTGACAGGTTTTAGAATGTTATATATATTTATGAAAAATGGTCCTGAAACAAACTTGAATTTCTACTGTATTACATGCTATTGTTGTTAATGAGGGATACAATCACAGGTAGTAATTATAGTTCATGCTGTCAAACAGCATTTACTTTAGGTAGAATTTTGCTCGGAGGTTTTAACTGTTCCCCTTACGGGCTTTTTGAAGATGTTGCTTGTTGGTCTCTTGCACTACAGCAGAAATCCCTTCTTTGTGGTACACATTTGCTTTCCAGTTAAATTAACTCACTTCCCACTTAAATTGAGACAACAGTTTTAGGCAAAAGACCTTCCTTTGTTTGTGGGCTGTTTGCTGCCTCCCTTGTTTTATGTTATGTCTGAGAATTGAAGGCAGCCCTGCAGCCAGGCAGATCAACACAGCTCGGTCAAAATAAATGAGTCTTTGGAGGACAATCAGTGGTCGTAATATGCTTGGATAACTACAGTGACACCTCTAAAAATGTCAGGTAGAGATACTGGTCCTTTGCAGACATGATCTGCTGAATGGATGGGTTTCATACAGGGATTCTGCATTTCCATTTTAACCACTGGGTTCAAATACATTTCCAGGTTTCCTCTCCTTTCACCACCTTTCTGACCTTCTTTTTTCCTTTAAGCCTTTGCAAAATCACAAAACTGGTTGAAACTTAAAATGCTTCATGGTAAGAAGACAGATATGATTACAAATGAGAACACACCATCCCCCAAGGAAGCCCCAGTTTCCCCTTTCATCACGATTAAAGAGTGCTACATATGAGAATATTTATGGCAGAGTTTATGTCATTGTGTATTGTTTATGATTATGTAGTATACACTTACATTCTCTGGAGAAATACACAGTCTCCTTTTTGCTTCTTCACTTTCTCCTCTATTATGTTTCCTGTAATATGTTATTGCAAGATGACTCTTAGGGCTTGCTTTGAAAAAAGAATACCTTGGAGTTAGGGATAACATATTGCTTTGGAAAATAAACCTGTCTTTGCCTTTTAAATAGCCGATAGGGAAAGTAATAGAAAGATTAATTAGTTCTAATCGACAATATTTATTTAAAGTGTGTTCTCCGAAAATGTACTCTGTGAGGTTGGAGGCTGTACAATTTACACGGTATAACTTTACAGATTTTCTTTTCTTGCTTGAATACCATTTTGTGAGTGCTGCAATCATTCTTATTTCCGGTTATTTGTTCTGGAAGCAAAGCTGGGATCTGCAGAGACAATGCGGGACTTGCAGCACGTTTCCTTCCTAGGCTAACGAATATGTGTCAGAGAAGGATGGAAACTTGTGATAGTTCCTATGGCACCCAGGCCATACACTTGCCTAGGATGGACAGCAGGCTCTAGTGTTTAAATGCAAGAGTCACGAGTGATTTGAACCATCTGGGCTGCAGCACAGCCACGCGCTGGCTCCCAGGGCAGTCAACAGAGAGAAGTTGGCATAACCTGTCAGGCACCAGGGAGAAGGATCTGATACAGCACCAAGTGGGAGCTGTGACTGGGAAGCCTTAGCAAAGGGAAACCTGATTCATTCATCACTTCCTCTAATGCCCGAGCGTCTGAGTCTCCCTGAAGTGCTGTGAAAGGTGGCGATGTGGTATGAACAGGGTCCTTGCTCCTGGAAACTGGTGCTAACCTGACAGTGCTGACTCCAGAAACCCCATTGACAAAGGAATGAGTTATTGCACCTACCCAGCATCCCATTTCAGCTGAGATTTCAGGCCAGCTTAAATGCCCATGTGCTTAAGTACTAGGGTTTTAGACAGTTGTTTAAACTTGAGAGTAGGTTCACTGGTGTTTTCTGTGCGTGCTGAAAGACAGATCTGAGCTTTATTGCCCAGGTGAATACTCAAATCAAATGAGTCCTTACTCTTCTCTGGACCTTACACTCCTGCATGGTGAAGGGTCTAGAAGCCACAAGCTGCACAAGAGGGTCTTATCAGGTCATGCCATGGGAGGACTGCAATGTAAATGTAAATTCAAGGGTAAAATGCTCTGCTTTTCTCCCAGCCTTGTTCAAATGGGCGGCAAATGCTGTGGCCAGTACTTTCAGAAGGTAGATGAATCCCCTTGATGGGCCCCCACCGATTTTGGTGCATTTTGTGCAACAAGCAATAAAATCACAAGAAAGCATTTGGATTTCTTGACAAGGGTCGCCTGCCATAAACCAAAGTTAAAAATAAATTTTTCTGGGTTATATTCACTGTCTCCTCTTCTTGGCAATCATGAGCATTTTTATGCTTTGAGCTTTTCCCATTTTCCACCCTCCTGATTTACCCCTTTCCCAATGAAACTGTGTTTTATCTGACTGGCAGCTTCTGCAATTTGCCTGTGCAGTTTGGAGGTCAGCAGGAGAGAGGAGTGATCCTCCACAACACCTCAAGATCCACTATCTCCAAGGGACAAATGCAAAGCAATCTAGGTCCAGCCCTTTCTCAGCAATGTTTGTGAACTGCAAATATGGTCAGCCCAGGCTATTTCCAATTGCCCTTGTGAGAATTCCCAACTTTTGCATTGTTTGTGAGTGAGTTAGATGTGATAAGGTAAAAGGAAACAACTTGGTAATTCCTACGGGTTTATATTGCAGGACACAACTGTGGCCAGCCAGGTGCACACTGTAAAGAATATTTAATTCTCTTTGTTCTGACTGCTGGGATACCCTGACTGGGACACAGCTGAATTGTTTAAATGCAAAAGCCCAAGTTTTGCTTTTAAAAAAAATTCTGCAAAGCCTAGAATGAATTACTGGCCTATTTGTCATCCTGGCATGGAAAGCATTTTCCATCTCTCCTCCTGAAGCTGTTCCACTTAGTATAAATAATGAAATATTCAGTGAGCCACAGAAAAAGACCGGCTTTGTAGCCTGGGGGGCTCCACTGAGTATGAGACAACCCAGGTGAATAGCTTTATCATGGGTGTATCGGCTATTCTCAGTATGATCTGAGAAAATTGCCATAAAGCATTTTGGCTTTGATCCAGTCAGCCTTTTGTGACAGAAAAAAGAAATATCGTGGAAAAATTTTCATCAGCTCTATTATAGGCATGCAATACAAGTGATAGTTTGTAAGAAAATGGGAATTAGAAGAAACAACGCTGTGATTACTACCACCTTGCATACCATACCTCTCACTGAGCTGGGCATTTCTAGAACAAAAAGAGTTTAGGAATTTAGTCTGAACTGTAACGGACGCAAGTCTTTGTGAACTGGAAGGAGGTCCGGGACACTTTCAGTCCTGTGAGCTGTTTATGCCAGAGCAGCTTACACCACTAACAACCAGAAAGTGAAACTGCATATAAATGAAAACTGAGGTGGACTAGTTTGACGCTACTCTCCTGAACTTCAGCAAGTGCAAAATGGAAACTCCTACAGACGATGAAAACTGTTTATTCAAAATATATCCTTTATATAAATAATACATAAAGATTACTTTTATTACATTTTTACAGCTAATTAATTTTTTTAAGAGAACAAAATGTCTACAAAATAAAAATTTATTATACCAGAATTAGTCTGTTCCTAAAACTGCATAAATTATGTATCATCAGAGCCTTCAGAGATACTCAGCAAACCAATATGTAGCCCTGTATCTTCAATTGTAATAAATCTTAAATTAATGTGGGATTGGAGATTCTGGCATAAAAGAGAGGAAGTTGAAGAATTTTCTGTTAGTCTGGGTTTAATGAAAGACACATCATATCTCCCAAGTTAAGACATTTGTACTTCCTTTGCAATTATCATTACAGCTAATTAACAGCAAATGCTCACATTCACCAGCTATACTTAAGATGTGATGATACCAAGGAGAAGTGGGGAGGAAGAGAGATGTAAATTTTTAATACCTTATTTGCCTTAAGTCCGCATGGGAACCATGAATAATTGATGGTAATGGTGGTTAACCCTGAGCCCATCAAAAGGGATCTTTACATGTTATCCATTCCCCGAGCCTCCCCCATAGCAGCTCTCACTGACACAGAAGATGGCTTTTTGAGGCACAAGGTTGTGATGAAATTTGTTGCTACCAATTAAGGATGTTGATTGACAGCTTCTCTCTATCCAGAGGCTTCTGGAAAATGCTGTGGCTCCTACCCCATCTCCAGCTGCTCATCACAAGGGCTGGAGGTTGGTGTTCTCTCAGATTTGCCACCTGAGCTTCTTGTGGGAAGGCTGTTACTTGCTTCAGTCACAATCAACCAGTTTAGTTTAATGGGTGTTGGTAGCAGGTCTTTGCTGTCTTTGGTCACTGTAACTGAAGTGAGTTAGGGATTGATGGCACAGGCTGCTCAGCTGGCTGGTGACCTTCTTTATGGGGATGGCCACCAGGAGGTGGCTGAGGCCAGGCGTTTATTCCAGTTGGACAGATACATGTGAATTAAGACATTGCCCAGAATCTAGTAAAGCCATCTGGACTCACAGGTTACATTTGTACAGAAAACAAAATGAGAAAGGAGCTGTTCTCTTGCCCTAGGGACAAAATGTCAAATCTTCTTCTCTTCCCCCCAAATTGGTCTTGTCCACAGTGCTTAACAGGCACAGTTTCTGGTCCAGGCTATTTCCTAAGCTTCAGCAAAATCTTGCTGGCACATGCAAAAACTGTGCTAGAGAACATGGTGGAAAAAAAAACCCCAACAAGTCAGACTGGGCAATCATGAGTCTTGCTCATATCTGTTGATATTGGCACAGCCACTGTGGCACCTGAGCTGGCTAATGCATAGCTGATAGAAGTTGCCCTGTTTGTCTGTAGTCTCTATCAGAGGATACCTGACTAGCATAGGCAACCACTCACACAGTTTAATAGCCTTGTTCAATGTTTTCTGAACAAAGATATCTATTAAAAAGGTTCAGTCTTGGTCCTGAAATTCCATGAAGGTGTTTGACTATATCATGCTCCCGATACGCTTCAGTAACACAGGCAAGAGATCTGTAGGAATCCCTCTCTTCACCTCCAAAGCAATCCTTCTTTGAGGGGCTTGATACGTCAGTTAGTCTCCCACATGAGAGTGCAGAGATGAAGAAACCCACAGCCCATCTTCCCTGATTTGGCCAAGTTCACGGAGCTGGATTTTAGTGCATTCTTCAAAAAACTTGTGCACTGTCTGAACCCCATGCAGGGAAAGAGCAAACTCAGAGCTGTTGGATACACAACGAATTGACTGGATCTCCGCTGGAGGTCAGGAGGAACAAGATGTTTGACTCCACGTGGCCAGCAAGGTGCCTTAGCTCCTAGTCACTATGGCACAATGGGTCAGGCAGGGGGTGTCCCTGCGGGCAGGCGGGCAGCGAGGAGAGTGCTGGCATTTTTTGGGCAGGTACAGCCACTGCACCTTCTGCCCCCCTCCTGCACAAACACCCAGTTGTGCCTGTGTTGTGCATTGTATTCCAACAGCGTGAGGTTTGGGACTGATTAGAACCCTCTGGTGAAACATTTTCCTCTGAAACATTTAGTGTAGTCTGGCTTTACAGAGCACTTCTGCTCGGCACCGCAGAGGAGCGGCAGGCCCATGCAGCGTCAATCGGCCAAACGCGGTGCAGATGAAGCAGAGAGACAGCTTCACCCAGGGGGCTGATGAGGCGTCTCCTGTCTTTAGCAGCTATGGGGGGACAATGAGCACTGGAGAATGGTGGGTAAAACTCACTGCCAGCATTTGCTGTTCTCTCTGGGGAGACAGGGAATAGACGTAAGCCCTTCACTGCCGGCATTTGCTTCCAGGAAATTTTGGTGCACGGCTATCTCTTGGATCAGCTAACCCCACTCAATTTTAACCCTCTCCTGGCCTTTGAAAGCCCCTAAGAGGAACAATTTATACCTCGTGTCTCTGTAAATGCACCTTTTGCTCTCTGGAAAACTGTCAGAGTCTGCGGTCGCTGACATGTATATTGACCCCAGTGGAAGCTGTAGCTCAGCACTCTACAAAAGTCCAGTGCTTTGAGGTGAAGACATGAATGGAGAGGCCTGATCTGAAGAAGCTGGTGGGATAAATCTCCTTCTTGCATCCCACAAGCCAGATAAGCAACATCCTGGTGAGATGGGCAGGGGAAGACGGAGAAAACGTGACAAACTGAAATAAATAAATAACTTGCTCTGTACTCCAACACCCAGCTGTCTTATACAAACAGTTTTTTTCTTTCTGTTGCCTGCTGTTGAGAAAGGTTTTTTTTTTTTCAGCAAGTTACTGAGATAGAGCACAACAATCATTTTCCTTGTTGTGTGTGTTTTTCCCCCTGCAGGGCTCTTTGCCAAGCTGGGAAGGGAGGAAACCCCATATACATACATCTAGCCAGCCAGGAAAAAGGATGTGGATTCAAGAGTACTTGTTCAACCCAAAATCCTGGATGCAGAAGTTCAGGTTTCCAGGGCTAATCAGGGAGAAACACATTTCTCCTGTGTGAGAGACGCTGGTCTGGAACCTCTTGCTGGGATGGCTCCATTTCAAATCCCTCCCTACGTGACAGTGCTGTTCCCTGCTGGGACCTTCCCCCAGAGGTTTGTGAGGGCATGGGCAGGCAGGGATGGGTGTGGGGCTCCTCTGGTGCCTCCAGGGAGCCGATTACTTCCTTTTCTGTTTATGAAAAAATAATCCTGCTTCCTAGAACAACGCTGAGGGGTTACAGGAAGGCCATCAGGGATGGGTGGATGGTGGCAAAACACCCCTGAGACCCATACTGCCTGCTAGCTTTAGTCTCATTTAATCAGTTTGTCTCTGCTTTGAATTTGGGTCTGCATCAGCGGAGCTGCTGGGAAAGAAAGCAGTCATCAGTGAGCACGATTCCTGCTGTATTTGGGAAAGATGCATTTACTGGCTCAGGTAATAGGTGAGGACTCCAGTGGGAACAAAGCCCCCCTCGCAGCTTACAGCCTTCTCTTTGGCACATGGTCTGCAAAAAAGGAGAGCTTTCCACCTCTTTTCTGCACCCACCTTTTGGAGTCACCAGCACGAGCAAAAGGGAGGCTTTGACCTTGCAGCCACATCAACGTCTGAGAGAAACTTCTGTGTCTGGAGAAGTTTACTTGTTGGTTGAAAAAGCAGCAGGTAGGAGAGAAAAGAAAGGCTGAAGGAAACACTGTGACTAATCCAGCATCCTCCGCAGCTCCGTGATGATTAACCTTTCCTCTGCTCCATCTTAATATCACTGTAATTGGCCGTCTCTTTCTAGTGACTGGTTTTTTATTTCCCATGTGTGCCAGGAGATACTCCCCCTCTTTCTTTGAGGACTGGGTTTCATCTCGGCTTTATTTGGTGTGAGGCAACCGATCTTTTGCACATACTGATTAAGTAGCCTGCAGCGGTTTGGGCTGCAGTGTAGGGGCTGCCGCGCTGAGCTAAGTGGATCAGCCTCCGTGCTCAGGGCTTCAATGAAGATGGGCTGATAAGGCCCTGAGGGGCCCGTCCACACGAGTGGGAGGGATGCAGGATGGGGCTGGGCAGAGGGAAAGGGACCAGCTGCTTTCTGCTGTTGAAACTGATGTGAAGTTCCCCCCACCCAAGTTAGAAAGTGGGAGAGTTTTCCTCTCTGGTGGGTGCCAGCACTGGGGCTGCACCGGCGGGAGCTGAGGCAGGCAATAGTCCCCTGCTGTGGGACAGGCCAGCAAAACACAGAACGTGATTTGGTGCTGTTATGTCCTGCCTGGCTGTGACAGCTGCATTTCACCAGTGGCCACTTGCTGCAGAAGCTTTGCAATGGGCAGGAATAGCGTAACATGTATCTACATATCCTGTTGCCTCTCCTTTTCTTCTCTCCCTGCCATGCCGTCTTGCTCTGCCCATCTGCTTCAGACTCTTGAGACTTACCACATTTCTGAGAAATTCAGATCAAATGGACTCAGCTGAGAATATACCACCCAAAGTTATCTTCCAGTCCGGGCAAATATGGGACACGCTCACACTGCAAAAGATGATGCTGGAGTGGCCTGACGTACAGAAGGGAAAAATGTAAAGTTTGGGGATGAGGAGAAAGAGACAAGTCCCAAAGAAGGTATTCTTATGAGGGTCCTTCAGCATCCCACAAATATTTGGTGATGTCCAGAAAAGGTCAAGAAACACCTGACTTTCATCAAATCAGTGAGGCTTTTGCTATGTGCTCTGATGGCATTAGGATGGATACTGAACCACACAGTTGGACCACTTGGAGAGTGGCCTGATCTGCTGAGCAGGAGTTAGAGGTTGGCTTGGAAGCATGGTCCAGGGTATACGCAGAGCTCGTAGTAGTTTCTGGCACTATGGGAAAAAAAAATATGCAACAAATTAATAGACTCAAGGGAAAACGATAGTTACAGAGAGAAATGCACAGTGACACTCAAGGGCTGTCTTATCTCAGTGGTCTTGGCCATTAGAGTCAGGCATACACTTATTTTCAAGGACCCACCAAAGGCCTTTTTCAAGAACTCCAGTCAGGAACCACTGTGCAGCCACCTTGGATTTGAGTTGGATGTTTTCCTCCTGCCACCTCCATCTCTTTGGTGGATGTAGCTGGTAGAGGTGGGGTTCACATTGCTCCCTTTGCAGAAAAACCCTGCTGGAAGTTGCCTTGTTTAATGGAATGTTACCTCTGTGTCCAGAGTGTCTGTAGCCATGCGGAGAACAGGCTGCAGCTTATGGCAAGGTGCCTGCATTAGCTTTAAACTAACTGGATTGGGGGCTGCAAAAAGCTCATACAAATTACAAATTCTAGCTAAGGATTTATCAGGCTTTTTTTTTTTTTTTCATTATCCTCTCTTAAGTGGATTAGACCATGCTAGCAGAAAGAGAACAGACATGGAATGAGTGTTAAACTCACGCCAGATCTGAATATATTTGTCAAGTTGTTATACACGCAGCAATAATAGGCAGCAGCATTCCAGTAATAGTCAACTTAATGTGGTGTTAGTTTCAAGCGATTGTACATCTTTTCTTTGCAGAAGAATTGTTTGCTACACAAGCACATTACATTTAGGAATAAATAAAAACATGCTTTAAATCATAGCATTAGTGTGGCCTCATTTTCTGTCTCCTGGGACAATACAGATCCAATGAACTGATTCTGGATGAATTCTACTTCACTGGGACACTCTATGCAGTCCATGAGCATCTGTAAACCTTTCATAATGCATTAAACATAGTTAACAAAGATGTATGCCTACTGTTCCATGGGTGCATTTTCTGCAAAAAGACAGTGGATTTCTTGCCAACTTTCCACTGCAGACTCCATTTTCTCTTTCCTGTTCCAGGAGACATGCTTAAAAAAAAAATCACAGTGATCTCCTGTCCAAAGGAAAAAGGCTCGTGTTGAGCAGAGGATGTTTGCTGAAACCTGAACTGTTTTGGGTCTGCTGTTTTTGAATCGTGAATCCTAGGAATAAAATTAAGAAGACAGCTAAAAAGAAGAAGGGTACTGATGACTCTGTGTGTTTTGGGAACATCTTTCACACCTTCATGTTTGGTCTCCAAAGCAACTTGCCCTAGAAACTCCATGTGAAGTTCATAATGAGAGGTACTATATTTAACAGGAAGGGAATAAACTTTGCTTATTGTTCTTGAAGCAAAAGGAGCATTTTACAAGTTGCTCTCCGTGACCTGGATCCCCTAAAGGACCCTTCATGGAGTATGAGAGATGTGTGAACATCTCAAATAACAATTTAAAGCCTTTTTTTTATTAAAAAGAAAAAAAATCTGGCCTTTTTCCTTATGGAAATTACCTTAAAAATATTACCCTATTGCTGGGACTGACAAGGCTGTGAGTTTTCAAAATAAATAGGTAAAATCACAGCTTGCCTGCAACCTTACCAGCTGTGCTGATACCTGATGCCTCCCCAGCTACCACACAACTCCTAAGTCAGTTATGCTTCTGGCATAACTGTGTGTGCATTTGCTGGAAGCTGCCATGTTTTGGGAAATTTGGGCTCTTTTTTTACATATTCAGTCTGAATTTCCTGTGGCTCTGACGGATGCTTGTAGAAATAACCACATTCTCATTAATGGTGTTATCTATAAGGAAGGAAGCAAAAGGTCTGAAAAATGTAACAGACTTTCTCAACCTGAATTGAGTTCTTTACCAGTGTTCCTTTATATGCCTGTGTGTTTTTCCTCTTTCCTCTCCTTAGACCCATAACCTGGAGCTGCCAGGTTCTTCAAGAATTATAAAGCCACTTTTCCCCTATCAAAGTATATTTGTTATGAGAGAAACAATTAATGGGCTGGACACCAGTAAATGAATAGTAAGGAACTTTTCAAAATAGAATAAAATAGAAATAAATCTGAAATAATACATCTTTCTACTTCTGGGGCTATTTAATAGACATCTAAAAAAGTCTGTAAAATTTTAACCCAGAACCTCATTGAATTGTTTTGAAGCCCAAGTTCTGCCCTAGACTTCCCACTTGGATTAGGGCACATATCTTAGGCTATCCCACACAGCAGTAAGAGTTCAGTATGTGTGTTAGGAAATACTTTTGGCCTTGATTTCAGCCATGAAAATGTCTCAGCATAATCAACAGGCTCACTGAAGTCAACAGGATCAATAACACGATTTAAACTAAAAAAACATTTAAGTAAACTGAGAGGCGGTGTCTCTCAACAGGGAGATCTTCCTCTCTTTGGTGATCTACCCTTCCACCTGCAAAAGTCCCAGACGTCCTGGGAACTAAGATGTTCTCATTTCCAATTCTGTACCCCACCAGGAAAGATAATTTTAATTTTCTTTTTTCTGTATAATAAGCAAAATAGATTTTTTTTTCTCTCTCTGTTTCCCTCACCCTTTAAATTCTTGACGTCTGCATTGTGTCTCAATAAATATATATTTACGATTAAATATGAAAATGCAACTGTCCTTTTACAAGCCTGTACAAGCATGTTTCATGCTCTTTCTTTAATCATTTAGTTCCACTGATTTAGACACTTTCCTTTGTTTTTCATATTTAGCCCTGCAGATTAAGAGCATGACAATTTGTGCAAAGGCTTACTAATTATTGGTAATAATTATCAGCAGCATAACTGCAGATGCATTTAATCTAACTCTGTGGAGGAAGGAAGGAGGGAAGGATTGGCTGAGATGAACATACTGCTCCTTCCTTTTTTCCCCTTCTGGTCCATATTCTATTGCGCCTTGCAAGCTCCTTCACACAGATTCCCCCTCTGTCTCTCCTAAAGGCTGCTGGATCACATTTCTGCTACTTCTGCATCAGAATGCCTAGGACTGAAAATTGTTGCCCCTACTGATACTATGGAAAATACCATCCCCTTCCCTGCACAGTCTTTTTAGCACAATTTCTAAAAGGCAGTAACCCTTCCAGATTGGCTGCAAAATGATTGAAATGAGGCAATCTGTAAAATGCTTCATTTTCATAATTCTGCTTAGAACCCTGTAATAAATAATTGTTTGGTGCCCTACTAGTCATGATAATTCAAAGTAAATAAATTAAAATATTATTTTCAGTTCAACTGGAAACAAAACATCCTGGAAATTTTCAGTGCCTGGAAATTTACGAGGCAAAACAAATCTAAACCCCTTTAGTTCTGGGCTAAACAGAAGGGTTTGTTTGCCACAAAAATGGTGTTTGTTTGTTATGTTGAAATATTTTTTACGTTTCAGTTCATTACATGCCTTTAATGAAACTGCACACCAGTTTCAAGATGTAGCACCCAACATCAGCTGCTGAAAAGGTTTCATTTAGAAAATATTGTGATTATTTTTCTGATTTTCTTTTTTTAATCATGATTATTTTCTGATGTATTTTTAAGCTCTTAACTTAATTCAAAATGTATTCCTCAAACAATTCCATCATCTGAGATCTGCTTGTCCTTGGGAAACCAAAACAAAACACAATAAAAACACAAAAAAAAATGAATAGAACATCTGATTTTTTGCCATCTTCTCCCTTGTAACTTGTTTCATTGTTCTTCTGATTCTCCTGTTTATCTTTATTAACTACAAATCCAGTCATTGTCCTTTATTTTGGCTTAGGCTTGGAAACGGAATGGTCAATGGACAAGCATAGGGTCCAGTTTTCTTCCTAACCTGGCCCAATCCCACCACTCAGCGTAAGCATATGTCCATATCCAAATAATTTTGCATTATCTTGTATTTTATCTTATTATTATCTTATTTTGCATCTCTTGTATGTGGAAATGTTACTCGTGCTAAATGACAAGTGTTATCAGGGCTTATGCTTGTATCACAGTAGGTTTCATTGTCTTCTCTTTTGTTTTACACTATTTGTTCTTGACCACTATTTTTCAATATTAATATTAAGCATAGCTCAATCTGATAATTTCTAGCTTGCATCACTGTTCTTGCCTTGATTTTTCATTTTGAACTCCTTTCTTTTTGAGGTTCCACTTCTTCGTTTGATTTTTTCATCAATGCTATATATTTGTTTGATTTGGTAGCCTTTCTGATGACCCGGCCAATTCTGGTTCCTCAGAGCTGGAAAAGTGGTAAAGGAGGATGGAAAGGGAGGTGAAGGAGCTAATGGGAAACAGACAGTTTTTCCTCTTTGGCTATTAAAAAGATTTGTCCAACCCATTACTACAACCTGTTCTATCTCAAGATTTCAAAGCCACCACTGACCCTTCAACCAGCATCGCGGGTAACGAGCACTGAGCTGAGCCACCTTTCTTGCCCTTCCTTTGCTGCATGCCTGCGACTTGCAGTTCAAATACCCTATGAAATGAGAACTGCAGCATAATCAGTGCTGCGTAAACTGAGCTCATATCTGTGCGAGTGGGTAAAACCAGCAAAAGGTGGTGGGGCTGATATTGCTGACTTGCGTCTCCCGTTGCTTTGGCGCTCTGGGCTATGTGGGATGTGCCTTGCTGGCCTCAGCCACTGGGTGGTTAGACATAGACAGTTTGCAGTAAGGACTGTCTTGAAGGAATTCACTCCCAGATGGGATTGCTCTGGACCTCAATGGGCAAATTTAACCCTTTTATTTCCACAGGAATTGGAAACACCTTAAGTTGCTTCCACAGCCATTGCCCTTATCCTGGTGAAGTCTGCTGCTGTAGTCTTTGCTACCTGCCCTGCCTGAGAAAGCAGTCCCTTTTCCTAATTAACTCGGAGCGCACAGTGCTGCTGCAAAGCTAACAAACCATTATCTGCGCCGAGAGCAGAGCAGGAAGGTGCCAGCAGGGCAGGCAGCTCTCTTAACTGCAAACTACCACATCTCCTAATAGCGAGGCAAGCTGCTGCCTTGCTCCAGAAGCGCTGCTATTTTCTCCCTCTCACAATCTGATATACCCTGTAATCTGAAACATTTATTGACAACTTAATTTTCACCAGAACCCTTATTGTGTTCTCCTTTACTTTAACTTCCTTCTAATCTTTAATCAGCTGCAAGCGGATACCTCCTCCTGGCAACCTTGTGCTTCGCTTGCTTTCCCAGATCTTCATTTTTTTGTGTCAATTTGGCCCAACCACAAACTTTGTTATTCTCTTCACTCCTTTTTACTGTTCCATCTCCATCATTTAAAGGGATAAAATCCTATCATTGCCTTGTCTGAGAGTCAGAACTTCAGTAAGGGACCTGTATTTTGATGGCACATCAAACAGCATCACTGATGGACTTCTCAGTCAAGACAGTCAGAGAAGCCTGTACTGTCCATAATGGGATGGTTTTGGGGAAGTGCTTCAGTCACTTCTTCACCTGCGTTAGGTCCTCTCCAGGGCTCCTGTGTGTAGATATATTCTGTTTTATAAAAACAATGCAAGGAGGGCAGGGAGGAGCTTTACAGCGCATGACATTCTGGGAGATGCAGCGTGAAGTCCTCAGAAATAAAGTGAAGACTCGTTTGACAAGAAACAAAAAAGCTACGCTTGCAGAAAAAATGTACTTCAGACTCCCCTTGAGATAAATGGAATCAGAGATAACGTATGCCAAGAACTGAGGTAAAGAACAGTCAGAGGAAGCCATTTGTCATGCAGAACAATGACGCCCTATTTTAATTGGTCTCACAAAACCTAGTAACTAGGCCATGTATTCTTGACATCTATCTACTGACACCTTCTTAATCAGTCAGCTATTTGAATATGTGCAGATATTGTTCACAAATAATGGGGGCTCCACAGCCTTTTTACAAGGTGTACCAGAAGGTGTTATTTTAAGAGGGAAAACCGCTTTCCCCTGGTGTAAAGTGTGTGGGAATTGGGTTACTGAAGAGGTGCTGGCTCTGTAACACAGGCTGAGTGTACGGAGGACATTGGCAGGAAAAGCAGGGACCTTGTTCAGTGTGAGGACAGGAACGCAAGGAGCGGAAAGGAAAATATTTCATATTTTCTGAAGCCCCCATTCCCAGCCCCACACAAATGTACACACCTTTTCTCCTGAAAATCAGTGATCAGCTATTGTACAAGTGAATTTTTGTTGGTGGTGTGATTTGTGAGATGAGGTGACACACACGGGCTTGAGGCTGCTGGAGCAGTTGGCACCAGCCATGTTTATACAGCTTTTTGGTGTCATTCCCTCTCTGATTAGTGAGAAGTAAGACAGTTGGTTGTTGGTGGGTTTTTTTTGTTGTTGTTCCCCCCCCCCCCCCCCCCCCCCCCCNCCCCCATCCCCCCAAGGGCTGCCACTATTTGGATTCTTAAAAAAACTCATCTTTCATTACATGCAGTCTCCTGAGGACAAAATATATTCTTTTTGCTGTCACATCCCAGTCAAAATGCCTTCTCTGTATTAATTTCTTCTAGAAACCTTGCTGGGAAAGTGAATTACATGGAACGGGAACAGCCACTTGACATCTCTTTGGAGATTCATCCAGAAATAAGTGTCGGTACTTTTATGCCTGATGATGACTAAAATCTACAACTGCGCTGGTGCCTCAGCACCTGCTGGCAAGAGAAATGAGATCCCAAGGTTGGAGCAAGCTGGGCAACTGAGGAACGGTGACAATGGGAATGAAGGGTTCGGAAAATGCTTCAGAAGCTCCTCTGCGAGCGTATGGTGAGAAAGATCTCCCGAGTCGCAGTATTAACCTGCAGTATCTGGAATAAGAGTAGGTAAAGCAAATACAATGTTGACTAATTCTTCTTTTTAAAGGTGGTATTACATTATGTGCCTCACTTTTAGTAATTAAATACATCCAATAGAGATTTGAGACTGAGAAGTTCAAAGAACATCCAAGGATTTTGAGTGTCAAGACTAAAGAGACCCACTTTATCATTTAACAAGTAGATTTTGAAAATATGTCTTTTGGATTCAGTAGACAAATTCCTAATCTGGGAGTAATATATATGCTTAATTATCTTCAAAAATCAAGTCCTTAGGAAAAAATATGGTGATAGTAATGGAAGGGACACCTCGTATTACTGTGTCCAACTTCCTAGTACTGCAGGCAACTGTTTCACATAATTTCATACAGTGAGTCATATTTCCTTCTAACTCCAGTTAGGAAGTTAGCCTTCCCTATGGCTGGCTGTTCTTTCTAGCCCCACTGCTTTCTCAGACAGGGAATTTTTTATTTTTTTATTTATTTTTCAGCTTAAGTGTTTTCCTGGAGAGGCCACAACTGTTGCCTGTTAGTAAGGCCAGATTCAGAGGCTTGAATTTTCCAAGCTCGCTTTTTGCGTCTCCTTCTAACCCTGTTTCCTCAATACAGGTGGTACATTTCTTATTGTCCAAGCATATAGTCCCATTAGTAAAAAACTCGACAGATTTATTAAAAATCTTTGTACCTGTGAAGACAGTCTGACTTCTTCAGCTTTATGTCATTCAGTTCCAAATTTTCCTTCTATCTCAGATATGGTCATGCTTTCTCTGCTCTCCTGTCCCCACCCTGCATTTGTCCCCATGGCTGACACCACTACCCTTATTAAAAACTGAGACAAAGTATGCAGGACCATGCTGAGACCGCCTTTCATCTCTACTCTATCCTCACTGCTTAGTGGCCCTATCTGTTGCCTGTCACCTGAAGGAGCGTCCGAGCCTTAGGATTATTGGTCACATTTATTTTTCAACATATGTCTGGAAGCCAGTCTACCTTAATGACACAATTCTCACTAGTCTCTCTCTGCCTCTAATAACATTACAGAAATTGCTATTCATATCCAACGCTGAACCTGGAGCGGAGAGCATCTATAACACACTTCCAGCACTACTCAATAGAATCTCTTATTATCCTTCCCGTAAGCAATTTTACACAAATCTAGTCTATTTTATCCATCCTACCCCTTCTAATTCATTCTGCTGCATCAAGCAAAGCCACTCAGCCGTCTTTGACTTTCCTTCTGTTTCCAAAACCGTTATAACTATTATCCTTATTTTGTTATGTTTATGTTATTCCACTAACAACTGATTTCACATATAGTATCAGTTGTTCTAGGACCTCTGCTTTATTTCCCATGTACCTTGGATTAACGTACAAAATTTCACTGGTAATCCTCACTGTCTTGACCAGGCCAGGCAAGGTCAGATTAACAACTGTATTGCCATCCTGACAACTGGGGAGTCTCACTGTGTGTTTGTCTGATGACATATCTCTGTTATTATACACTGATGGAGCCTGTGTAGACCACTAGGCAGTGAGGGCCTTTGTTTTTGTCCAGTATGATCATTTCAATATACCAGTCTCAGCAGTACTAAGCTTCCTTTCTCTTTGCTGTTCATTTTCGTATTCACTTCTATTCCTTAATTTCTATTTTCTTGTATATTTGATTTTCCTTTCTNTCCTAATTTCTATTTTCTTGTATATTTGATTTTCCTTTCTCTCTGCGGTAAATGCAAGGGTGGACTCTACACACATAACTCTCTTCCCATTGTTTAGTTTGAAGCTTATCTACTTGGCCCCATCTGCCTTGACCCCATGATACCTTGGCAGAGGTCAGTAACATCCTGACTTGCATTGAGAATATGAATAAAAAAATATTACAGGCAGTTTTGCACAATGCAGGAAATGAGGAGGAAGCCCACAGAATTGTGAGGCAGTGGACAGAAAGCAAATGAAAAGATACTTACTTGCCCACACTGTGTATCATTAAACTGTTGAACTCAGGTTGTATTCGAACAAAGGAGTTCAAGAAGAGCTTTAATGGCTTCCAGGAAAAAAAATCTGCAAATGCTTTTATGGACAAAGAAACAACCTGAGGCTCAGGACTGGCCGGTGTCTTGTTGCTAGTCTTGACTCTCGGTGTTGGGAAGCAGAGCTTCACTTCCAGCTGTACCTCAGGCTGCCTCCACGGCGCTTTGTGTTACTCACTGCAGGTGCTCAGCTCCATGCTTGCATAAAGAAGTGTTCTTTACTTCCTGAAAGGGGCTGTGAGAATAAACAGGCAAGTCTCTGAAAAATACCATGGAACTGCTGTTACTGGTGAGAGAACAGGGCATCCAGCAATGGTGACATGAGTGTCGATGATTTTTTTTACTTTCTTGATTATCAAACTTTTTTTTCTTAATTGAAGTGAGTGTAACTGAAAAATCCCACCTTGCTCTTGCTGAATATGTTGACTATGTATTCTGCAGCCAAATCAGTAGTGCTGGCATTATAAAACAGTATAAAGTAATATTTGAGACAGAGAGGTACAGAGAGAGGTTGCATTTCCCATCTGGCCAGGTCCATTTATTTGGCTAGTCTAATGTATTCTGCAAAGTGAGGAGAGAGAGAGACTGCTTCTGCCCTCTGAAATGCAGAAAGCATTATGAAAAATAATGAAATACAGTACAGCCCTGATTATCCAGTTGCCATAGGGAAAGCTGAATAAGCCTGGATAACAGAGGTTTCAGAAATTCAAGGGACTTGTCAGCATAATTAATAGATATCAGGGGACGTGGCCGTATTTTGGATAATAGAAAGTTTCGGACAACTGAGGGGCAGATGACCCAAGGTTATGTTGTAATACCAAAGCTGCATTGTAGCTTCCATAGCTCTCATCTTAAAAGTCTTTCCTAATGTCTGGTTACCATCAGAAAATATACTCTGTTTGAAAGAGAGAGAAAGAGACAGTAATCATCATGGGTACCGCTTACAGAAAAATGGGACCAAGAATCCTGAGGTTACTGAGGAAGGGAACAATAACTCATGATGTTTATATTTTTTTTTCCCCAGAAGTGATTTATTTAACCAAAGTGAAACTACATAACAGCCTACAAAAGGGATAAGCTCCTGCTTGCTTTAATTCCCTAGGACTTTCCCTTTTTCACAGCATCCATTCATGCAGCACACATTTGTCTGGTCACAAAAGCTGCCCTTGCACATGCCGTTTTAGGTACCATTCACGGACCATTGCAGGGTAACAGTTGGCAGAAGATGATATTTAAATGGAAACATTTTAATGGCAATTAGAATAATTTATTCCCATTCCATTTGCAAAGTTAAGCTGCATTCTGCTCTAAACATAAGGCACACGAATAGATAAATGGATAGCCATGTAGGCAACACACTGTCAAAACTAACACTGGCTGATCACAGGGCAAGATTACATTTGGCTTCTCACTCTGAAATGTTGCTTTCCCAGAGATATCTGACATGTTTTTCTACATCCTCAATGGAATTTTGATCATCATCTTCTGAGAAAATCCTCCTAAGGAAAAAAAAATCTATTTTCCATACTTGGGATCTAAAAATAAACCTTAGCTGATTTTAAACCTTGAGACATTGAGAACTGATAAAGATTTGGTCAATCTGATTGTCCATGAAGCTGTTCAGGGACTACCTCTTTCTGACAGCAAGTTTGCAAATCAACGTCATAATATTGTTTTGAAAATGTTTTTACCAATTACTGTATTTGAAAATATATGCATATATGTAGAAGTTCCATTTTTTTACAAAAATCCCAAATTAGAGGAATTTTTCCCTCAAAATGCATACACTCAAAGTGTTGTTACTGACAGAAAACTTTTGGTCATATCTGTTTCACTGTTATACTTCATGGCTAGTATTTAATCCGCTGATAAGTAACGCAATGTTTTAACTTATCGGTTCCAAAATTCCACTGAAGAAAACAAACCCCCTTGTTTTGATCTGGATGTTATAGCTGTCCATTAGATGCAGCTGTGTCTCCTTTGCTGCGGTACAACTCCTCTTGTGGAAGGTGACCACAGAGTATTGGCACTCTTTGGTTAAATCAGCTTTACTGTTCTCACTCAATGGGAAGACAAAGACCACTCTCTGCTTTCTCCCCTCCTAATGCTACCACTGTTTAGCTTCTGTGTGGCTATTCCTGAACATCACAGGGAAACAAATCCAAGCTAAAATTATCTTTCTTTTTTTTTTTCATTTTTTTTTTTTCCGGGAGTAGCTGGGACATAGCAGCAGAGAGACTTCTTTCTGAAGGTGAGACTGGGCTTCTGCTGGCATAAAGTGGGCATTGAATCATAACACCAAATACACTCGGTTTGGTGTTCTGGCTCATGAGCTCCTAAAGCCATATTACGTTACGGATGTCGGTCCTTAGATTATGTAGTTCTCATGCAATGTTTCATTGCCATCTCCTGATTCACACAACAATAATTATCAGGGGGTCTGTAGTGAGGGCATTAATGCTTTCCTTACTCCAAGGTATTCTCCGGAGACAGTTGATATATGGAATATCCTTTGAAAATTCAAAATGCTTTGGAATTACTAAGTATTTTTGCGGTGCTTAACATTAGGTTTTTCATCAACAGTGGCTCATTATCTCTATTAGCAACAAAGTTAGGAAAAAGCATGGAAAATACAAGGCTAACCCCTTGGCAGGGATCACCGTACAAACACGAGATTGAGTATGCTTTGCTTTCTGCGAGAAAGGTGCAGAAGGGATCAATTATTAGAACTACACACATCCGTGCTTGAAATTAAAATATGAAGAAAGTTCAAGGACGTATAATGCAGAGCTGGTTTTTGAACATCCAGGCTTCACAAGGCAGTCGGTTCAGGACCCAGGGCATTTTATTAGGTATATTCATTTTTCAAGTGATCCATGGTGAATTTAAATGGTGAGAACTCATACATCTCAGTTTTAATTTACTGCAGCAAAGCAACTAGGTACTTCTTACAGCAAATCAAGTCAGATGATGAACATGCATATGGTGTTTTTGGGTTGGTTTTTTTTTCCTATCAACAATATATTCCTTGCATCAACAATTTTATGACATATGAAGCCATAATACAATTTCCTGGACTGTACAAAGTGAAAATGAATGAGGGAAAAGCAACACCCCATTGCCTAAAACACTGTTAGAGCAGCCTGAAAGAGGAGGACCAGAAGAAGGCTGGCTTTAACTCTAGGGTTTTACCAGAGCAAGAAATATTCAGAAACTGTGAAGTTTGCAGTGTGAGGTCTGTCCGCCGCATAGTCTTGCACCGGTAGATGGCTCTGTGTGATATCTGGAGTTAGGGCCAGCTCTGGGCTTCACTAACAAAGGAGGGCAAAGCCTGGAGCTGAAATTACACAGTGGAAACTATGGTTTATGGCAGTGCTTTCTTCAGGGTGAGAAATAGATGACTTTAGGAAAAAAAGGAAAAAACAACAAATGCATCCTAGGAAAATCTCTTATTGCATTATGAAACATAAAGACTATCTGAGTTGCCAGCCAAGGAACAGTCATGATTCATTTGGATTTGATAAGAAGAAAATCCAACCAGCTAACCAACAGACAAAAGAATTACTTCAAGTGTGAAAGGAACATTTTATTTTTATGAATATACAGGAAATTCAAGACAGTTGAAGTTAAAAATATCTTTTTTTTTTCAACCNGCAAGTATTTTAACCGTTAACTGATATGAAGGCCTGACATAATGTCAGAAGTCTTTATGTGCCTGTATGCTAGGTGATCCTCTCCTCCTTCCAGCATCCCTGTTACTAACATCACAGTCACACACAAACCTCAGTACTTGGTAGATACATGTGAATACTCAGTTGTATATTTATTGTGGAGACCTTGCTATACATGTTGATACATATACTATTAATATATAATTCAGAGATTCACAACCAGGAAGGGGGTTGATTGCCTTCTATTCCTATTTTCCAGATAACAAGATCTAATACATCAGGTTAGAACATATTTTGCAGGTCTTGACCAATCTCTTCAATCTTACAATATTTTTTTTTTTT